>OY720461.1:6464012-7181512 GCA_963082715.1 Harpalus rubripes
TTCTGCCTGCGTTTGGAGTATAATTTTGATAGCATTGAAATTGGAAGTAACTATAGAGTCTGTCAATGTAATTGATTTATATACGATAATAAATTTTTGAAAATTTGACATGTCAATAAGTAAATCGGTAAATGTAAAATGCATAGATCTATGAATAATTAGAATGTTCTAAATCATAAATATCAATCCACATTTGTTTAGATATAAATAATATTATACCTGAACATTCAATCCCAAAAAGCTATACTTTTCTTAATATAGAAGAAAAACTTTTTATAGTTTGGACTCGAGATACAAGTTAAAAGTATAAAATCGTGTGTTTTAAAATTTTCAGGCTTTTGCATGTTTTTGGCTATCAAATATTGATTTCAGCCTTAATATATTTTTTTTATGTCCATAACCATCCATTAATTAAAACACCAGTAAAATTAAAATATTTTCAATGGCTAATTTTCAAAATAAAGTCTAACTTACATTAGGGTGCCCATAAACCGGAACGCTCCTTAAAAACATCATACGGAAATATTCACTAAGTTTATATAAGCGCGCGCTCCTCGAAGAAAACGTAATTTCAAAAAAACATTAAATTATTTACGGATATCGAAAATGTCAGATAAACAACATTAGGATTTAAAATGAGTTCATATTTGAGTGGTAAAAGATGTATGTGTATGTCAAAAAAGCAAATGTTTCCATTAGTGTTCTTAAAAAGAAAATAAGTGAATTGATTCCACTATTTAACTGTCATTGTTTAAACTATTTAGTTTCCATAAACATGTGAAAATATTCAAAGGTTATAATAAGTAATTTTTTTACTTAGGCAATACACCGGGGACAAGACCTTAACCGGCAAATGAGCCGTCGCTGGCCGACACATGAAAATTCTAGGGTCCCGGTTGGGAACTTGAATTACTTTACACTAATTAGAAATTTTTAAACAAATTGATCGATTAGTTTTCATAAAATAGTGAAACCAAAACCAATGTGCAGAGCCCGGTTATGACAGTGAAAAAATAGTAAAAATTATGCAACGTTGCGTAATACCCGACATCGGATTTTAAAGTAAAACTCAATTATTGAAGGACATGGTAACTCTAAGCTTATTTATAAATATTATTCCAGTTTTGTACATCTTTTAAGAACCAAATGATATAGGTTTTAAATGAATTAAATTCACAGCTTCCTTAAAATAGTGAAAATTATTCAACATGGCGTAATAGGTGACATCGAATTTTAAAGTAAAACTGAATTATTTAAGGATATGGTGACTCTAGGTTTATTTATAAACATTATTCCAGTTTTGTACATCTTTGAAAAATCAAATTACATAGTTTTTAAGTGAATTGTATACACAGCTTCTTTAAAATAGTGAATGATATGTAACGTTGCGTAGCACGCGACATCGGATTTTAAATTAAACTCTATTATTTAAGTGTATGGTAACTCTAGGCTTATTTATAAACTTTGTTTGTACATCTTTTAACAATCCAATTATATAGTTTTTAAGTGAATTGTATACACAGCTTCCTTAAAATAGTGAATGTTATGTAACGTTGCGTAGTACGCGACATCGAATTTTAAAGTAAAATTCAATTATTTAAGTATATGGTAACTCTAGGCTTATTTATAAACTTTGTTTGCACATCTTTTAACAATCCAATTATATAGTTTTTAAGTGAATTGTATTAACAGCTTCCTTAAAATAGTAAATGTTATGTGTCGTTGCGTAGTACGCGACATCGAATTTTAAAGTAAAACTCAATTATTTAAGTATATGGTAACTCTAGGCTTATTTATAAACTTTGTTTGCACATATTTTAACAATCTAATTGCATAGTTTTTAAGTGAATTGTATACACTGCTTCCTTAAAATAGTGAATGTTATGTAACGTTGCGTAGTACGCGACATCGGATTTTAAAGTAAAACTCAATTATTTAAGGACATGGTAACTCTAAGCTTATTTACAAATATTATTCCAGTTTTGTACATCTTTTAAGAACCAAATGATATGGGTGTTAAATGAATTAAATTCACAGCTTCCTTAAAATAGTGAAAATTATTCAACATGGCGTAATACGTGACATCGGATTTTAAAATAAAACTCAATTATTTAAGGATATGGTAACTCTAGATTTATTTATAAACATTATTTCAGTTTTGTACATCTTTCAACTTATATAGTTTTAAAGTGAATTGTATACACAGCTTCCTTAAACTAGTGAATGTTATATAACGTTGCGTAGTACGCGGCATCGGATTTTAAAGTAAAACTCAATTATTTAAGTATATGGTAACTCTAACACAGCTTCCTTAAAATAGTGAATGTTATGTAACGTTGCGTAGTACGCGACATCGGATTTTAAAGTAAAACTCAATTATTTAAGGACATGGTAACTCTAGGCTTATTTATAAACATTATTCCAGTTTTGTACATCTTTTAACAATCCAATTATATAGTTTTTAAGTGAATTGCATACACAGCTTCCTTAAAATAGTGAATGTTATGTAACGTTGCGTAGTACGCGTCATCGGATTTTAAAGTAAAACTCAATTATTTAAGGATATGGTAAATCTACTTTCTTTGAAAGTGCGTTTGTTTGCAGCCTAAAATATGTTTCTTTTTAAATAATGCATTTCTTAAAGATATATGTTCTTCGCCTATGTTTTTGCAAAACACAAAAACACAATACTTGACCATAAACATTAACAAAGAGGCGTGCACTGTGGGCGGTGTAGTGGATAATTAGATATCTGTAACTCTACGACATACGTCATTACAATTTGTAGTGCGTTAGAAAGTAGTCACCATTTACGTATATCTGTCACACAACATAAATTATATATAGGCTTAGACACGAGAGAGTTACTTTTATATTACAATAAATTTTATGGTCAGTCGGATGACCTTGTAGGGTGCTATGTGAAATTTGTATTTACACTACCAAATATTTTCCCGTTTTACCACGGAATTTTTCCATTTCCAGGTAATGTCCACCCCTATATTTGGTATAAATTGTAAAATTCTTTATATTTTTTTTGGACGTTTGTGCGAAACCAAAAAAATAATAAAGGAATAGAATTGTGTATTAAACAAAAATGCTGGATTTGATAAACTGACACAAACAAATTAATAAAATATTGAATCTAGATGTAGAGGTTATTACTAATTTTAATTCAAACTTAGTTCCAAATTTTAAATAAGATACTATAATTTGTTTCGAGGTTGAACGTACAGTCATTGACACGAAAGAAAACGGGTGTTGTAAGGGAGAGTATTCCACGTAATCGTATTGTTATGTAGTTGTATATGTAAATCAAAGGCGTCGTAGTGCCGCTGTACAGAAATTCTGCTAGAATTATCCTTTCTCAGATCGATTTTCTCTCGCTTTACCGACTGTACATTTTCTGCATTCATTTTTACTCATAGAAGGCAAAATCTATATTTAGATAATTTAGAAAAACACCTAGTTATTTATTTTTATAATTGTAATACTAAAAAAGAATAATTTAAATACTTGGTTTTAAGAAAGAACAAATGTATTATACTCGTAATGTAGGTTTAATATGTATTACTAATAATTAAACATAACGGCATACGTGCATATAATAGCATATACAGGAGCATATTTTTATATATTATATTTCTAAGTTATCTAAATATAGATTTTGCCTTCTATGAGTAAAAATTAATGCAGAAAATGTACAGTCGGTAAAGCGAGAGAAAATCGATCTGAGGAAGGTTAAATTCTATCAGGATTTCTGTACAGCGGCACTACGACGTCTTTGATTTACATATACAACTACATAACAATACGATTACGTGGAATACCCTCCCTTACAACACCCGTTTTCTTTCGTGTCAATGACTGTACGTTCAACCTCGAAACAAATTATAGTCTTATTTAAAATTTGGAACTAAGTTTGAATTAAAATTAGTAATAACCTCTACATCTCCATTCAATATTTTATGAAATTTGTTTGTGTCAGTTTATCAAATCCAGCATTTTTGTTCAATACACAATTATATTCCTTTATTATTTTTTTGGTTTCGCGCAAACGTCCAAAAAAAATATAAAGAATTTTATAATTTATACCAAATATAGGGGTGGACATTACCTGAAAATGGAAAAATTCCGTGGTAAAAGGAACTATTCTTTGGGGCAAATCACCTCTTGTACATAAAGTTTTTGTGCAGCAGAAAAAAGCAATTAGAATAATATATAATTTGAATTTCAGACATCATTGCAAATTACATTTCATGGAAGCTAAAATTATGACATTACCTTCAATTTTTATTTATCAAACTCTTATTGAGATTCATAATTCGAAAGATTTGTTAATTCGAAATAGCGATTTTCACAGGTATAGTACAATATCAGTCACTTTATTGCGTAAACCTAAATTAAGACTTACAAAATCTATAAAAAATTCATTAAACCTTGATTTATATAATGTTTTACCGGACAATGTCAAAAATTTAAGTATAAAAAAATTCAAAATGGCAATCAAAACTGATTTGATTAATAATGCTTTTTATTCTATTAATGAATATCTTGAGTCTGATTTTAAAACTATGAAACACAGTTACGAAATTTTTACTCAAATTTGTATACTTTATTATGTATTTATTTTTTTTTTTTTTTTTTTTATACTTGACGTGCTGAAACATTGTTAAATGTAATACAGCTAATTTAATAAATAAAAAAATATATAAATAATTATATTTTTAATGCAAATTTTTATACTTTTTAGTGCATATTTTCCGAGCTTCAGTAATAACTAAATCATGTTTTGATATCACCTTAAACCATTCCTCTTATAGGTATATCCTGCAGCTGCAGTGAAATAAAATTCAGTCAGTGTATTGTCCCGCTGTAGTCGGTCGTTTCCTTCTACCTGAGTTGTTCAATTGTTCATTGCTTAGCTCCACCTTTTACCTCAATTAGTGTGGACCCCATTGCACCCGATCACTAATATGGATCGAACATAAAGGGAGTAATTACCACCTCCCGCAAGCCATGACTTGATAAAAAAAACAAATAAACGCAAATATAATTTAAGATAAATAATTAAATAAAATTGAATAATGTATTTTTTTTTATTTTGCGCCTATAACAAAGCTGTTACAGCACCCAAAAGAGTTAATAGCGCATTCCAATGCTGTAATAGACTAGTTCAATGTATTTTGTTAAGGTTGGTGGCCATCAATATAAAAAAAATATTAAATGTCAAATCTCGCTAAATAAACGAACACAAACGGTTATTAAGAATACTATTTTTATATAATTATGCATTTAAAAGTAGTAATAAAAAGAGGAGAAGATATATAGTAGTAAAGTTAGAAATAAATAGAATACATATATCGTAGATAGTTTATGTTACAAAGATAATGTTACTTTATTGAACGTCAAACTTCACATTAGTGTCACTAATTGAAACAAAATTTCCTTAATTTTGACTACGATTTTTTTATTAAAAAAGCGCAAAATAGAAAAAATAGTATAAAGAACTCATTTCATAATTGTCAATTATTTTGTTCGAAGGGTTCCTTCCCTCTCACAAAATAAAATGCCAATTATGACATTCGTTCTTTAATATACTACACAGTTAATATTTGATGGCTTATTTTTGAAATATAAATTTTGATAACATAATATGGATGTCGGTTAACATATAATTGTAATAAGTAGTTTAGACCAGAGGTCGCCAACCCAACGATCGCGAGGTACCGGTAGCTACTTCCGATAGCTCACAGGTATTTTCCAAAAGTACTGAAAATAGTAGAAATTTCCGTAAATGCTCATCATGTTTCGTTGCACAATCAAGCAGACCATCTTTGCTTGTCCTGATCTGAGTACATCATTAATAATTGTTGGCAAAGGAGGCAAATCCGTTAAATATATTCTCTTTTAAAATGTTCTGTGAGCTGAAAATTTAGTTTTATACATGAAAAGGGAAAAACTTGCAGCTTCACATCCCTTTAAAAATATGTAACTTTCAATTATAAAGTATTTGACCTTGAATAAAAAAATTCGCAACCCCTTTTTTCTGGCTACCTTGCCTCACTCTGTTTTAAAGTAGCTCAACACATTATATAGGTTGGCGACCCCTGGTATACACAGTTTATCCAGGTAAGTTTACAATTCGTTAAATATATTTTCTTTTTTAAAATGTTATGTGATTTGGAAATTTATTTTTACACATGAAAGGAGAAAAACCTGCAGCTTCACATCCCTTTTGAAAAAATGTAACTTTCAATTATAAGGCATTTGACCTAGAATGAAAAAAAAAATTGCCTGCGGCGCCTTTTTACCTCTCGCTAAGAGATGTATTGTAGTCATGCTAAAAATCGCATATCCAGATTTTAGTGAATAGGTACGTACGTTTTAAGGTCCCTAGAATCCGATTATAACATTTTTACGATGATGTCCGTATGTGTGTGTGGATGTGTGTACGGATTCGTCAATCTAACAATAATGGGAAGAGTTGATTAAGTTTTGGTAACAATTGGATAACCGGAAGTAGTAGTTACAAGAAAAAAATCAAGTAAATATGATTTATCGAAAATTTATGTAAATACTATATTAAAGCACGTTAAATTCTTTATTCGATAAATATAAATTCATTATTATATCTTCTATTGATTTAGAGATAAAGAAATGCATATAAAATAATTTGATGCAAAAAATCTCAGATCAAACTACTAGAAGGCAAGAAATTCAAATGTTTGTAATTGATACATAAATGTCACTGTCAAAAATATTTGAATGCCACTGTCAAAAATATTTGTACATTATTATGAAGATTATGAAAATAAAAAAAGTCAACAACGCAAAAGAATATACGTAAAAAGAATATAAAAGGAATTTGCGAAAAAATGACGAATATAAAGAAAAAGAAAAGTAGAAAAACAAAATTTCAAGATATTGAATATAAAGAAAATGTATGTATTGTACATAATTTATATTAAAATATCCCATAGATTTTGCAAATATATATGAAAATTATTTTGTAGTGAGACATGAATATATGTATTTGTATTGAAAAATATTTTTCGTTTTTGTGTAAAACCAGGTAAAATATCTGGCGAGAGGTTATGTGCTGGCCACATCAGATTTTTTTTACTGGTTTGCATAACCTATTACCCCTCCCATAACGCCAAGCTGTATACGCGTCTGTTGTTTACTGCAGCATTCATTGGCATTAATAATCTTGCATTACTACGCATTGTCGACACGTAGACGAGACGCCCATCTCATATTCTAAGTAAACTAGGTAGGTATTTTTTATAAAACAAATTATTTGTTATGTGTCAATAAATTAGAGAACATGTGAAAAGCAGCAACTGCATGTTTGAAAATTACGCGATAAATTGAAAATAGAATACTATTAAAAATACCCCCCCCCCCGAGGCCTCCAAATTCCTTAAAAAAGGACATGTTCCGGACGCACGGCTACCCTATACAAAACACAATGATGACATATCTAGAAATAAAGATCAGTGCCCTCTACAACTTCAACGCGATTTTCTGGAAAAAGATACAAAATGTTTAACTACTATTGCCATCTCTTGGGTTTTTTGTACTTGCAATAAATTCCGCGCGAAACTAGCGACAAGACCTCAAACGAGAGTGGAAATGTGTAAGCTCTCTTTGAGGACGTCCTCAAAGAGAGCAAATGTCCGCAAACAGCTTTCTTTATATAAATTTTGGACCTCAAAGGGTCGTCCGTGCATACATATATATATATATATATATATATATATATATATATATATATATATATATATATATATATATATATATATATATATATAATTGTCATATATTTTTGTACTGTACCGGGCTAGGTGGAAGAACAGCCTTGGGCTGAACCTCGCCTTTTACTTACATGGTAATAAAGATTATTATTATTATACGATTTGAATGCATTTTATACTTCATATTAAATGAATATAAAGTTAAAAAATTATAAAAAAATTAAATATCATATATTAGCCAGCTATGCTATAACTCTGGAAACAACTGTTATATTAAGAAAATTCTAATTGAAAGGTGTCAGTGTCAAGTGCAATTGACAGTATGTAATGCTGCTGACAGTAATGCTAATAACGCGCAAACCAATGGCATTAGTATTAATGTTTGTTCTAATAGTACATTTAGCATTAACATACATAAATAATATTTGTAATATAATTGTAATTATTGTAAAACCAAATATGTGAAAAATAAAATACTGACACTGTGTGTATTTATTTTAATCAAGCATTTCTCTGTTGTAATCTAGCATTTTTTAAGTAAATCACTTACCGTCGTGTTAGTCCTAGCAACTATAAAACGTAACTTACTGCCGTGGAAACAGGCATGGTAAGTTGATAAAAAAGATCAATCGCGCAAAAACTATATTAGAGACGACTACGGATAAGAAAACTTGTCCCCACAAACTCAACTGAAATAAAAAAAAGTTCCTAGCTGTATATATGCTCATGACGAATTAATGATTAAATTTAAAGGCAGAAGCTTTCTGAACCAGTGGCCGTGCGCATTAAAGCGCTATGTCCCTGTATGTTCTGATTGATTCTGAGGTTCCTCGGTTCGAATATATAGGCCGACTAAATTTGTAGTCGTTAAAATGCCAACATAATAATTCTACACTTCGACGCTTTTCTGAGTCCGTAATTACTGCGTACAATCCGCCTGTGACTGTTATACATAGTACAAGCTCTTTCTGATGTTTATCTCTCCAGTAACTTCGTGCAGTCAGTGCAACATGTAAAAGCTGTAATAAAAGCATTGTAGAACGACAGTAGCGCCGTCGCATTTGTAAATTTACCCCCTGGTCGTCGCCGAGAGAATTAATTCTTCCAGAAAGAGTTCATTTACTGGCTCCTCTGGTCAAGAGAACTAAACCTCATCCTGAGTCGTATTCTGTCTAGGATTCTCAGTAGTAGTGCCGCCGACGATGTTCTAAGTCGAGTTTGGCGATAGTGTTTCGCTGCTCGACAACCGCCGTTTTGTAGAGTCAGTTATAATTCAGTTTATTTTCACTTTCTTACTTACTTGTGTTAGCGCCGTCTCACGGCCGATCGTGTGTGCGTCGTTAAGTATAGATGGTCACAGATAGACAGGGGTTTAATTTTTTTGTTTGATTCATGGTTTTTTATTTTAGAAATTAAACATTAGTTAAGTTTAACGTGCTTTTTTCTATGCAAAACCTTGGCGCCCTTCTTCCGCAAAGAGCAAATCCGGTAACTAGTCATCTCACTACCGCTGCAAGAACGACGCCCAAGCAACCGCCACGACAGAGAAAACGACGCCATTATGACACAAGCGCCTCCAGGGGTAGCGTCACAATATCAGGCACATAGATGTGCTATTTGTAGAAGGAGTATATCCGTTGCCGCACTGGTTGTATAGCAACCCACGGCAGTTGAGGTATTGTCTCTAGAAGGGCTGCTGTGCCACAGATGATGATATGCCCAATAAACCGACAAAGTGTGAGCTAGAATAGATTCTAGTGGATACATGTAAAAGTTTCAGATCTGTACAGGCAAAACAGAGTAGACAATTAAAAATTTTTGGGAGATCGTGTTGTCAAAGACTTAACAAGAGTACTAGTTGGCAAAAATCATAAAGTATTTTGAGATTATTTTTTCAATTCCGTATATCTTCAACAAGATTTGCTCTCAGATGGAATTTATAGCTGCGATACTGTCCGTCAAGGAAGAAGAAATTTTCCTGTAATGAAAACCGACAAGGAAATGCGTCGAGGTGATGCAGATTAGAGAGTTTCTACGCAAGACCTCATTGCCCTAAAATGGATGATAAAAGTGTACACTTCTTAGGAAATTTTCTTGGTCCTTCCGAAAGTTGTACTTGTTGTCAACAAAAAGAAATATTTGAAAGAGAAGATGTGTTGAAAAGTCTAAAAAATAGACAGAAAGTCCCAGAAGTAGTGGTATAGGATTTTTATATCGTTGATGTTTCTGTTATAAAAGCCTTCATACTATTCCAAAAAAGATATTCAGTGTTACGTTCTATTTTTGCAATCTGTTTCTTTTATTATTAATTTATTCTGTTCAGTAGTTATTGCCCTTGTCACAAGCAATAATTGTCACTCTTTAGCATTGCTGGTCGAATGTCTTCAGGGTTATTAAATTTATATATTTTATACTTTTGAGAATTTGCAAGTCTGAGCCGCTTCGCAGACTTGAGCGTAGAGAGACATTCTGTCTATGATCGTCGTTGTAGCTGCATCTCAGTGTTGGTTATTATTTTTCACTCGTTGATTTCGTATTGTTGGAAGAATTTTAACGTGCCCGTTATTTGGGGATTTAACTGAGAAAAGTAGCTGAGGGAAATATTGTTCCCGCGGAAAATTGTTCCGGATTTTTGGCACTTCGATCACTGATATACTTTAAGCCACTCAAGATCTAAGGCTTTTATTTTATGGTTTCTCCTTCGTTGTTATTTTGGTTTTACTTTGTAACCCATTGATATTGGGAATACATTGTGTGGGAAACATATTGTTGGATCGGGATTTCGAGTCCGGGAAACATATTGTTGGATCGGGATTTCGAGTCCTGATTTTTGTGGATAACACCTTGCTGGAGGATTTTATGGAAAATTGGATGAGATTGACACCTCGTGTTTGAAGCGGAAGTTGGTTACGCCATTTTGGAAACGTCACACCACATCCCTACCACACTATTACGTCACTACCGCCGACGCCTCTCCAAATACATGCAGCTAAGCTCCATTTTGTTTTCTTTATTTATTTGTTTGAATTTAAAGTTCATTGAGTTTAATAATCGTACTATATTTGATATTTGTATTTTGATTACATCATTTGTCATAATTTTGAATCTTACTGATTATTGTTTTATATTGTTATGTACTAGCTCACGCGAGTCTTATAATGTTTATTGTGAGGAATTTTCATTTAGGGTTTGTTTCGGTTTAGGAAGGGTTAGGACTAAGTTTATTTTATTTTAACGTATGTTGCGCACGCACTACCCTGCTTGGTCGACCAAACACACGTATTGCGCCTATTGTTGCGTTTTATATTTCATATATTGTACGTTCTTTCGACGTCTACGGTCCTCGCTCATTCGCGTACCACGCATTCCCTATCTGGTGCACTTTGTATTCCGAATTAATTTTTTTTTTTGGGTTACTAATATCTCGCATGAGTTATATTATTGCCTTAATATTTTTTTACTGTTATCAATTATTTACCTTTACAATTTACTTCGTTCTTATAACTGTATTAAGTAAAACTTTTAATATATGTTTCATTTCAAGTTCAAACGGAGCTTATTTGTTTATTGAATATCGAATCACACCTAGTACTATTGCTTATCCTCCACATATTGGTATTTTCGAGGTTGTGTACCATTTTAAGAATAAACAACCATCGTGGCGCCCTTTTTATATTTCAAGTGTTTAGTTTGATTTTAATTGCGTATTTGGGAATCGCACTAACCCACTCCCGTCTCCACTGTCTAAAAGCTGGCGGCCGCATTCCTGAAGAACTTGGGTGCGTTACACTTGCCTTTCTCATGGTAAAACCCTTAAGGTTGTTACAGCACGTAGCAAGATTTTGGCGCCCAACGTGGGGCACCTTGCGCAATAAATTTTGGGCAATTCGAAAAAAAAAAAAAAAAAAAAAAAATTTAAAAATTTTTAGTTTTTTAAAAAAAAAAAAAATTTTTTTTGTTTATTTGGAAATATAATAGTAATTAATCTGGTACATATTTATTACTGCATGGTAGGGTAGATTGTAAGTTATTTTGAATTTTTTTTTGTTTGGTTGAGTTTCGAATAATCTGTATTATGGAGTTTAAACTAGATATTGATAGATTGTCGCAAAATGAATTACAATATGAGTTACAAATTCGTGGAGTTACTGACTTAGCTGACGCTAATGTACGACGTAAGACACTACGTAATTTGATGAAATTGGAAAAGCTTAATTCTTCATTTAAGTTGCCAGCATATCCGTATACATTTGATAAAGATCACGAGGCAGTTAAAAAGACCCTTACTGAAATTGATGAATTAATACAAGAGTTTGATGGGAACAAATCTTCGGGTAGTCATAAGAAAATTTCCTCTAAAATAGCACATTGTTATGAGCGTATTACGCGAATGCCAGCTTCTAGCAGTGAAGAAGAGCAAACTCGGTCAAAACTTTTGATCCGAATTATGAATTCGTGGTCCAATGTGTCAATTAAAAGTGAAACCAACGCCAAATCCTCGACGCCGAAACATCCTGGTATTCTAGATTTTCAGTCGTTGCATATCGCTGATGAATCTTTGGATGAGGACAATTTAGAAAGTACAGGTACCGAAGATACTTGTGCAGATTTATCTCCCATGCAGGTCAAACCTAAAACAATATTGCCCGCTCATTGGAACTTAAAGTTCACTGGTGATATTAAAGATATGTCACTAGGTTCATTTTTGGAACGTGTTGATGAGCTTTGTATTGCTAGAAACGTTACTAGAGTTCAGTTATTTAATTCCGCGATAGATTTATTCCAAGGTAAAGCGTTGATCTGGTATCGTGCTAATAAAAGCCAGTTTTCATGTTGGAATGAACTTGTAACTCAATTGCGCGAAGTTTTCCTACCATACAACTTTGACGAGAGATTGTTTGATGAAATTAAATCGCGTTGTCAAGGTCCAGACGAAACTATTGATATTTATATAGCTATTATGGAGACAATGTTCAGCCGATTGAATACGACAGTCTCAAAGGAGACTAAACTTAGAATTCTTTTGCGTAACCTTCACCCCAAATTACAAACTCAGTTATCGCTTGTAGACGTTGAATCTATTGAACAATTAATTAAGCTAGGCAGACGATTGGAGCAAAAATTTGAAACAATGGATGGATACATTGCTCCTTCGGCAAACAGAAGTAAACGGTCCGTGGAACCCGCATTATGCTATGTGGCCAGTGAGTCAGAAGCAGACAAAAGCCAACGTAAGTCTGACAGCAGTAGTTCCGTTAATGTGTCAGTCCCTCCTCGCAAAAGTAGAAACAACAAATTGACTTGCTTTAATTGTGGTAGTTCGGATCACTTAGTTAGAGATTGTGATCAAACTTTTGTTAAAAAATGTTACGGCTGTGGTACTCCAAATGTCACTAAAACAACTTGCCAAAAGTGTAATAGTTCGGGAAAAGCCAATCGCAGGTGATAGCAGATCGGTTACCATCTGTCGACGTTAACATAAATCCGGTCCTCGATTTTATTCTTGCTCATGTTAGGGACGATGAGAGACCCTATCTCTCTGTCGATATTTTGGGTCGTAGTATTACGGGTTTGTTAGATACCGGCGCTTCACGTACAATTGTTGGTAGCAAAGGTTGGAACTTTTTGCAAAATATTGGATTCGGTTTAAATTCTTGTCGTAAGACATATTGTACTGTCGCTAATGGACAGAAACTTGTCGCTCTCGGTTCGGCACATGTGCCATTCGCCATTGAAAATAAGACCGAATGGATTGAGGTTTTAGTTATTCCAGAGTTGTCGCATACACTCATATTTGGTATAGATTTTTTTAAGCAAATGGGAATAGTACCCGATTTGCGTAGCGGTAATTGGAAATTTAGCATTAAAGATTGTAACGTAGCGCCCGTAGATAGTCAAAAGTTTTCGCTAGATAAAATACAATCGGAGGCTTTAAGAAAAGTAGTAGATAAGTACTTTTCAAAATTAAGTGACAAATTAGGTTGTGCCAAACAAGTACTACATCATATTAGATTGACTGATCCTAATCAGATGCCCATTAAGCAGAGATACTATCCTGTTTCTCCCGCGGTACAGGCTGAAATTGATAAACAATTATTCGATATGGAAGCCAATGGAGTTATAGAGAGGTCCGATTCGGATTGGGCTTCACCCATACTGATGGTTCCTAAAAAGGATGGTTCGTGGCGCTTTTGCGTTGATTTTAGAAAGGTCAATGCGGTAACGCAACGTGATGCGTATCCTCTTCCTTATATGTCGAGCATATTAGATAGACTAAAAAATGCTAAATTTATCTCGAGTCTGGATATAAAATCAGCATATTGGAACATTCCGTTGTCTGAAGAGTCTAAGAAGTTTACGGCTTTTACTGTTCCCGGTCGTGGTTTATGGCAATTTACGCGATTAGCTTTTGGTCTCCATGGAGCTCCAGCAACTTTTCAGAGATTTATTGATAAAGTTTTAGGGCCAGAATTAGAGCCATATGTTTTCAAGTATTTAGACGATATTATTGTTATAGCCGACACTTTCGATAAACATTTGGAAGTACTCGAAGAAGTACTAAAGCGACTTATAGAGGCGGGCTTGAGTTTGAATAAAGAAAAATGTTCCTTTGTTGTTCCGGAATTAAAATATTTAGGTTACGTTGTTAATGCTACCGGACTAGCTGTTGACCCAGATAAAGTATCAGCCATTTTGCAAATTCCTATTCCTCATACAGTAGCCGAAGTTCGTAGAATGCTCGGTGTAGCAAGTTGGTATAAGAGATTTATTCCAAACTATTCGGAAGTTTGTGCCCCTTTGAATAGATTGACCCGAAAATCGGTTAAGTTCAAGTGGGATGATGACTGTAATAGAGCGTGGATTAAAATTAAGCACTACCTTATTAGTGCTCCGATATTGAGTTGTCCTGATTTTTCGCTGCCATTTACGATTCAAACTGACGCATCGTCATACGGTTTAGGCGCTGTTTTAACTCAGGCTACTAGTGACGGAGAGAAAGTGATTTGTTACTTGAGTAGATCACTAACTCGTTTAGAACGAAAGTATACTGTAACTGAACTTGAATGTTTAGCGGTTTTGTGGGCCATAGAAAAATTGCGACAATATGTAGAAGGATCTTATTTCACGGTCGTAACTGACCACCATAGTTTGTGTTGGCTTCATAATTTGAAAGATCCATGTGGACGATTGGCGAGATGGGCTATTCGGCTCCAACAGTATAATTTCAAAATTATTCATAGGAAAGGGCGCGACCATCATGTTCCAGATACCTTAAGTAGAAGCGTGCCAGTTGTTGATAGTTGTAACGTTGGGAAGGAGACGAAATTTTGTTCTTGGTACAGTAAAATGTTAAATAATGTCTTGTCTAATCCTTTAAAATTTCCGGCATGGCGCGTCGATGATGATAAGTTATACCATTATTACAATAATCGTATTTCTGGGTTAGATAGCGATGAGTACAGTTGGAAACGTGTTATACCTAATGCGGAGAGATTGAATATCTTAAAAAGGATGCATGATGCCCCTACTTCAGGACATTTAGGTGTTTTTAAAACGTACAATCGCATTTTACAAAAATATTATTGGCCTCACATGAAATCGGATATAGCTCGTTATGTTAAGAATTGTAAAATTTGCTCGGCTAATAAAACGGAACGAAAACTACCTGCTGGACTTATGGCTCAACGTTTCATTGTAGATAGACCATGGAAACAAATTAGCATAGATTTGATTGGACCCTTAATTAGGTCAACTTCGGGCTATCAATATATTCTCACTGTAGCTGATACGTTTAGTAAATTTGTTTTAACATTTCCCCTTAGGAAAGCTACTGCTACTGCCATTATAAAACATTTAGAAAAGGACGTATTTTTATTATTTGGAAGCCCCGAATCAATTTTAGTTGATAACGGCACACAATTTCGTTCAAAAGAATTTAGGCGGCTCGCTGATAGGTATAACGTCAAGCTAAGGTTTAATGCCAACTATCATGCTCAGGCTAATCCTGTCGAAAGAGTGCATTCCACCCTTAAACAAAGTATCCGCTCGTACATTGGTGAGAACCAACGTAAATGGGAAGATAACCTGCAGAAGATATCTTGTGCCTTACGTACCTCAGTTCATGAAAGTACTAAATGTTCCCCATTCTTTGTAAATTTTGGAAGGGAAATTTCATTTGTGGACGAAATGATAAAGTCGGTCCCAGATCGAGTAGGCTCATTGGAGGATAAAGAGAAGCATAGAAAAGCATTCCAGGACATTTACGTTAAAGTGAGAGAACGTTTGAAGGAAGTAAATGACAAGACTAAGCGTCGTTATGACTTAAGGCGTAGAGATGTGCAATATTTACCTAATGAACTAGTTTGGCGTAGGAATTACGTATTGTCCGATGCTTCTAAGTATTTTAGTTCGACTTTAGCCCCAAAATACATTAACCCCTTTACGGTTATTAAAAAGTTGTCTCCGTGGACATATGAACTGCAAAATGATGTTGGAAAGAATTGTGGCGTTTGGCATGCCAAAGATTTAAAGCCTTACTCAGTAGATGAGAATTTTGAATCGTAGTATATGTTGTCGTTGACAACCTTCTCTTTAGGAAGGGGGGAGTTGTTACGTCCTATTTTTGCAATCTGTTTCTTTTATTATTAATTTATTCTGTTCAGTAGTTATTGCCCTTGTCACAAGCAATAATTGTCACTCTTTAGCATTGCTGGTCGAATGTCTTCAGGGTTATTAAATTTATATATTTTATAGTTTTGAGAATTTGCAAGTCTGAGCCGCTTCGCAGACTTGAGCGTAGAGAGACATTCTGTCTATGATCGTCGTTGTAGCTGCATCTCAGTGTTGGTTATTATTTTTCACTCGTTGATTTCGTATTGTTGGAAGAATTTTAACGTGCCCGTTATTTGGGGATTTAACTGAGAAAAGTAGCTGAGGGAAATATTGTTCCCGCGGAAAATTGTTCCGGATTTTTGGCACTTCGATCACTGATATACTTTAAGCCACTCAAGATCTAAGGCTTTTATTTTATGGTTTCTCCTTCGTTGTTATTTTGGTTTTACTTTGTAACCCATTGATATTGGGAATACATTGTGTGGGAAACATATTGTTGGATCGGGATTTCGAGTCCGGGAAACATATTGTTGGATCGGGATTTCGAGTCCTGATTTTTGTGGATAACACCTTGCTGGAGGATTTTATGGAAAATTGGATGAGATTGACACCTCGTGTTTGAAGCGGAAGTTGGTTACGCCATTTTGGAAACGTCACACCACATCCCTACCACACTATTACGTCACTACCGCCGACGCCTCTCCAAATACATGCAGCTAAGCTCCATTTTGTTTTCTTTATTTATTTGTTTGAATTTAAAGTTCATTGAGTTTAATAATCGTACTATATTTGATATTTGTATTTTGATTACATCATTTGTCATAATTTTGAATCTTACTGATTATTGTTTTATATTGTTATGTACTAGCTCACGCGAGTCTTATAATTTTTATTGTGAGGAATTTTCATTTAGGGTTTGTTTCGGTTTAGGAAGGGTTAGGACTAAGTTTATTTTATTTTAACGTATGTTGCGCACGCACTACCCTGCTTGGTCGACCAAACACACGTATTGCGCCTATTGTTGCGTTTTATATTTCATATATTGTACGTTCTTTCGACGTCTACGGTCCTCGCTCATTCGCGTACCACGCATCCCCTATCTGGTGCACTTTGTATTCCGAATTAATTTTTTTTTGGGTTACTAATATCTCGCATGAGTTATATTATTGCCTTAATATTTTTTTACTGTTATCAATTATTTACCTTTACAATTTACTTCGTTCTTATAACTGTATTAAGTAAAACTTTTAATATATGTTTCATTTCAAGTTCAAACGGAGCTTATTTGTTTATTGAATATCGAATCACACCTAGTACTATTGCTTATCCTCCACATATTGGTATTTTCGAGGTTGTGTACCATTTTAAGAATAAACAACCATCGTGGCGCCCTTTTTATATTTCAAGTGTTTAGTTTGATTTTAATTGCGTATTTGGGAATCGCACTAACCCACTCCCGTCTCCACTGTCTAAAAGCTGGCGGCCGCATTCCTGAAGAACTTGGGTGCGTTACACTTGCCTTTCTCATGGTAAAACCCTTAAGGTTGTTACAGCACGTAGCATCAGTTAAAACTATAACCCTCATTTTTTTGTTTTTAACTTCAGTATTTCAAAAAATGAGGGTAGATTCCGAAAATCCGATTGTAAATTGTATTATGAGTGATATACAAAACCTTCCACGATGAACTACCAAGTAAGGGTGGTAATAGAGTTCCCACTCAGGCCAATGGTAATGAGGGAACCCTTATTACCACCCCACAAGAAACACACGGAGAATTAGAACTACGAGGTCAAGGGCGAGAAGAACATGTGAACGTGCATCCAGATATCCGGGAACGGGCATAATCAATTAGCCTTGGACATTGTTAAAACGTACTTAACGACGAAAAGGAAAATAAACATTCAGTTATATTTGATCACTCCAAGTGTAAACATTATTAAAGAAATGATCGTTTATATGTATATATTATATTTTTATAATTTAAATAATTATTTACAATAGTAACGGCCCATTGTCGTTACAACTGGTGACCCATTGTTACATTGAATACAAGCCTTCGTTATGGAAGAAGAACTACATACCATATCTGATCCTCCTACTCAAGAACTTCCTTCTCAAGAACTTCAAAATATTTCGATTGTTACCTCAAATAAATTCCCCGAATTTTATCCTGAAGATCCCGAACTGTAGCTTGAGCAAATAGAAATGATTTTCTTTTCCCATCATATTATTTCTGAAAATAGCAAATATAACGCATTGATTACAACTTTACGTCCAAAGGATGCCGTTGTTGTACGAAATCCTATCTTTGAACGGCCAATTATTAACTAGATATTCCACTGCTAAAACAGCGTTACTCCAAAGAACTACACCTACGGATATACAAAAGCTTAGCACAGTGTTAAATATAAATGCCCTCGATTATGACAGACCGTCCCATCTTTTACGAACAATGAAACAACTAGCGGGAACGATACAACTAGATAACCAAATTTTAGACAATCTTTTTCTGCAGAAGCTACCATCCAACATCACTACGCCACAACCTGTCAATACATTTGAAATTAGAGAACTACAAACAGAACTTCAAAATGTCAAAAAGTTACTTGCTAATTTCGTCAACTCCTATTAACATAGACCCTCGGCATCTTCTTACCCTCCCTCTTCACTACCAGCGACGGCAATACTCGCTGCTGGTATCACTACAACTTCAAAGAAAGAGCAAGAAATTGTCAACCTGGTTGCAAATGACAGAAACAGGATTTGAAGTTTTCTCCTTATGAAAGGGTTAATATTAATACCATTATTAAATGTAAATGTACTAATTCTTCTACTTGTTGCAGAGCTAATCTTTCCGGTACCAGTTCCTTTTTCTTTGTAACTGACAAGTCAGGTTGTCACATTTTGATTAACACCGGTGCAGAAGTGAGTATCCTACATTCAGACAAGTACGCAATTCTCAAAAAAAATCACTCAACGCAATCAATCAAACAAAAATTCAAACATACGGTACTGTTAAAATGACACTATTCATTGGGCTTAAAACTACATTTAACTGGAAATTCACTTCAGTATAATTATTGATAAGACTAACGGAGAACTCAATATCAACACTTCATCTTTCAAAAGACATTGTATATCTTTAATTCAATCTGATATAATAATAATTCTTTATTGTATTTAACTTATTACAAAGTATTACAATTGATCTTTAATGACGGTGAATCAGTTTTTACCTTACACATTTTGGAACATTTTGCGTTGCATTGATGGAGATGAGATGATAGGACAGTCACAAACACCCAAGCCTCTGGTGGAAATCGAACCCACGACGCCAAGACCCGAGCGGTGATGGTCGCTTCGAACGCTGCAGAAGCACGCTTCCTCAACTCACTCAGCCACCGAGGCGGCTTTAATTCAATCCGATAATAAATTTCAAAATATTTTGAACGATTTTCCTTTTGTAACTAATCCTTTTGACGTAAAGCTTGTAATCAAACATCACGTCACTCATCGTATTGTCACAGACGGTTCTCCTGTTTTTACAAGGCCTCGCCGCCTACCGCCATAAAAACTAATTGCAGCTAAAGATGAATTTAACAAATTATTAGACCTTGGTATTATAAGACACTCATCGAGGAACTGGTCATCAGCTTTACATATGGTCAAAAAGGTAGTCCCAGCCACTCCTACGGATTCATTTTTTTCTTAACTACGTTCACTTTGACATGTAATCGTAGGATTAATTGATAATTGTCGAGTTATCGTAACTGACTGAAATCTTATGCTGTTGCACTTGCGACGTGGCGAAGGCGATTGACCGAGTTGGAGTTCTAGTCATACCGTTTTCCGAGGAGCTTCGTACTATAACATGCATCCAGATACCCGGGAACAAGAAAAATCAATTAGCCTTGGACATTGTTAAAACGTACTTAACGACGAAAAGGAAAATAAACATTCAGTTATATTTGATCACTCCAAGTGTAAACATTATTAAAGAAATGATCGTTTATATGTATATATTATATTTTTATAATTTAAATAATTATTTACAATAGTAACGGCCCATTGTCGTTACAACTGGTGACCCATTGTTACATTGAATACAAGCCTTCGTTATGGAAGAAGAACTACATACCATATCTGATCCTCCTACTCAAGAACTTCCTTCTCAAGAACTTCAAAATATTTCGATTGTTACCTCAAATAAATTCCCCGAATTTTATCCTGGAGATCCCGAACTGTAGCTTGAGCAAATAGAAATGATTTTCTTTTCCCATCATATTATTTCTGAAAATAGCAAATATAACGCATTGATTACAACTTTACGTCCAAAGGATGCCGTTGTTGTACGAAATCCTATCTTTGAACGGCCAATTATTAACTAGATATTCCACTGCTAAAACAGCGTTACTCCAAAGCACTACACCTACGGATATACAAAAGCTTAGCACAGTGTTAAATATAAATGCCCTCGATTATGACAGACCGTCCCATCTTTTACGAACAATGAAACAACTAGCGGGAACGATACAACTAGATAACCAAATTTTAGACAATCTTTTTCTGCAGAAGCTACCATCCAACATCACTACGCCACAACCTGTCAATACATTTGAAATTAGAGAACTACAAACAGAACTTCAAAATGTCAAAAAGTTACTTGCTAATTTCGTCAACTCCTATTAACATAGACCCTCGGCATCTTCTTACCCTCCCTCTTCACTACCAGCGACGGCAATACTCGCTGCTGGTATCACTACAACTTCAAAGAAAGAGCAAGAAATTGTCAACCTGGTTGCAAATGACAGAAACAGGATTTGAAGTTTTCTCCTTATGAAAGGGTTAATATTAATACCATTATTAAATGTAAATGTACTAATTCTTCTACTTGTTGCAGAGCTAATCTTTCCGGTACCAGTTCCTTTTTCTTTGTAACTGACAAGTCAGGTTGTCACATTTTGATTAACACCGGTGCAGAAGTGAGTATCCTACATTCAGACAAGTACGCAATTCTCAAAAAAAATCACTCAACGCAATCAATCAAACAAAAATTCAAACATACGGTACTGTTAAAATGACACTATTCATTGGGCTTAAAACTACATTTAACTGGAAATTCACTTCAGTATAATTATTGATAAGACTAACGGAGAACTCAATATCAACACTTCATCTTTCAAAAGACATTGTATATCTTTAATTCAATCTGATATAATAATAATTCTTTATTGTATTTAACTTATTACAAAGTATTACAATTGATCTTTAATGACGGTGAATCAGTTTTTACCTTACACTTTTTGGAACATTTTGCGTTGCATTGATGGAGATGAGATGATAGGACAGTCACAAACACCCAAGCCTCTGGTGGAAATCGAACCCACGACGCCAAGACCCGAGCGGTGATGGTCGCTTCGAACGCTGCAGAAGCACGCTTCCTCAACTCACTCAGCCACCGAGGCGGCTTTAATTCAATCCGATAATAAATTTCAAAATATTTTGAACGATTTTCCTTTTGTAACTAATCCTTTTGACGTAAAGCTTGTAATCAAACATCACGTCACTCATCGTATTGTCACAGACGGTTCTCCTGTTTTTACAAGGCCTCGCCGCCTACCGCCATAAAAACTAATTGCAGCTAAAGATGAATTTAACAAATTATTAGACCTTGGTATTATAAGACACTCATCGAGGAACTGGTCATCAGCTTTACATATGGTCAAAAAGGTAGTCCCAGCCACTCCTACGGATTCATTTTTTTCTTAACTACGTTCACTTTGACATGTAATCGTAGGATTAATTGATAATTGTCGAGTTATCGTAACTGACTGAAATCTTATGCTGTTGCACTTGCGACGTGGCGAAGGCGATTGACCGAGTTGGAGTTCTAGTCATACCGTTTTCCGAGGAGCTTCGTACTATAACATGCATCCAGATACCCGGGAACAAGAAAAATCAATTAGCCTTGGACATTGTTAAAACGTACTTAACGATGAAAAGGAAAATAAACATTCAGTTATATTTGATCACTCCAAGTGTAAACATTATTAAAGAAATGATCGTTTATATGTATATATTATATTTTTATAATTTAAATAATTATTTACAATAGTAACGGACCATTGTCGTTACAACTGGTGACCCATTGTTACATTGAATACAAGCCTTCGTTATGGAAGAAGAACTACATACCATATCTGATCCTCCTACTCAAGAACTTCCTTCTCAAGAACTTCAAAATATTTCGATTGTTACCTCAAATAAATTCCCCGAATTTTATCCTGAAGATCCCGAACTGTAGCTTGAGCAAATAGAAATGATTTTCTTTTCCCATCATATTATTTCTGAAAATAGCAAATATAACGCATTGATTACAACTTTACGTCCAAAGGATGCCGTTGTTGTACGAAATCCTATCTTTGAACGGCCAATTATTAACTAGATATTCCACTGCTAAAACAGCGTTACTCCAAAGCACTACACCTACAGATATACAAAAGCTTAGCACAGTGTTAAATATAAATGCCCTCGATTATGACAGACCGTCCCATCTTTTACGAACAATGAAACAACTAGCGGGAACGATACAACTAGATAACCAAATTTTAGACAATCTTTTTCTGCAGAAGCTACCATCCAACATCACTACGCCACAACCTGTCAATACATTTGAAATTAGAGAACTACAAACAGAACTTCAAAATGTCAAAAAGTTACTTGCTAATTTCGTCAACTCCTATTAACATAGACCCTCGGCATCTTCTTACCCTCCCTCTTCACTACCAGCGACGGCAATACTCGCTGCTGGTATCACTACAACTTCAAAGAAAGAGCAAGAAATTGTCAACCTGGTTGCAAATGACAGAAACAGGATTTGAAGTTTTCTCCTTATGAAAGGGTTAATATTAATACCATTATTAAATGTAAATGTACTAATTCTTCTACTTGTTGCAGAGCTAATCTTTCCGGTACCAGTTCCTTTTTCTTTGTAACTGACAAGTCAGGTTGTCACATTTTGATTAACACCGGTGCAGAAGTGAGTATCCTACATTCAGACAAGTACGCAATTCTCAAAAAAAATCACTCAACGCAATCAATCAAACAAAAATTCAAACATACGGTACTGTTAAAATGACACTATTCATTGAGCTTAAAACTACATTTAACTGGAAATTCACTTCAGTATAATTATTGATAAGACTAACGGAGAACTCAATATCAACACTTCATCTTTCAAAAGACATTGTATATCTTTAATTCAATCTGATATAATAATAATTCTTTATTGTATTTAACTTATTACAAAGTATTACAATTGATCTTTAATGACGGTGAATCAGTTTTTACCTTACACTTTTTGGAACATTTTGCGTTGCATTGATGGAGATGAGATGATAGGACAGTCACAAACACCCAAGCCTCTGGTGGAAATCGAACCCACGACGCCAAGACCCGAGCGGTGATGGTCGCTTCGAACGCTGCAGAAGCACGCTTCCTCAACTCACTCAGCCACCGAGGCGGCTTTAATTCAATCCGATAATAAATTTCAAAATATTTTGAACGATTTTCCTTTTGTAACTAATCCTTTTGACGTAAAGCTTGTAATCAAACATCACGTCACTCATCGTATTGTCACAGACGGTTCTCCTGTTTTTACAAGGCCTCGCCGCCTACCGCCATAAAAACTAATTGCAGCTAAAGATGAATTTAACAAATTATTAGACCTTGGTATTATAGGACACTCATCGAGAAACTGGTCATCAGCTTTACATATGGTCAAAAAGGTAGTCCCAGCCACTCCTACGGATTCATTTTTTTCTTAACTACGTTCACTTTGACATGTAATCGTAGGATTAATTGATAATTGTCGAGTTATCGTAACTGACTGAAATCTTATGCTGTTGCACTTGCGACGTGGCGAAGGCGATTGACCGAGTTGGAGTTCTAGTCATACCGTTTTCCGAGGAGCTTCGTACTATAACATGCATCCAGATACCCGGGAACAAGAAAAATCAATTAGCCTTGGACATTGTTAAAACGTACTTAACGACGAAAAGGAAAATAAACATTCAGTTATATTTGATCACTCCAAGTGTAAACATTATTAAAGAAATGATCGTTTATATGTATATATTATATTTTTATAATTTAAATAATTATTTACAATAGTAACGGCCCATTGTCGTTACAACTGGTGACCCATTGTTACATTGAATACAAGCCTTCGTTATGGAAGAAGAACTACATACCATATCTGATCCTCCTACTCAAGAACTTCCTTCTCAAGAACTTCAAAATATTTCGATTGTTACCTCAAATAAATTCCCCGAATTTTATCCTGAAGATCCCGAACTGTAGCTTGAGCAAATAGAAATGATTTTCTTTTCCCATCATATTATTTCTGAAAATAGCAAATATAACGCATTGATTACAACTTTACGTCCAAAGGATGCCGTTGTTGTACGAAATCCTATCTTTGAACGGCCAATTATTAACTAGATATTCCACTGCTAAAACAGCGTTACTCCAAAGCACTACACCTACGGATATACAAAAGCTTAGCACAGTGTTAAATATAAATGCCCTCGATTATGACAGACCGTCCCATCTTTTACGAACAATGAAACAACTAGCGGGAACGATACAACTAGATAACCAAATTTTAGACAATCTTTTTCTGCAGAAGCTACCATCCAACATCACTACGCCACAACCTGTCAATACATTTGAAATTAGAGAACTACAAACAGAACTTCAAAATGTCAAAAAGTTACTTGCTAATTTCGTCAACTCCTATTAACATAGACCCTCGGCATCTTCTTACCCTCCCTCTTCACTACCAGCGACGGCAATACTCGCTGCTGGTATCACTACAACTTCAAAGAAAGAGCAAGAAATTGTCAACCTGGTTGCAAATGACAGAAACAGGATTTGAAGTTTTCTCCTTATGAAAGGGTTAATATTAATACCATTATTAAATGTAAATGTACTAATTCTTCTACTTGTTGCAGAGCTAATCTTTCCGGTACCAGTTCCTTTTTTTTTGTAACTGACAAGTCAGGTTGTCACATTTTGATTAACACCGGTGCAGAAGTGAGTATCCTACATTCAGACAAGTACGCAATTCTCAAAAAAAATCACTCAACGCAATCAATCAAACAAAAATTCAAACATACGGTACTGTTAAAATGACACTATTCATTGGGCTTAAAACTACATTTAACTGGAAATTCACTTCAGTATAATTATTGATAAGACTAACGGAGAACTCAATATCAACACTTCATCTTTCAAAAGACATTGTATATCTTTAATTCAATCTGATATAATAATAATTCTTTATTGTATTTAACTTATTACAAAGTATTACAATTGATCTTTAATGACGGTGAATCAGTTTTTACCTTACACTTTTTGGAACATTTTGCGTTGCATTGATGGAGATGAGATGATAGGACAGTCACAAACACCCAAGCCTCTGGTGGAAATCGAACCCACGACGCCAAGACCCGAGCGGTGATGGTCGCTTCGAACGCTGCAGAAGCACGCTTCCTCAACTCACTCAGCCACCGAGGCGGCTTTAATTCAATCCGATAATAAATTTCAAAATATTTTGAACGATTTTCCTTTTGTAACTAATCCTTTTGACGTAAAGCTTGTAATCAAACATCACGTCACTCATCGTATTGTCACAGACGGTTCTCCTGTTTTTACAAGGCCTCGCCGCCTACCGCCATAAAAACTAATTGCAGCTAAAGATGAATTTAACAAATTATTAGACCTTGGTTTTATAAGACACTCATCGAGGAACTGGTCATCAGCTTTACATATGGTCAAAAAGGTAGTCCCAGCCACTCCTACGGATTCATTTTTTTCTTAACTACGTTCACTTTGACATGTAATCGTAGGATTAATTGATAATTGTCGAGTTATCGTAACTGACTGAAATCTTATGCTGTTGCACTTGCGACGTGGCGAAGGCGATTGACCGAGTTGGAGTTCTAGTCATACCGTTTTCCGAGGAGCTTCGTACTATAACATGCATCCAGATACCCGGGAACAAGAAAAATCAATTAGCCTTGGACATTGTTAAAACGTACTTAACGACGAAAAGGAAAATAAACATTCAGTTATATTTGATCACTCCAAGTGTAAACATTATTAAAGAAATGATCGTTTATATGTATATATTATATTTTTATAATTTAAATAACTATTTACAATAGTAACGGCCCCTTGTCGTTACACATGAAAGACTCCGAGGATGCAGATGGCGAACAGGACGAGGCAGATATGAAGGTCGTCAAGGACGAAGAGACTGGGGACGAGGTAGTTTCAGGGGGCGTTCCATAGAAAAGCACTATGGTGAAAAAAAAATTACAGTAATTGACGGTATTAAGCTCACTTCTATGAAATGGTATGCTAATAAACCAGTTCATTTGCTAAGTAATTTTGTTGGTGCAAACTGAAATTGAAGTCCAGTGTCCACATGCTGTAGGCCTGTACAATCAGTTTATGGGCGGTGTAGATCTAGTAGACTCCCTTATATCGCTATAGAGAACAACAATAGAAAGTAAAAAATGATACTACAGAATTTATTTCCATATAATGGACTTGTGTTGTAAATTTATGTATAAAATGTAATATACGCTTATGTTTACCGCCAAGTTCAAATTTTTCATGAAATTTCTTAACGAATATTTTTTTAGTTTTTGTTGCCCATGTTACTCACAAGTTACACACCCTCAAAATAAAATTGTAGGGTTGAAGATTCAAAAATTATACCGATTATATTCAGTAATAGTGTTTTGTACTACTGTATTAGAAAATAAGTTTATACTATTTATTTAATCTGGGCCTTCATTTTTATTTGCATTAAATTATAAAATTATGAGTTTGGACTCGGCTATTTCTCTAATCTTTTAATCTAATAATACCTTAACTAACGCACGAAACATCGGTTGCGTTATGTGCAGTTGCGATGAACTTATAAGGATTATAGCAACCGACATCAAATACCATTTGGTTGTCCAAGGCAACCGGCGAAAACAAAACTCTTTCTCGTATTCTCCAATACAATAAACGTACGAAAAAAGATTTTATATAACAAAATAAAAACGTTACAAAGCAATTTATTTATAAATTTGAAGCTTTTGGAAGAAGTCTGGTTATATGGGAATCAGATCACCAACTGTTTTGTAAATCTTCCCCAATTAAATCCTATAGTGAAAATCGTATCTCTTATATTAAGAAAAGGTTTATAGATGATATGAGTAGTTTAAAAGAATTGTACTTTGATGCCAACCCAGTGATGAAACCATAACATGTGAACTGATAAATCTTGTAATTCACCGTAAGATGTGGCAGTGGTTTGTTATTTTAAATGTAAAGGAATACATTCCGACGTGTGGGTCGCCAGTAGGATTACTATCTATCCAAGTACTACGAGGATATTCCTAGTTTTAACACTGTGTCTTCTTGTCCATGTGTTGAGGCGAAAAATCTTCGCTGTGTGCCTAGAAATGCTTTTAAGATACAAAATACGTAATTTAGGAATATTTGTAATTTGCATGATCCGGTTGGGTACGCATGTGTAATGTTTAGATAGAGTTCTGCCAGACCTGATTAACCAGCAAATATCTCGCTTATTATTACTTTTAGCGATTTAAACTATAAAACATAAATTATAGTATGTTAAATCGTGTGAAAAAAGAGTCCTACAGCCGTGAGGAATCGCCCAGCAGATGGACAGACGGAGAGGCAAGCGACATGAAACTCTTAAGGTAAGGAAGTTTTTTATGCAGTTTATAACGCCCAATAACTCAAAGTTGTAACGATATCTCTATCATACAGCGTTTATTTTTGCAAAACTGACGGTTCTTTATACATTTACACATTTTTCAGGGTAAGTAAGACCTTTTTAAAGAATCTATAAGCTTTTATTTACCCTATAAAAAGTGTAGATGTATAAAGAAATATCAGTTTTGAAAATAAATGTCTGAATGACATTTCGAGTAATTATTAACATATAAATTAATGTTTCTGATAAATTTCAGATCTATGGAGACGAGCTGCTAGCTGAGAAACTTGGAGACGGGAGATGTGGACTTCCACCGTTGGATATCCACCCTAGAAAACTTGTAAGGGCAGTAGAGCACCGGACAACCCTTCTGGGATGTCGAGTGCAGTGCCAATTAAAGACACACACTTTAAGTCGACGTCCATGGATTCTTTTTCATAAAGTTTGAAATTTTTACCTCTTTTCCTCTTCCGCGCACTTTTGGTACTTTTTTATTAATGCATTGTAAAATAATTAACTTAGATGTAAAACTACAAATTTTTATTTATTATTTTACGAAATATTCAAAAAAATCAATTATTTTCTTTTCAAGTGCCGTAAAATGCGGTTACTTTGGACAGTGGAGTAACGGGATAATTTGGTAACATTTTCTTTTTAAAATTGTCAGCACTGTGTTTGTGAAGTTAACCTAAAATTGAATTGCACCTTAGCAACTTTGATATCTGTGTTTTTTATAAAATATGTTGACTGAAAATGTTTAACCTTTGTATGCGGGTGGTAGGTTTATAAATATTGATAAGACTGAACATTAAAAAACAAGTGCGTGAAAACTCTATATCAACTAATTACAAAAACTTTTAAAAATTATATGCCACTATTTTATTTTGATTGGTAAGTACGTTACACGTTAAATACGATAATTTATTTTGTTACTATTAAACAGTTACATACTTCTAATTATAAAAAATAAAATATATATTTTTTCGGGGTTACATAGGACACGTTATCCCAAGTTACCCCTTTTAGCTTTGGGTTTTTAAAATCCAATTTTAATAAGTTTTTGGGTTAATTTTTCAGCAAGTATTAATAAATACGATGCCACGGCAGTACCGCAGAAGGATTGGCTCTAGAAGGTATCACGACTTTCAAGAAGATGTCCAAAGTGGAAAGTCTATTCGACAAGATGCAGATAATTGGGATATGACAAAATCAACATTACAGCGAAGACTGGAAGGAAAACAATGTAACAAATATGGTAGTCCTACAGTTTGAAACTAAGATGAAGAAACAGAATTATTAGAGGGCTTAAAAGTTGCAGCTGATTGGGGTTTCCCATTAAGTGTTTTTGATATTCGAAAAATAGTAAAACAATACCTGGACAATAGAGAAAAGAAAGAGCCACGATTAAAGACAATTTTCCTTATGCAGATTGGGCTAGTATTTTTTTTATTACGACACAAAAATGTATTATCTACACGACTTTGTGAAAATATTAAAAAGTCGAGAGCTGAAGTTAACGTAGATATTTTAAAGGAATACTTTACAAATTTATAAATAACTGTAGAGGGCGTTTCTCCAAATTTAATTATAAATTATGATGAAACAAACCTTACGGACGACCCTGGTCGTCTAAAAGGTATTACGAGAAGAGGCTGCAAGCGACCAGACGACCAGACCACTAGTAAATCCAGTACAAGTGATATTTGCTGGTAGAGCATCAGGGAAGCTATTACCATGCTATGTTGTATATAAAGTCGAACACCGTTATGATACGTGGACACAGGCAGGTCCAAAAGGAACGCGTTGCAACCAATCAAAGAGCGGCTGATTTGATGCTGTTTTGTTTGAAGATTGGTTCACCCATATTGCTCTCAAATATTTCCAGAAGTATGGTGCAAAGGACCTAAGTTGCTTATTGGAGATAATTTAGCATCACGTTTATCGCTGAAAGTGATTAGCATCTGTAAAGCACACAATATTCGGTTTGTACTTCTTCCTCCAAACAGCACTCATCTCTGCCAGCTGCTAGATGTGGCAGTTTTTCGCCCCTTCAAAGTATTTTGGAAACAAATTATTCAAGAGTGGAAAGTAATAAAGGATGTATACCAAAGGATACGTTTTCACGATTTTTAATTACAACTTCATGACTATAAGTCTATATTATCAGAACGTACGCGGTTTAAGAACTAAAACACATGATAACAAGGTAAATTCCACTACATGTGACTTTGACATTTTATAATTGACTGAAACATTTTTAAACTCGTCTGTTTATGATCATAAAGTTTTTGGTGATAATTACTCCTTAGTGCGACGGGACCAACAGACCTCTGCTTCATTGAAATGTGAAGGTGGTGGAGTGCTTATTGGTGTAAAAAATAATATTAACTTTAAACATATACCAGAGTGGTCTACTAGTGTTGAAGATGTTTGGGTGTCAGTTTATTTAAGAACTATGAAATTACATATATGTTGTGTTTACATTCCCCCTGGTTGCCCTGAACACCTTTATCTTTTCATGAACAGTTTAATTAAAATAGTAGATTCTGCGCCAAATGATAAATTCATAATATGTGGAGACTTCAATTTACCTCTTTTACAATCGCGTTATTCTAAAAATTGTTATGTTGCCGATAATGTCTATAACACTCTATCTTCCGATTTCTTAGACAATATATCCTATTGTAATTTGAAACAATTTAACGGCATTTTGAATGACAATAATCGATGTCTAGATTTAGTTTTGTCCAATGTCGAATGCATAAACACTATACAATGTAGTACATCTCTTACTAAAATAGACCTGCATCATCCGCCACTACTTATTCATTGTCAGTGTGAATTGCAATCAACATTAAAACATAAAAACAAGGAGGTATTGTTGTTTAAAAGAGCCGATTACAATGCTATAAATATTGGCCAAATTGTTGTAAATGAGAGTAAAGTATTCGATCTAATGTCTAATCTGGATGCAAACAAAGGGGCTGGTTCAGATGGGATTCCCTCGTTATTTGTAAAATTATGCTCGACATCTCTTTATCTTCCTTTAACAATAATTTACAATAAATCTCTAACAGAAGGCTATTGTCCTAGAATTTGGAAAAAAGGTCAAATTACACCAGTTCTGAAGTCCGGTAACAAAATCCCTGTGGAAAATTACCGCCCTATATCAAAGTTATGTGTGTTTGAAAAAATTCTAGAAAAAATCATTTATAAACATCTATTTTCTTCCTTTAAAAACATAATAAACTTCGAGAAACATGGCTTCTTTAAAGGTCGCTCTGTTGATACTAATTTGGTGGAGTATACAGACTTCATCCTTGAACATATGGATGAAAGGACACATGTCAACGCTGTGTATACAGATTTTAGCAAAGCATTCGACAAAATTAACCACACCATATTATTATCAAAAATAAAAATGTACGGAATACACAGTAACCTGCTCCAGTGGTTTAAATCTTACTTGTCAGATAGGTATCAATGTGTTTCATTTAATGGTTTTACCTCTTAGTTACGTTCCTGTGACCTCGGGAGTTCCACAGGGATCCCATCTGGGACCGCTCTTTCTTATCATTTTTATAAATGATATTAGTCAATGTTTCATTAATTGTAAACTTAGTATGTATGCGGCTGATCTGAAGATCTTTAAAGGTGTTTCTACTAAATTCGATGCACTAGCCCTTCAAGCCGATCTTGACAGGATTAGTACTTATCTAGAAGATTATGATTTATCATTGAACATTAGCAAGTGTTCATGTATAACTTTTACTCGCAACAGAAATGTGTTCCAATTCAATTATTTCATTAATCAAAACCTTATTAATCGAGTTTCGCAGATTAACGTCCGTATGCATAGTCATTCGCCAAGCGAATCGCCGGCGAATCTTTAGCCAGCGACTCGCTAGCGTACTGTTATGTTTGAACAGTGCATAAACAACTTTCAAAGAAACGCTCGCCGGCGAAAACTCTGTTGACTCGACACGATTTTTTCTACTACGCAACCTAATAATACATGTTAGGTTTGTTATAATTGAACTATAATATACCTGTCAAATTTTGTTTGAGTTCGTGTTACGGTGTAAATAAACTATACTTATCGTTTGGTAAACATGGCAGTAGCATTTTTGGCCGAAGAAAAATAAATGCTCGTTCAGTTAATTAAAAAATATAAAATAATCGAGGATACGAAAACGGATGCAACAAACAGAAAAAATGAAGCGTGGAAGAACTTATGCGACGAATATAATGCCAGCAATGTAAATACTAAGGTAAATAAAAAGATATTATAATTATTTAAGAACATAGTTAAAAAAATGTGTAACTAAAACCCCAAATTTATACTTAACCTCAAATGTTAAATACATTTGTGTAAGCAATCGTACATACAAAGCAATATGAATTTAGTGGTAATATAATTATTTTTTATAATATCTTTTTTAATATGGAGGTATTCAAGGTTTCACATATAATAAAAGTATTATTAAACATTTCTTAAACGATATGCAATAATTAAAATTCTTATTCTGTGTAGAGAACAATAATTCAGTTAAAAAGATGCTGGGACAAAATTAAACGTCAGCAAAAATCTATTATAGCTGATGAGCGTCGAGAACGTATGAGAACTGGTGGTGGCCCCTCACAATCTCCGAAAGAGACAATGATTCCGGATGTACAAACTGTAGTTCCGCATTTAACATTTGAAATTGAAAATAAATTTGACAGTGACGCTATTATTATGCAAACTAATCAAATAAATCCCACAGGTAATATTAATTGTATGAATTTTTTACTTTCAAATTGATTGATTTATATTTGTTTTCACAGAAATTTTTGAAATAACTGCTGTAGATGACATCAATTCAGAATCACTGTTAACGGCTTCTTCTAATGCAAATATTTTAGAAGAATCAGTATCGCATCATACTCCTTCCACCTCCAGTACAAGAAATATTAAAAAAAAATTGTATCAAATAAACATGTACAACAAAATAAATCATTTGAAGAATTAATGAAAGCACGATTGCAGAATGTTGAAACTGAATTAGAGTATATCAAATTGGAACATACTGAGAAGATGAAACTTTTGGCAATGCAAATGGATGTAGAAGTTGCTAGAAAACTACAAACTGAGTGCGAAACTGAACTTTCCAAGATTAAAAATTGGTAGAAGAGGAGAAATTAAAATATTAGAAATTAAAAAACGAAAAATTGGAAAATGAAAGGAAAAATTAAACCCAAAATAATATATTATTTAGTAAAGTATATTCTTTCTAATATAATATTTTTTATAAGAATACATTTTGATTGATGATTTTTTTTTAATTTGGAAAAATCTTTTTGTACTGATGTCAGTTGCCTCGCTTATTCAGTGATGTTTTATCGAAAAATAATCAAATTTAACCAATTTAACAACAAAATTATAGTCAACTTTTATATTTGAATAGATTTAACAAAATTAAATACAACATTACCATTGTTTTCATGGAAAAAGTAATAAATACTGGTAAATTTGATATAAAGCTATGACGAAACATCATTGAATGAGCGAGGAGAATATATGTAATAAGAATACGTTTTAGTTTATGATTTGCTTATTTAAGTAGAATAAAAACAATTTTTATAAAAATAAATATCAAATAAAAGATTAATAATACTTATGTAATTTTATATATATATATATATATATATATATATATATATATATATATATATTTCTGGTATAAAGAAACTAAAGCAGTACTTATACTACACAGATAAATATTAATAATTTATTTAATGCAAACTGATTAAAGAAATAAATATAAATGCATAATACCTTAAATTCTGTATCAATAATGTTAATTACGAAAATATCTTTGAATTAAGTTACGTCGTACTGCTGGACCATTACCCTGAATTCTGTTTTGAATTTGTATATGTTGGATTGGTTGATCACCTAGATTTTCATTTATATTTAATTCAATATTATCTCTAACTTGAATACTTATATTGTGGATTACACTACAAGCTACGATTATTGTACATACAGTTTCTGTTTTGTTTGCTAAACCACGACTTAAACATGTAAATCTTCTTTTTAATAAAACAAACATCCTTTCCACAGTATTTCTTGTCTTAATTTGGGCAGTATTGTAGCGATATTCGGCATCAGATGTTGGGTCTAATAATGGAGTCATCAAATATGGTAAGTAAGGGTATCCACTGTCACCCGGTAGATATCCCTGTATATTCCCGTCTTCAAACCGCATTTTAATGCCACTGTTATTAAATATAGTGCTATCATGTTCCCGACCTGGCCAACGTGCTACAAGATCAAAAATTTGCAATTGTGGTCCAGCAATTGCTTGAACGTTAATAGAAAATGACCCTTTTCTGCTTCGGAAAACTTCAGCCATATCACCACCAGGACTTTTTATAGGTATATGAGTACAATCAATGCACCCCGATACAGAAGGAAAATTTGATATTCTGTAAAACTGAACGTGTGTGGCTCCTAAATCTTCGGGAAATTTTATATAATTGCCAGAATGTGATGCAATTAATTGTGAAATTATTTTAATAAATCTGCACACAGTAGATTGATGGATTCCGCGTACATCTCCACATACTGTCTATTGAACAATAAAATTATGTTTATATTATTTTAATGATACAATAATTAAAATATAAGAATACCTGAAAATTTCCCGTAGCGTAAAAACGTAACGTTGATACAAGTGCAATTACTGGTGGTACCGGTAGTTCTCTATTTGTAACTTTTTCTATTTCTTGAACAATTGGAATTAAAATTTGTATAACTATATTTCTATTAAATCTGTATCGACTTTTGAAATTAGTTTCTGAATAAAACTCCAATGGATTTTCAACATCACGAATATATCGTCTTGGTTTTGGTTGAAAAATATCTTCAAGTTCATTTATTTCAATAAATAAACGTAAATCATTATTCATGTTTACAATTTTAAGAAACAAAACAAAAAAATAAAAGGAAAATATTGGCTTGAAATGTACTGAAGATGCCCTGGAGATGCTTATGACCACCTTCAGCGACTCGCCGTATATTTCTCATATGCGCATGTCAAATGAAAGATTTCGCTAGCAAGTCGCTAGCGATAAGTTGACTATGCAATGAAAGGTGAACGGTTTTCATCGAATGAGCGCTAGCGATTCGCCGGCGAGTGACTATGCATACGGGCGTAAGAATCTTGGCGTCATTCTTGATACAAAATTAATATTTGATATACATATTGATAAAATTGTAAAAAAGGCTTACAGGATGTTGGGATTCATCCTGCGAATTGGCAAACTTTTTAGTAATTTGTTGGTCTCCTTATTATAAAATATATATAAATAGAATGGAACGAGTGCAACGAAAATTTATCTCATTCTTGATACAAAATTAATATTTGATATACATATTGATAAAATTGTAAAAAAAGGCTTACAGGATGTTGGGATTCATCCTGCTAATTGGCAAACATTTTAGTAATTTGTTGGTCTCCTTATTATAATATATATTGTAACAAAAACGTAGTTTGTTACGCTTATTTTTTTTATAAATTTTCTTGTTCCCATCCTGTCTACAAATTTCCATTATTACCCCTAAAATTTGAGCATCAATTGACAGTATTGATCTAGTTACAGCCTACCTTTTGCGATCTATTTTTCTAGTCATATTCCCTAATCACCTTTTTCCTATTTTTCCATTCAGTTGGATCCCTTTTATTTTGTGGTTAGGAAATTGTTTATTTGTGACAGCCAGTGTTGTCTTCTCGCGATTTATTTCAAGAAAGTAACTAGAAATGTAATTGTTTAACACTAAATTCATTTTTAAATTTGATTAAATTTGGAAACTTATTTTAATATCTCTCCTATGTTCAAATTTTTCATTGCTACACTTTACTAATTTTATTATAAATAGTTTTGGAAATTTCTCGTATTACTACGAAATTATTAAGGGATTTTTTAAAATCTTTTGATGGGACCACTGCTTTTTTCGTTTACCGGAGACGCGTAGAATCATCTCGCTCTCTTGGCAGTGAATGCGAGTTGTTTAAAGTACTTTTGTCTGATTGAAATATGGTTTCGAGTTTTGGGTATTCGATAATAGCCAGTGGATTTTAGGTAAGAGCTTTGCACTTTTTATTTTTGTGATTATTTTGTGCGGCTTTTTATTAGCCTTTTTTCAAGTTAAAAGTAGTCATGTTCCGTCCCACGCGGTTTTGTCCGTGGGATAAGTGAAACTCTTACTTTAATTCTTGCGACATATTTCAGTATAAAAAGACGATGTTTTCTTTCACGAGCCCGGCTAAGATTTTTTTTGGTTTGTCTAAATTTTGAGTTTGGATTTATATGCCACGAGGCGTGAAAAATTCCGTTTCGGTTCTAAATTAGTCAAAGTTTTTTTTTTATTTTCACATTTTCTTTGATCAAAATTTTGCAATTTTTATCATTCTGTTTAAAATTCCCCCCTAGCTCAAGTTGTACCTGAACTTGTTCGGTCCCCTAGCGTACCGAGTACGCCCTCAATTTTGTGCTTCCCCATTATTTGAGTAATTCTGCTTAAACTTTTTGGTTCGAGTCGTACCGTGATTCGACCGGTTATTTTTGCGTACAGAGTACGCACTCAAATTTTGCTAGTACACCATTTATTCGTAATTCTGTTTAAAATATTTGTTCATTGGGCTAAATTATTTAGGGGTATTTTTTTTATAATTTTTTTGGGATTTCAAATTTATAAAAATTTTCCTACCGACTAAACCTAGTCATCCCTTCCCTAGTTTGAATGTAGTGTGAATGTAGAGGGCGATGCGTTGACGTGACTAGACATTTTTAGACTAGACAAATCTTCGGCTCGGTATTAGTTTCCGTTTTCAAAGTCGACTTTCTAGAGTCATTTTTTTGTGATATTTTTTTTGTAGCAACAACTTTTTTGGATTTACCTTGTATTTTACCGTTGTGCGCTACTCTCGACTCGAAAAAGTATTTGTCCGGTGATTAATCTTTGAGCGCAGCAAATTTTTTTTTAAGCCCATTTGGCTTTTTCTTTTTTATCGGGGTTAATTGCGGCGCCTCTTAGACTACAGTTTAGTCACTCTCTCTCTCTACTTTGCTTGTTCCTTCTTTTTGTTTTATACGGCCGTTCTTCCTCTTTTACAAAATTTTTTGGTTTTATATAATTTTTTTTGGTGCACCTAATTTTTTGTAAATTTTTTTTATAAACATTTTTTGTCGCTAACTCGCGTCTGGAGCACCTTTAGGGACCGCCAAATATTTTTTTTATTGTATTGTGTATCGCCCTTCAGACCACTTGTAAATCTCAAAGAGATCTGGTACTGGCGAGTTTTTTTGTAGGGTAGCCGGTTCATTTTTGGGGCCCTGAATTTGAAAGTGTCTGGGCGAGGTTAGCTCTGGCTGCAGCGACGCCGTTGGACCACACGAGACCTGCGCCGGGGCATATTTTACAACAACTCCTGAGAAAACCCAGTATTCGGGGCTGCATCCTAGCCAGCCTTAAGGCCTAGTGGAGTGGCTCTCTCTCTCTACGAGTGCCGGACAGGAGAAGTGTCCTCAAGCCCTCCGTTTGTACTCTCCGCCAGCCTGCGAGCAGCCCCCGATACAGCTGGAAGACCCCTCCGTTACCAGGGCAGGCTAAGCAGCTATCTTTTCCGACGTTGCCGGTGGCCGATAGCCAGAGCGCCGACCTCCGTCCTTCTAGATTCGGGCTCTGGAAAGGCCGTACGGTCCTTTTCCTTGTTTGAGCTATTCATTTATTGTAACTCTCCAGCGTGAGTACTTTTATTTTTTTTATTAATTAAATATTTTTACTATACATTACTTTCCTTTATTAGAGTGGACTTTACTCTAACTCCTTTTCCTTTTATAGAGTCTGGCGCCCACTAATTTTTTTCGAGACCCGATCGTTTTGTATTTTTTTTTTCAAAATTAAGTTGTCATTTTTTATTAAATTTTCATTGTCGCGAATACCTGTATTTCGAAATAAAATACATACCCTAGACCCAGCCGCCGCTTTACTTTTTCAGCTAGCCGGTGCAAATTTTATGAGTGTACACTTACAGGTAGGAGTTTGCTTATTTTTTGATTTTTTGATTATCCTCTTGTGTCACACATATAAAGTTTGGAGCCCGAACGTGGGGCCTTTCGTATTTAGTAAATTTAACATTTTTTTTTTGACGCCCGATTGTTGGGGCACTGTTCAGTAGTAGTCATAAAGACGGCACTAGGTCACACCCCTTTACTATTTTCTTTTCTTTATTCTTATTTTTTATTGGTCGGTAGATTATATAAAATTATTTCTAATTTTTTGTTTATATTATTTTTTGAGTACATTTCGTCGATATGGATATCAATTATTTGCGGGACGACGAATTGACCTACGAGTTGAGGATCCGGAATTGCGACGTGACTGGAACGACTCAGGACAAGCGAATTTACCTACAAGGACTTCTACACTTGGAGACAATGAATGCAAGTAGTGTGAATGCATCACTCCTTCCCGCACCTTTATCAGAGCAACAAACTTGCTGTTCTAAACTTCAGGAGATGCTAGGTATGATCTCTAATTTACAATATTCTACGGTTAGTGACCTCAAGCAATTTAATGAGGAATGCAATGCCCGTTTAGTGGCATTTGCACCAGCGAAGTTTACGCTTACCTTCTCATTTACAAAGCACGCCCATCAGATTGCTTGCGGCCGCAAAAAGTTGTTTGAACCACCGGTTAGAATCATCCCAAACTTGCCCAGTAGCTAATTTGATACATTTTGAGGAAACTAATCACAATCCAGAACCTACTGTTTCTAGACCCATTCATTCTCCGGTAACAGATGACCATTACCAAGGCCTAATTAACCGCCTAAATTCCATCAGATTCGATCCTACATTGCCAACCAACACTGCCTATGCTAATCTGAATCCTCAGTCCACTCCTGTTCATGGCACAAACCATCCCAGGACAGTACCACTGACCCCTATGTACGCGGATTACTCCAACCCGGTTAGCCGTTGGAATATTAAATTTAACGGAACGTCGGGAGTTAACGAATTCCTAGAACGCGTTCAAGAATGCGCTATTGCTCGCGGTGTCTCCGACGAACAATTATTCCGTCAAGCTCCTGATTTATTTAGTGGGGATGCCCTAAGTTGGTTTCGTTGGGTACGCACTTCAATTAATTCTTGGTCCGAACTTACCGCGCGCCTTAGATCGGCTTTCCTTCCCAATAATTATGACCTGGCCTTACAGGAAGAAATTAGATCTCGCACCCAAGGTCCTAACGAGAGGTCTGAAATTTACATTTCGAAAATGGAAAATTTATTTGGACGCCTGTCCTCGAAACCAGACGAGAAAACCCGTCTTGCCGCTATCCAGCGTAATCTACAACCTCATTATCAGAGGCTTTGCTCGTTACAGTCAATAAATAGCTTACATGACCTTGTATCGGCTTGCAAACGGAATGAAGATACCGAGGCGAACGCCATGTCTTTCCGAGACCCCCCAGCTAGAAATCGAACTCTTCTCGAACCCGATTTAGCATACAATCGTCCTGTACGGTCTTCCAACAATTCCAAGCAAGTAGCTGTTCTTTCCAACCCTCCCCCTAGGGAGATAGTCTGTTGGAATTGCCAAAAAACTGGCCATACCTACCCTGATTGTGACCAAGATCTAGGATTCTTTTGTCGCGGCTGTGGACGGCGTAACACTTACATAACAAGCTGGTCAAAGTGTTCCAAACGTTACCGCAGCAACCACCCCGCGAAAAAACAGGCAACGCCGAACGGATCTACATCTAGCCCAGGAAGTTCAAAAAACGGCTCTCGCGTTTCCGGTCCGTCAGCTGCCGGCAACAGCTCTTCAACCGAGCTGACAACTCCGAGTGGACACAATGGTTAAATATTGTCGCCAATTTTTGTCGCAAATCCGAAGTTTCTCCAGTTTTGCAACATTTAGGTCCCGATGATCGTCCCTTCGTAACGGCCTAGATTGGTCATATTCCCGTTACTGCTCTACTAGACTCCGGAGCTAATATTACCGTACTGGGTCACCGAGGTATCGTGCTTCTCAAAAATTTTAAACTTGTTCCTTCTTCTACTACCGCCACCCACATCACTACCGCTGATGGAGCTACCCAAACAGTTATTGGCAACATTAACATTCCTATTTCATTAAATGGTATTTCTAAAAATATCTCAGTTGTACTAGTTCCTTCCGTTCGTCATACCTTAATTTTAGGAGTCGATTTTTGTCGAGCTTTCGGCATATCTATTAATTTCAAAACCGATTCTTTCTCTACCCGTGGCGAACTTTGTACACTTACTGGTCTGTCAGGTAGCAACCAACTTACAGTTTCTCAGCGTCAAGCTCTAAGTAATGTTATAAATAAATATCATGAATTAGGATCTAAGGGCCTTGGTCGTACTCCTTTAGTAGAACATGTCATAGACACCGGTGATGCTGTTCCCGTCAAACAGCGACAGTATCCTTTATCTCCTCCTATGATGGAACACCTCAATAAAGAACTGGATGACGTGATTGAGAAGGATATAGTTCAAGCATCTGTTAGTCCGTGGTCTTCTCCCGTTTTACTTGTTAAAAAATCTTCTGGTGATTTTCGGCTATGTTTCGATGGCCGGAAAATAAATTCGGTAACTGTTAAGGACGCTTATCCTCTTCCTCGGGTCGACACCATTTTAAATCAACTTCGCGACGCTAAATTCCTTTCTTCTATCGACTTAAAAAGTGCTTTCTGGCAGATTCCATTGCACAAAAATTCTTGTGAAAAAACCGCCTTTTCCGTCCCAGGTCGTGGACTATTTGAATTTAAGAGAATGGTTTTCGGATTATGCAATGCTCCCCAGACACTTCAACGTCTTATGGATAATATTTTAGGTCCTGAATTAGAACCCAACGTTTTTGTATATCTCGATGATTGTATTATTGTGACTCAAACTTTCGAAGAGCACTTATGTATTTTATACGAGGTTCTAAATCGTTTAGAAAAAGCAGGACTTACTATTAATTTCGAAAAATGCGAATTTTGTCGTCCTTCCTTAAAATACCTTGGTTATGTAGTAGATTGTCAAGGCCTCCGTACCGACCCAGATAAAGTAAGTGCCATTGTCGAATTTCCTCGCCCCACTACCGTTACTGAAGTTAAACGCTTCATGGGAATTTTAAGCTGGTATCGGCGTTTCATACCCAATTTTGCCTCTTTAGCCGCCCCTATTAACGACCTTACCAAAGGACGGCGGAAAAAAATCCCATTAAATGGTCTCCCGAAGCTGAAGACTCTTTTATAAAGTTAAAACTTGCCCTTACCTCGGCTCCGGTTCTGGCCAGCCCTAATTATTCAACCCCTCTCCGAAACTTTCGAGTTTACACGGACGCTTCTAATTTTGGAATTGGCGCTATTCTCACTCAAGAGGATGATACCAAAGTTGAGCATCCTATTGCTTTTATGAGTCGCACCCTTAATAAAGCGGAGCGTAACTATTCTGTAACAGAACGGGAATGCTTAGCGGTCGTTTGCGCTATCGAAAAGTTTCTTCCCTTATCTTAAAGGTTTGCTCTTCACTGTGATCACAGATCACTATTCTCTTCTTTGGCTTATGCGTATGTCTGATCCTACTGGCAAACTTGCTCGTTGGGCTGTTAAGCTCCAGCAATTTCCCTTCACTATAGAGCATAGACCTGGGAAGCTCAATGTTTTACCTGACGCCTTGTCACGCACTCCCTTAGAGATCGCCCCTCTTAATAATGTAGATTTCTCAGATACCAAAGATGGCTCGTACATTAGATTGTGCAACCTTTTAAATACCGAACCCGATTTATTTCCGGATTGGCGTGTTGAGAACAACCTAATTTTCAAAAGAGTTGATTCACCCTACAACGTCCCTTCAAACCTTTCCGCGTGGAAATTACTTGTCCCCCGCGATCACCGAAACTCAGTTTTACGAGAATGTCATGACGATCCCTCCGCTGCCCATTTAGGCATTTTTAAAACCTATCATCGTATCGTTGAGCGGTACTATTGGCCAAAAATGAGGACTTACATTGCTCGGTATGTTAAACAGTGTAAAGTCTGTCTTGCTCAAAAAGTACCCCAGCTACTTCCTCCCGGTTTAATGGGAAAAGAAAAGAATATTAAATTTCCCTGGCAAGCCATTTCAGTTGATCTTATGGGACCACTCCCAAAATCTCCTAAAGGACATCATTACATCCTGGCCATTTCTGACTGGTTTACCAAATTTCCTTTACTTTTCCCTCTTCGAGAAGCCAATTCTACGAATATTTGCCAGTTACTGGAAGAATATGTTTTCTTACTTTTCGGAGTCCCCCAAATTGTCTTGGTTGACAATGGAACTCAGTTCGTTAGTGACAAATTTAGAAATCTTATGACCAAGTATGCTGTTCCCAAAATTTGCCATAACGCTAAATTTCATCCCCAAGTTAATTTTGTAGAACGAACCAACCGCATTGTTAAAACCGCGATCCGTTCGTATGTGCAGGACAACCACCATAAATGGGATGAAAATCTCTCCGCGTTAGCCCAAGCCATTCGTACCGCAGTACACGAGGTCACCGGATTTAGTCCCTCTTTTCTAAATTTTGCCAGACATGTTCCAGTTTCCGGTAACTATAATCATCCTGTGCCAGATCATATATGTTCAGATAAACGAGAAACTTATGCTAATTCTTTAAGTCAACTTTCGGAATTTTATCAAACAGTACAGACACGAATTCATGCCGCCCATAAGCGTAATGAACGCTATTACAACCTTCGTCGACGCCCTTTGGATTTTACGAAGGCGAAACGGTTTGGAAGAAGAACTACGTCTGGTCGGCAGGTGCCAAGTACTTTTCCTTTAAATTAGCACCACGTTTTATCGAGTGCACTGTTTCTAAGAAGATTTCAAAAACTTCTTATCGTCTTCGCGATCAACAAGGTACGGATCTCGGAATTTGGCACATCAAAGACCTTAAACCCGCTCCGAACGTTGATTTTTCTGACGCCTCTGAAGATTAAAAATTTCTTAACCGTGTTAAAAAAAATTTTTGGGGAAAAGGGGTAGTGTAACAAAATCGTAGCTTGTTACGCTTATTTTTTTTATAAATTTTCTTGTTCCCATCCTGTCTACATATTTCCATTATTACCCCTAAAATTTGAGCATCAATTGACAGTATTGATCTAGTTACAGCCTACCTTTTGCGATCTATTTTTCTAGTCATATTCCCTAATCACCTTTTTTCTATTTTTCCATTCAGTTGGATCCCTTTTATTTTGTGGTTAGGAAATTGTTTATTTGTGACAGCCAGTGTTGTCTTCTCGCGAATTATTTCAAGAAAGTAACTAGAAATGTAATTGTTTAACACTAAATTTATTTTTAAATTTGATTAAATTTGGAAACTTATTTTAATATCTCTCCTATGTTAAAATTTTTCATTGCTACACTTTACTAATTTTATTATAAATAGTTTTGGAAATTTCTCGTATTACTACGAAATTATTAAGGGATTTTTTATAATCTTTTGATGGGATCACTGCTTTTTTCGTTTACCGGAGACGCGTAGAATCATCTCGCTCTCTTGGCAGTGACTTGTGAGAGAATACACACGTCTTTTTTTATTTTTGAGTTGTTTAAAGTACTTTTGTCTGATTGAAATATGGTTTCGAGTTTTGGGTATTCGATAATAGCCAGTGGATTTTAGGTAAGAGCTTTGCACTTTTTATTTTTGTGATTATTTTGTGCGGCTTTTTATTAGCCTTTTTACCTTCCGTCACCTTTAGGTAAGGAAGGTATTGTCTTTGGTCAAAAAATTCGATGATGAGTTTTTAATCAATAAGCACGTTTTAGGGTCCCTAGAATACGAATTTACTATTTTTACGATGATGTCTGTATGTGTGTGTGTGTGTGTGTGTGTGTGTGTGTGTGTGTGTGTGTGTGTGTGTGGATGTGTGTGTGTGTGTGTGTAACAAAATTTTCGTCTGCGATAACTCTAATACTACAATTACAAAAATTATAATTTTTCGTGTACTTCTTCGTTACATCCTTATGAAGAGCTGATTAGATTTTGGTTACAATTGGTCAACCGGAAGTACCATCATTTGAAGATTTTAACAGTTTTTCTTGAAAAAACTATGTTAAATATAATTTTTTCACATTTGATGTTATTATAAATATTAAAGAATATTTTATTCTTTATACGATTTGACTGCATTTTATACTTAATATTAAATGGATATAGAGTTAAAAAATTATAAAGAAATTAAATTTCATAAAGTAGCCATAGCTATGGAAACAGCTACTATATTAAGAAAATTCTGATTGAAAGATGTCAGTGTCAAGTGAAATTGACATAGTGTGTTTGTCTTATAATTTTTACTGGAAATATAGGATCTTTTACTTTCTGTATGGAATTTGTATAAAATACATACAACTGCTTTAAGGTAATGTACAAGAAATAATAATAATAAATCTTTTATTTCTGCAGATACATTACACTGTATATAGAAAACGTCGCAAAATAATAATTTTCTGTATGAAATTTGCATAAAATACATGCAACTGCCGGAAGGTAATTTACAAGAAATAGAATATTTAATTTAGCAAGTTACTTTCCGTATGAAATTTGTAAGAAATACATAGAAGTGACGGAAGGTAATGTGCTGGCCACATCAGATTTTTTCAAGTTAAAAGTATTCATGTTCCGTCCCACGCGGTTTTGTCCGTGGGATAAGTGAAGCTCTTACTTTAATTCTTGCGACATATTTCAGTACAAAAAGACGATGTTTTCTTTCACGAGCCCGGCTAAGATTTTTTTTGGTTTGTCTAAATTTTGAGTTTGGATTTATATGCCACGAGGCGTGAAAAATTCCGTTTCGGTTCTAAATTAGTCAAAGTTTTTTTTTTATTTTCACATTTTCTTTGATCAAAATTTTGCAATTTTTATCATTCTGTTTAAAATTCCCCCCTAGCTCAAGTTGTACCTGAACTTGTTCGGTCCCCTAGCGTACCGAGTACGCCCTCAATTTTGTGCTTCCCCATTATTTGAGTAATTCTGATTAAACTTTTTGGTTCGAGTCGTACCGTGATTCGACCGGTTATTTTTGCGTACAGAGTACGCACTCAAATTTTGCTAGTACACCATTTATTCGTAATTCTGTTTAAAATATTTGTTCATTGGGCTAAATTATTTAGGGGTATTTTTTTTAATAATTTTTTTGGGATTTCAAATTTATAAAAATTTTCCTACCGACTAAACCTAGTTATCCCTTCCCTAGTTTGAATGTAGTGTGAATGTAGAGGGTGATGCGTTGACGTGACTAGACATTTTTAGACTAGACAAATCTTCGGCTCGGTATTAGTTTCCGATTTCAAAGTCGACTTTCTAGTGATTTTTTTTGTGATATTTTTTTTGTAGCAACAACTTTTTTTGGATTTACCTTGTATTTTACCGTTGTGCGCTACTCTCGACTCGAAAAAGTATTTGTCCGGTGATTAATCTTTGAGCGCAGCAAATTTTTTTTAAGCCCATTTGGCTTTTTCTTTTTTATCGGGGTTAATTGCGGCGCCTCTTAGACTACAGTTTAGTCACTCTCTCTCTCTACTTTGCTTGTTCCTTCTTTTTGTTTTATACGGCCGTTCTTCCTCTTTTACTAAATTTTTTGGTTTTATATAATTTTTTTTGGTGCACCTAATTTTTTGTAAATTTTTTGTCGCTAACTCGCGTCTGGAGCACCTTTAGGGACCGCCAAATATTTTTTTTTTGATTGTATTGTGTATCGCCCTTCAGACCACTTGTAAATCTCTAAGAGATCTGGTACTGGCGAGTTTTTTTGTAGGGTAGCCGGATCCGTACGGTTCATTTTTGGGGCCCTGAATTTGGAAGTGTCTGGGCGAGGTTAGCTCTGGCTGCAGCGACGCCGTTGGACCACACGAGACCTGCGCCGGGGCATATTTTACAACAACTGAGAAAACCCAGTATTCGGGGCTGCATCCTAGCCAGCCTTAAGGCCTAGTGGAGTGGCTCGAACGGCTCTCTCTCTACGAGTGCCGGACAGGAGAAGTGTCCTCAAGCCCTCCGTTTGTACTCTCCGCCAGCCTGCGAGCAGCCCCCGATACAGCTGGAAGACTTCCCTCCGTTACCAGGGCAGGTTAAGCAGCTATCTTTTCCGACGTTGCCGGTGGCCGATAGCCAGAGCGCCGACCCCCGTCCTTCTAGATTCGGGCTCTGGAAAGGCCGTACGGTCCTTTTCCTTGTTTGAGCTATTCATTTATTGTAACTCTCCAGCGTGAGTACTTTTATTTTTTTTATTAATTAAATATTTTTACTATACATTACTTGCCTTTATTAGAGTGGACTCTACTCTAACTCCTTTTCCTTTTATAGAGTCTGTTGCCCACTAATTTTTTTCGAGACCCGTTCGTTTTGTATTTTTTTTTTCAAAATTAAGTTGTCATTTTTTATTAAATTTTCATAGTCGCGAATACCTGTATCTCGAAATATATTACATACTCTAGACCCAGCCGCCGCTTTACTTTTTCAGCTAGCCGGTGCAAATTTTATGAGTGTACACTTACAGGTAGGAGGAGTTTGCTTATTTTTTGATTTTTTAAATATCCTCTTGTGTCACAATATATTAATAGAATTGAACGAGTGCAACGAAAATTTATCTCTTTCTTGAATTGGAAATTTCCCGAGAACCACACTAACTTCATAACGTTACAAAATAGACGTACAGTTCTAGATCTGATATTTCTATACAAAATCTTTAATAACTGCTTTGATAGCCCATTTCTCATTCGCAAATTCCACATAAGAATACTTGTTCTTTCAACTCGATCATCTAACTTGTTTTTCATTAAAAATATTAAAACTAATTCTGAAATGAATTCACCTACAATTAGATTATCTATATCGTACAATAACTTGTTGTCACATAATTATTAAATAGATATATTTTCTTGCAATTCATTTAAATTTAAGAAGATTGTTAATAACCATATTTTCACGATCAATTAATAACTATACCATATTCATTCCTTATACGTACATATGTGCTAATTAAACTAGATTAATACTTTCTAATGTAAAATTTGAAATATGTTTAAATATGTACACTTCAACTTTTGTATTATTATTTTTTGTGTGTAAATTAGTGCTGTGTTATAATTGTTCCTGTTGCATGGCCTATAATTATAAATAAAAATAAATAAATAAATAAATCCCGGACAAGCTGAAAATAAATGTGGAGAAAAATTTCAAATCAGGATTTAAAGCAACAATAATTTACCCTCTAAACGAAGAAGTCTTCAAGCACATACCACAAAAGGATTCAAAATCTAATGAAAGCAGCAGCAGTGCCTGGTCCCAAGCTTTTTCTGGCATGCTTTCAAGTAAAAGGGACAATAAAATTTATGAAAAGAAAAGAAAAAAGAAACTAAATGTTAAACCTAGCAAAAAAATATCCGAGAAAATTTATATTGGTCGTATACAAAAGAAAATAAAAAAATTACATGTACCTACCTACCCCTTTTTTACACCCTATACTTTTGGTATTTTTTTTATTAATTCATTATTAGATAATTAACTTAAATGTGTAGTTTCAAATTTTTATTTGTTTTAGATTCGGATATATTAATAAAATTCGATTTTATTTTTAAGTAAAGTACCCTTTACTTTCATCCTTGAATTTTGGTAACTTGTATTTGTAAAATTGTAATAATAAAATATTATTGTATTGTTTTTACACTTTCCTTTTCTTTTAGCTTGTAAGTAGCTGGCTCCTCTCACGAGAACTACTCCGATTCCTCCTGAGTCGACTTCTGTTTAAGGGTCCAAGGGGTTAGAGTTCCGCTGCTGTTATTTTAAGTCGAGTTCGGCAAAAGTGTCACCGCTCGACAACTGCCGTCTTGTAAAATCAGTTGTAATTTAGTTTATTTTCATTTTTCACTTCCTTGTGTCAGAGCAGGACAATCGTGTCTTCGCTGCGAAGTAAAGATGGTCACAGTTAGACAGAGGTTTCATTTATTTATTTGTTTAATTCATTATTTTCTGTTTACATTTTTTATTTTAGACAATAAACATTAGTTAAGTTCAACGTAGCTATTCTGTACAAAAACCTTGGGCCCGCAATCCGGAAACCAGTCATCATCTCTTTCAGACACCGCCTTTGCAAGAATGGCGTCCGAGCGAAGCAACAACCTCGACAGAGAAAACCCCATTATGACGCAACCACGTCCGGGAGTGACGTCACAGCATTAATCATTAAAACGTATTTGTTAGATTATATTTGTAAATCCATGTCATTTGAAATTATTCAAATCGTTTCGCCAACCGTATAAATGTGACGCTATTTTATAATAATTTTTTGTACAAAAAAGTATGTCTTTAAGGATTGTTTATAATATAGCAACTGTACAAAAAGCAAAGCAGTTTTTGTAATACTCATAAAACTACAATTGGCCAAAGCAATACAGCCAGAGCGAATGTTAAAATTATAAAAAAATCCGAAATAACAAGGCAGCATAGCACTCCTATTGAAGAGTAATTTCTTTCTGCGTATTGTATAAATATTACTAACTTTTGGAAAGTAATGCAAACTTATACATATATATATATATATATATATATATATATATATATATATATATATATATATATATATATATATATATATATATATATATAAATGATGAAATATTTGCACCGTGCGGGCGCTTACCAGGCGTCACCATTACCGATATCTGTGTACAAAGCAGATTGGCACACCCAGCAATGGGTAATAAGCCATGATGATATATTTATTTATTTTATATTTATATATATATATATATATATATATATATATATATATATATATATATATATATATATATAAATCATATTTTTTTTCGTACTACATGTACACTGAGGCACAGAACAGTAACACCTAGATACAATATTTGTTTCTAATTGCTACAGCAACATGTAAAAGCATAATAGATTTTAAATTAAATGCTTACTAAAAAGGGTCAAATAATACTGTGTCGATATATAAATATTTCGCACGATCACCATTGGTATAGTTATGTTTTACGCCACTAGGAACCAACTCTTTCGCCGCAAATTTCCTATACATTTACACCTTTTTCAGGAGATCCTATTTACCATGTAAAAGGTGTAAATGTATAAAGAAACGCCTGATTGAGATTTTAAGTAATTGTTGATCTATAAATCTATGTGCCTGATAAATTTTAAATGTGTGGAGGCGAGCTACTGTTGACCAGCAATGCTGAGAAACTTGTTGACGAGAAATGCGGACTTCCACCGTTGGATTTCAACCCTAGAGAACTTGTGAGGGCAGCAGAGCACCGGACAAACCGTCTGGGACGTCGAATGCAGTACCCATTGAAGACGCAGACTTCAAGTCGACGCCCATGAATTCTTCTTTATAAAGTTTTAAACTTCTATCTCTCCGTCATCCGCTCACCCCACACTTTTAGATTTTTTTTATTAGTTTAAATAATTAACTTAGATATAAAATATTTTTTTGTTATTTTGCAAAATATTTTAAAAAAATCAATTTTCTTTTCAAGTAGAGTACCCCTTCCGTACACCCTAGACTTTTAGTATTTTTTGTGTGCATTAGATAATTAACTTAGATATATTTTTTTGTTTTAGTTTTGGATATATTAATTAAAATCAATTTTCTTTTTAAGTAAAGTACCCTTTACCATCATACATGAATTTTGGTAACTTTTATTTGTAAAATTGTAATAAAAAAATGGCATTGTATAGTTCTTACACTTTTATTTTTTTCCTTTTAGCTTGTAATACAAATAAAATGTTTGTGATCCTTAGTAAACGTCCACACGGTACGAATATGTCACCATTTCCGACATTTTGGTGTTTTTTAATGAATGCATTGTATAATATTAGTGCCGCTTGCCGTATATCCATCCTTGTTCATATGTTTCAGTTTTTTTTGTTTCGTTTTTTAAATAATTATGATGGGTACTAAACTTCTGGTCCCCAAAATAGTGCCATTGGAAATATTTTGTCTGGTTTGCAAAATTAGAAGTTAGTTTAAGTCAAATTTCTGAAATGCTCTATTTAATACATTAATGTATATGAGTCGTTAAATCGGACGCTTACATTATGTGGCAAGCGCAGTAGGTTTACAAACCTTAAACAGCAAATGTGTTGTAAACAAATCAGACTTCGTTTAAATAATATTAAGTGGTTTATGTAAATTACCAAATCGCCCAGTGATATTTTTTTCGAGCATGGACCCTTCGTTGTACAGCACGAGGAACGTTTAAATATATATATATATATATATATATATATATATATATATATATATATATATATATATATATATATATCCGATTTATAAGATTATAAGCATGACAAATATTTTTTTATCCTACAGCCTTCGAAAATACAATTTTCGCGCCACTTTAAGGACGCGAAAACATAAATTTGCACGGCTAGCCTGGAAAAACATATAAAGGTTTGATTTCAACAAATACATAAAAAAAATAGTAAAATAAGTAATAGTTTTCATTAAATAATGGATACAAATATTTGTGGTGTGGTGCTTTTTCCGCTCACGAAGATTCAGATGAAAACTGTATTGAATTAATGCACACTTGAAGAAATTAGAGAAAAACCAAAGGAAGTGATACTGAATTTACTACCGCAAAACCAAGAAGTTTAATTTACAATACAACCTATTCATGAAATGGTATGCTTTGAAAAAAGTAACAAGATACAGCGAGAATGTGATTCGAACGTATTTATCGAAACTATCAGAAAAATATGTCTTCAACCTTGTGGCCATGTAATTCAATATTAAAAGCATCCTTATTAGTGAAATTATGTTGAAATCAAAACGTATTCGAAAGTAACAGCGCTGTAAAATAAAAGATTTAGGCATAACATTTGATATTAAACTTATATTCATTCCACATGTAACTAATGTAGTGGCCTCGGCTAATAGAATTCCTGACAGTGCCCAATGAAATGACACCAACTTCTATTATATAAACATCATGAGTGCCTGTAGCCAACAACAATATAACGGCATCCTTAACGATAATAACAGAATTCTAGATTTTGTTGTAAGTACCCTTAACTGTAAAGTAATCATTCTCCATTACGTAACATTTATCTGCATCATCCACCACTTGACATAATTATTACCATTAAATCTTTCAAACAGCTTCCTATTAATTCGCACAACATTTTAAATTTTATCCAAGCTAGTTATGAGGGAATAATTTATAAACTTTCTTGTGTGGATTGGAAAAATAGCTTAAATAAATGCAATGATAATGAAAATGTAGACATTATATTCGTTGATTAATGAGCACGTACCAAGTAAAATTATAACTAATAATTTATACCCAACATGGTTCACAGTTTCATTAATAAAACATAAAAAATAACAATATGCACATAAAATGGAAAACTTATGGAAGTATGGCAGATTACGCATTATTTGCACGTTTGCGAAAGTAAAATCAAGAATGAAATATGATTTTTGTACTTCGCATTGAATAAAACATTAAAACTAGTTCTTTAATCATTCTGGAGTTACTCTAAGTCGTTGAGAAAATCAAATGTATTACCTAATACTATTCGCTATAAAGATCACGAAGTTAGCAACGGTCAACGAATTTGTGATTTGTCAGCAGAACATTTTGAATCTGCTTTTATAAAAATGTCTAACCATGTTGTACAAAATAATCTTTTGGAAGTATGTGGCTCAAACTCCACAAACTTATCTTTTGTTTTTTTAAGTTCCTGTAATGTATTTAATTTTTTGTCTACACTCGATATTAATACGGGACCTGATCAGATACCTTCTAAGTTTGTTCGTACTTGCGCTTGGTAACTTACTGAACCATTGAATATTATTTACAACCAGTTTTTAAAATCTGGAATTTTTCCTGATGCCTGGAAACTTCTTACATTACACCTATTTACAAATCTGGGGATATAAACGAGGCAGCTAATTACAAGCCTATATCATTATTATCTACCACCGGCAAAATCTTTGAAGTTCTAGTAGTTCAGCAAATAAAAGTAGCATTAGAAAATCTTATTATGCTCATGCCTGAGCAACACGGATTTTGTACCGGAAGATCAATATTAACCAAATTAGTTCCCTTTAAAGAATATTTAAGCTCAAATATGGACGAAAGGAAACAAGTGGATGTAATATATACGGATTTTAGTAAGGTGTTTGATCGGGTTCATCATCCTACATTTATATACAAACTTATTAAACTTAGAATACATAGAACTTTGTTAAAATGGATTGAGTCATATATATCCCATAGGTCAGAACTCGTTTACTGCAATGGATATGTCTCGATCAATAACAATAACATCTGGAGTTCCTCAAGGATTGCACCTTGGCCCCATATTGTTCAATCTATATATATATATATATATATATATATATATATATATATATATATATATATATATATATATATATATATATATATATACATATATATATATATATATATATATATATATATATATATATATATATATATATATATACCGGGTGGCGCTCGAATTCCGTTACATAGGCATTTAACATGGGAAAACTGTTTTTCCTAGCGCGTTGCGCCCCAAATTATTTTAGAAAAAAAATCTTCAAATAAAAGTTGTAGACCATAAAATTTTGTATTTGAATCAATAAGCAAAACTAATTTTGCATGCTTTGTAACAGCAGAAATTAGGGATGAAAATGTAAAAAATATACTCAAAAGTACTGATAGCCATGAAATTAACAAAAAAGCTTAACAAACAAACGAACATGTGTTTATCTGTCATAAACTTTAATTTACTTTTTATTATTTAATAAAATTATCACAACGTAAAATTCTTAAGCAGAATAATAATTTAATTCCTCTATACAGTTCAAATATACATTTTTCTTGACAAAAATAACAATATTTGACATGGCTAGCACTATTAAACTGAAATTTTCAAATTCTTCTTGTTCAATTTCTGGAGTTACTAAACTCACGAAATGAAATTTGTTTACTGATTTACATGCAGAATTTTATATTCTACAACTTTAATTTCAAGATTTTTTCTAAAATAATTTGGGGAGCAACGCCCTAGGAAAAACGGTTTTCCCATGTTAAATGCCTATGTAACGGATTTCGAGCGCCACCCGGTATATATATATATATATATATATATATATATATATATATATATATATATATATATATATATATATATATATATATATATGGAGGGTTCAGAAGTCAATCAGTGTAAGTCACTCTTTTATAGAATAAGACTTACGCACATGGAACAACATGTTAAATTTTAATAAACTTTCAGTTGCCAAAACAAGTACGTCTAATAGTTATCCTATTTCTCAATAGATTGCACTACTTGTATTGATCGCGGAAAGATTAGTTTCGTTTTTCAGTTGTCATTTCAAGTAAGTCACTTTTCAGCTGCCATTTCAAGCAAGTCATTTGACAGTTGTGTGAGAACATACTTTTTATGCTCGTTTCGATGGCACAAGATGAAGAATTTGCTGATTTTTCTGAAAGCGAATCAGAATATTTACCTGAAACCGAAAACAGCTCATCTGAAGGTGCGTAACTATTAAACAAAAAAATATTAATCTTTTAACCTAACTTTTGAATTTGTTAAAACTGAGTTCATGCTTTAGTAATGAGTATATAATTTATTATAGATGATATATTATCTGAGGATGAAATTCAACAAACGACTGTAGCGGGAACCGCATTGACAGATGATACTGCTCCAGTTTTCGAAAAACAAGTTCAAATAGGCCGTAAAAGAAAACGCAACGAAAGTCAATGGAATAGAGTTCAGAATAGCATTAAGAGACACAAAGGAGAATCGTATGTTAATAGAAGCGGAAGAAAGATTCCAGAAAAAAAATTCAAAAATACGGATTGTAAGTGTGCTCGTAAGTGTATGCAATCTGTGAATCCTGAAGAACGGGAATTGATATTCAACTCCTTTTATGAACTACAAGATAATACTAAGCAAAATATTTACTTACGTGGGTTAATTCAGAATAGTTGTGTGAAGCAATGTCGACCAAGAAATTCTTCAAAAAAACCAAAATCCAAATCACTCAAATATTTTTTAACTACCACAGATGCTTCAATACAAGTTTGTAAAAAATTTTTTCTGGAAACATTTCAAGTGAGTGATTCTCGTTTGTATAAAAGCTGTCGTAGTTCAGAAGTATCTTGTTATTGATACAAGAGGACATAGAGCACCTGGCAATAAAATAGATGTATCAGAAGTTATACAACATATTCGATCATTTCCATCGTATAAAAGTCATTACACACGATCTGATACACCAAATCGACGTTACCTAAGATCTGATTTAACAATACACAAAATGTTTATGCTTTATGTTGAGAAATGTGCTGAAGAAAGTAAAGAACCAGTAAAGGAAAAGATGTACTACCATGTGTTTTCTAAAAATTTTAACTTGCATTTTAAACCACCATCAAAAGATACCTGCCAATTATGTGATTCTTTGCAACTTAAAATTGATTTTGGAGAAACTGAAGACGTAAAGAAGATTGCTGAAAGTGAAAAAGAACTTCATCTTCGTAAAGCAGAGTTAGCTAGAAGTTCTTTGAATAGTGATAAAGTATTAGCGAATGAAAATATTTTTGTATTTACATTCGATTTGGAGAAAGCATTGGCATTTCCCAAATTAAGCTGTTCTGTAGCTTATTATAAAACCAATATGTACGTTTATAATTTAGGCTTTCACAGTTTCAATGACAACACTGGTTACATGTTTATGTGGGATGAGACACAAGGATCCAGAGGATCACAAGAAATTGCATCTTGTGCGGTGAATTTTTTTAAAAAACATGCTAGCACACATTCTCACATAATCATGTATTCAGACTGTTGTACAGGCCAGAATCGTAATATTAAGATAAGTTTATCTTTACTAAAACTAGCTCAAGATCCGGAAATGACAGCAAACTACATTGATCACAAAATTTCTTACATCTGGCCATAGTTATTTACCTAATGATGCATATTTTGGAGTAATAGAATCTAAAGCAAAAAAGAAAGAATTTATTTATGGCCCAAGTGATTGGATTGATATTGTCACAAATGCAAAAAGAACAAAGCCCTTTCAAGTAACGCAGATGAATAGTAATGATTTTTTAAGTACAAAAAATTTAGAAGATGTTATTACAGATAGAAAGCTGAGTACAGAAAAACATAAAGTTAATTGGTTGCAAATTAAATGGTTCCGATATTGCAAAAATAAACCTGATTCTATTTTTTACAAAGAAACTTTGCAGGATTTTGTAGAGTTTAAAGAAATTGATATAAGAAAGACCGGCCGTAGGGGTAGGCCAATTCCGTTATAAAGTATACCACAGAACCTCTTATACCCTGAATTAAGATTAGTAAAAGAGATCAAGAAAAGGCACATGATGGATTTGTTGAAATTTATTCCGCCAAATTATCATCAATATTACAAACAACTTCGTTGTACAAAAGTAGTAACCCGGAGCACTTCTTCGCAGTCTAATGCAGAAGGCAGTGAAAATGATGAAAGTGATGAAAATTATTGTGATTTAATGAAGAGTACCTATTTCTAATTTTGAGTAGATCTGTCAATAGTATATTATAGACTTATCTTATATGTTGCTACTAAATTATATAAATAATTCCGTGTACAAAAGACGTAAGTCCATTTTTTTTCAAAAATGATTAATAGTTTCATTAATAATTACTAAAAATGATTTGTAACTTCTTAGATTGTTTAGTTGGATGTTTGTTAATTATAATAAATGCCTATTTCTCTGTATTTCTTTATGTAAAATTTTCAATAAGCCTTTACTCAAACTCCTCTTTATCTCATTTTTTACTTTTGATGACTTACACTGATTGACTTCTGAACCCTCCATATATATATATATATATATATATATATATATATATATATATATATATATATATATATATATATATATATATATATATATATATATATATATAATTATGCCACCCTATTGACTTATCAGAGTAAACAAACAAGACCACACACTAAATATAAAAACAAACAAGACCACACAATAGATATAGACCTTTTTGCTTTGTTATGACAAGAAAATAGCCTGGACTTGTAACATGTTGACGATTCTTGTTCGATATCTGCTGTAGGCAGTATCTCCGTTCTTTATAACTTGTAGTTAAGCAAAATTAAAACTGTACTTAAAATTAAATAAAGTTTTTTTTATTATTCAAAGTGAATAAAATTATAATTGGCGCAGTCGGTAGGACGCCAAAAGGTCTCTAACGTAAACAAAATTTTCAAAATGTTTTAGGCAAGAGAATTTTAATTCTCGTACATGGCATTCTAACAAACTTACAGCTTCAACACGAGCCCATCAGAGGTCTATTAATACGACCCACCTATAACGGACTACAGAGGAAAAGCCTTGCTGCTCGAAAAGACTACGGTCACGACATCCACGTCCAGTAACCAGGCCACGCAGAAAAGAAGTCTTGCTGTTCAGATCCTGAACACGACCTCCACTACGGCCTGAAGACTACAAGAAAGAAGAACCCGTATGGCAATGAGCGAAATCATAGCTTCAATATTACTACTGTAAGTATTTTTTTTTTTAAACACAAGTCCGTCAAGTGAGGACAGTATCACAAGACATTTTTGTAAACACAGTCCAGTGAAGCAAGGGCAGTATCGCAAGACAAATATTATTTAATGTCAAATTCATTGTCAGACATCTCAGACGTGGATTCAGACAGTGAATATTCTTTGATCAAAAACGATCTCATATCTATAGATCTATTAAGTGATACTCTCAATAACCTAAACTTAAACACAATGACTAACACCACTACACTCGGTGAAATTAAAACTCTTTGCGAAACAATTCCCATATACACAGGTGATGTAAAAACCTCTACGCATATATTAAAAAATGCGAGAATGTAAAAGAAATTCTGGAAGCTAATTATGCATTAACCAACGTACAGAAACATTTTGCATTTAGAATTTTCAAATCTAAGATACAGGGAAACGCACAATCAATTATTTCGGAAAATAACTTTGCTACATGGGAGGAACTAAAAACACAATTTCGAGGATAGATTAAAACCCGAAACACTATTTTACAAAATAATTATATCTAAACCACAAGGAAATAACATTTATAAACATTTAAAAGAAATACAACAATTATTCCAAACATACAAAGGTAAATGTAAAATCGAAACACGATAGAGAAATAAGGAAAAAACTATACATTTAATTTCACAAAATCAAAAAATTGTTATCCATCACTTCATAGAAACTCTACCATACAACAACAGAGGCGCTTTTATTAATGCAAATCCTACTACCATGGAAGAATGTGAATCACTCCTAAATACAAAATAAAAACCCTAATATTCAAAATTTTAAATTCGTACAACCCTGGTCAACAATTCCCCAGTCAACCCATTAAATTTCAACCCAGAAACGCACAGTCAGCGAACCCAAACACAGGCAGAAATATAATTGCTAGACAAAACATACAAAATGCACAAAACACAAATCGCACATTCAGACCAACACTTATGTCCACACAAACAAGACAAACACTTAGCACATGTCAGCACAAACCAGACAAAATTACAATATTGAAGAAAATCCTATAACAGAAAATGAAGACGAGAACGCACAGAGCTTCATAGACGAAAATGAAGTACAATACGAGACGGAAGAAAATTAAAATTTTCTAGAAGTCCCATACACAGACAACTACATGTAATGACATCAGACCAGGACACATTCCTACAATTGTACACGGACAATTTAAAATTCTTATAGACACTGGCTCAGATATAAACTTTATAAACTACAAATTGACTAACGAATTAAAATCACTAAAAATCCTAAAACCTATAACCATTAGAACCGCGAACGGAAAAATAACAATTAAAGAAATGACAAAACTAAAATTAGGCGGAATAGAATTTGATTTTTACATACACGATTTACATAAAAAATGTAATATGTTGTTCGGAATAAATATATTGAAACAATTAGATGTAAAAATAAACTTTAAAAATGAAAATCTAATATTATTAGGAAAAGAATACAGCTTCAAACACAAAAACAATAATGACATAGAAAACATATTACAAATCATAGACGGACATTTAGAATATGAAACAAAACATAAATTAACATGCTTATAAAAAAAACACACAGATCTATTCCCGAAATAATGAGAAAAATTATCGCATACTAACGTTTTAAATCACAAAATAATTCTTTCAGATGATATTCCTATTCACACAAAAAATTATAAACTCCCGCAAATTTACGAAAAGGACATAAAAAAACGCTCGCAGAAAAAGTCATCAGAAAATCCTAGTCTCCATATAACTCACCAATATGGATTGTACCAAAAAAAACCAGATGCTTCAGGTAAACGTAAGACCAGGCTAGTAATAGACTTTCGGAAATTAAACGCAAAAACAAAGGAAGATAAATTTCCTATACCCAACATTGACACTTTGCTCGACAAAATAGGAAAACCAAAATTTTTCACTACATTAGACTTACATAGCGGCTTCCATCAAATTGAAATGAAAGCAAAAAACTGCTTTCTCTACCCCGTCAGGACATTACGAATACGTAAGAATGCCCTTTGGATTGGTAAACGTCCCGGCAACCTTTCAGCGAATGATGAATTTAGCACTCGGTGAATTAGTCAACGATATATGTTTAGTGTATCTTGATGACATCATTATTTTCGGATATACGGTAGAAGGCCACATAGAAAATATACAAAGAGTCTTTGACAAATTAAGGCAAGCAAATTTAAAAATCCAAATAGACAGAAGTGGATTTTTTAAAAAAGAAATCGAATATCTCGGTTTTGTAATATCAAAAGAAGATCTTAAACCAAATAACAAAAAAATAGAAGCAATAGAGAAAATTCAAATCCCAAAAACCACTAAAGAAATAAAAATCATTTCTCGGCAAACTATCATGGTACAGACGTTTCATCCCAAACTTTTCAAAATTGACTAAACCATTTACAAAAAATCTAAAAAAGGCAGTAAAATAAATATCACAGACAAAGAATATCAGGAATGTTTCAAAAAATCTAAAGAATTAATGTCAAATCCTCCGATACTTGCTTTCCCGGATTTCGAGAAATTATTTATTCTAACATTATGCAATGGGCGCGGTGTTATCCCAAAACCAGAATGGTCAAGAAAAACCACTATGTTACGCAAGCAAAACACTCAATCAGGCGGAAATAAATTATAGTACGATAGAGAAGGAGTTGAAAGCAATCGTCTGGACAATCTCAAATTTTCATAATTATCTATTCGGCAGAAAATTCGTAATTAGAACAGATCACAGACCACTAGTATGGCTTTTTAACATGCGAAACGCAAACCAAAAACTAATGCGATGAAAGATTGAACTCTCCGAATACAACTTTGAAATAGAATACATACTAGGAAAGACTAACAAAATTGCAGATTTTCTCAGTAGAATGAGAGAACCTTTCAAAATAAATTTCTTAAAAGGTGAAGTGGCCCACACCCATATATTTGCGCACTGCATTTCTAAAGATTTGAAATTTGGGAAAGGGTTAGCAAAATTAATAGACGAGATGCATGATAGCAAAGACCACTGCACACAAAATAAACGCGACTCTAATATTATAATTCAAACACATAATGAAAAAACGATCTTCCACATAATGTCAAAAGAAAACTATTATGAAAACTGTAATATAAAAATGTTAAAACAATTCTTGAAGGAACTCAGAGATTACTTAATAAAAAACGATTTATATGAAATATATATATACCCCATTTATCATGTGGCTTAGACAAACTAAATAAAGAAGAATTAATCAAAATTCTAAAATCTGTCTTCTCCGAAACAAATATCCAAATTAATCTATATGAGTTAGAAACGAATCAGGATTTAAAATCCATATTGAATAGTAACACTAGGGGCACTAAACATTCAAATAACGAAAATCCAGTAAACGGCATAAAAATCTTAGAAAACAGAATTAACATTGCAAACAATCAAATAATATTCGAAAGACATAATGAAAATAAAATTAACATAAAGAAATTATTCGATAATAAACAAAGACTAGAGGTTAAATTCAACGACAAGAACTTAGAAAAAGATGTATTGGAATTCCTTAAATCTTATATTGTACCTGATGTAAGATACTTTTGTATATTTAAAGACGAAAAATTACAAAGACAAATTAATGATATTTAAAAACAAATTTTGAACCTTTCTCCATGAATTTAATTAAAGTAGATCAAATGGTAAAAGATGTAGAAAATTTCGAAGAACAAGATGAAATAGTATATGCCTATCATTTCGGAAAAACAAATCACCGCGGAATTAAATAAACTTATGATAAATTAAAAACAAAATACCACTGGCCCAAAATGATTTAAACTATCACAGATTTCATAAATAACTGCGAAATCTGTAAGACTTGTAAATACGATAGAAAACCCTCAAAATTAAATGATATATTCACAGAAACTCCAAACATACCTTTCGACATAAAAAACACGGACCTATTAACATTAGATGGACAAATATTTCTAACTGTACTAGATCAGTTTTCGAAACATGCAAAAAAAAAATTCCATAAAAACCAAAATTGCTAAAGAAATCACCAACACTCTCCAATATTACTTCCAAGAATATCAATGCCCAAAGAAATTAATCTATGATCCAGGTAAAGAATTCGATAATATTACCTTAAAAACATTTTGTCACAACAATGAGATTAAATTACATATAACGAGTGCAAGTAACCCAAAATCCAATCAAATTGAAAGATTTCATTCCACTATAAATGAAGATCTCAGAATTATATTCAAAAGAAATCCAAATAGTAAGCTACGGGAAACATTACGAGACGCAATGTATGCTTATAACAATAGTAGAAATAATACCACGCAATTAACCCCCAATGAAATTCTTTTTGGCAAAGATTACTTAAACACATACCCTATAAAGCTAATGACGCCCAAAGAACAATTATTAGAATATCAGGAAAACAAAAAGGAAGAGAACAAAGTAAAAGAAAACATATTAGCGGATAAACGGAAAAGATTCAAACCAAATGCAAAGTCAAAACTTAAAAAAGGAGTTGCCTACCTAAAGAAAAACAGACGACTAACAACAAAATTCAAAAAACCTATCTACGAAAAGGTGAAAATTAACAAGATTGGCGAGCACAACAAAACAGCTCACGTCATAAGAAAAAGAATAGAAAGAAAGGTCAAACTTGATAAACTAAAACAATAATATTGTTAAAGAATCATAACTACGTTCGGTCAAACACTGGACACAGATAACAACGGAATAAACATAATAGAATTACATGGCGCAAGGATCTTCGAAGATGAAGTATACGCTCATTACACCTATAAAACTGACAGGATATCAGACGCTTTTCAAATCATACAAGACCAAGTAACAAAACTTAAAGACAATACTCAGACCTTAACGAGACAATACAAAATAGAAATAGATATGAATAATCAACACGTACAAAAACATTTTTCAAAATTACAAACCAGAATAAACATGCTATTCTCATAACGAGTAAAAAGAGGCATATTAAACGGATTAGGATCAATTATTAAACAAATAACCGGAAACTTAGGCAATAACGATAAAGAACATTATGACCAAATACTTGAAGAAATTAAAGAAAACACTCATATTAAAAATAATAATCAAAAGAAAATAACGTACCAATTAAATAACGCTACGAAAGTATATGACGAACAATTTAAAGCCAATAAAGAAAATCGAGTTATAATCAATTCAAAATTTAAAATGATTCAATCAGTGTTAAAAGACAAAATTAATTGGGAAAATATATTCATAATCACAAACAGCCTGGACGTAATAAATAATAACATAATAGACCTAGAAGAAATCATTAAAAACATAGAAATAACACTTGCATTCTGCAGTACAAACACATTTCACTTATCGAAAACGAGAACATAAAAGATCTCATAAACATTATAAAACAAAACACAGACAAACGAGAGAACGATTATCTGAACTATCTAAACCTCATACACAGTTATTGCAAAGTTACTGACAATGAGTTACAATACCTCATTATAATCCCAACATTTTCCAAGACCAAATATCCTATAAAACAAATTACAGCCATACCCTATTTCTACGAGAATAGACTATTAGAATTAAACTTTATTAAACAGTTGATAATTAAAGTAGATAAACACAACTACATATGTGATAGACTAGTTACTGTAAATCTTGAAAATTATTGCAAAACAAAATTTGAAACTCTTGATACATGCTAAGAAACACTATTAGCAAAACACAATACCAATAGAAAATTCCAACATATTATACGTAATACAAACAGACAGCACCCAAGATCTAAAAGGTTCAACACAAAACATTATATTAAAAACAAAAGGAGTGTATAAACTCAGTGGACAGAATTTCCAAATAAACGGCAGAAAATTTAATAATCAATTGACAAATAAACATATTATATTAGATATTGAAAAACCCAATATGAAACAAACCCGACTAGACGAATTAAAAGATCCCGAACTTAAAGACATTTAACTAAAAAACATGAATATGTTAGAATTACAAGAACTGATAAAATATACAAACATCCCACATCATAATTACCAATATGTTATTATTCTATTCCTAGTATTAATAATTACTATATACTTTATTGTAAAGAATAGACTTATATTGAAGAAAAACTCAAGAGGAAAAATAATAGAACTAAAGAAATAGAAAAACCTCTTAAACCTATGGAGATATAAATCTATTCTAAATGTACCCTGATAAGTACAAAACTTCGAGGAAAGGAATTATGCCACCCTATTGTCTTATTAGAGTAAACAAACAAGACCACACACTAAATATAAAAACAAACAAGACCACACAATAGATATAAACCTTTTCGCTTTGTTATGACAAGGAAATAGGATATAAGCCTAGACTTGCAACATGTTGACGATTCTTGTTCGATATCTGCTGTAGGCAGTATCACCGTTCTTTATAACTTGAAGGGTGAAGGGAAAGAACAAGGAATGTCACACTTTTACATTTTTCGAGCTATGCATGCTATCTTGTAGACAAAATTGAACTTGTTATATGCAATAAGAATGGTGGGTAAAAACTAGAATAGTCTGCTTAGAAATGAGATTGAAAGTATGCTCGTATAGGTTAAAAACACGGAATGTCCATGAGATTTTGGGATAGAACAAGGAGAGTCTAATATAAATGAGAGATGTTATATCTTTGTTATGTGTTGTCATTTCGTGTGTTTTTGTTGAACTGAACGGTCATAGAAAAATTAAATGAATGTAGTATTATGTCGTCCGATAGTGACACGTGTATTATAAGTAGTGACAATGTTACAAAAAAAAGAAAAAGGACAGGGAGAATGGTTGTCGTAATGAAGAAAATACGTTTGCAGTCCCATGAAGAGGGTCCACCATGTAAGTGCAAAAGACTGAAATGTTTTGAAAATATCGTTAAAGAAGAGAGAAAAGATATATTGAATTATTTCAATAGTTTGAGTTCTTATAATGAACAAAACGCATATTTAGCTGGATTAATGACATTAGTACCAGTTAAACGAAGACGACCTCGCAATAATGAAAACGACGCAAGGTTCCACGACTCCGTTTATGCATACAAAGTAAGAGTGAAGAGTAACAATGGCACAAAAGAAATTAGTGTTTGTTTTAAAGCATTTCCATCAATACACGGAATTTCTAAAGGTAAAGTTGAACACTTACAGAAAAACTTAAAAGCCACTGGAACACCTGGTACAGATAGGCGAGGAATACACAGTTCCAAACACAGAAAGTTAAAGGAGGAAGTTTTTAGAGCTGTTTATGAGCATATAAATTCTTTTAAGGCCCGATTATCACACTACAGTTTGCACGATTCTAAGAAAATGTATTTATCAGAAGAGCTCAATATTAAAAAGATGTTTAATTTATTCAAAGAAAAATATCCAACTATTCAAGTTTCCTATGTAACCTACAGGCATATTTTCAATACTAAATTTAATTTAAGTTTTGGCTATCCAAGATCTGACACGTGTTCCGCTTGCGATGAATTTAGTGCAAAACTGAAATCATTGCACCCAGGAAAAGATGTACAAATAAAAGAACTTACTATACAGAACAAACTTCATAAGCGCAAAGCGCAATCTTTTTATGAGAGGAAAAAGGCTGCTCGTAAAAAAAGCAAAATATCATGCGAATATGCCGCAATAGCATTAAATTATCAAAAAAATATTTCGCTGCCAAATGTGACAACAAACGACGTGTATTATTTAAGGCAACTTTCCATGTATTCTTTCAATATTCGTGTTTTATCAACAAGCCAATCAGTTTTTTATACATATCCAAAAACAATCGCAAAAAAGGAACCTAATGAAGTATTATCATTCTTATTTCATTTTATTGTAAATTATCTAGACAATAGCGTGAAGCATCTTCACATATTTTGTGATTCAGCAGGTGGACAAAATAAAAATTATCCCATGTTTCGCTTTATGCATTATATTGTCCACAAAACCAAACTGTTAGAATCAATACGAATCACATTGCCCGTACGAGGCCATTCGTACCTGGAATGTGACAAAAATATGGGGTTGGTGAATACAAAGACCCATATGGAACTACCTAGTGACTGGGTCGAAATTGTAAAATCTTCAAGATGTAGGCCATCACCTTTTGAAGTTGTCTACGTAACACAAAAGATAGTAAAGAAGTGGGTCCATTTTCTTAACGACAAGAACTATGTGAAAAAATGCCCATTTCCAGTTCAGCAAATAAAGGAAATAGAAATAACGAAGGAACATTCCAGATTATTAAACTACAGGACTACTTATAATGGGATAGATGATATGAATACGCTTATAGAATAAACTAATCCCGTCACAAATTTAAAAAAATTGTAATGATAACTTTGAAAAATAAAATTCGCGGAGTAGCTGCACAAAGTTTAAAAAGATAAAGGCATTTCACCTGTTGCCAGAAAAATGGGCCCTGAAACTATCCTTAGCAAAGAGGAAGAGGACCTATTAGTACAATGGATATTTCATATTGCTAAATGCGGTTTTCCCGCAACTAAAATTCAACTTCTGGATAGTGTTCAGTTACTAGTAAAAAATTTAAATATACCTAATCCATTTAATATTGGAAGACCTGGTCGGCAGTGGTACAAATCATTTTTGAAAAGACACCCGGAATTATGTGTGAGAGTATCTCAAAATTTATCAAATAATAGAGCTAATATTACACAAGAAAAAAATAATTTTTTACATGTAACTAAAGATCCGACAAGAATATTTAATTGTGACGAAACTGCATTTTTTAAGTCCAAAAGAAGATAAAGTTTTAGTTAAAAAGGGAGAAAGAACTGTACACATTCATAAATAACGACGAAAAAGAATGCTTAACAACATTAGTTACATGTAGCGCTGCCGGAGTGATCGCTCCCCCCCATGATAATGTATCCATATAAAAGGATACCTCGCAACATTATTTTGAAAGTTCCAGAAAACTGGGGAATAGGTCGATCTGACAGCGGGTGGATGACTGGCGAATGTTTTTTTGAATATGTAGCCAATATTTTTCATCCTTGGCTACTAAAAAATGCTATAGAGTTTCCAGTTATACTATTCGTAGACGGACACACGTCACACATGACACTAACTGTAAGTAATTTCTGTGCTAAGAATGGAATCATTCTGATATCATTATTTCCTACTTCCACGCATTTATTACAACCTCTAGATGTTGCCTTCTTCCATCCCATGAAGACCGAATGGAAAAAAGCCATACATAACTGGAGGATGGAATACAATGGTGCTAAATTAAATAGAGAAGAGTTTGCTCCCATTTTAAAAACTGTATTTTCTAATTTAGTAAACTCAACTGAGATATTAAAAAACTGGTTTAAAACTTGTGGCTTACACCCATTTGGCCCAGAAAATGTAAATTTTAATAAAATATGCAAAGAACCAAATCCAAAAAATAATGATTTAACTTCAGAAGTTAGTAATACAAATTTGGAGATGTTTTTAAAATTTATGGAAACTGAAATTTCGGACAAACTAGAATTATTTAATAAATCAGGGGACATTTGGATGGGAGAAAAGAGAGATGAAAGACTTTTCTATTTTTGGAAAAAACTTAAAAATCAAACAAGTTGTAGTTTTGATAAAGAACATGATAATGAATTAAATAACAGTTTATACATACCTATAGATGAAGAAGAGCTTATTAATTTGAGTGATGTTGATCATATTTTTTATTCTAATCTGCATTTGGACGATGAGCCTGATCTAAATCCTATTATTATAACGATTCCCCCAGCAGAATCAGTCACTTCTGACATAAATATGAGTGAAGAAATTTATGATTTTACAGAAAACATTGCTACTATACCAAACGAACATTGCGATACATCCGTAGTTCCTGACAATAAGACTGACAATCATGAAATAGATTCCTTGGTAGAAGGCAATAATACTCATAATAATTTAAAAACAAAACTAAACGAAGACTGTGATACAATCGTTGTTGCTGAAAATAAGACTGACAATCAAGAGAAACATTCATTAGAAAAAGACAGTGATACTCATAATCATTTAACTAGTAAACAATGCGACGACTGCGATATATCCATTGTTTCAGAAAATCAAGATATTGATAACGTGGTAGAAGAGAATGACACCCATGAAAATAATAATTTTGAACATTCATACGCGTGTGAGGTAACGCCCGAAAAAAATATACAACAAAACAATGAACATCGTAATAACACTAAATTTAAAAAAATACCAACACCCTTCAAGGATTCTTTATTTTGGCCATCGCCAACTTCAAAGGATAGTAGTGCGAAGAGAAGAGTACGCGAAAAAAATCCTGCCGTGACATCGTCACAACAATGGCAGGAATATTATAAGAAGAAAGAATAAAAAAAAAGAGATTTTAGAGAAAGAAAGTAGAAAAAGAAAACACCTGGGAAATAAACAGAAAAGAAATAATGAAAATAGTAATAAAAAAGCTAAGAACATGGAAGATGACCTATCAGATTTATCATCTGATTCTTTTGATTTTTCTGAAAATCAGTTAATAGTAAATTCATTTGTTATAATGAAATATGAAAACAATTTCTTTCCTGGGCAAATCATAGAAGTTACTGAAGACGACGAATATAAAATTAAATCAATGAAAAAGAGTGGTGGAAATTGGAAATGGCCAAAAAAGAAGACTTATTATTATACAATAAAGATGATATAATACAAATCATAAATGAACCAAAATTAATTAATAACAGAGGTATATATAAAGTAAAACAAATGAGTAATTTTAAAAATTATATTAATGTTAATACGTGTACTTAATTTGTATTTTGTTATAATTTAAAGTTCATTCATAACACAACTTTTTAATCCGAAAAAAGAATTTCACAAATTCATTGTAATTTTTTTAAAAATTCGACATTTTGTTTCTAATTGATATTAAGAGTTCGGATAAAGCTTAATATTTCATAACTCACCTAGTCTTAATTGTCTTAAAATTTCAAATCGATGTATACAAAATTAGCTAAGATATGGCGAGGTAAAGTGTAAATTCCGTTTGAACAGCGCACCGAAAACAAATGCAACTTCGGTCAAAATCAACTGTAGATGCAATTTTGCATCAACTATCGATTGCAATTGGTTTGAACCGGTTGCCTCAACTTCATCGCTTTTTTCATTTCTAGAGCAGTTTCCGGGCATGAGCTGCAGGCCTAATACACTCATGTACGAGGCAAGTCATTACAAACAAACCAAAGAAAACATTTTAAATTATTTTAACAAATTTAATCATTTATATCCCATTTACAAAAGCAAAATTTATAGACAATTCAATTGAATACTATGTTCAATGTTTTATAAACAACTTTAGAGAACCCTTTAGAAGCCAACTAGCTGCCCGTAATCTTCGAAAACTCACAGACCTACTAAATTTAGTAACTAACGACTTGCAATAAATTGACACACAACAAAAAACATAGAAACAAGCCTTGATACCATCGCCTAAACATTAAATACAATTTAATTACCCTAAATATCAGTCACACATGTATAAATATCCTGTTCCATCTGCTAACCGAATGCATCATCCACCACAACAACCTGCTACCTGAATACACCCTCCACTCCAATCCCAACAAAGATTCGCACTACAAGCAAATATTCATAATGCATCATCCGATGAGTATTCAAACAAGACAAATCGCTGTTCTAAGAATTATACACTCAAAATTTAGAAAATTTCGATGAATCTTAAGAACAAACGGAACAAATCGAAAACTAACAAATACTAGAAGCCGGGGATGAATACGTTGAAAATATCGACAACCAAATTTCCTCCAACTTATCACAAACATCGAATCCCTAACAAACAACCTTACCAAGTATCAAATTACAAAATTATTTTAAACACAGGCTCAACACAAAATTATATTTATCGCAAATTATATAAACAAAATAAGACTACATTTAAATATATATATATCATCACGGCATATTACTCATTGCTGCGTGCGGGCGTTTACCATACGTCACCTCACGGACACTCATTGCTGGCTTGGAGAGTGCACTACAGGGGCCAATTTTGAGTCTTTTAAAATTCGACATATTTGGCGTCGGTCGAGATCGAACCCGGTTCCCCAGATTCGCGACTAAACACTCAGGCACGCGGTCACGAGACCCCTAAGATTTAAATATAAAAAGTTACATGTTTGATTTCCACAAAGACTTTGATATACTTTTATAGGCCAGCCGTCAGGGAGTTCAGCAGATGTAAATATAGTTTTAAATCGGGAAAAAGATTTAACTATTGAAATCGCTTTATTGTAGGCCTCTTTTACATATACTAATTTTGTAAACCGCATTGGCGCGGTTTTCTTAAAGTCGCAGTGGTGCGCAAAACCATTGAATCTACAGGGCTTAATCTTTTTTAATACAAATTATAATGATAACGTATTTGATAATGCAGAAAAGGAGTATGATTACATATAACGTATCCAGTTTTACTTATATAAGAAGAGTATAAAAGAAAGATATAGGAGTATAACTATAAATCAGTTTGACTTACTTGAATAGGGGATTCCGATCGTGACGTCACAAAGTGCGCCATTTACGGTGAAATCTTGAACTATGTGGACAAATAGACATTTTCTGTTGACATGTGTTCGATTAGTGATGAAAATTATTTTTTTTTTAGTGCAGAGTTAGTGCCAGGGGCGAAATTAAAAAAGAAAAATATTGAAAATCATTCTGTGAATGACCTAAAAAATATGGTTAATATCGTGGGCTGAAAAAAGGCGGAAAAAGAGCAATCTTATTTTAAGGTTTTTGTTTCGGTTAGTTACTGGGTATTTACTGATTTATACTAACTCAAATTATTTCGAAGTTTTCAGAAATCAATCAATTATACGATTGCGGGACGCAGTGATAATATATAGATATATATATAGATCGGCTTGGAAAATAGCATAAAATTAACGCCTCTCATATATTTTTTATATTTATTCCTGTAATCATTCTTACAGAGGCCATACTCGTACCTAATACCCATATTTTTAATATAAAACACAAATTTCACAAGGCTATCAACTTGACAGCACGATGACAGTTACTTGTATGTCCACATAGTTCATAAAAATACCGCGACGGGGCGCATAAAATTCGCTTAATCGGAATCCCCTATTGCGTAAAAATTAAGTTGAGCATTTCTTAAAACGCGCTAAAAATGGGGGTCTTTTTATATATTATATATATATATATATATATATATATATATATATATATATATATATATATATTATTATTATTATTATTATTATTGTTTTTATATTATTTTTTTAGTTACTGGTATTTCTTGACTGTTGGTACGTTAGGGAATAAAAACTATTGGAGATGCAGTCTTGGTAAAATGGTTTAAATTAATAATCCGACGTTTCGGTTCCTAATAAACCATCATCAGAACAATGTTAATATATAGTTGGGAAAACTAACATATATATTACGAAAATGAATTAACACAATATTTAAATAAATATTTAAAATATAACTTTAAGTTTTAGTTTGAGAACCACTGGCTAAATTTTTGTTTCTTCAACAAGTGAATGTCCCCCTCGGTCTACTACAACTTTTGTTTGACTGATTTTCTGCTATTCCCAATAATAAAGAAAATAAACGAGGTGTCCCTTTTTCGAGAAACAGTCTGTATAATTGGTGATATTATGGGGATGTCAGTTTTCGTTGCATCTTTTATAACTTTCCATTGTTTATACGTCGTTGATGAAGATAAAATTGTGCAAAATACATACACTAACACAATATCCAAGCCTTATCCGAGAGTCGAACCCGAGACCCTTGGATCGTGAGTCGGCTATGTTGCCGACTACACTACCGGTGTATTTAAAAATGTGAAAATTGGTTCAATTACATAGAAATGTACAGTTTGATTTTTGAGTTACTAACTCAACTGACTTTAATTATGAATCCGATAGTAGATTCTTTCTTTAATCCTCAAAAAAATCCTTATTCACATACCTTATATAATTTTGCTCATATTATTTATTATGTCATCATGATTACCGAAATCTATATACAAAACAGATTGGCACACCCAGCAATGGATAATATATCGTGATGATATATTCATTTATTTATTTTTGTTAATAACAATAAAGTCAAATTCCCACAAAATACAAGAATCTTTTCATTCGAATATTACTGCGTTACCTCATATGTCAACAAACTAAAAACATCAAAGAATCGAAATTATGTCGTATAATTTTATATAAATCAGCAATTTATAAAATTATAGCTTATATTAGGTTTAAAATAATGTAAAATTGAAATACCTGTATTACAACAACGAACAGTAATCTTCAATGTCTGTTAGTGTTGAATTTCTTGACTACTGCCATTACGAACATTCACAAACATATTTTCATGTTGTTGGCGACGAATCAAAAGCTTGGCAGGTTGTTAGCTGACTTCAGTGGCTTTACACACAAAATCCACTTGAACAGTACATCTATGAACTTCCATGACATGCTTTTTACACCTGAAATGTTTGAAAACGTATATTTACAGTATTTTCGAATAACATTATTCTAATAATAAAAATATAACCCTAACCACTTAAATTTATGCAATATTCAATAAATGAGCTGATATAAACTTTTAAAAAGGCCTTATAAGTATTCATAACTTGTTAAAAATTATACGTACATGTTCGTCAACATAATATTGTCAAAGAAAATCGTAGAATGTATTCATTCCCACAATACAATGTTCAATGTAACCTGAAAAATAAGTTACATGGAAGTAAAATCAATGTGCTATCTGGTAAAAATAAAAATACGTTAGTTTGGTACTAACCATTGCATTTTCTCTGTATCAAAATGAAGGGGAACTCTTTCGCTTGTTATGAAGAGGTTACAAATAAACACACCACGCTTAATATTCATTATGAGGTGGTTATGGTTCAAAATGAAAAGTATAAGTGTGAAAAGGAACGTCAACTGACAATGGGATTTCTTTTAAACTACACTCAGTGTTGCCAATCTCAGGGTTTAAAAAATACCTTCACCGGGTACGTTCGGCATTGAACTTTACGGATTTCTCAGAGCTCATAAGTCACGTGTCACGAGACGGATTTTATACATGTTAATATAATGCCGAACGCTCCAGATTCATTATATAATTATAATACACAAATACGCAACTAGGATCAGGAGTAGTAAGCACTCACAAATTTCATTTTAAAGAACGACATTAAATTAATTATAAAATATAACAATGAAATTACGTGTCAGTAATATATAATTTATAATTAACTGTTTTCATTATCTAATTATCATGTACTTGATTCACCGTACAAGCTTTATGAAAAAAGTTATATGAATTTTGAATAATTTTTACACATCTTTATGTTAATTTTCAAAATGTTTTTGTAATGTTCGCGCTTTAACTGTAAGTGAACATAAAGGGCATGTACCTAAATAAACTTGTTCATATTTAGAACTTTTTGCTATTAACAAACTGATTAGATTTTATAGTTATGTTGGTGATACAATGTAAAATTTTAAAAATTGTCACTATAAATTGTGGTAAATGACAGAAACAGATTTATGCAGTGCTAATAATTTGCTTCATACGACAAAAATTAATTTAGAAGATCTTAGGCAAAGATTCGTATTTTTTTTTTTTAGAATTTAATTTAGGAATCTGTAATTGTTGCAAAATCTTGGAACATAAAGCCAATTTTATAAAATAGAAAACTACCAAAATTTTTTTTAAAAATGATGAAATTGCTCATGGACACATATCAGATCCACACAGAAGATTTCGCGGCATGGTGTTTAACAGATCAGTAGATAATTTAATTTCGCAGATAACAAGATTTGAGGGCATGAATTATATTAAAGACATTTTTTTCTTTTTTATCACCTGATAATATAATAAAGTTAAATGAAGAAGAGATAATATTGAAAGCTCAAAATTACGTGAGGAATATCCCGACGATTTATCCGTAGACGTCAGTCAACAAATTATTAGTTTTAAAACTATGGGAAAAGATATGTTTGAACAAAGGACGATACTTGATTTTGCTAGTCTCTTTTTTGTTAAAAATACTTGCCTTGCAAGTAGTTTCCCAGATTTGTGTACAGCTTTGCAATTATATTTAACAATACCTGTAATATCAGCAACTGCAGAAAGAGCTTTTTCAAAATTAAAGCTAATTAAATCTTATTTTGAAGTCGCTGGGAATATTAAGTATTGAAAGTGAATATAGTTCTACAATTAATATTGATGACATATCTGAGTTTTTCCCAAATAAAAAGCGTCGTTTTGGCAAAATTTAAATTATTCTTACTGTGAAGTGTGAATGTTGGTATTCCTGGGTTTATTTCTGTAAAGAAGTTTGTGATTATTGTTTAACAATATTTTTCTTTTTATCATAAATATAACATATACCTTTTGAAGAATAAATAAAATATATTCATAATTCTCAAGTTTGTTTTAGTCATTCATTTTTATTTATTCTTAATTGTAATGAACGTAAATGTTCTACGACGGTGTTGGGTGAAAATTTTGTTTAAAGTTAAAGTTACTTTTATGTAACACAAAAATCTTTTTTTTTATTATTATTTATTAAACACCCTTTGGGGTATTTCTTTAAATTACAATCTGATCATTAACTAATCAATGAGTAATATTTTACAAACATAAATTACTACTATACATAAACCTTAAACCAAGAATTTACTCATTAGCATCCCTTAGTATCTAATAACTTGTTTACACTAATGTTAACGTGTACACCAGCACCATACTCTGCTTTTGCACAACACTAATAACTTATACTAATAATAGCGTGTACGCCAGCACTGTACTCTGCTTTTTCACTAACACATAAACACAAACATTAAACTAATTCAAAAGGTTTGGTCCTCTTCAGTCTTCTGATCAAGTTCGTATTATCGAGGAGCTGGATGGCCTCAACATTGACGTGATGAAGAAGTCGCTGTTCATGACTCCTTGCGAATTTGCTTATAGTCTGGTTAACTGTGTCCATTTCCGAGTCCCTATGGAGGTCACTGTTTCTGAAATACCAAGGAAATCGCTGTATTATTTCTAAGTTATTTTTTTTTTGGCACAACCCCAAAGTTGGATACTATATGTCCATATGGGCTTGAGAATTTGTTTGTACAGAAGTACTTTATTATATATTGACAGAGTGGAATTTCGTCCTAGTAGCCAATAAATTTTTTTTAAATTTAATATCCAGTTCTACTTTTTTCTTTTTGATATGGGCTCTCCAGCGTAGCTTAGCATTTAATGTCATACCCAAATATTTTGCTGTATTAGCGTGTGGTACTTGGATATTATTTATGCTTACAGGAATATGTTGATTTCTTTTGTTCGTGAAATTGATATGAACAGATTTAGTCTCATTCAGGCTTATCCGCCATTGTTTAGTCCAGTTGATAACTTTGGTAATTGAAGTTTGTAGCTTTAATGCCGCTTCTTCGTGGTCTTTGCCTACGGCCATTATTGCAGTGTCATCAGCAAAGGTGGCTATCGTGTCATGTTCTAAATCAGGTATATCACTGGTATACAATAGATAAAGGACTGGCCCTAATGCACTGCCCTGTGGCACACCTGACTTGATTTCTTTAATTTCAGAGTAAGCATCTTCTTCCTTAATTCGAAATGCTCTATCTGTGATATATGATTTCAATAATTGTGAGAGCGGTTTGGGCAAAAGCTTACTTAATTTATAGTTAAGTCATTCATGCCATACCTTATCAAAAGCCTGTGCTACATCAAGGAAGACCGTAGAACAGACTTTTTTTTCTTCCAACGATTTTTCGATAATGTCTGTAATTCTATGGACTTGGTCTATTGTTGAGTGGCTCTCTCTAAAACCAAACTGGTGCACTGGGATAATGTTTTTATATTCAATGATAGGTTTCAATCTTTTTAAGAGTATCTTTTCGAACAGTTTCGAAATAATAGGTAGTAGGGAAATTGGCCTGTAAGACGAGACTTCTGTTGGTGGTTTTCCGGGTTTAGGAATCATTATCACTTCTGCTATTTTCCATATTTTTGGAACATATTTTAATCTGAAGGATGCGTTAATAAGATAAGTAAGTTTTACTATTGCTTTACGTGGAAGTTGTTTTAGAATTTCCCCGGTAATTAAGTCATATCCTGGAGCCTTCTTTGAGTTGACGTTTACTTTAATTTCTGTAGCTATTTCTTTTGGAATAGTGAGTCTGATATCTCCTTCTTCTTGGATAAAGTTTTCCCAGTCAAGGGTATCATTACCTTCATTCGGTTGGAAGGTACTTTCAAGGTGCTCGGCAAATCTAGTAGCTTTTTGCAAAAATCTTGTGAACAAAAATTATCCCACTTTTTTAATTTCCAGAATCTACTCAGGGTAAGTTTTTTTTATATTTTTAATATTTTTATCTTCAGTGGTGAGTTTTTGATGAATAAGCACGTTTTAGGGTCCCTAGAATACGGTTTTACTATTTTTACGATGATGTTTGTGTGTGTGTGTGTGTATGTGTGTGTGTGTGTGTGTGTGTGTGTGTGTGTGTGTGTGTGTGTATGTGTGGTTGTGTGTGTGTGTGTGTGTGTATGTGTGGGTGTGTGTGCGTATGTGTGTGTTTGTGTGTGGCAAAATTTTCGTCTGCGATAATTAATACTAAAATTTCAGAAATTATAATTCTTTCGTATTCTACTTCGTTACATCCATATAAAGAGCTAATTAGATTTTGGTTATAATTGGTCAACCGGAGGTATCCACATTTGAAGATTTTAACAGTGTTTCTTGAAAAAATGATGTTAAATAGCATTTTTTCACATTTAATGTTATTATAAATATTAAAAAATATTTTATTCTCTATACGATTTGAATGCATTTTATACTTCCAATTAAATGGGTATAGAGTTAAAAAATTATAAATTATTAAATATCATATATTAGACAGCTATGTTATAACTCTGGAAACAGCTGCTATATTAAGAAAATTCTGATTGAAAGGTGCCAGTGTCAATTGCAATTGACAGTATGTTTGTGTTATAATTTTACTGGAAATATATGATCTTTGCTAGAAACTTTCGGTATGGAATTTGTATAAAATACATACAGCTGGTAATGTACAAAAAATATAATCTATTGCGAGGAAATTTCTGTATGAAATTTATACAAAATATGTACATAGAATTGACGGAAGGCAATGTGCTGGTCACATCATATTTTTGTATTATTGTAGGTATTATTGCGCAAGAGTCATTTTATGATTTAACATTTATGAAAAAGGTTAACAGATACACTATTTTATTGTTGTAATTCCGATATTTATTCTACATATATACATCATTTTAATTTTTAATTATATTTTGTTGCGTTAAAAAGTTAAAGTCTTGCCCCTGATACAACAGTAAGTTATTTTGATAAGAAAAACAGTTGCGGGCGGGCCCCCGAACTCTTTGTTACGCCACTGCGAGTGTCAATTTCTCTTTTATTTTGACTTTATTACAATCATTACAACTAATTTTATAAATACAGGATTTTTTGTTAATATTTATTTTATCTTTAGAGTTACCTAATAAATATTTAATTGTATTACTAGATTTGTACATTAGCCAAAAATGGTGATACACTACATAACTGTACCTTCTTTTTGGTAGTATTAATAATAAATTAAAACGGTTAATACCTAATAATACAAAACAACAAACTTCTATAAAAGGAAATATCTTTGTAAATCAATCGCCGGAAAAATTTTCTAAAGAACTTGTTAAATAAAGGTTAAAAATATTCACCAAATAATATTGACTTACCGTAAGATGATATAATAGCTTGCATTGAAACCAGTATTAAATATTTTTATAACGACATAAAGAATATGTATATTAGGAACGCTTGTAAAATTCATAAAACTAAACTAAAACTAATAATTTAAATCGTTTTAAAAACAAACCTAATAATATAAATAATAAATAATCTTAAAAAACGCGACATATTTTATTGAAAGGCAGATAAAGGGAATAAAATTGTCATTTTAGATAAATCAGAATATATTAAGAGTAAATAATCAATTAAATAATGAAACTCACACGCAAGTTCATAAAAATCCATTACCTAAAATGCTCAGAGAATATAAAAACTGTCCAAATTTAATCACTAGAAACATAAATTTTACACTAACGTTTCAAATCCAGTAGTTCCAAAAATGTATTATCTTGCAAAAATTCATAAACCATCAGGTAATTTAGTAAGACCGATAGACACGCATCACGCATTTCCCACTTAGTGGGTCAGCACAAACCCGAAACAAAAATAATAATAATAATATCAACCATAAAAATAATCACTCTCTCGTCAACAACATTCTTACTGACCTGACATCATACAACAAATATTCCTCACTCTTAACATATTGAAGTGACCGGTTTACGGTAGCGAAATACCGCATCCGAACAACAATAATAGTTCTGAAACAATCATCCTTCGCCACACATTCCTGTCCAAGCACACTTCTTCTGCCTCGGCCACATTCATAATCGCATTCATACACGCTCTTCTTCTCTTCCCACTCGGAAACTTTTTCGCGTTTAGCACCTTTTCCATCACATCCATCTACTTACACTCTGGACGGCCACGCCAAGCCCTTCACTCTTCATTCTCTCCACATAACCAAACCATCTCAACTGGCTCATTCCTATTCTCTTAACAACATTCTTCTTAACCATACATTCCTCATACACCAAATTATTCCTCACGCGATCCCGTTTTACATATCCACATACTCCACGTAAATACCTCATTTCCACGGCAGTCACTCTCTTTTTATGCTTTCCCGTCCATGCCCAACATTCGCTTCCATACATCAAAGCAGACACTAGCACTCCATTATACACACTTAACCGAGCTTCTCTAGATATGTTTACGTTTCGAGTAAACGTACTCAGAGCACCCATTACCTTACACCCCGCACTCACTCTCCTTTCAATTTCTCTATCAATTCGACCATCCCTTGACATCATGCTACCCAAATATACAAACTCATTCACTTGCTCCAGTTTCACTCCATCCATCAACACATTGCACACAGTCACCAATTTACTTTTTTCTAATACTAACACCTTGGATTTATCAACATTCAACTTCAGATTCATACTTCTTCCAACTACATGTATTCTCTCTATCATTCTTCTGAGTTGCTCTTCATTTTCACCTGAAACAACTACACCATCCGCATACGCTAACGCAGGCACAATACTTTCACTAATATGTACACCATCCATTTCACTCAATGCTCTCCGCAACAACACATCCATATACAAGTTAAACAACCACGGAGACACCACAGCCCTGTTTCACACCAATATTTATACGAAACCAATCACTCAACCTACCATCTATTCTTACAGCAGCTTCACTATCCTCATACAATGTTCGAATCGCTCCCAGCCAGTTTCCATTCACGCCGTACTCCCTGAGTACATCCCACAAAGTATCTCGAAGAAAACTATCATACGCCTTTTTTTAAATCAAGAAAGCCACAGAATACCTTCTTGTTCTTGTCAAGTGATGTCTCAGCAATCGTACGAAGAGCAAACAATTGATCGACACATCCACTCTCAGGAAAAAAAACACCCTAAACGTCACTAATTTTTGAAATTGTTAAGGTTCACACCTTATGAATGAAAACCTTACCAAAAAGCTTCCTGACTACACTCAACAAACTAATCACGCGAAAAATAAATTAACTATGCAAATACTATGTCTCCTAATCCCGTCCAAACCCGCAGCATAAATTCACCAACTTATTTGCAAAATGGTCACTCATTGTGTTTAGTAGTTTCTGAAAACCACTGGATGAAAAAAATTAGTTTTACGCTTATTAAAATAGTCTTATGAAATAGAATTTGTTTGCTTATTTAACCAACCTTGTAGCTCTTATAGTTTTCGAGATAGCAATAGTCGACAAAATTCAATGAACAGCCTGTATACGCATCAAAGCTGGTAGCACGAGCGCGGTTCTAACACCGGTGTTAGAACCAAGGCAACGACTTGGCATATACTTCAGGGTTGTTAACAAAATCAGTGTTTATTTATTTAATGTGGCTGTCAGTTCATTTTCGGTTTAATCAGTATATTAGCAATACTGTTCTTTTTAACAACCCTGAAGTATGTGCCAAGTCGTTGTCGTTGCCTTGATTCTAGCTAACACTGGTGTTAGTACCACGATCGTGCTACCAGCCAAAGTGTTTGAAATTTGTGCATGTATACACAATATCAATTTTTGTAATATAAATATGTTATTGTAAAATAATGATTTATCATTCCGTTTTATTAACATATGTATTACCCGACAAAATTTATTTAGATTTATAAATTTATTTGATTTGCCTATACAAGTTTAATGATTCAACAATTTTTGAAATATAAATAGCACTTAATATTGAAATTATTATAACATATTATTTAAGTTTTATAATGATATACTCAATATAAATAATTATAATGGGTCCCATGAATCGTAAACCAAGCATAAAGCTGAAATAAGTAATAACATTTTAAAATACTCTCATTGTACTCAAGTATCCGTGACAGACGTGTAACATGAGAAAACTGTGTTTATTAAATATATATTCAGCCGTCTTCTGCAAAATACTTTGCTGACTCATATGTAACGTAAATTACCTACTCAAATTACTCTGCTTACTTCTACTTCTTTACATTAATTAGGTACTCTTTATTATTCCTTACATTATTTACTAAATATATTGAAACCAAAATATCTACTGCATACAAGTGCTTAGCATTCATCATTCGTACCTAATTCTAAACTTTTTACGACGAAAATGTTCTAAAATTGTTATTTATTACTCTGGTTAGGTCTCACCTCGAATACTGTTTCGTAGTTTGGAACCCAGTTCACCACAACGCTGCTAAATCAATCCAAAGGGTGCAACGGAAATTTCTGAAAGCAGCTATGTTTACTCTTGAAAGAACTTATCCAAGCAGATTCAAATCATGATTTAAATCAAGTGATTTTTTTAAAAAAATCATTGATTAAATCAAATTTTATAAAATAATACATTGTTTGTCGAAAAATCAATTGTTTTTCAAATGATTTTAGATCACGCAGAGTTAACAAATAGAAAATTCAACTATGGTAACACAATATAAAAATATATACATATATACCGGGTGTCTACTTTTTTTATGGACTATAGGAAATACAATGGTAAAATTTTCATATATTTGTAAATTATGCCCTATTAATTTTAGAACTGAAGTGTAAATACAAAACATGTTCAGAATTAAATATTGCATTAAATGAGCCTATTTTTTTATATAATAGGTTTTAAGCTTTTTACAGAGTGCCATGCAAGACATGTTTTGACCTATTTTATTTAGGTAGGCCCTTAAGGGGATCGTCTATCCCACAAATTTATTGTATTGTACCGGTTACGACATTCCATGATTACTCTTGGTTGCATGAAGTTATATTATTTTTTTAAATATTAGTAGGTTTATACAGGATATCTCAATGTTAGAAGCTTTTAAATTTTGTACTTTAACTTTGGAATTAGCAGAAAATAATTTGTAAAAAAACATATTTATTGCATTTTTCTAATGAATATTCCGGCTAATTAAAGAATGTATTGCCAAATCTGAAAAGCAATGAACATAGAACCAACCTTCCTAATTAAGATACAATTTCCTACATTATTATTCGAAATCAAATAAAGAAGTTATTATGGAATAAGTAACTAGTCTTTCGTGCTAAACGTATTCAATTTCCTGCGCTCTCCTAGTACCGATAAGGCAGGGTACGGGTAGCGGGAGGTAGTAGTGAGCGTTCTACAATTTGGACTTGGTCTTCCTGGTCGTCGATCGTCGCTCTTCTAGCGTTGTCTCATTATTATGACATTGTTTTATTTTGGCAGAATTTATTCTTTTAAGATATTACTGGCAATCAAAATAATAAATATACTCCGACAGAATTCGTTTTGTAATAACTGAGAGTTAAATATTACAAACTGTATTCACCTTGATTACAACAATACTACACATTACACATTGAAAAATATATTCCACTTTGATTATAACAATACTACATTTATGCTCTACTCGTATACCAGTTTTATGCTTTATTTTATATCTCTAGTATCAACTGAAATTAGAAGAAAATAATGAAAGTATAATTTGCAGATAATAACTATACTTCGATAGACATTTTTGAAATTAATAATTAATTATTAAATGAGAATTTTATTAAAACACTCGGTAAGTTTCAAAACATAATAAATATATTAAAACATTAATGTACATTTCGACATTGCGTCATCTTCAGAATGTTTTACAAGAAAGTACAAGGCCAAACATATACCCCGCCAACAACGACTAAGATAGATACATTAGAGGGGATTTGTATAAATCTATTTGTTCGTTTATTAAAAGAAATTGTGTGTTCTATACAAGTTAGTGCTAAAGAAAATGAAAATTTGCAATAACAATTTGTGGTTTAACAAAAAGTGTCTCTAGAAGAATATTATTCCGAAATACGCAGTCATCAAGTGCAGAAACAACAGCAATTCAGCGATCAGAGCCGTGAAAAAAGCACAAATTTTCTGGATTAAAGAAGAACTCAAAAATTGGTATGCAAAACGATACTATCTTAATTTACATTTAATGCTCATACATTGTAAACTATCCAACGTACTACACCCTATCATTTTTGACAACTTTGACAGACAAGTAAGAAAAGATATTCAAGATTTCTGTCACTGGCAATATATAAAACAATCGAAAAAATTGCAAAAATTAGAAGCTGCACAGATAACCAATACAACAAATAAGTCTTTAACCGACAAGCATCAATTCTATGACAGGGTCATCAATCTAACTAATTTCCAATTTACCGACGAAGAAAACCAACTACTCAACAAAGGACTTAAGTACGCTCCAAGCCTGCCCAGATCCAAGAAGATGTTCCAGAACTTGGCAATAGACACAGACATCGCTATCTCCACCACAATAAAGGATCAAAGAACTAGTGAAGCAGTGAAAACAAACTGTGTAAAAGTGATAAATAGTGATTTTAAAAAACAGAAAAACCTCAAAAATAAATCCAAAGATAGTGAAATATTATCCAAAGCAGATAAAGGCAATTCGATCACTATTTTACAAGAAAATGACTACATTAACAAAATTAATAGTTTCATTAACGAAAATAATTTAATTCAATTAAAAGCTGACCCTACCATTAGTTTCCAAAAAGATGTTAAAAAAACTTTAGATAAATGTTCCTCATTTCTAGAATTTCATAATACTAACAAATATAAAATTATATCACCTAATCCATCAGCCCTCATACTTTATGGACTACCAAAAATTCATAAAGAAAACATCCCAATAAGTCCAGTAGTTTCGTATAGACACGCGCCCTCATATAAACTATGTAAAATGCTGAACCCAATTTTAAGGACAAGCTTAAATTTTGAACCGAAATTTGCAGTAAAAAATAGTCTAGAATTAGTTGACAAACTACGGAACTTAAATTACAGGTCACACGGGAAATTAATTTCTTTTGATGTATCCAGCTTGTTTACATCTGTGACGGGAGTCAAAGAAGTTTTAGAAATCATAGATAGAAAACTAAACTTGATAAATCCACAATTTAAAGATGAAATATTATTACTTTTAAACATTTGCCTTGAACAAAATTACTTTAATTTTAACAATAACTTCTACAGACAACAAGATGGCCTACCAATGGGAAGCCCTCTTTCGCCCCTCCTGGCAGAATTTTTTTTTATGGATAACTTGGAAAGCAATCTGTTAGAAGATAAAAACAATAACCTTACAAAACACGTGAAATTCTGGTTCCGATATGTTGATGACATTATTTGCTTTTGGACTGGAACAGACAGACAATTAGATAAATTTCTAACTTACCTCAACCAAACTAATAAAAATATTAAATTTACGATCGAAAAAGAATCCAACATGTTCTTGAACTTTTTAGATGTAACCGTAATGAGATCTAACAACAAGTTTACATTCAATATATATAGAAAAGATACTTTTTCAGATGCTACAATCCCATTCGATTCAAACCACCATCCTCGCACAAAAACTGCTGCTTTTCATAGTTTAATTCATAGATTAATTAATGTGCCTTTATCAAAAGAAAACTATAATAAAGAACTGGACATTATTTACCATATTGCTAATGCCAATGGCTTTAACAATAATTTTGTTAATAAGATTTTAAACAATAAATTAAAAATGAATGCCATGAAATAAATATATAGCCAAAATAGTTTTAATTCAGAAGACAAAGTCTATAGAAAGATTCCTTATATTGGCAAAACTAGTACAGCTATAGGTAGAAAATTAAAAAAACATAATATTTGCGCAGCATTTTCAAACAATAATAATTTAAAATCATTACTAGTTAATAATAAAATAGCAAAACACAATAAAATGAAAGAGTGGGGTTTACAAAATTAATTGTAATAATTGTGAACAATTTTATATAGGTAAGACCGGTAGAAACTTTGAAGTTAGGTTTAAAGAACATATGAGTTGTATTAAGCATAAAAAAGTTGACAATTCAAATGTAGCAAAACATATGGTTAACAACAACCACATTTGTTCATTGGAAAATTTCAAAATCTTACATACCGAGAACAAAGGATTAAGACTAGATAGACTAGAGGCTTGGGAAATTCAAAATGCCGTGGTTAACGGGAATCTTTTAATAAACGAACAAATAGATTTATACAAATCCCCTCTAATGTATCTATCTTAGTCGTTGCTGCCGGAGTATATATTTGGCCTTGTACTTTCTTGTAAAACATTCTGAAGATGACGCAATGTCGAAATGTACATTAATGTTTTAATATATTTATTATGTTTTGAAACTTACCGAGTGTTTTAATAAAATTCTCATTTCTTTAATATGTTTCAACTAGACCCAACACACGTGTCCATTAATATAATTAATTATTAAACATTGTATGCCGCCTTGATTATAATAATACTGCACCATTCTATACCAGTCTTATGCATTTTTACCTTCCGTCATCTTTAGGTAAGGAAGGTTCTTTGGTCAAAAAATTCGGTGGTAAGTTTTTAATGAATAAGCACGTTTTAAGGTCCCTAGAATACGATTTTACTATTTTTACGATGATGTGTATGCGTGTGTGTGTGTGTGTGTGTGTGTGTGTGTGTGTGTGTGTGTGTGTGTGTGTGTGTGTGTGTGTGTGTAACAAAATTTTCGTCTACGATAACTCAAATATTACAATTTCAAAAATTTTAATTCTTTCGTATCCCTCTTCGTTGCATCCATATGAAGAGCTGATTAGATTTTGGTTATAATTGGTCAACCAGAAGTACCCTCATTTGAAGATTTTAACAGTTTTTCTTGAAAAAACGATGGTAAATATCATTTTTTCACATTTAATGTTATTATAAATATTAAAGAACATTGTATTCTCTATACGATTTGAATGCATTTTATACTTCCTATTAAATGGATATAGAGTTATAAAATTATAAAGAAATTAAATTTCATAAATTAGCTAGCTATGCTAGAAACAGCTACTATATTAAGAAAATTCTGATTGAAAGATGTCAGTGTCAATTGACATATTCGTAGTATATGTGTGTTATGATTTTATTCGAAATAGGATCTTTTTGCTCTAAACTTTCTGTATGGAATTTGTATAAAATGCATACTACTGTCGAAAGGTAATGTACATACAAGAAATTTAGAATCTTTTGCAAGGAACTTTCTGTATGTTTTTTAGAAAATACTTAAACATTTACGAAAATTATACCGGTAGATACCGCATCTACCGACTGTTCGAAAACGCGAGTGCCAAAAAGTTACCGTGTTCGAAAATTGTACAATATCTATCACATTCATCTACCGTATTCATGAAGAATCTAATCTCAAAAAAGTAGTGATGGAAATCGAAGCACGCGCGTTAAAATTGGATATGTATTCAAAGTAGGACTCTGCTCAGTTTGTAACTACATTAAATTTCTAGCTTGTTTCAAATTTTCTATTTTATTTATAGGTTATGGATCTACCTCTGTTTACCACTTGCGTTCTTAAAATATCGATTCTGGTAGCTATAACCTAATAAACAGCTGTTTACTGGTAACAGTTCACCGGTAGAATTTTCGTAAATGCCTCATATAACTGACGGAAGGTAATGTGCTGCATGGCCACATCAGATTTTTTATATATAATATAAAATGAAATAAGAAGAATGGGGTCTCATGGCCGCGTGCCTGAGTGTCAGGTCGCGAATATAGGGAACCGGGTTCGATCTCGACCGACGCCAAATATTTCGATTTTTAAATGGCAAAAAATTGACCCCTGTGGTGCACTCTCCAAGCCAGCAATGAGTGCCTGTGAGGTGACGCCTGGTAAGCACCCGCACGGTGCAAATATTTCATCATTACCGATATCTGTGTACAAAGCAGATTGGCACACCCAGCAATGGCAAATAAGCCGTGATGATGTACTCGTATTTATTTATTTATTTATTTATTTAAATAAGAAAAATTAATGAAAAACGACCTGCGGTCTCGGATTTCTTAAAAAATTATTATGTGCTAAAACACTTCTTGAGCAAAATTTATTGCATAAGCCAGATATGTTAAATTTAATCGATTACATTTTTAGCACCTTATCTCTCTGCGACTGCATCAGCCGTATTCATAGTAATTCTGACTTGGTTTAAACCAAGTTTATCTTAGGCCCAAGGTTTTTCCATAGTAATGGTTGACAGACCTAGTTTAAACCTAGTCTAATATTTAGACCACATCAACCCCTAGTTTAAACTTGGTCTAAGTTCTGTCTTTGTAACGAATGGAGTGTGCTTATAAAAATTGCATTCGCAAGATATATGAAATTTTTATTGATTGTCATTGACAATTTTGATATTATATTAATCAAATTCAAGATACTCCAGATATTTTTACACAAAGATCACATGTCAATGTTGAAGGTACATTTTAAAGTAAATTTGATATAACTGAAATGTGTATGTAATTTTACAGAATATAACGAGAGACAGAAAAACAGATGATGCTGAAGTAAATAATGATAAAATTAAAGAAATAGGGAATTTATTTAGACAAAATTGCAATAAACCCGCGAAGGAGAACTAACTAACTTCTCCTTATACCTGTCAAATATTTTTTATAAAAATTAATGTGTTACTCAAATTTTGAGTATAAATAAATGCATTTTAGTTAATTTCTCAATTTATCTAGTCCATCTACTCTACTGAATTATTTCCTTGGACAATTTTATTAAATTTGTGTATTTTAATTTATACATATATAAATACAGGCTTCTAAACTTATTGTTGTGGCACGTACTATTCTTATTTTAGATAATATTATGTATTACTTTTCACAATGACAACGAAATGACATTTGAAAATATTCGAATATTTATGTCTGAAGCTTACTTCAAATTCATCAAAGACCATGTCCAGATGGATACAAGGACTAAATTCGGTCTACGTAGACTAGGTTTAAACTGGGTCTACAATTGACTATGAATAGGTCCAGAGTGCTCTAAGTTAGACCTAGTTTAAACCGAGTCTACGTAGACCTAGTTTAAACCAGGTCTATCTCAGTTACTATGAATATGGCTGCATGAGTTTAGAAGTTCGGACTAGCGTGAACGAGCCGCTTAAGTATAAAGTTTAAACATCGGCGCGTTATATACTATGTATAAGCAACAATTAAAATGCATTCTTTGGAGTTTTATTACAGATTTCTATTTTTATTATGGAAATTATCCGTACAAGCACCTAGATCTCCTGTCTTTATGATTAACTGCTACCATTCAATACAAGTCCATATCGATCTATTCTATGACAATTTTGTAACGTTTTATTTTTACGGATGAAGTATAAAAATTAAAGAATTATTACTAATTATAAAAGCTATGGTTTTTACTAATTTTTATTAATCTTTTTCATTTATTACTTAACTAGAATATATGGGCTATAATACATGCAATAATCTAATATATACAATTCACATTCCTTTTTGACCTGTTATCGGTGTCCTCTTCTACACGCGTCAGCGGCGGACTGGCCCTCTACGACGCGTTCCCCTAAGTGGGATAAAATACACATTGTCATTCCAATTTACAACAATTATCACAGGCGTGCATTATCATCTAATAAGATAGACAGGAGGGGGGGGGGCAGGAATAAGGTTGCTCCCAAGTCCCAGACTTGGGCAGGTGCCCCGCATATTAAATGCGGCCTAACACCTTGTGGTTTCCGGTACCCCTATCCGCAAAAGTATACACCCAGTGCATTGACGAATTGCTGGAATACGGCTCTCGTGAATAATCATTTCTGAGCCACTAGCGGTACCGTAGCCACATACGCATGTCCCAGACATGTTGAGCTCCCAGAGCTCTGACCTCTCAGAGGTCAATGGGTCCCAGACCCATAATGAGAGTTTAGCTTACGATCACACGAGTGTAGGTCCCAGACCTATCATGATAAACCCCAGGTTTATCCTTAACGTCCCAGACGTTCTCGTGTATCTCAGCCTCTCACGTATGTCCCAGACATATTGAGTTCCCAGAACTCGACCTCCCAGAGGTCAATGGGTCCCAGACCCATTATGAGAGTTTAGCTTACGATCACACGTATGTAGGTCCCAGACTTATCATGATAAACCCCAGGTTTATCCTTTACGTCCCAGACGTTTTCGTGTGTCTCAGCCTCTCATTTGGTGTCGTCACACCTCGAAGCATAAAGCTACATGGACCCAGAGTTGTCCCAGACAACTCTTCGGATAATTAGGAAACTACTACGTTTGCGGCCACAAACAAATAATACAAATGTATACTTCACATATACCATGCATATCAAATACACAAGCAGTGTATAACATATCAATCAAGCATCTGGTGATCCACACCAAACTATACCTGTATGATAATTAGAATGACAGCGAGTTCTACCACTCACCTATAATTACTGCAAGCATCTCGTCTTTTCTTTGTTGACACTATTCACAGTTTCACACACATCCATATAGGACTGCTAGCACACAACGACTAACTGCCCTGACCATCTAAGGGTCGGGGGTTGTTATTGTGTTTAAGAATGTCAAGTGTTTTTGCCTTAAGCCAGCGCTTCTAAACCAGTGGCGCCCAGTCGAAAAGTGAATCTTACAATTAAGATTAAAGTTTATTAAATGATAAATATTAAATATATAATTCTAAGATAATAAATTTGAATAACACTATGATAAACAATATGAACACTAATTTAAATATTAAGACTAATATAAAACACTTTAAAACTAAGATTATTTATTTGAACAATATTTATTTCACTTGTTTATTTGTACAACAATATTTATTTATGGTCACCACTCGTGGACGATATTTATATTACACACTATTTCAAGACGCTTGTTTATATCAGACTGTAGAATGCCTTCCCTAACAGGGTTTATATACTCCGGTGCCTTTGTTCGAGTAACTACTACAACATTCTTCGCGATAAAAACATCGAATACAATAGATCACGCCACTGAACAAGTTGGGACACGTTACACGTTTATTTACTCGCCGCGACGATTACGTTATCGCTAATAGTAGACTAACTCACCGCTACAGCGACGGCAGCATCCATTTTCCGTTACAGTATTTATATTATAATGGAATGTGTATATTTCTTTTAAATTAGTTTTTTTTTCTTACCCTATAATTGGGAACTTTGCCTGTAGGGTACAGTATTAAATATTAATAATAATAATAATAATAATAATAATAATAATAATAATAATATTTCTTATTGTTATACGCTTTTTGTTACAATGTATTTGTCTGCCTATGTGATGATATTTATGGGAATAAAACAATTTTTCGTGCAAATCTTCATGTATATCTTTATATTTTCCACTCGAAGACGATGTAGATGAAATGTGAAAGTCACACACAAAACCATTCCTTATTCGGGAGTCGAACCCGGGACCCATAGAACGTAAAGCGATAGCGCTACCGCTACTCCACCTAGGTCGGCTTAGATACAAATAATGTTATATTATAAATTGTAACAAAAAGCCGCCCATAATAATACATTAAAAAACAAGTATCATAAGACATTCTGTTAATGTAGAAGTCCAAGTTTGGAAAACGAGCCACGAGGCGAGTTATACAAAGGACGAGTACGTTAACAGGTCTTATGAAACATGTTTTTATACTATTTTTTCTATTGAGGTAATTTTACAATGAGATTTATTAAAAAATCGACAATTGAAATTTCACATTTTGACAGTTTGTGTATTTGTGTGTTCTGAATTTGTCTGATTGTACACATTAATAACATTGTATCAAACTGAGCTTGTAGATCTTCCAAACGACGTGTTTGTAATTCGTTTATAGAGGTTGTTCATTTTATTTTGTCTACTATTGCTATCTCGAGCCACGAGGTCGCTTAAATAAGCAAACAATTTCTATTTTACAAGGCTCTTTTAATGAGCACAAAATTATCTTTTTCAACCAGTGGTTCACAAACTGTGGAAACCAACCGTATTATTTTAAATGTAAATATATAATTTTATTTGCTCATTCCATAGAAAATTTTATTTTGAATTCAGTGATATACTATTTTTATATCCTTACATAACAAATTTTTGAGCAAAATTCATATAAAATTTTATATTAATTCGACTGGAATAGGAATATAAGAGGAGCGCGACGAATGGAAAAAAGGAATACGTGTTAATTTATTTACATAGAATTAGAATGCCTTGAACGAAATACGTGAATATTTTGTTGGCGTTGACATTTATGATCAATTAAAAGAACAAAATAATCATTTCTTTCTGTCAGGGCATTCTAATTCTATGGGAAAAAATAACATATTCTATTTTTCCATTCGCCGCACTTTTATTGTAGCCATATTTTAATCAAACTAATATAAAATTTTATTTGAATTTTTCTCAAAAAAAATTGTTATCTAAGGGTAAGCAAATATTATATCAATGAATATAGAATAAAATTCTCTCTCTTCTATTTAATAAGTAAATAAAAAATATATGATCCCATTTAAAATAACAAAGTTGATACCCACAATTTGAAAACCACGGGTTAAAAAAATATTATACGCTCATTAAAATAGTCTTGCAATATATAAATTGTTTGCTAAGTTAACTAATCTCGTAGCTCCTATAGTTCTCGAGATAGCAATAGTGGACAAAATAAAATGAACACCCGTATATAGTAGACGCTGCCTCTCGAAAAGTTAACTAACTAATTTGCAAAGGGTAAACAAGTAAAGTACAAGCAAAAAAAAAAAACATGGATGTATTCAGTTTTACAGAAATTCTCATTTATTTACAATTTGATAACAATAAATAAGCAAAGCAAATAAGATGAAGTTTGAATTCAATTCCACGTAATCATAATTAGCAGAAATACCTATCGCGATGAATGTTAAATCCGGGCCAATATATACACTAGGTAAGAAGACACCCTGCATCCTGCAATTCCGTACTTGCCGTTTATTAGTAGCTTTCACACCTCTAGCCAGGGCCGTCTCAGGTCATGCAGGGGCTCTTGGGCATACAGTTGTTTTTTTTTTGGGCGGTTTTTAGAAAGCAAAAAATTACTTAATGATTTCATTGGTTATTATGTTTATAACTCTGATGCGATTACTGTTTCAAGAGTTGGACTTCTTGATGTTATTGGTTTCTTTTGAGATATCTGAAGTGCAAAACCTTCAATTATATTTTCAAAGTCTAATTTTAGAAGGATATTACTTTCTATGCACATGATTGAGAATATAGACTAAGTCGATCTTGTATCAGTCGTTCGTAATTCATTTTTTTCTTTTTAGTTGTGAAAATAAACGCTTTCCGGTGGAGTTTGTGACCATTAGGCAAAGGAATATCATTGTAGCACACGGTAAAAAGTTACACTAATATTCGGGGCAAAATTTAATTTGATGTATTTTTTTATTTCAATATGTTTTTGTCGTGTATACGAAATATTTTCTATTATAAGTATCCATAACTAAATAATTTTTGTTGTAATACAAAGAATTATTCGCTAGAAAATACTAGTCATGACAGCAATTATATTTAGTAGTGGCTGAACTAAGAAACCAACATTTTTTTTTTATTAATTTAATTAGATGAAAAAAAAAATATGAGCATGGCTTCGGTATTTTGGCCGGGGGCTCTGGGCTCGTGCCCCACGTGCCCTTAGAGTAAAGACGGACCTGCTCCTAGCTACAATATTTCTGCGTCTACCATACCCATAAGAACGACGAAATAGGAAAATAAAAGTTAGATATCAATTTAAAATATACTTTCGCATAGGAACCTTGTATTGACAAATAACTAAATTACATAATATGAGCCCCTTCCCCACAGTTATAATATCTGTGTTGTCAGCTATTATCATTATTTTAGATAGTACAGATCACGCTCTTAAATAGTTGAGTGCGCACGAAGGTTTTGCAAACTGCAAGTTGTACTTATATACCGTTCATTTAAGAGTAGTTAACAACAGTTTGTCTCTATATTTTAGAAAATGAAGCTTATTTTAAGTATATTTTGCCTTTTGGCAACTTGGTGCACTCTATCCGATGGAGCGGATATCCTCTACATTTCTTTGACACCGTCTCCAAGTCACCATATATGGGATAAAACATTAGCTATGGCTTTGAGAGAAAGACATCATAGAATTACATTTCTGACACATTCCGTGGAAAAAAGTGTAGAGAATTTTACTGTCATTCACTTTGAAGGTAGATATTTAAATATATTGTATAAATAATGAACTTATTTGCAGCAAATGAATTATTTTTTTTTATCAATAACTAACATTTTTGGTTTTACGTAATGAGAAAGTAAGTAGTCCCGAAAATTCTATTTTCCGGTCTAGTTTTGTAAACAAATTGACAAAATGCGTAGATTTTTGAAATTTTGTTTCCATTAATAGGGTCCTTCACTATTTTTAATTTTTTTTATGAATTGAAAGCGATCTGTACTTCTATAAAGTCTTAATTATTATTTGTTAACCTGTAATAATTATTTTAATATACTATGCCATATGTAAATGTTAAGCTCATTATATTCTTAAACAGTGGATTTCGCTTATAACTGAAGTTACTTAAATTGACCTTTTTCTATATTTTTGAAAATGTATAAATATGTTTAAAATAACTTCTGTGGTCAATAATTGGAAATACACTGGACCTTAAAGGGAAGCAAGTCCTAAAGTGGTTCTAAATAAATACAAAAAATTATTGTGGCTATAATTCCGCTTAATATTAATATTTGACCGTGTCTAAATGCACTTGATTTTTCTCAATTTAAATAACATTGGGTTTTGGCACATTTTGGAACTTTATCTTTCTCCGAGATAATAAGACGTTTAAAAAATCCACTCAATATTGGAATATATTCTAGAATGATCCGAGAATATATGGATAAAATTTTAAGTCCCAATCGTTATTCTAAAATCGAAAATGGAGTATAGCTTTTTGGGCTTTTGTGCGATAGTTCAGCCATCTACAATTACGAGTTTCTTAACAATAATAATTATTGGGATTTCAAATTTTGTCCACATATTCTCGGGTCACTTTAGTATATATTTCAATACTGAGTGGTTTTTTTCCTCTCGCCATACCGAATGTAAGAGAGGTAATGTTTTCCGTCCAAAAATTCGATAGTGAGTTTTCATTGAATAAGCACGAATTGGGGTCCCCACAACACGTTTTTACTATTTTTACGATGATGTCGCGCGCGCTTTTGTGTGCGTGTGTGTGTGTTTAGTGTGTGCGTGTGTGTGTGTGACGATTTTTTTCGTCCACGATCACTCTTATGACAAACCTCCAAAGGCTTTAAGCTTTCTGCATTCATATAAAGCAGGGGTGGGGAACGTCCGGCCCGCGGGCCGTATACGGCGCCTAGTAGTTTAGACCGGCCCGCGTGTGGGACTTGAAACTCAAAAAGTTATGCAGTTTTTTTTTTCATAGCAAAATAAATTTATATTAACTCAATAATACTCGTAATGTAAATTTTGATAAAATTAAAAAATATATATGTTCAGCTACAAAGCTAGGTACAACAACCTTCCACTGCTTGAGTTCTATAAACGTTATATAAGTAATGATGATTATCCCACTTTATGGAGACATGCATTGAAATATGCATCTAATGTTCGGAACAACTTATTGCTGTGAACAGTTTATTTCAAAACTCACCATCGCAAAAAATCGACTACGCTCCAGGTTGACCGATACAAACCTGGAAAATCAGTTGCGAGTAGCATCGTCAATTATATTAATTGATATCACACAAATTACCAAAATGAAGCAGTTCTAACCCTCACATTAGGGGCGATGGATTCTCGACTTTAAGGAGGAGAGGCAATAATATAATTGTTTAATATGCATATTATATGTAAATATGTTTGTACACAACCAAACACGGAAATAAAAAGCTAAGGTTACATTATCATTAAAAACGATGGGTGGGGGGGTATTGTATATGGCTCGCCAGTGATGTTGTGAATGTTCAAATGGCCTGTGATAGAAAAAAGGTTCCCCACCCCTGATATAAAGAGTTGACTAGATTTTGGGTAAAATTTAACAACCAGAAGTGATACTTTACTTGAGACCCATAACAGTTTTTAATGAAAACCTGTATTAAAATATAATCCAAAACTTTTAAATTTTAGTATTTGAGACTTTTATATCAAAATAAATAAATAAATAAATAAATAAATAAATAAATAAATAAATAAATAAATAAATAAATAAATAAATAAATAAATAAATAAATAAATAAATAAATAAATAAATAAATAAATAAATAAATAAATAAATAAATAAATAAATAAATAAATAAATAAATAAATAAATAAATAAATAAATAAATAAATAAATAAATAAATAAATAAATAAATAAATAAATAAATAAATAAATAAATAAATAAATAAATAAATAAATAAATAAATAAATAAATAAATAAATAAATAAATAAATAAATAAATAAATAAATAAATAAATAAATAAATAAATAAATAAATAAATAAATAAATAAATAAATAAATAAATAAATAAATAAATAAATAAATAAATAAATAAATAAATAAATAAATAAATAAATAAATAAATAAATAAATAAATAAATAAATAAATAAATAAATAAATAAATAAATAAATAAATAAATAAATAAATAAATAAATAAATAAATAAATAAATAAATAAATAAATAAATAAATAAATAAATAAATAAATAAATAAATAAATAAATAAATAAATAAATAAATAAATAAATAAATAAATAAATAAATAAATAAATAAATAAATAAATAAATAAATAAATAAATAAATAAATAAATATATATAGACCCCATATATATCAACGGGAATAAAATATTAGATTTTAGCTACAATTAAAATATCGGAGGTGACACTTTACTTAAAGTCCATAACAGTTATTAATGAAAAACTATATTATAATATAATCTAAAACTTTTCAATTATAGTATTTAAGACACTTATATCAAGAGGAATAACATATTAAATTTTGGTTAAAATTGATAAGTCGGAAGTGGTACTTTTTTTGAAGCTCTGAGCAGATTTTCGTGAAAAATATATTTATATATTTAAAACTTTTCAAATTTGGTATTTAAGACTTTTATATGAAAGGGAACAATATGTTATATTTTTACTAAAACTGATAAACCGGAAGTGATACTTGAAGTTCTGAAAAGATTTTTGTGAAAAATATATTTTGATATATTCTAAACCTTTTTAAATTTAGTATCGAAGACTTTTATATGAAGGGAAACAACATATTAGATTTTAGCTAAAAGTGATAAACCGGAAGTGATAATTTATTTGAAGCTCTGAATAGCTTTTCGTGAAAAATATATTATGATATATTATTATATAAGAGTATATTTTAAACATGGAATCAGATTTTTTAAACCTCTTATTACATCAGAAAATAATAGTTCCAAAATGTGCCAAAACCTAATGTTATTTAAATGGAAAAAATCAAGTGCATTTAGGCACGGCGAAATATGAATATTAAGCGGAATCATTGCCAGCAAAATTTTATTTACAGTGGACCCCCGGTACTCCGACAAACGTTTTGCAGGGCAGTGTCGGACTATCGAATTTGTCGGATTATAGAGTACTGCTTAAGACCCCCTATAGTCCGGAATTTTTTACAAACGAGTACCTTGTAATCCGACAAATTACAGATTCAGTGATAAGATTCTATATGTTATACTCTGAAGTACAAATCATACTTCATTATGTATGTCAAATTTAGTAAATTAAACAACACAATAGACAGCTTACGTTTTATTATGAAATTAACGTCATTAATGCTATAGAACTTACAAACAATAATAACTTTACATTAGGAAATATGTAATTGTGTACAAACAAATGTACATACTAAAATAATCAAAAATTATGAATAAAAATAACCTGCTCAATCATGCATTAACTACATTAGCAAAGACTGTCAAAAATATTCAATAATAATAGTCATGTCGGATTACAGGGGGTGCCGGATTAGACAGGGGTCGGATTACCGGGGGTCCACTGTATTTGGAACCACTTTAGGTGGCAGCCAGGTTAAAATTCGACTTGACCCCTTCTAAAGTCCGCCCTAGTAGATAAAATACGTATATCGTGTATTATAGTCATTTAACATTTATTTTACTTCCAAACAAACGCATCAAGTAATATCTATCTAAATAAGTGCTACTTTAGTTGTTTCGTTATTTTGAAAATGGATTCAAACAGGCGATAGCAAAAGGCTTGAAAGTAATAAGAATTTGTTGGAATACGCATGGTGTAATTTAACAGAAATAAGTAATAAGTACCTAGTGACAAAACTCGTCAAGAGCAACAATATTTATTGGTAACTTTTTTATATTAAAATATTGAGATTACAAAAAAATTACTAAGATACAGTAAAATTTTTGTAAGATGTCCGATCAAGGTCATCTGTACCATGAACGAATTAACAAATTGGCATATAGTTATCTCTCTCATTTGCAAAGACTACAAGCGTGTGTGATACGGATGGCTTTAACAGGCTTGTGTTTCAAAAATTCTTATCGTGTCGACTGAGCTAGGACATTCCATTTTAAAACGATGCTTGTTGTTAACAACACTTTCTCTGTAACGTAAGTTTATTTATTAATTCAGATATAGTGTAAAAATACCTACTTTAAGAATGTAACACTGACGACACGAGAGCTGCGCGATGTTCATGACTTACATGACGTAGAGTCTCAATTCAACTTATAGGTATGTCCAGTAGCGTATCAGTTAATTCTACGCCACTTGACGTACCAATAAATTGACATTAAGACCCTACGTCACGTATAACTCATGAATTTCGTGCAGTAATTTTACTCTATCACCTTGATTCATAGCCGTACGAATAACTTTATTTTCTGTCCGTGTCACTCGCACTGACACTGTGTCAGTATAGAATTTTGAATGCATCTACTGTAACATATATTTATATAATAATAAAACAAGACAGTATTGAATTTGATAAAGCTAAAATCTTGTTTCATACAATTCGTAGATGACCTTGATCGGACATCTTTAATTTTTTTTTTTGCTGTACCCACGTATATTGTTGCTATCGATGAGTTGTGACACTAGTCAAATTTATTATACTTATTTCTGTGACGCCCTGTATTGCCGTTAGCAAATAAAATAATAACATATGCAATACTTCTGGAAAGTCATTTTACTAGTCAAGTTTCATATATACAGGATGTTATTTAAGTATGCATGGTACATCGCTTAACCGATGATAGTACTAAGCACATAGATAGTAAATTTGGCAATAATTTTGTTTTATATGCTTTCTACATATAAGAAATTTCGAAATTTTGTAAAAGAAATAATAAGTGTGATCTCCAGTAAAAATGTTGGTTATCAAAAATCAAAACTGACGCGAAACGCTTTTTTGCAGTAGCGTAGAATTTATATTCGGTTAATGATAAACATGTAATTTTTCATTATGAAAGTCTCAAATACTAAGGCGTTTTTATTCAGGTAACCGGGTTACATATGATGAACCTTTCAGTAAGTTTGGTAACCGGTGTGAATAAAATATGTCTGATTACTACAGACGTTTCTGTTAAATTAATTAATTGCCATTTTTCAAATATATATATATATATATATATATATATATATATATATATATATATATATATATATATATATATATATACTGGGGGAGTCTGGGAAGACGCCCCCACCCCTTTAACTTTTTTATTATAAGTAATAGAAAAAAAATGGCTCATATAAAAGTTTTATTATTTTACATATACTATTTGATGGCAGATGTAGATATTTTTTATAAAGTCAGGTTTACAAGATACGACTATCAACTTTTATTTTTCAAACGGCAACCTATAATTATTTTAATAAAATAGAAACCGCCATTTTTTTCTCTTTTCAACGATGTATTAATTTTTATTAATGTATTTGAAAAATTTCGAGAAAAATGAGATAATTTAGAAATATTAGAAATAATTTCGTTCATCGTAAACATTTCAAAATGTTTTTTTTTTGTTTACAAAATAAGTTAAATTAAGTAACAAACAAATGTATACTTTTTGACATTAATTTAATTGTTTTACATTGTTACGTTTTGTTTATTTTCACATAGCCATCTATAATATTTGTTTAAAAAATATTTCTACTATTTCTAAATTATCTCATTTTTTTCAAATACATTAATAAAAATAATACATCGTTGAAAAGAGAAAAAAATTGCTGTGTGTGCCAATCTGCTTTGTACACAAATATCGGTAATTATGACATATTTGTACCGTGCGGGCGTTTACCAGGCGTCAACTCACGGGCAATCATTGGAGAGTGCACCACAGGGGTTAATTTTATTCCATTTAAAATTGAATATATATATATATATATATATATATATATATATATATATATATATATATATGTGGAAGACCGGTGTCAATTGTTACAAAAAATTTATTTTAATAATTACATTAATGTTACATTTCGAAATTTTGAAATTACCTACATGAGAACCTACCCACCTTAGTGAATAATATTTTGAATTTTAAACTTTTGAAAATGTGACAAATATAAGAATATAAGAATTTTTAGTTAGGCTTTACAAATGTTACAATTGACACCTAACAGGTGTCAATAGTAACAGGGCCAGTGTTAATTGTAACAAATTTTAACAGTAATGTAATAAGATAAAATAACAGATAACAGAAGAAATTATTGAAAAAATAAACATTTATTTATTATCTCAGAAAATACAAAATTCAGATGCAAACAAAATATATACTCTGTTCAATGCCTCTAGTCGCTAACGGAATTGCAGTTTAGGTAAACATAAAATAGGTCTTCTTCGTACAATTTAACTTACTTTAATGGGGTCTCGTGGCCGCGTGCCTGAGTGTCAGGTCGCGAATCTGGGGAACCGGGTTCGATCCCGACCGACGCCAAATATTTCCAATTTTAAATGGCACAAAATTGACCCCTGTGGTGCACTCTCCACGCCAGCAATGAGTGCCCGTGAGGTGACGCCTGGAAGCGCCCGCACGGTGCAAATATTTCATCATTACCGCATCTGTGTACAAAGCAGATTGGCACACCCAGCAATGGGTAATAAGCCGTGATGATATATTTATTTATTTATTCGTACAATTTAACTTGCCCGGTGTCCAGATTTTACATTTCCGCCACTGCAACCAATCTCCTGTGCTCAAAAAATATGAACCAATACATATCAGAGAGTTTGCTCAACGGAGCCATCTGAAGAGTAATCTGCGACTGTTACTTTTGGAACATTTTTGGTTTTTTGCTCTTCTTCTTTCATTTCTTCGATAGCAGTGGTATTTTCATGTAATTTTTATCATGATCAATACTGTACTTAATTATTAAACATGTTACAATCGACACCGTGGCATGTGTTCCAACTGACACCGCTAACTTTTAAAGATAATATTTGCTTGTTTGTATTTATTAGGTAATAATTCGAAATGTTTTTTAATGAAAAATAAAAGCAGATATAACTCACAAACTTATCCTTAACTTGAAATATTTCCGAGCAGAGCACTTATAGTGTTTTAGAAACAATGTGTGTCACTACCTGTATTTACTTTTTTGACGATTTACAGACATTCGTCAGAAACAGACGCCGTATTTGCGCGTTTGCACTTACACTAAATACCAAAGAGCTATGATCTTTTCTGCTTCACTCTGCAAGTGCGTTTTAATCTACTTCGAAAAGATGGCCCTGTTATCTACCCTTGTTACATTTGACACCTGTTACAATTGACACCGGTCTCCCCTATATATACCGGGTGGCTCTCGAAATAGCTAAAAACGTCAAAAAATTCAATATTTATTTTTACTGACCACTATCTGATTGTTAAAATGTCAGCGTTTTGACAGTTCGAAAAGGATAGCTATAGTAACCTGGCATGTTACCGTCCTACATATCGCGGTTACATGTTTAACGTAACCGTAAGTAACCGGAGTGCTCAATAAAATGCGGTTACCAACACCTCTATTATCTGTCAATGTGACAGGTGTGACTATACCGTAATTGGCCAGTTCTTATAGAACGCACGTAAAACAAAAATTATTGCCAGATTATTATATATGGAGTTAGTTCTACCATCGGTTAGGTGTTGTACGCTTAATTAAATAACAACCTGTATAATATACTATTAATATTAATATGAGAAACTTATAAAATACAAAAACTTTACCTTGTAAAATACAAAAAAACAATTATAATTTTACCTTGAAGCGTTTGCTGGTAACTTTCTATTAATAACAAAATTATTATTTGAGAAACTTCATTGTTTACAATTAATTAGTAAGATTCCGGAAGGTTTAGAAGGGAAATTTTAAATGAGAAAAAAATAAAAAAAATCTTATGGCCAACACAAAACCCTCGTCAATTTCATGTTTGAAACAGCAATGAGCTTTAAGTAAAGTATCATGTCCGGTTGATCGTTTGTAAACATAATCTAAGTTGTTATTCCAATAATTAGAAAAGTCAAGTTTCGGTTTATAAAAATCTTAAATACCTACCAAATTTTAAATTATATTTTATTATGTTTTTCCTCGAAAATCTGTTAAGAGCTCCAAATTAAGTACCACTTCCCGTTTATTATAAAGGTATAGTCAAAATATAATATTTCAAATTATACAATAATTTTAATACCAAATTTGAGAAGTTTTGAATCATGTTTTAATATATTTTCTCAAGAAAGTCTATTTATAGCTTCCTGTAAAGTAGTATTTCCGGTTTTGAAAAGTTTTGGATTGTATCAATTTATTTTTATCTCTTCCGGTTTATCAATTTTAGCCAAAATCTAGTATGTTGCTTCCCTTTATACATAAGTCTTAAATACTAAATTTGACAAGTTTTGAAATATATCATAATATAATTTTCACAAAAATCTGCTCCGAGCTTCAAGTAAAGTATCACTTCCGGTTTATCAATTGTATCCAAAATCTAATATGCTGCTCCCTTTTAGCTAAAGTCTTAAATACTAAATTTGCCAACTTTTAGAATATATCTTATTATATTTTTGACGAAAATCTGTTAAGATCTTGAAGTAAAGTATCACTTTCGGTTTATCAATTTTAGAAAAAATCTGACATGTCGTTCTTAGTAATATAAAAATCTTAAATACCAAATTTGAAAAGTTTTGGAGTATATCATAATATATTTTTCACGAAAATCTGTTGAAAGCTTCAAGTAAAGTATCCCTTTCGGATTATTAATTTTAGCCAAAATTTAATATATTGTTCCTCTGCATATAAAAGTCTTAACTATTAAATTTGACAAGTTTTGGAATATATCAATATATTTTTCACAAAAATCTGCTCAGAGCTTCAAGTAAAGTATCACTTCCGGTTGTCCAATTTCACATAAAATCTAATCAACTCTTTATTTGAATGCAGAAAGCTTAAATACGGAAAATAGAAATATTTGGAAGTTTGATATTAGAGTTATCGTGGACGAAAAAATCGTCAAACACACACGCACGCACGCACGCACACGCACACACACACACACACACACACACACACACACACACATCGTAAAAATAGTAAATACGTATAGTGGGGACCCTAATTCGTGCTTATTTACTGAAAACTCACCATTCAATTTTTAGACCGATAAAATTACCTGCCTTACCTACGATATGACGGAATGTAAAAATAAAGCATTTTTTATACTATATTCACGAAAGATGACTATTCAAGGTTGTGTGTTCGAAGAAAGAATACATAGCCCTTTACATAGCAGTAGCTTAGCAACATTTTTTATTAGAAAGAGAAAGATTATTTGACGTATGTCTATTCAATTGTTGCGTGACAGATACACGTAAATAGTGGCATTACTTTCTAATACAATAAAAATAGTAGTGACGATTGCCGTAGAGTTACATACATGTAATTATCTACTACACTACCCCCTGTACTAATATTTATCCAGTGACGTTGACATTTAAATAAGATTATTATTTATTGGTTTACGTGTATATTTTTGTTTTATGCAGATGTTAGATGATGAAGATAAAACTTTGAGAAAAGCATTATTTAGACGAAAAAAAATTTGCAAATAGACTATTACATTATGAATATGAAATGCAGTGAAGTTCCCTGCAAGTAATATATCAGTAGGCTCATAAATAATTTTGAATAGTAATCTTTCCTGAATAATACTATACCTCAGTATTAATGTAATCTATTTTTACTTGGACTAAGAACTTTTTAGCCGTTCAAAATCAAATAGAACATTTCAGAAATTTGAGCGACCATTACATTTACTTTTTGAACAAAAAATTTAGTGCCGTTAAATGGTGGCATTTCAAATTTATACGCGACCCCGGAATTCTGTTTTAAATTTTAGAACTACACAGAAGTTGTTAATATGAATTTGAGTAAAAGATATGATTTCAATTCTTATTTTACAAATAAATAATTATTTTACTATGTGAAAAAATGAAGTCCATCAATCAATTATAAAAATTGTATTACTATATCTAACCTAGCTTCTTATTTTCTAAACCAGACAATACATTTCAAATGGCAATATTTTGTAGACCAGAAGTTTAGTACCCGTCATAATTATTTGAAAAACGAACAAAACAAAAACAAAACCGTAAAATTGACAGAACTGTCATATAAAGAAGGACGGGTATACGGCAATCGGCACTAACTTTTTGTCGTAGTCTAACACTTGGCGCATGCGCTTTGAATTTCTGAAATAATCTATTATGTAGTTAGGAACTCGAAACATTTTTCTTGACAAGTGTACAATGAATTATTTAAAAACTCAGGTCTAAGTCATTTACGAATTGTATGATTTAAGATTTTCTCTTTGTATACGCGAAATAGGAAAACAATATCTTCGTCGCAAATGAGACGTCGTAACTGAAATCGGGATCAGCCTACGTTCCCTTTGTTAGGTCAGGATGCAAGGCAAACTGCTATTTAAATGAAAACATAAATGTACAAGTTCAGATAAGCATCATGGCCAAACTTTTTTGTACTAATCTTTTACTTATTCAGCCCGACTCGCCGAACTAGTGTCTGTATGTGTCAGCACCTCGCCTATATACCGGCTGCCGGAAATTTTAGATGTATAGATAAATCCCAGCTGCCGCGACCGGATTCACTGCCAATAGAAAATTTCTGCATTTGTTGCAAAAAAAATCAATTACACTGTATACAGGTGCCTCAAAAGTGACGCCCATGCTTCAGGAATTCGATTCAAGGAGTTAAATTAGAAATTTTCCACTTAATTTTTTCATTCCCTTAAATCCAAAAGTACGGACGACACATTTGAGACACGTGACTAATACACTAATTCACCAAATATTTTTGTTAATAGGAATGTATGAGCAAATAAAGGAAGAGATCGATTTTAATGAATTGACCGGTGTCTCAAACATACTAGCCATTAAAGAATTGTTTGCTTTGTTTGAATTCGTATGCGAATGGGATTTTAAAACTAAAGGTTTCCAGGAACTTATGAGATTCGTTGATTCTAAACCTCATTTCGATTTGATACTATTCGATATGACAACTGGACAATGCCTTTATCCCATAATAGAAAAATTAAATTCCCCGCCATTAGTAGCTATTTCACAGTTTGGAATAATACCGTACCACAACCACCTGTTGGGAGTAGATACGCAGACGGCCTACATACCACTTTATCTGTTACCATTCACAAACCAAATGACATATATGCAAAGAGTGTACAACTGGTTTTATACTCAAATATTTGTATTATATTACAAATATGTATTCTTCCCATCAGTTACAAAGAGGACACAAGAATATTTTGGTACTGATGTTACCCCTCTTGAAGACATAAACAAACATATCAGTCTTCTTTTAGCAAATTTTGATTTTGTTTTGGATTACCCAATGTCTCTGCCTCCTGCTGTTATTCCAGTAGGAGGTTTACACACAAAAAGAGACAAAGAGTTGCCAAAAGTAAGTTCATTATATTACTAACTAATGTAAATAACTTTTTTGTGCAACCGGACGCGAAATAAGCATTTCGCAGCAGCAATACAGGCCGCGAAATTAAATTTCGCAACCGTTGTTATGGTAACGGCCGCGAAATTCATTTCGTGGACGTTGTCATGGTAGCGGCCGCGAAATTAGGTAAATAATCACTTTGACACTTGAAAATTGCATGGTTTTGTTTATCAAATGTTAATCCCATAGCCACCGTGAAAGCTAACTTTCTATATACAATGAAACTGTTTAAAATTAATAAAATTTGTAATTACATATTTTTTACAGTTGCACAAAAAATATTGTGTATAGGATGTCTCATTTTCGATGTTTTTTTAAGGTATCTCGGGTAATACCATTGATAGAGCAAAACCGTTTGCACATTGCAGGGTCAACTTTTCGAGAAAAGTTTAATAGTCACCACAGGAATGTTCGATCTTCTTTTGTTTCTGAGCTACAGGCAAAAACTCGTTTTTCGCTCATTTTGAAAATATATCCTATCTTATTTATTATGATAGTTAGGAAAAAATTGTTTCTACAAAACTTATACCGTTTTTTAAATAGAATAAAATGGCGTAATTAGATTTTTTGAAAACTTAATAGTTCTCGAGATATAACACAAACTTATGATTTTTTAAATGGGAACCTATGTTGAAAATAGTATCGTCTCTTTGCTTATTTTATAAGCTTTTCAATGATATATAACAAGTCTACATTCTTTTGTTTTAAACATTAATAAAAGACGAATTATTAATTTATTGAGGTGAAAATATTGGAAATTATTAAGAAACAAATGAAAAAAATTATTACATATCATCATTTGTTTATTTTGATTCAATATCTATTAATCATGTTCTCAAAATTATTCTTAACCAATTATTTTCGGGTTAGTTAAATTAATATTTATCTCGCTATTTATCGACGTTACAATTGGCTTTGACACAATCCGAAAAAAATGATTTAATATGCCTTTGAAGTAAATTGAAAAAATAAGTAAAACTGAAACAAATGCTATTAGAAATATGCAAATGATGATCTGTAATAGATTTTTTCATTTGTTTCTAAATCATTTTAATTTTTTTCAACCCAATAAATTAATAATTATCTCTCATTCAAGTTTAAAACAAAAGAATGTAGACTTGTTATATATCATTGAAGAGCTTATAAAATAAGCAAAAAGACGAGACTATTTTCAACATAGGTTCCCATTTAAAAAATCATAAGTTTGTGTTATATCTCGAATAAATTTAAGTTTTCAAATAATCTAATTACGCCATTTTATTCTATTTAAAAAATTGTAAAATTTTTGTAAAAACATTTTTTCTCTAACTATCATAATAAATAAGATATGAGATATTTTCAAAATGAGCGAAAAGCGAGTTTTTGCCTGTAGCTCAGAAACAAAAGATGATCGAAAATTCCTGTGGTGACTATTAAACATTTTTAGAAAAGTTTACCCTGGAATGTGCAAACGGTTTTGCTCTATTATTAATATTACCCGAGATACTTTAAAAAAACATCGAAAATGAGACAGCCTGTACACCTTGTCCGCGAAATCCTTTAGCACCCTCGAAATTATCTTGCCTCGGCCGCAAGCGGCCTCGACGACAGTTTTTCTCTCGATACGCTAAAGAGTGATTTCGCAGCCTTCATATACAAATAACTATTACTTACGTCCGTCAAAAAGTGCATTTTTTCATTAAAATGGGTTCATAAAGTATGTATTTTTGACATAAAAGTGTGATATACAGTTCAAACGGGTGAAAAATTAAACGCTATGGCACAAGGTCTTACTATACAGAAGGCCGGCATGCTATCCCCTCCACTTTCCAGAACGTCACAGCAATAGGCTGGTGTACAGTATGCTACAAGTTATAAATTTCAATAAAATAGTTGCAAAAATAATACCTTGTTTTTTACAATAATAATAAATTATGTTTCGAACTCTATAATATAAACAATAATGGAAGTCTAGATTGTTTTTTTTTTCATCGTTGTTATAGATGTTCAAAGATTATAGGCTTGTATTATTGTAGTGTTCAAATTAAGATTGCTTTTCAAATTACCCACCATTTTTTTGCTCGTAGATATCTGCCATGTACAGTTGATGTTTCTGTAGTAAAAACATTGCATTGTTTAGACAGATATTTATGGCAAAAAAATGGCGGGTAATTCAAAAAGCAACCCCAAATTTGAACAGCCTTTATGTAGGTATTTAATTATTATTTCTTTTAAAAAAACACATTTCACAAAAATGGCACTTACATCATTATTTACTTCAAGTCTTCAATTAGAATTAGTGTACAGAATGATCAAAAATGGTATGACAGCATTATTATTTCCGTACAGCCGAACGAAAATATGTTTCAGAAACATATTTGTCACGCTCTTTATTAAAAGCCATAATGAATAGAAATTACTTAAACATTTTTCACGAAAGTATGCGAAACAAAATCAAATGAATCAACGTAAAGCAATGATATTAATCAAATGTTATGTACCTGTCATCTGTCATATGTGGAATATATAGTCCGTTCACCGAAACGAGAGAAATTGGAACTAACCCGGGATCCGAACCAAGTCATTCTTATTGGTCGATGATGACATAATTAAAGATTCAACTACAAATTTGTCATCGTCGACCAATAAGAATTACTTGGTTCGGATCCCGGGTTTGTTCAAATATCTCTCATTTCGGTGAACAGACTATAGTTATGGAAAATTGAAATGTAATTTTGATCTTATGGAACAAAAGTTGTCACGTGACTTTCAGCTATTTTTACCTCTCGCTAAGAGAGGTATTGGATTCATGCTAAAAATCGCATATCCAGATTTTAGTGAATAAGCACGTTCTAAGGTCCCTAAAATCCGATTATAACATTTTTACGATGATGTCCGTATGTGTGTGTGTGTGTGTGTGTGTGTGTGTGTGTGTGTTTGTGTGTGTGTGTGTGTGTGTGTGTGTGTGTGTGTGTGTGGATGTGTGTGTGGATGTTGGATCCACGATTTCTCAAATACTATAAGACTTAAGACATTTTTAACAACGGATTCCTCAATCTAACAATAATGGGAAGAGTTGATTAAGTTTTGGTAACAATTGGACAACCGGAAGTAGTAGTTACAAGAAAAAAATCATCTAAATATTATTTATCGAAAATTTATGAAAATACTTATATTAAAGAACGTTAAATTCTTTATTAGATAAATATAAATTCATTATTATAGCTTCTATAGATTTAGAGATTAAGAAATGCATATAAAATAATTTTATGTAAAAATTCTCATATCAAACTACTTTAAGGTAAGAAATTCAAATGTTTGTAATTCGCACATAAATGTCGGTGTCAAAAATATTTGTATGCCACTGTCAAAAATATTTGTACATCATTATGAAGATTATGAAAATAAATAAAAAGTCAACAATGCAAAAGAATATACCTAAAAAAGAATATAAAAGGAATTTGCGAAAAAATGACGAATAAAAGAAAAAGAAAAGGCAAGTAGAAAAAAAATTCAGGATATTGAATAAAGAAAATGTATGTATTGTACATAATTTATATTAAAATAATTATTTTGTAGTGAGACATGAATATATGTATTTGTATTTAAAAATATTTTTCGTTTTATGCGTACAACCAGGTAAACTGTCCGGCGAGAGGTTATGTGCTGGCCACATCAGATTTTTATTATGGTGAAATAAAATAATACATAATATTTTTGAAATTATTCCGTGTAATATTTATTATAACTTTAAAATGTATTACGTTCAACAATATAAATCTAATAATATAACTACGAACACAAAAATTATGCGTTCGTTAGGCACCTTCCGTATAGCTATGCGTTCAGTTGGACCACTAATGTGACGTCACACTAGTCGCATGCAGACCTTCCGTACAGTAAGGCCTCGTATGGCACTTTTTTCATATGTTTATTGGCCGTAAGAAAACTAGAGCAAAAGTGTATTGTCTTATTTCACTCACAAGATTCCCATTTGAGATATAAGACTATACTTTTTACTCATGTTGCATAAGTAAATGTTTTCTACGTCTGTTAAAAAGGTGCACTTTTTTCATTAAAATAAATTAATAAAGTAAGGACCGTTTTCATAATAAAATTTATCTTTACTTTAACACTTTAAATTAGAAAAGTTCTTGTTTTTATAGTATAACTTTAGCATTACTTAACTTATTAAAAATAAAGTTTTAAAGTGATTTTAATTAAACTCATAAAGTGAGCCTGATTATTAATTTGTAAATAATTGTATTATCAATATTTTGTGATCGTGTCAAACAGAATAAAATAATTCATATTAATAATGAAATTTGTGATGGAATAGAAAATCCTGTGTCATAATATTCGATTCCAATGAAACAAATTTTTAACAAATTTGAAAACAATTTTTGCCAGTGTCATACAGGCTTATGCAGAGTTGCACCGCTTATAGTTAAACTTTAACTGTTGGTTAAAATCGACAATATCGTATCGAAACGAGATAATAAATGCGTTATTAAATATTGCTGTCACAATTTTGATATGCACTTTTTGTGTTAACCTGTAGTTAAGAATTTAATTATAAGCGGTGCAACTGAGCCTTAAGCTCGAATTACATTATACTTACTGTACTTAATCTTCACTTTTTTTACCCGACTGGGTGTCGAGGTATGGAGCTTCATCATCAAAACTCCCTCTGCACAAATTCTCTCCGTTTCTTTTTGTCTCTGGCAGTTTCCTTTACAGATCCTAAGTTGTATCTCTGTTCGCCAAAATTGACACTATGTTATTGTCCCACGTTCTTTTAGGTCTTCTCTTTGATCTTCTCGCATAGACTCCAATCTCCCACACTCCTTTAACCACTCTGTTATCCGACATCCGCACAAAATGCTCGAACTATCGCAACTGGTTATCTTCTATTGCTTTTAATAGAGGATTAAACCCGAGCCTGTTTCTCACTTCTTCATTTTTTATTTTGTACCTCCAACACACCCCTTCAATTCTTCGTAGTACCTTTATTTCACAGGTTTGAATTATAGATTTATGTCGCTCTGTTAAAATCCACGATTCTCTGTCGTATGTCAAAATAGGTACGATAACTAACTTGTAAACTCCTATTTTTGTGTCATTTGTAATTTTTGTTCTCCCAAAAAACGATCTTCCCATTGCGTAGTAAGTTTTAGTAGCCATTATTCATTGTACTATTTAACTCGCATTCCATATGACTAGTATGATATAGCTTAGCTCCCAGATATTTGAAGTTATCCATTTGATTCACAGGAACATTCTTTAATGTTATGTTCAGATTTATTCTCTCTTTTGCTACCACCACTACTTCTATTTTTTCCACATTAATATTTAAGGCATTTTCTTGCAGAAGTCTATTCTATATACATAAGGTTTTTTGTAGTTGTACTTAATTATTTGCCAGGAGTACCAAATCGTCTGCGTACATCAACTCCCTTATTATTACTGGCTGCAGCTTTCTCACTCCAATTTTTGCTCCTCGTACTTCTTTCTCTACCTCCTGGGCCAGATCGTCACAAATAATAACAGAAGACTGAAGATACCGCTTGCCTCACACCTTTGGATGTTATAAACTCTCTTGAATTCAAATTACTCGTTCTTACGTAATTTCTACAATTTTTATATGTTGATCTTATTGCTTCCATCAGGTGGTGATCAATGCCTTTTTCATGCAATAACTGCCATAATTTGCCTCTAGGTCAGAGGCGAAACTAGCAATTAAGGCTCCTATGGCCAGCCACAAAAAATGTTTTTATAAGTTCACTCGTGTAAAATAAATAAATATATCATCACGGCTTATTACCCATTGCTAGGTATGCCAATCTGCTTTATACACAGATATCGGCAATGGTTAAATATTTGTATTTAGATATAATATAGAACGTTTATAATAAAAATATATAGCCACAGAGATGATATAATCCGAAACCCACAAAATTGTGTATTGCGCATCTGTTCGCCGTCCCAAGTATAATGCAACAAGAGGGTGGGAAGTTGAAGTTGGGATGCTTACGCTTACTCGTCTAGACGCTAGATATCTACAGTAAAATAAATATAAATAGGGTACCTGCTGAGAATTTATTTATTTGCATTATGCGGAAACTATGCTGAGCACAGTCGACAGAGAAAGTATGGCAATTCAAAATTCACAATATCAATCGCAATTTAATCCATTTTCGTGCTTTTTAAATAAGGCGCCTATGGCCGCCGGCATACCGGCCATAGGCTATATACGACTCTGTTCTAGGCACACTGTCAAAGGCCTTCTGCAAATCTACAAAGCACATATACAGTTCGTTATTGTATTCTAGGACTTTAGCCGCTAGTTGTCGAAGACAAAAGATGAGATCTTGTGTCCCTCTTCCTGCTCGGAATCCACGTTGGCTATTGTTTAATTTGCCCTCTAGTTCCCCCCGTATCTTCCTTTACAATATTCGCTCATATATCTTGTTCAGTACGCTTAATAAGGAGATTCCTCTGTAGTTAACACATTTAGTAGCGTCACCCTTTTTAAATATGGGTACGATAACTGCAGCTTCCCAATCTCTTGGTATATTTTTATTTTTCCAAGCCGCAGTTATTAGCTTATAGAGTAGCATCATTCCATCCTCTCCTTTCTTGAGCCCAGGATTTTCATCCGAGTTTAGTTCGATTTTTATAATATATTGTCGAGCAGTATCAATTAATTCCGTATATTTTCGTGTATGTATCCTAAGTTTCCTTAAATGACAGGTTGACAAACAAAAATATATAAACATAAGCATGAATTACACTTTTTTATCTATCAAGTCGTTGTTAAGTGTTGGTAACACTGTCTATCATATTGTACGCCTGCGTACTTAGAATCTAGTACGAAACTCGGATGAGAAAAGGGACAGACCGTATATTTCTGACAAATACCTTCTATAATATATACTGCTGATTCTCTAATTTTCGCGACCAGAATGACGGGGGATTACAGTATATTTCTGCCTCTCTTCCTTCTGGCTCGAACACGATGCGCCGATGATACGCAGTGATTGGCTAAAGGCAACTATCACTTTTGAAAAGAGCCAGAAGGGAGAGAGATAAAAATATCTTCTCACTCCCTTTGTCGTAGTTGTTGACTTCTATTGCTAACTGGGAGAATCAGCAGAATATATTATAGAAAGTATTTGATTTCTGAACTAGAATCTGGTATGATAACCGAAGGAAACTCAAATGAAAATGTCTAATTTGCATTATACTGGAAGGACTTGACTAGAAATTCGCGAATGAGAATCGATCTCATTTCTAGACAAAAATAATATAATGTAATTCAAGCTTTAGGCAATTTAAAACTGCTGTACAAGAAAGTAACAAACATCAAATTTGAAAATGATTAATGCTCTACGAAATAATTCAATATAACACTAACTAACGCACAAAACTCACGTCCGTAAAATTTAGTTATACTGATTTTTTTCATAATTAGTTTCGCGACTTTTTCAAACCTACCCTAACTCTGTGGAACTAAAATTTACACACAATCTATTTTTTGCGTAATCTACACTAGATTTTCCCTATACAGGTGTCCCGCGACTCGAAGGCCTATAGGCATATAGTACTGACCAAAATGAGAGAAAAAGCTTAATCAACATGGGTCCGATCTTCAATAGTTTCCAAGGTATAAGGCAGTGAATAATGAATTTTTGCGGGTTTACCTCTGCTATCTCGAAAACTATAAGAGTTACGACTTCGATTAACTGAGACTTTTTGTTTACCTTTGAGAGGTCATTTCAGATGTGATTTTGTTTTTCAGAAATAATCAAATAATTGTACTAGGTTAAACATCGAGGCGAACTTGGCCAATATTTATTTTCTAAATAACTTCGCAACTATTAGACTTTGAGAAACGTGTCATGTGAAATTTTATTGTTTTTTAGTCTATCTACTGATTTAGACAAAATTTTGTTCGATCACTATCTTTGTCAGTTTTTCTTCGATTATAATACAAAATGCTCACTTTCTCGGAAACAATTGAAGATCAGACCTTTTTTGATTTAGCTTTTTTACTCATTTTGGTCAGTACCATATGCCCGTAAGTTATGGTCCTCGAGTCGCCGGACAATTTGTATAGCGTTTATTTTATTTTCTTCTACATATCGTTTATCCATTCTACTCATATATTGGTTGGTGGCAATTACGGATAAACATAGAGAATTAGCATGTGGTGTTAGTTTTATGCAATTTTCTGATCTGTTTATTATACGGCAAAAACTGTAGAATACAAATATAAAAATAGTTTTGTATGCAAAATTTTATTCCAACATTGCACTCTACAGTTTTTGTCGTAAGATGAACAGGAGAGCAAGAAATTGTGTAAAACTATTGTCCCATGTTAAATCCTTACGTCCCCACCCGGTATAGCGTTTATACTTTATTTTTTCTATATAGCAAATCTAATTTTTATGTAGCATACCTATAATAGCGTTTGTATTTTTAATATAGCATTTAATTTATTCTCTTTTAGGATTTAAAAAAAATATTGGATGAATCGAAAGATGGAATTGTATATTTCAGTTTAGGCACAAATTTGAGATCAGCTGATCTAAAATTAGACCAAAGACAAGAAATAATTAAAGGATTAGGACGATTAAAACAAACCGTTTTATGGAAATTCGAAGAAAAGATAGAAGGTTTACCAAAAAATATACTTGTAAGACCATGGATGCCACAAAACGACATTTTAGGTAATAATATACGATCTTAAATCTTTATCCTAACTGCGAAACTAATTACAAAACCTTTCAATGACGATAAAATAGTGTCGCCAAAATTTATAACATGTGATGAAATTACCGAAACTAACAAAAGGTAAAAGCATATGTGCGTGACACGCTATTTTTTATACTTCCTATGATTTACGATTCTAAACAATACTTATATGACTAACAATTATTTTTTCTACAACTGTCAATAAAACATGAGATTTGTACATCGTTATGGATACGCGAAACTTGTATTTTATTACGTGTAAAAAAATATATTTATTGAAAATTTAACTGAATTAACAAAACATTGCTTATTAAAAGTATGTAAATTAATAGTGCAGTTGGTACAATAGGGTCCTCCACCATAACAGAAAATTGAGTTGTATTGAAAATAGATAAGAAAAAATCATGATTAAGATGAAAAAAGTTAAAAAATTGATAGTTTTTGAAATATTTGAGATTTTAAATTGCTATACATCTACGTCACAACTATTGTTATTCTTCTTACGTAGCCAACTACAGAAACTGGTGCGAAAAAGATAGGTATAGGTTTCGTTAAAAATCAGAAACTCAAAACAGATTTGCATGAAAAACATAATATATTGCAAAACTTTTCAAATTTGGTATTTAAGACTTTTGTATCAAGGGGAATAACATATTAGATTTTGGCTAAAATTAATGTACCGGAAGTGACACATTACTTAAAGCTCTGAACAGATTTTCGTGAACAATATGTTATGATATTCCAAAACTTTTCAAATTTGGTATATAAGACTTTTATATGAAGGGAAACTATATAAAATTTTGGCTAAAATTGATTAACCGAAGTGATACTTTATTTGAAGTACTGAACATATTTTCGTGAAATATATAATATAATCCGAAACTTTTCAAACTTGATATTTCAGTCTTTTATATTAATGAGAACGACACAAGATTTTTTTGTAAAATTGATAAACTGGGAATAGTGGTTTACTTAAAGCTATAAACAGGTTTTCTAGAAAAATATATTAAAATACGATCCAAAACTTCTCAAATTTGGTATTTAAAACTCGTATATAATTTTAAACAACACCAACCGGAAGTGAAATGTACTTAAAGCTCAGTGCTATTTTAAATGGTAACATCAGATATCTTTCTCTTTCGATTGTATAAGGGTTTAAATAATTTTTTAGATTATACCTGGTATCCCTATTTATGTAAACTTAAGAATATAGAATTAAAATTAATTTATGAAGCAAGGTAGGTATGGAATAAGTTACTTAAGTAAAATAAACTACTATTTTGAAAAACTAATAAAAATCTTGACAGAAAATAAAAAATTTCATGAAAAATATAAAAAAATCTAAGATTTGAAAGGTAAAACAAATTTAAAATACAATAACCTTTATACCAATCTGAAGAAAAAAAATTAAGTATTTAGAGTAAAAATCAAAAAATGTATCTTTGTGTTATATCTCGGAAATTTACCGATAAAAAAATTATTTTCGTACGCCAATGGATAGACAATTAAAATATCTAACTTTTTAAAAAGCAATTTTAAAATGAAAAAATCGACCAAATTCAGTTTTTTGTCAGTATCTAGTGCCCCATGATAATTTTATTTTTGGAAAAACAAAAGCACATCTGAGAAGGCCCGCCTATAGATGCACAAAAAGTTTCATTTAACCGACATTGTATCTCTTATAATTCTCGAGATCCCAATGGTGGCAGCTCTAAATGGGACACACACACACACACACACACACACACACACACACACACACACACACACACATATATATATATATATATATATATATATATATATATATATATATATATATATATATATATATATTGACGAATTCGACTACGAACCGTAGGTGAAATAAGACACTACTCTAGTTGCATACAATTTTTTTCACGTCTAGAATAATAGCGTTAATAAGTGGGAGTGTTTCATTTTTTCATTCGTTTGCGTTAAAAAAAATGACTTTTTTCACACATTTATTGTGTTAAAAACATACTTTATAAACCCATTTTAATGAAAAAATAGTTATAACTAAAATACCAGATTTACAACACAGTCTGCCGAAGCTGTAAATCTGTGTTTCGAGCCGTGTTGAACACATTTTTTTGCCGATTTCAGAATTAGTATTAATTTAGTCAAAATACCAAATGAACCACGATTTCAGAAACTGTAATTTTAATAATTTATATGGGAATTAATAGTCAAAGATAACATTTTAAAGCTTATTAATGATAGAGCACAAATTTTCGGTTCACTTTGTTTGAGAGGAGACATTTAATTCTTCATTGCATATCATGAAAAATATAAATTAAATATGTGACTAGAGACGATTAATGTAAATCGTAATATCGCGGGTGACCAGACAATACCACCTATGTGATTAGCTAAAGTTTATACGAGACAAGAGACTTTTAAATTACAATTTATAAAAAAAAAACACGCAGTGTGCAAATCTACTAATAAGATGGATATTGCTAATACCTACAGGAAATTTTAAAATTACTGTGTAAATAACGACGCAAAATCCAAATCTACTATTTATAATGTATAGTCGCCGTCAAAAAACTGGACTGATGCTAAACTTTTTTCCTTCGTCGCACCTTGTCCCTTGCCTTGCAGTGTTGCCGCTTCTTCATAACTTAGCATTTTCAAAAAGGCCACTGAAATGACAACAGTGTAGATATGACAATAGTAGGTATTTTCAGGTCACCTGCGATGCTGTTATCATATTTTTATGTCAATTCAAATCCGCCTTTGTACAAGAGAAATAAACATACGAAAAATATTCAGCTTTAACAGAACGGCATTTTCCATTCGTTTCCAGTGTTCATCTACCAATTGCTTAGAGGTCCTATCCGCATCTGGTGTCAAAACAGAAATTGGTCCTGTTTTTGTTTCTACAGAAGCTGTCGCTGAAAATTTCCTTACATCTCTTTTGAGATCCGTTACAACACCCACTAGGCACTAGAAATCCATTCCTAAAATTACGTCATTAATTTGATCCTAAGTATAAGAACTACAGGAACTGTAATCGAACCCAAACTATCACACTGTTGACCGTCCGCATTTTTACACGTTGGTGCATATGTATTATTCAAAACAATATCCATTGTCTGCAACCTTTTCCATTCTCCTTTACCAGCACAGCCATAGCGTTTAGTTACCATTGCTTCATCGCTTATTTGCGTGGCACACGGCTTATGTAACACATTGAACTTAAAGTCTTGCGGCAACGCTAAAATAAGTAAAATATAATAGTCGAATTTTTTTTCAACTTTGGTATCAAATTTTTATGGCTCAAATTATCATCCCTATATAACACAGAACTTTATTTCAAATAAAAATTATATCTAATATTCTTTGGTCGTCGAACTTATGCTTTGAACTAAAATACCTGAAATAAATTGTAGCTCATTCAAACGTGAAGGTTTTCTTAACCCACGGAGGAGCTCTCAGTACACAAGAAGCCATGTACCACGGAATGCCAGTGGTCAGCATGCCGTTCTTTGCTGATCAAATTCTCAACACCCAGAAGATGGTCAATAGAAAACTTGGACAGCAGCTCTTCTTCGGACAGTTAACGGCTGATGACGTTTACAATACAGTCACAGAAGTTTTAAACAACCCCATGTAAGATAAATTTATTATTTAATTGATAATTAACTTACATCAATTCTAGTAATACAATGGTCACGTTTGATACTTTACGAAATACATACTATTTTCCAAGAACTTTCATGTCAGAAATGTAATATTAACCCATAAACTTTTGGAAAAAAATTACCCGACCTTTAAAAATATAATTGATCACTATACGAGCGCAGTCACATATGACCAACGAATTTTCTGCAGAGTCTTGATCTTTCGGAATGGGTTACTTGTATACAAAAGGAATTTAAAAAATAGTCTATTTTTCAATAGCTTTCAAGTTTAGTTTACTAAACTACATTATTTACAGTATAAATTTTTCAAATAAATTGTGTAATTACTTAAAAAAATTAACAACTACATAAATCTTGTATCGATCCTCTCTTGATAACATAATCATTAAATCACTAGCATTTGATTCGTTAATGCAAATAGAGAGGTGAAGGGAAAGTAGCCTATACTAACCAAATTTCTAAAGTAACTACTAAAGTTTACTTTATTTTAATAATTTTATTTAAAAATATATTTACATTATTGTTTCATTACTATTATACTGCTAATTATAGATATATTTTTATAATTAACCAAAATTAATATCATAGAATATCTTTTTCAGGTACAAACAAGAGTCCCTAAAAATATCCCGCCGATACCGCAATCAGCCACAAGATGCCTTAACAAGAGCAATTTGGTGGATAGAATACACTATTAAAGAAGGAGGTGCCCAACATTTAGCATTACCATCTATACATATGCCCTCGTATCAACTTGCTTTATTAGATGTGTGGACTTTGGTTCTAGCTATTATTGGTCTCCCAATATTAATACTTGTTAGATGCTGTAGTTGTCGACAAAGATGTGGAAATAGCAAAAAGAAAACTGAATAAGTTATTATGAATATAAAATGTATTACATTTATTTATAAATGTTTCCAGTATTTTTTCCTACAATCGTGCAGAAAACTTTTTGTCTTGTATCCTGTGTAAGAATACCGACTGTATTTTTTTTTCAAGGTGCACAATAGAAAGATAACAAATTCTGCATGCATATATATATATATATATATATATATATATATATATATATATATATATATATATATATATATATATATATATATATATATATATATATATATATATATATATATATATATATATATATATATATATATATATATATACAGGGTGTAAATCGAAACGTGAAACATAGGAGTTTAACATGGGAAATCAATTTTTCTTTGTGCAAACGTTACCTAATTATTTTATGCAAAAATACTTCAAATAAAAGTTATAGAGATTTAAATGCAGCATCTAAATCACGTGAAACGATTATTTTATCTCTTCATATAAACGTAAAAATTTATTACAAAGTTACAGTTTTATGAACTTTTTGTCTAAGCAGCCATGGATTTATAACAAAAAAACAACGTATTTGTTTTTTTTTTGTCATATATCCATGGCTGCTTAAACAAAATTCTCTTAAAAACTGTAACTTTGTAATTACTTTTTTACGTTTATATGAAGAGATAAAATAATCGTTTTACATGATCTAGATGCTGCATTTAAATCTCTATGTGCCAAGCTCATAACCTTTTACTAATTATATGTAGCACTATTAATGATTGCAATTACTCACTATTAAATTATTTGCGCTCATAAAGTAAAACTAGTGCAAGTATAACTTAATAGTATATAATAAAAGAGAGATTTAATAGTGATAATTAGTAGCACCAGCACCAAAGCAGTGCCGGATCAAGCCAGCACGGGGCCCGTAGCAAATGTGAACAGGGGGCCCTTGAATTGCATTACGTATTATAATTTAGCATGTAAATGAAACAAACATTTACAAAAAGGATTTTCGTGATTTGATGTGGGCATATTTAGAAATTACACTCGACAAATCAATATTTTTAAGTAGACCATTTTCTATATTCATAATAGTGAGGTCATTCAAACGGTCTTGTCCCATCTTTGCACTCGCAAACGCAAGCTGTCCTAAAACATGAATATAATATTTATTTAAAAACTATGGCCGCTAGTATGAACGGTGATTAAGGGTGATTAGCGAGCATTTGACTAGCATTGTTTTATCTCTGTTAATCGTTTAGAGACTATTTTAGAGAAAAATTCTTCAAATAAAAGATGCGGGCAATTAATTTTTCTATAACTGTTATTTATTTAAAAAAAAAAGATAAAACGATGCTAGTCAAATGCTCGATAATCACCCTTAATCAGTTTTTCATACTAACGGTCAATATGCCCAAACAAAAAACTGGATGATTAAAATTTAGTACCTAATGTGTACTCAAAAAAGTACTTCTCAAATCGCTGGTGTTTTGGTATGATAAGGGAAAAATGTTAAAAACTGAAACAATTTCGGGAAATAATTCTATCGAGAAATTTTATTAAATCCTGTTTTGACAACAAGTAAATATTATCAAAAAATCATATATAAAATATCAGATTTTCATCTTATCTAAAAATGAAAGCAAATTAAGTTAAGAAGAACTTATTTTCATCAATGCAGCCCCATAAGCAATTTCGCGTCACATCGCCCCCATTAATGTTCGGCTCTAAAACCTACATGTCTTGTTTTTTGAACTTTGTACAGTAGGTTGGTATATGCACACAAAAGTTTGCTACTTACCAAAAACTTCAGAGCTTATCGTTCTCGTCGTTTTCACTGTTTTGATATTATATAGAATTTTACTAATATAAAAAGTGGTATTGTATTGATTTTGTACTAGTCCACAGCGATCAGCATAACAGAATTAATAACACAAAAGCACGTAAAAACTAAGACACTACAACACGACGTAAATAGTCCAATAACAACAAATAACAACAAATTTCACTCTTAAAAGAAAATAAACTTATGTAATTGTGGTAGTAACGAACGACTGAGTCGACATGGTCGGGTTATACAAACAGCTCGAAGCTCGAATCGAAAACAATATTAGGGGATTCCACCTCTTAGTAATGTGGTGTTGCCAACTTGTAGCATAATAATGTACCTATACTATTATAGTATGGCCTGCGCTCACTTTGAGAATAGCTACTAGGCGTGTGGCTTAGTGGGTGGCTTATAATTTTTTGATTTGTAGTTTTTTTGGGCACAGGCGCGAAACCCCCCAAGGCGCGGGGCCCTTAGCATTTGCTGCCTCCTGCTACATGGCTAATCCGGCACTGCACCAAAGATTGTTTTAAGTACTATTACCATCAATGGAAAGATTGTCGTGATAATAATTTAAAAAAATAAATGGATAGAAATATACGTGACTTAAGAGAAAATCACTTGCCAAAGAAAATATATACAGAAAAATATAGAGAAAATGAATTTAGGAAAATATACAAATATTTTTTACATAGTTTTTCTGACTCATATTGCAAACAATACTTGTTATATTCTCATGTTGATTACAATAATGGATATTTACAGTCCAAGAGCATTGATTACGACAATGAATCTAAAATCCAAAAAAGGAAATTTCATTAATATTTCAATACTAGCATTTAGCGTAGAATAAAAAATAAAGCATATGCATTAAGCATTACTGTAACATATTTTTTTTACTCTTCTGCTAAAAAACACAAAATTTTAAATAAATACACCTCAAACGTCAATCACAAAAATAAAATTCACATACATTTAAAAAAGTTATAACAGATATTTCATGTTATCTTTGGCTAATTTCCATATTCAAAATTGGTTAACCAATCTTGTCATGTTAAAAATCGAAAATATTTTTTCTTTCTAGGTATGTTCAATTCTCCCCACGCTTTGTTTATTTGCCATTTTCTTTAATATGTAATCTTATTTTTTTTTCGCTTCACTTCAGACTTCACAATTTCACAACTGTCAAATCTGTTGTTATTTTACAGGTTATGTCTATTTAGTAGTAATCGAACCTGTATATTAACAGATCTTTCATTTCATGCTTACATATTTATTTCTGTATATATCTATCTCTTTCATTAAACGTTTTCATTAATAGTACAGGGTTATGATATATACTTTACTACTAGTTAAAATAAGCTAGTAGTGGGTTTATGAGCACCAGTATCACTAGTATTATATTAATCTATTTTAGTAAGTAACTCCTAGTTGTAAAATTCATTGAAAGATTATGAGCTCGGCTCTATAACTTTTATTTCAAGTATTTTTGCTTAAAATAATTAGGTAACGTTTGCGCAAAGAAAAATTGATTTCCCATGTTAAATTCTTATGTTTCACCTTATAATAACATTAAATGTGAAAAAATGATATTTAACATAGTTATTTCAAGAAAAACTGTTAAAATCTTTAAACGAGGGTACTTCCGGTTGACCAATTGTAACCAAAATCTAATTAGCTCTTCGTATGGATGTAACGAAGAAGAAAACGAAAGAATTATAATTATTGAAATTATAGTATTAGAGTTATCGCAGACAAAATTTTTGTTACACACACACACACACACACACACACACACACACACACACACACACACACACACACACACATATATATATATATGTACATCATCGTAAAATAGTAATATCGTATTCAAGTACCCTAAAATGTGCTTATTGATTAAAAACTCATCATCGTTTCACCAAAGACACCTTCGTGACGAAAGGTACAAATGTAAACTCTACCGAGGTTTAATAATCTTGTATATGAAAATCCTTACAGGAACTAATAACACTATACCGGGTGTTTTTTTTTCAAAGTGCACATAGTACCCCCTCTTTTAAATTAGAACGATGGTTGTGGTATCAATACAAAGATAAAAAATATCTTCGTCGTGGTATCAAATACATGTAAGATATAATATTTTACGCCCATAAATTAATTAGTAAATTTATTCAATTTCGTATTACCAGCAATATCCACGAAATTTGAACAAATAGGTAAAAAAAGTACATTTTATGTATCAAAATTTATTATAAACTATACGTGTGCAAATTTTGTTATAAATTTATTATTTTATTTTTTCTCAAGCATTATCTAATCTGTTATAAAACATTGCAATAACACAAAAAATCATAACTAACAAATTCTAACAGATAAAATGTCAAACATGTATTTATATTTTTGTTCTAAAATACCATGTCTATTGCTATTAATAAAATTGAATAAATTACATAATTAGTTTATGGGACCAAAATATTGCATAAATAACATCATTCGATGCAGAAAATTATCATTCTATTGATACCAAAATCATCATTCTAAGTTAAAACGGGGGACAACAGTCTGCAAAAATTGTCTAATGTTAATCTCCTATGAGCACCTAAAACAAACACCAGATATAAATGTACCTATATTTCATAGGTAAGTACGAGTATCATCGAATGGAACTTTTAATTTTGTAAGCTTTACTTAGTTTTTTTTTAATCTTCACATACCATGGTCTTATTTTCTTTTACATAATCTTTTGTAAAAATAATAATCGTGCTAAAAATAGCATATCGAGATGTTGGTAAATGGTCACGTTTTAAAGGTTTCTAATATGTTATTTTACGATGATGTGCTGGGCGTATTGTATATTTTATGTCGGCATATGCGTGTGTGTATGCGATGATTTTTTCGTATCTAATAACTACAATATTGCAATTCCAAAAATTACAATTACAATTTTTCGTATTGTAGTAGGTACTTTGATCCATAGGTAGAGCAAATTGGTTTGGTCTATAAATAAATTCAAATATTTTTTCATTTCAATTATTTATTAATAAATAGAATATTTCAATTATATTGCAATACACAAATATTTATAAATACAATATTAATAATAATAATAATAATAATAATCTTAAATATGTAAATAATTTATTTTCAGTATAGTTGAAATGAATACATCATGTCCAAATTCAGATATATGTTATGCAGGTAAGGTATTTTGAGATTTTATTTTCCATTTGGATTGAAGGGCGGAGTACCGAATGGTGGCAATTTTGGGCCTTTCGGAGCCTTAGGTGGTGAATAGAAAGGATTAGCTGCAATCGTTGCCAACATCTAAAAAAAAAACTAATGTGAAAAAGAGGCTAATGCAGATTGGCGAACTTTTAATTCTGTACAATTTCGCACTGCACAGTCTTTTCCGTAAAATGAACAGGAGAGCAGGAAATTGCATCTTGCATCTGATCGTCAACACCCTGAACAACCCTCCACCACGCACCACCATTCTCTGAAGCGATTGCACGCGCACTCGTAAACTTCGCGCAATTTTGATGCAATTAATTTAACAATATTTCTTTCGCTGTTTCTACAAAATTTGGTGGTATGTTTACTGCATATTCCCTTTCTTCAAATTTAGACATATATGCGAATATGCGGTCAATAGAGCAAAGCAGAACAGTGAAATATGGTGTAAACAAAAGTCAAGGCTAACTACGTGATGGTAAAATAATTCAAAAAATTGTTTTAATCCTTTTTCATTGTACTCAAATCGGTTGAAGAAATAATAGTATGTGTTATTCATTTATTCAGATTTAAAGTGATCTTTGTTTGATTCATAATTTTGGTTTCGCTCGACTTTGCCCTTCGCCTCGTAAATGCAAAATAATTGCTCATCAAACAAAGTGTCACTTTTACTCGCAATATTTTGTTCCCGCCATTACGGCGTACACAACATCAACTTTGTGCGAATTAGGTCTTGACATACGTGCGAAAAACGTGCTTCATAGAAAGAGATAGAAGCAAAACACAGCTACCTGTTTATGTTTACGTTTGTGACTCGACAATTTAATTTCTGTATTTATCGTATTTTCTACGTTTTACATTTACATATTTAAAATCAAATAATTTGCTTTTTGTAATTTGACATTGAATTTTGACGTTTCAATAACAAATATAGAAAACATACGTTTATATATTCATTCTAAACCAGCGCTTGTTGCGGACAACTACGGCTGCATCTCCATGTATCCGTATTCACGTATCTGTGATACGTAATGTACATATGTAAAAATTTAGCCCGTCCCCATAAGTGCAGTACCTACGTTGTCCGTATCCATATTGAATTTGTAAATCGATGGTTGTAGTGTTTTGTATTATGGAATCGGAAACATTAATATTAACTGTACTCAGTTTGGCTCGTCAATTGAGCACAACAGCTTTATCGCAACAACAATCACATCGGTAATCAAGAGAAAAAATCAAAAAACTATATGTATATGCTATGCTAGTATTAGTTTTGAAAGAATCAGAGTTCCTGAATAACTTTAATAGTATAGACGCAAATTTTGAGATCGAAGTATTTTTACTGAAGAGAAGCGGATTTTTCAGGGTGCTAGTAATAAACCAAAACAAACACCAAAATACATAAACTGACAAACTAACTTTGTTGCTCCTATGCGTCAAGTCATCCGTATCCGTGAAAAGTTAAAATTAAGACCAATATTTACCCCGGGCGTTTGAGTTGAAAAAAGGGGTACAGAATATAAATTTTTTCTCGAGGCCCAAAAAAGATATCCAGTACAAAAAAAAATTATGTAGTCAAGGAATGTATCTAGGTCACTGTGTTACATTTTCAATTTTTTGGTTATTATACTAAAAAAAAAATTAGTTAAAATAGCGTATCTTTCAATGAAAATTTGACTGTAACAAATATAAAAACTTAACATTTCAACACAACCCAAACATAGATTTGATTTTGAAAAATACATTATAATTTTCAAATTTGTTTTATTACGCCAAAGAAGAAAAAATCTATGTAATAATCTGAACCTCTGTATACCGTATTTTCGTAGTAAAATACTTGTCATATAGTCTCGCCGTGCAGTGATCTTAAATGGAACTTCGATGAAAATCCGGTCACTATAAGTTTGCAGTCAGAAATTAACATAATCGATAAACTTGTTAGTGAAGTACATATAATGGCAAATGTTTCCCAGAATTTTAGATCGGCATAGATTAGAAGCCTCGTTAGAGGCTATATACTCGAAAACTACAAGAGATGCTTCCTTCGGATAAAATATTTTTCTTTTTTATTTTTCATATTTCTTTTTTATTTCCATAAAATATTTAAAAGAAACATATTACTGTGGACCTAAAACAATACACTAAATACTTACACCCGTTGCGTTCTTGAAAAGGACCGTTGTATCAATTCACGGTATACGTGAACACGGATGCATGGGGATGCAGCCTACGGCGAACCAAAGATGCTGCATACGTCATAGTATTGCAGGCGATTTAACTAACGATAAGTGTAATGTCGTTTGTACAAAAAATACGCTACATTTGATTGCTCTTATTGCATTAATAGAAATATTGCATGTATAGTATCGCAGTAATGTGGAAAAATCATTACATTTCAACATGACTAAACTCCCCCATTCCAATATGGGCCTAAGATAAGTTTCCGATTTATTTGCTGCTACTTTTAACTAGTGATCCAGTTCACCAACAATTAGATTAGAAAATCCATAACAATATTAGTAATTTTCATTTTTCATAATAATAATAAAACCATTTAATATAATCCACACTAATTATCCCAATATTCAGTCATAAAAAGAACGCTTTAATTCATTGCTTTCAACCATTTTAAATATGACTATGGTAATGACATATTCCCAGTATAATATAACTACAGTTTGAGATTCTCTGGAAATTTTCCCTATCTTTTAGATTGTATAATAATTTCAACTGACATATGAACCGAAAAAGTTTCCAATCCAAAATATTATAATATAGAGCTCGTAATTTGTACATGAATAAATACTTACCATAGCTATGACTACGAAGACAATATAGAATATCTTAACCAGTTTGTATTACTTCATGTGTAACAATTCCTGAAGATCTGAAGAAACAAAATAATCTTATTTCTTATATACCAATCGTTATCTTGATAAGATTTTCCATTTGGGAATCATGGATAAATTTAAATTTGTTTAGCTTGTTCCTAATCGAAAAGGTTCTTTACAAGTTTGTTTACATATTTATATCTCATTTTTTATATGACTGCTGACATCACACAAAGACTGTACTACGCGTATTATTAATCTATACTCAGTATATTAATCGCTATTTGTGTATTAAGAGCGCAAAATGTGACATTGTCGATTGAGAGGTTGTTGACGCGCGACGCAAGAGCGCGGCATTCTCTCGAAATCGACAATGTGGATTTGCGCTCGAAACACACACAAGATTTTTTCTACAGTCCTCCACCGTAAAAAATAATAAAATGTACACTTTGTACTTACAGTACTACTCAACAGTTTGCAGTGAAGATAGGAACGTATTCAAATATGACTTCAAGATATTGTTTTGGCTTTCGTTTTTACAAAAAATTAATGCCAATTTTGTAATGAATATTATAAGTTTTATATAATTTATTTGTTTCAAGTACATTAAACTAGTGCAGTGGAAAAGTGGATGTCCACTGGACGCGTTCTTGTCAAACTTTTGCAGGTGACAGCACAACTGTTCACACAATTTATTTTATATTTAATTTTAATTTATCCTTATTTTCCATTCTTCTCGAACTATAGCTTCAATCTAATCTAAGCATTTTATACTTTCGATTTTGAAAATAAATGCCATATTTGATTTTCACAGCAGTGCGGCGTTTTGTTTGGTTATGTAATATACCGACAAAGCAGTTATATATCAGATTGACTTGTGAAGGTGGTAAATGTGTAACTACAGTGTCATTAGTTCCTGACTAAACGTTTCTATTAAGAATGTAGACAAGTGACATTTCTCAACACTGTATAGTTAGAAATTTGGTCAGCGAGCGTTTTTCTACTTTGTCGCGCATGAGCGACAAAGTGACATTTTGCGTTAACAAAAGAGAGCGCAAATGGCTACTTTGTATATAAACTGTAGAAAATAGCTATTTGTGTATTAAGAGCGCAAAATGGGACATTCTCGATTGAGAGGTTGTTGACATTCTCTCGAAATCGACAATGTTCATTTGCGCTCGAAACACACACAAGATATTTTCTACAGTCGCCACAATGGGAAAAAGTGGTTATCCATTGGGAGCGTTCACGTCAAACTTTTGCAGGTGGCAGTGCAACTGTTCACACAATTTAATTTATATTTAATTTTAATTTATCGTTATTTTCCATTCTTCTTAAGCTATTGCTTCAATTTAATCTAAGCATTTTATATTTTCGTTTCTGTAAATGAATGCCCTATTTTATTTTCATAGCAGTGCGACATTTTGTTCTTTTATGTAATATTCCGACAGAGCATAATATGTCAGATTGACTTGTAAATAAATAAATAAATAAATAAATAAAATAAATATATCATCACGGCATATTACCCATTGCTGGGTGTGCCAATCTGCTTTGTTCGCAAATATCGGTAATGATGATGACATATTTTTACTGTACTGGCGTTTATCAGGCGTCACCTCACGGGCACTCATTGGTGTGGAGAGTGCACCACGGGGGTCAATTTTGTGCCATTTAAAATTAGAACTATTTGGCGAACTTGTGAAGGTGGTAAATTTGTAACTACAGTGCCATTAGTTCCTGACTAAACGTTTCCATTAAGAATGTATAGATAAGTGACATTTTTCAACATTGTATAGTTAGAAATTTGGACATCGAGCGTTTTTTCTACTTTGTCGCGCGTGAGCGGCAAAGTGACATTTTGCGTTGACAAAAGAGCGCATATGGCTACTTTGTATATAGGCTGTAGAAAAAATAACTTTTTCGCATTGTCTGATTATTTTTTTGTTTATCAATAGTGTTTTCAAGGCGTCTTATTTACAAATCACTGAACGGTAAATGATGTGAATCGCATCGGTAAGTGATGTGGAGGTGAGACGATAATAGTATATTAAGTATTTAGAACGGTAAGTACAGTTTTTCGATCGAAGCTTACTTTAAAAATGACAACTAAAAATTTAATATGTCAAAATAATTTTCAAATCTTATTTTTCTTTTAAATTTTGTGCGTCGATCGTGCAAAATATAGTATAAGCATCACGAACGTTAATGCTGGATTTACATTGGGCAACAGTTGCGGGTGCAACTGTAACTTGCAATTAATAGCGGCAATATTGCATAGTATAATATGAAAATTGCACAAGCAACACATAGCCGCAATCGATTGCACGAAAATAGCAACTTGGTAATTTACGGTACTGCCAACTTATTGTTTATTTACCATTTATAGGTTATACATTTATTTTGATCAGTGATCTTTTGATATCTATTTATTAACATCAAGAAAAAATGTGCGAGTTAATTAATTGACCATGCCTGTACTATGGACTGATGAGCAAGTTAAACATTCAATATTATGTTGGGAATCGGAGCCTTCGTCATTGAAATAATTGTAGGAGTATTTAAAATATTTAAAATTACCTTACAACGCTGAAATTACTTCTCTTTTTATTCACACGTAATGTCCGTTTGAATTAAATATATGTCAAAACAATAGTAATTGATAAGTAATTTTGGTAATACTGTTGCTGATAATTTAAAAATGTTTAAGTTGCATGTTGCTCAATGTAAAGTAAGAAAAATTGCATTTGCAAGTTATTTCCGCTATCAATTGCAAGTTGCAGTTGCACGCACAACTGTTGCTCAATGTAAAACCGGCATAATAAATTACCGATCTCAGACAAAATTGGGGACTGAGCGAAGCAAAGGTCCCAATTTTGTCTGAGATCGGTAAACTGTCCTTACCGTTCTTAATACTTAATATATTATTTCAAATATTATATTTATAGTCAGAAAAATCATTTATACTTCTTACAGAAGGGAATAGTAAATATCACATTTCGAGCTCTGCACTTCATCGTCGCATTGAAATTGATGCATTATTTTGCTGTACGCTGCGTTAATAAAACTATTTGAATAGTTTCTTATTATTATTATTATTATTATTATTATTATCATTATTATTTGTTTATTTATCTATTCAATTTTACAAAAAATGTACAACGACCTCCAGGGAGGTAAGTTTATACAATAAAAGGTATGGTATTTCATTGGTAAGTACAGTATATATGATATATATATATATATATATATATATATATATATATATATATATATATATATATATATATATATATATATATATATATATATATATATATATATATATATATATATATATATATATATATATAATACATTGGAAACTAATATATTTCATTTTTCAGATTGTTTGCCTTGTCGGATGGTGTCGATCCGGTGGTCGTGCGTTGTGGATATTTCGCCTGTTCTTTCGTTGGTGTTTTGGTAAGTGTTCTTCTGATCCTTAATGTTGAGTACTTGGCGCACTATTCGACAGGTTTCCAATAGTGCTGCTTTTTGAATTGTAATATATGTATCGTATGGAATGTCTATGTCTTGTAGTGATTCTTTTAGTGTGGTAGGAATCTCTCCTGTTGCTCCTATTATTATCGGTATTATTTTAACTTCACTGACATGCCAGATATCTCTGATTTCCATTGCTAATGCTGTGTATTTTCCAACTTTATCTCTTCTTGTTCTTTCGATATTTGTTACGTGAGGTATAGCGATATCTATCAGATACGTGATGTCATTGCTTTTGTCATGATACACAATATCGGGTCTGTTGTGTTTTACTGGATGGTCGGTAATTACTTGTCGGTCCCAATACAATTTTCCAGTCTGGGTTTCTATCACTATCTCTGGTTCGTACTTATATTGAGGTGTGTTTATAGTTTCATTCTTTATCCTAGCAGCGAGCAATTGGTGTATGATTTTTGCGACCTTGTTGTTGTTATTATTATTATTATTATTATTTTTATTTTTATTATTAATTATTATTATTTATTATTATTATTGTTATTATTATTATTATTATTATTATTATTATAATTATTGTTATTATTATTATTATTATTATTATTATTATTATTATTAATATTATTATTATTATTTTTATTATTATTATTAATTATTATTACTAATTATTATTATTATTATTTATTATTATTATTATTATTATTATTAATATTATTATTATTATTATTATTATTATTATTATTATTATTATTATTGTTACATATTATTATTATTATTATTATTATTATTATTTTAACATATTTGGAAGGTAATGCTAATATATTTGTAATTGAAAATAAAATTACATTTATATTAAAACAGTTACACCAACTATCGCAATTATTGTACTTTATTGTAACTTTACCTACATTTATTATCATTTATATATTATTGTTATTACTTATACCTTTATATGTTGATAAGAATTATTTCTACGATTAATACATTAATAATTAATTCAGAATGAATCTGCAAAATGATTTTATACCTATGCATATGGAGAGAACGTTCTCCAGATGGATAGACGACAATAAAAAAGTTTTATTGGCAAGTGGTCGACCAACTGCAATCTTAAATTTAAATTAAAAGTTAAAACTGCCAATAACCCCGACCCCCTTCATAAATATCTCCACCTATTTTTTACTTCACGAAACATATGCATTTTTACTATATGCGATAATTTTTCTCTTGGCTAGGCAAGAGCGACAGAGCGCCGGTTGTGATAATAGTACCACCCACAATATTTGTAGCGCCTCTGAATTGTGTTTCCCACACTGATTGATGCAAAAAAAAAGATGGATTTGCACTTGACTACTTTTGGTACAACATACTACTACGAGCAAACATTTTCAATTATGAAATATATTATAAATCCGTATAGACATCGTTTAACTATGTGTTTCCTAAACTGTGGAGTGCGAAAGGAAAGTAATTAAATATTTGGGACTCAAAAACTACTGGAACGGGCTGAGTTAGACCGCACGAAGTAATTTTGAAACCTCAAGGGGCACGCGGAAAATTTTTGAAAACTGAAAGGGAGCGCAAGAAAGTAGTTTGAGAAACACTGGTTTAACTGAAGAAAGTACGGAGATGTGCATAAAAGTTAAAAAAACTTCAAATTATGAATCAAATATTGAAACGTTGACGTTAGCTTCAAAAGTTGAACCTCCAGGGAGTCACTTACTGTTAGTGATTTTCATTTGTGCATATACTGTAATGTTTTATGTTTGTTTTATTATAATAGTTTATTATAAAGTTTATTATTATAATCATATAATATTTGCTTAATGTAGTTGAAGTAGTTTCATTTCAGTGGCACGCCGAGTGTCTAATACGTTAAAAATTTATTATGTGGCACTTCAGCGTATATAGGTTGCCAACCGCTGGATTAGGCTATGTTAACGTTTGTTAAGAAAAATCAGTGCGCCACGTTTAACAATTTTTCCTGTTGCATAAAAATTTAATAAATCGTATGCCTGCTAATCGTGCAAAATGTTTAAGTTTATGTCGCCCAGTTGACCATCGCCCACCTGTCGCGGCGCCCAGTTGTCGTGTACCGCATGGAGGTATAAGAATCAGGTGCGTGAACTTGGCCCATAAAGTGTGGGTGCAAATTCTGAAATTTTGCAAATATTTTGCACCCAATTTGCACCTATTTGCACCGTACAATTTTTTAAACTACCTTCATTAGTTCAAAAGTTATAAACAATTAAAAAAAATTGTGCCAACTTCACGCCAGCACAAAAAAATATTCGGAATCAAAATTTTTATTTACCAATAATTTGCACCCAATTTGCACCCATTTGCACCATAAAAAAAATTTTGTTATCTTTTTAAACAATAAAGTTATTAACACTTATTTTTTTAATTGCCAGCACAAAAAGTGTTCAAATTTGATAATTTTTTAAATGGAATAATTAGCACCCAGTACAACAAAATTTGCACCCTAAAAATTATTTCCCTATCTTTATTATTTCTAAAGTTATAGACAATTATATTATTTTTCTGATAACTTCCCACGAATGTAATTACAGTGCATCAAAGTCATTAATTATGGATTGTTATGAGGGTGCAAATTACGAAATTTATTTATTATTATTATTATTAACTAGGGTAGGATACAATTTGCACCCTAAAGATACTGTCATTTCAACCTGTATTTATTTAAATAATAGCGTTAAAACTTATAGGTGTATAATTGAAACATTCAATCGGTATATACTGCAACCATGTCACTTATTATGGGTTGTTATAAGGGTGCAAATTACGATATTTATTTATTATTATTATTAATTAGGGTAGGTTATAATTTGCAGCCTAAAGATAATGTTATTTCAACCTGTAATTATTTATAATAACGTTCAAACGTAGAAGTATCAATTACATCGGTATATATTGCAACAATGCCATTTATTATGGATTTTTATGAGGGTGCAAATTACGAAATTTATTTATTTTTATTAACTAGGGTAGGGTACAATTTGCACCCTAAAGATAATGTCATTTCAACCTGTATTTATTTAAATAATAACGTTCAAACGTAGAAGTATAAAATATATCGGTATATATTGCAACAATGGCATTCATTATGGATTGTTATGAGGGTGCAAATTACGAAATTTATTTATTATTATTAACTAGGGTAGGGTACAATTTGCACCCTAAAGATAATGTCATTTCAACCTGTATTTATTTAAATAATAACGTTCAAACATAGGAGTATAAATTACATCGGTATATATTGCAACAATACCATTTATTATAGATTGTTATGAGGGTGCAAATTACGAAATTTGTTTATTATTATTAACTAGTGTAGTGTACAATTTGCACCCTAAAAATAATAACATTTCAATATGTATTTATTTAAATTATTAATAGGGTTCAAGGTCAGACACAATATTTATATTAAATTATATCGCTGAGTTTGTAAACTCCCATGCCAACGGTAGAGTTCCCAATCTGTATACGTAGTGTATCTGTTGTCTATGGTAAATAATAACGCTCACAAAAAATTGAATGGGTTGTCATTTAATAGAAGCGGATTTTATTCTACGAAGTTTGGATGGTGTAATGATTAAATCTGTATTTTTATTGGGATTGTATATGGAATAAATATTATGTTTATTCTTATAGTGATTATTATGAATCTTACCGAATTACATTTTTTTAATGACGCCCTATCCAGTGTGTAATAATAAATAAAAGCCAGACGAATAGTTGGCGTTATTTTAGGATAGCTGCCCGATATGCAAACAATAGCTGTAAAATTATTTAATACAACAAATTGAGCAATATCAATTTCAACTTAAAATTCGTTGTTCTATGTTTGAACGTTATTATTTAAATAAATACATGTATGCAATTGTACCGTACCCCAGTTAATAATAATAAATAACTTTTGTAATTTTCAGCCTCATAACAATCCATAATAAATGACATTGTTGCAATATATAACGATGTAATTCATACTTCTCCGTTTTAACGTTATTGTTTAAATAAATACATGTTGAAATGACATTATCTTTAGGGTGCAAATTGTGCCTTATCCTAATTCATAATAACAAATAAATTTCGTTATTTACACACTCATAACAATCAATAATAAGTAACATGGTTGCAATATATACCGATTGAATGTTTAATTCATACTCCTACATTTGAACGCTATTATTGAAATAAATACATGTTGAAATGAAATTATTTTTTCGGTGCAAATTGTGTCCTACCCTTATTAACAATAATAAATATATTTCGTAATTTGCACCCTCATAACAATCCATAATAAATGGTATTGTTGCAATATATATGCCTATGTAAATTATACTCTTACGGTTGAACGTTATTATTTAAATAAATACAGCTTGAAATGACATTATCTTTAGGGTGCAAATTGTACCCTACCCTAGTTAACAAAAATAAATAAATTTCGTAATTTGCACCCTCATAACAATCCATAATAAATGGCATTGTTGCAATATATACCGATGTATTTTATACTTCTACATTTGAACGTTATTATTTAAATAAATACAGCTTGAAATGACATTATCTTTAGGGTGCAAATTGTACCCTACCCTAGTTAATAATAATAAATAAATTTCGTAATTTGCACCCTCATAACAATCCATAATAAATGGCATTGTTGCAATATATACCGATGTATTTTATACTTCTACGTTTGAACGTTATTATTTAAATAAATACAGCTTGAAATGACATTATCTTTAGGGTGCAAATTGTACCCTACCCTAGTTAATAAAAATAAATAAATTTCGTAATTTGCACCCTCACAACAATCTATAATAAATGGCATTGTTGCAATATATACCGATGTATTTTATACTTCTACGTTTGAACGTTATTATTTAAATAAATACAGCTTGAAATGACATTATCTTTAGGGTGCAAATTGTACCCTACCCTAGTTAATAATAATAAATAAATTTCGTAATTTGCACCCTCATAACAATCCATAATAAATGGCATTGTTGCAATATATACCGCTGTAATTGATACTTCTATGTTTGAACGTTATTATAAATAAATACAGGTTGAAATAACATTATCTTTAGGCTGCAAATTATAACCTACCCTAATTAATAATAATAAATAAATATCGTAATTTGCACCCTCATAACAACCCATAATAAGTGACATGGTTGCAGTATATACCGATTGAATGTTTCAATTATACTCCTAAGTTTTAACGCTATTATTTAAATAAATACAGGTTGAAATGAAATTATCTTTAGGGTACAAAATGTATCCTACCCTAGTTAATAATAATAAATAAATTTCGTAATTTGCACCCTCACAACAATCCATAATTAATGACTTTGATGCACTGTAATTACTTTCGTGGGAAGTTATCAGGAAATAATGTAATTGTCTCTAACTTTAGAAATAATAAAGATAGGGAAATAATATTTAGGGTGCAAATTTTGTTGTACTGGGTGCTAATAATTCCATTTAAAAAATTATCAAATTTGAACACTTTTTGTGCTGGCAATTAAAAAAATAAGTGTTAATAACTTTATTGTTTAAAAAGATAACAAAATTTTTTTATGGTGCAAATGGGTGCAAATTGGGTGCAAATTATTGGTAAATAAAAATTTTGATTCCGAATATTTTTTTGTGCTGGCGTGAAGTTGGCACAATTTTTTTAAATTGTTTATAACTTTTGAACTAATGAAGGTAGTTTAAAAAATTGTAGGGTGCAAATAGGTGCAAATTGGGTGCAAAATATTTGCAAAATTTCAGAATTTGCACCCACACTTTATGTGCCAAGTTCACGCACCTATAAGAATCATGTTAAAAATGATGAGATTTTATTGAATGTATGTTTTAAGGTGCGTCTAATTATAACATTTTCACTTAAAATGTAAATAGAAGACCTAAAAATAAAGAGACAAGTTCACGTAAGTAAAATTTCGTAGTTTCGTTACAGAGATATTTGCAAGAAAAGGTAGTAAGAGCGGAGCGTAACTGGCGCGGTACAATAGACCAGAAAAGTGTAACGGTCAAACTTAGGCGCGAAATTCAAACTCAGTTCATAACGCTGAGAACATAATTTCAATCCCCGTGTTTTTTTTACCAAGGAAATTTTTGCTCAATTTTAAAGGCCGAAAAATCTCATAAAAGTAAATCTCTTATGCAAAGCATTATATGTAGCATTTAGACCGATCCTTTATCTCCAGATTCGTACACTAATATTCACATGAACTCTGCACAGTTTATAATTATTTAAATAATAATACAGCAGTACAAAATTCATTGAACGTATGTCGTAGTTTGATCGTGCGTGCTTCATCTTCTATTATGCTGTCCTATTTACTGGTGGGTCAACGACATACGGTATCCTTCCTTGCACCAAGCATTTTAATTTCTAATAATTTTCTTACTTTACCTTTTCCACAGGTTTAAACTGTTGCAATCTATTACTGAATAAACAAACTATCGAATTCTTAGCAAGAGCTGTTTAATTTCTTTTACAAAATATCTTTTTTTTGTCTGTAAAATTAAACTCTTATATGAAACCTGTACTAAGGAATTCTGAACTCGCGCCAAAGGCAAATTCTAACCTAACTTTTCTGGTCTATAGTTCCGCGGGTCTTGAACTATGGGTCGCGACCCAACAGTAGTCGGAGATCCAGAGCTCTCTAGCTCGTTTATTTTTTGACTTACACCGGACTTTTGGTTATACAGTTGAAACATACATATTCTTATAGGAAATTTTCCGACAAATATAGTAGTGGTAGTCCCGATTATCAATTTTGGTGCAAACAGCCAAAAATCCATATTTTACATAAAAATTAGAATTTATTTGCGCTAATACTTTTTTAACTTTACTTCGTGATATCTTCTTTATTTATTAAGATATAACAATAATTCTTTCACATTTTAATTTTTGCATTATCTGTGCGTGTAATAGTGCATAAACAAATTATTTATGTTGATTATAAATAGTATATATTAATTAAAAACAACAAAATGAGAACGCGATTTTTTGTTTTTACAGTGAAATTTTCTATCAGCTACAAACTTTTCGTTATTAAGAGATGGACCCTAATATCAGCGTCAAAGTTGTACGTATATCAAAGATGTTTTTTTAGTAAAATATTTTTTTCTTAAAATAAACTGGTTCCGAGTAAAACGAATATAAAGTTGGAGAATGTTTATTTTGCTGCGCGATACGTGCGATCGGCCTAGCTTAAAGTGCAAGCCGCAGTCCTCTTTTGTTACTTGATACTTTTTACGTGTAAATAATTATAAGCTATGAAAATGGAAAAATCCTAAATATAGTGGCATCTTTATAAAATATACATTTATTTATTAACATGTATATGCTACATATATAAAATGAATAGTAATATTATATTATAATCGTTTGAAATATGTGCCATATTACCTACTTGATTTGTTATTGTGCAAAGGGCAGGCAATGCATATAAATATTTATTAAAAGTATTATCTTTCAATGAAAGACCTTTAAATAAATGATTTTTACTGTCTCTATTATACGTTTGTTCTAAGGCCATGTCCGTCCATACGCCATTAAAATTACCAGATTTTTCATGTACTGTGAAATTACCTATTTTGAATTCCTTCCAAATTTCAGAAGCATTTGTTTCTAAATTTCTCATGTCCGTAATATAATGAGGAATATACGATATATATTTATAATGTCCAGCACTCACAAGAAATGGCAACATTTCCTCTACCGAATTAAGTTGTTCTTCCCAATTACCACTTCTTTCTGAATAAATATACCACAGTAAAAGAGAAATCATATCTAAGTACATTAGCCAGTAGTTAGCTGTAGGATTATCATTGAAAGAAATATTAAAATCGTTTATTGCATTTTCTAAATTTAGAATTTCTGACACTATTGTACTGTATAAAACATAAAAATCGCGATTAATTTCATTAGTGGATATGAAACATGATAATTTATTTATTTCTTCCATTAACTCGTAAATATAGTTTTCTTGATCAATACAATTTTCTGAAATCCATTCGCAAAATGATTCCCAATACAAGTCATGTAGAGCAGAATAAATTATTACGTGTCCTCTTAACATTTTATAATAATCTTTGCCAGATATTTTATTTGCAGTACCTCTTAGTACAACATTTCCCTCTACTAATAAGTCTTCTATACCGGATGCAGTCATTAGTTTTCCAATAGCACCCATAAAATTAAGAGCAATATGGAAACCTCCCATTCTAGGAATAATACAATCATATCTTATGGGATATTTTTTTATTAAAGCATACATTATTTCATAAATAGCTAAATCTGCAGTTATAATTACTTTATTTTGATTTAGAAAAGAAGCTACTTCAATGAAATAATTCTCTTCAACTTTACATTCGTTTCACTCGGAACCAGTTCATTTTAAGAATAAAATGTTTTACTAAAAAAACATCTTTGATATACGTACAACAACTTTGATGCTGATATTAGGGTCCATCTCTTAATAACGAAAAGTTTGTAGCTGATAGAAAATTTCACTGTAAAAACAAAAAATCGCGTTCTCATTTTGTTGTTTTTAATTAATATATACTATTTATAATCAACATAAATAATTTGTTTATGCACTGTTACACGCACAGATAATGCAAAAATTAAAATGTGAAAGAATTATTGTTACATCTTAATAAATAGGGAAGATATCACGTAGTAAAGTTAAAAAAGTATTAGCGCAAATAAATTCTAATTTTTATGTAAAATATGAATTTTTGGCTGTTTGCACCAAGATTGATAATCGGGACTACCACTATTAAATTTGTCGGAAAATTTCCTTTAAGAATATGTATGTTTCAATAATATAACCAAAAGTCCGGTGTAAGTGAACGCTATGAGGCTTTGGATCTCCGACTACAGTGGATCGCGTGGTTTTTATTTTGGGTCGCGATAAACGCTGATATGTTTGTAAATTATTTTATATGTACATATAAGTGAAAATAATTTTTTTGTTGTTGTTACATTTGATTTAAAAATTATACAAATATATAATATTGGCATCCATAAGTGTGTATTTATCATATTATTATGAAATTAATACAGGTTATATGGGTTATAAATATAAAAATTTTGAAGTAACAAAATTTTGTGGGGTCGCTACAATTTATTGAGTTACAGCCTTTTGAAAGTGCATCTTATCAGATACATTTTTATTAGTAACTCTGGTACTAGTTGCACAAAAATTTTAAACTTGGTATGAGGATACTACTTATTTAGATGCATATTTTACTTTCTTTTGTTTCTGTAACTCAACTAGAGGCGCCTCATATGGGGAAATCATGAATGTATTTTATCATTATTTTCTACCTATTTACATTTTTTTATTTTTACAAATAAAATACACAAAAAATGTACTCTTGCTAAAACTTGATAAACGCAATAGTTTTTGAGATATTTTAATTTTTAGAATCACCCTGTACAGTCAAAATCTAATATGATGTTTCAAATTACATACGAGTTTTGAATACCAAATATGAGAATTTTGGCACCGTGCAGAACTCGTTGAGTGTGGTCACGTGATATGTTGCACTCAGTGCGCACTTGCACTGTGTAAGCTAAAAACGCTATAATATGACGTTCTCTTCAATAATAAATATGAAAAGTTTTGGATTATATCTCAATATATTTTTCACGAAAATCTGATCAGATCTTCAAGTAAAGTATCACTTCCGGTTTATCACTTTAAACAAAAATCTGATGTTCCCTTTGTCTTAAGTACCAAATTTGAAAAGTTTTGGATTATATCGATGTACTCTTCACGAAAATCTGGTCAGAGCTTTGAGTAAAGTATTACTTCCGGGTTATCAATTATAGTCAAAATCTAATATGTTGTTCTTCTTGATATAAAAGTCTTAATACTAAAATTGAAAAGTTTTGGATTGTTTTAATATAATCTTTCATTAAAAACTGTTATGGGGTTCAAGTAAAATACTATTTCCGGTTATCCAATTATATCCAAAATCTCTTTATATAAACTCAGAAACCCTAAATACAGAAAATAGGATTTTTTTGGAAGTTTGATATAAGAGTTATCGTAAAAGAAAAATATCGTAACACACACACACCCACACACACGCGCACCTACGCACGCACACAACATCGTAAAAATAGTAAAAACGAGTTGTGTTTAAGGCCGTATCACACTAGAGGGTTTCGAAGCGGTTGGCGGGTGCGGGTTCTGGTGCGGATGGCGGTTCTCGGAATCATACTGTGTGGTGCGGTTGCCGCTATCGCCCCACCACATCGCCCACTGTTTATTCGTCTTGACGTTTTTAATCGAAAGCGAGAACAGTTCGAGACGGCGGTGAACTCGTGAAAAAACAATGATTAAGTTAAGAGTTAAATGCTGCACCGTTACAGACGAAAACTGTAGCACACGTCAAACCAAGGCAGTCACGTGATAGTACCGGGCTCTGTGATTGGCTGCGGGTACGATTGGCGGGTGAAAAATAGCCTATTGGCTATTCCTTCACCCACAATCGCAGTCGCTAGCTGCCACGCTCCTATTGGTCGCGAAGTCACTTGCACCCGCTATAACCACTTCAAAACCCGCTAGTGTGATACGGGCATTATTCACTGAAAACTCACTATCAAATTTTTCGACCGAAAACATTACCTGCCTCACCTACGGTATGGCGGGAGGCAGGCCCATATTCACAGTACAGCAAATTTAACGCCCTGGGCGCAGTGCATTTTCGGGCCCGTCACATTTATTAGTGAAGCATTTTGGCTTATTTGCGCTCTCCAAAATTTTGCGCCCTGGGCTCGGGCCCATATATAAATCCGGTACTGGCGGGAGGTAATAAAACAAATAAAAGATTGTACAAAACGGATTGGCACACCCAGAAATGGGTAATATGCCGTGATGATATATTTATTTATTTTATTTATAAAGATTGTGAACAAACCATGCATTAAGTTTTATTGAGCGGTGCGTATGTCAATGTTGAACACTGTCACTGTCATACATGCCAACTTCGGGTGCGGTCCGAATCACGCTTTGAGTACCGACAGCGCGCTAACATTTGGTCCGAATCATATTTACAACGCTCACAGTTTGCGCTGTGAATTGTATGACGTCAGAGGTGACGTCAACACTTCATGCTAACAGTGCTCACGCCCAAGAGGATAGGCAGCGTAAGCGCTGTACGCAGGTTTGATGTTGTTTACGCCATTGCTTGCTGAACCAATGAAATTGTGTATTAAGATGGAGTTGTTAACGTAGTAAAGGTTTTTTTTAGAGGAAACTAATGAATTGATCGAACTTAAACTCACAAATGACAAGCAAGAAGTAAGATCGCTTACGAACGGTCCGAATCGTTAACGCCTCAGTGTTGCCAACCTTTTAAAGTCAATTTCCCCACAGAGTAAAGTAAATTTCCCCTTTTTCCCCTCAAAATTTGAAATTCATTGCAACTGTAAAATAGAAAAATAAAACGGTTTATTTTATTTTTTTCTTAATAAAAAGTGCTTCATAACAAGCTTCTATAATAAATAATCAACTCTTATAAGCTATAGGTTTTTATTTCCTATAAAATCCAAAAACGGATCACTCAACAAAGATTCTTGCTGGACGTAATTTTTTTTTATTTTTTGGTGGTCCATTTTCATTCTCACTATCGCAATCGCTACTAGACATAATTAAGTAGAAATTTTTTAAAATTTATATTTATGAGTAACGGAGTTAGGTAAGGTAAACTACTATACACGAAAGATGACTATTCAAGGTCATCTGTGAGCCGTCTGATATAATATTGCTTGCAGATAACTTCATTGCATTTAGTTTGCATAGGCGTGCAACATGAAATATTTATGGAAACATTGTTACCAGTAAAAAATAAGAGTAATTCATTTGAAAATTTTTTTACTTTCTAAATAAGGCCTTTCTCAAAGATTTGTTCTTCACTTATGTTTTTACAAAATACAAAAACATAGACTTAACTTATAAACCAAGGAATAATAATTTGATTTAAATGTCAACGCCACTGGGTAAATATTAGCACAGAGGACAGTGCAGTAGTTAATTTGGTATCTCTAAGTCTACGACATATGTCATTATTATTTATAGTGTGTTAGAAAGTAATGCCACTATTTACGTATATCTGTCACACCACATAAATTAAATAGACATAGGTCAAATATTCTTTCTCTTTCTAATACAAAATGTTGCTAAACTATTGCTATTAAGTGATGTGTATTCTTTCTTCGAACAAATGACCTTGAATAGTCATCTTTCGTGAATAATAGTGTATTCGTCACACGTGAAGCAAGCAAACAACTGCAAGACCAAGACACAAATACATAAATCAAATGATCAGGACCACCTAGCATTGTGTATTATATCGTTTCACTCATTTATGATTATGCGTCATGTCTGTAGTTCCCTGTTTTATCTCTTATCCTACGCTGTTTGCGTTTTCACGTTTATCAGAGTGTTCTTAATTTGACATTTTCCCCTTAAATTATTAAGAAATTTATATTTTCCCCTTTCCCCCTTTTTTAAATTTTTACAATAATGGACCTTTCCAATTTAACGGCTATCTCTTTCTATCGCTGCAAATAGTAAGAAAATGGCGCGAACAACTGCCAGTTGGGCTGTCAAACGAAACCTCAAAAATATTGCAGTCATTAAAATACCTGTATTCTCAGTGAAAATTTGCATCATTAAACATTTTACCTTCAATAAAAGCTTTTGTAACTTATTTCGATAAGATTTTTTAAAGTTATCCGAGATATTCTCACATTTTACGTCTAAATGTTTTAGAATCAAACGTCATAGATCTCAGTTGTTCTTACTATGCGCAGAACCCGATTGCGCATATCTTCTATCTCTTTAAATTGGAAAGGTCCATTTTCCCCATGAAATGGGAAATTTCCCACGAGTTGGCAACACTGTAACGCCTTTACAGTCGTCAGCGCGCTTATTCAATTCGGACCAGCTGTGAGCAGTCTGAGCACTGTAAGCTATGATAGCATGATTCGGACCGCACCCTTCATTGGCTAGATTTGTGGAGCCGATATATTTATCTAACTGTTCCCCATAGAAACGTAAACGTTATTTTCTCGATAAAATCAAATCTATTCAAGATATAAGTATAACTAGAAAATAATAAAATATGTTATATTTGTAGAGTAAACTTGAAAGCCAAAAGCCGACTTCATAATGTATGGTTGGCAACACTTGAAACTGGGCAAATCAAATAAAAACGTTAACGGTTAACCATGTGACCTAATGTTGTGATGTTTGCAAAGAAATTACTGTTTTGTTTGCGGATAATACATCTTGAGTTTGTTTGGTTTTTGTTAACTTATTGCTAAGAATCTAATAAGCACATAGATATTTTGTTATGATAAGAAAATGTGTTCAAAAGTAAGTACGCTAATATTATTAGTAATTTCATATAATGCCATCTTATCTTGTATGAATAATGCTTAATTTTATTCAACATTTTGCAAACGTTTGCTTGTTTGAAACATAATTGACAATTCATATTTTGTTATAAAATTAATAAATTTGTTATTTACTATGTTGATATGTATCTGTATATTTTTAGGTTATACTTCGACAACTTGGGAAATGAATGCATTCTATGATTGAGGAACTTAATTTTTTTCGACAGTTGTACGTATAATTTTCATAATTTTAATTTAGTGAAGCAAAGTAAATTCTTGATGAGTGCGAGAAATAATTAAAACTTTTGTTTTGTTGTTGATCGCTTAAAAATACTTTAGCTGCCCTAGTAGTGGGTATGTTGACAATTACATAATTTATATACAGGGAATTTATTTTAACATGCAACATATGGTCTATCACTTCCATGGTTACACACTATCTCTGTCAAAAAATGACAGCAATGTAATTTTTGTCCATTTTAAAATGCAACATACAAAATTTGTAGTTATGTATTATCAATATTAATTTCCAATAAATTAACCTATATATGATTAACAAAAAATCAAATCTTTAATGTGGCTACATCTTAACAAACTTTAACTTCCCAAATTCATAATTCTAATGTAATAAGTGTTCAAAATACCTCCATTTACACTGGGGCAATATCCTAGTCGGTCATAGAAAGAATTGACACCATTTGTGATGTGTTCTGGAGGTATCTCCTGTGCTGCAATACTAATTATAATGTTGCATTTTAAAATGGACAAATATTACTGCTGTCATTTTTTGACAGTAGTGTGTAACCATGGAAGTGATGAATCATATGTTGCATTTTAAAATAAATTCTCTGTATATATATATATATATATATATATATATATATATATATATATATATATATATATATATATATATATATATATATATATATATATTTAAATACCTATGTAAATTTACTTTATAGTCTATAATATTGGAAATATAATAATATTAAGTACATGCTTTTTTAAAAATTACCATTAATGTAAAATAAGCCAAAATTATAAAAATGTCAATGATTCATAATTATTTATAAAATTTTAATATTATTGTACTGTAGATTGAATATTGTTATTATATAAAATATTTTACAGAGTTATAAAGCAAAGCGGGGATTGTTATCAATTACTGCTCAAGATGGTGTACAGTTGAAATCTGCTAGTTTTCAGTCAGTCGTCCAATTTGTAAAACCCACGGAACATTATGTTGCATAGATGGAGATTGTTGTATGTACTTGTATCATCGGGACAAATTGAGTGATACTCAAGAATCTAATACGGTATGTATATATATATATATATATATATATATATATATATATATATATATATATATATATATATATATATATATATATATATATATATATATATATATATATACTGGAGTTTCCTTTAAAATAAACCAGCGTTTTTTTTTTGGGCGAACTAACAACTTTAGAGAAAAATATTTTATACCAAAAATGGTCAAGAATAAGGGGATATTCGGGGCTATTCTGTAACTCAATCATTATCATTTATCGATCATTATCGAGATAATGATCAATTGCAATTCAAATTGGGATTCTGTAACTCACTTGATCATTAAAATTGGTTAATGATAGTCGATAACACACTGAAATTTATCGATCAGTAATAGGCTGTCGTTATCACATTAATGATCGATAACAAATGTCAAAATCAGATAAAAGTATCAGTTAGAATTATATATCACCTGTACTTTCAAAGCAATATACATAATTGAAAGAATATACAAGTAAGCATTTTATATCATATAATAAAATTCGTAGTATTTTCATTTTTATATTGTTTATAGATTTAGGTTATGTATTCACGACAAGGCACTAAAAAATTGACCCTTTATCCTTACGCGATGAAAATTTTAAACAAATCTTTTAAGTAATCCGAGAACTCGCCCAATATTTAATTATAATACTCAAGCCAATGGTAGAAATGACATTTGGGGGCCGCGCTACTGCTAGAAACAGCGAGCATAGAGCAATTATTATGACATACGAGGCCCCTTCGAAACTTTACATTTATAATTTCCACCACAATTTTATTGTATTTTTTTCTTCGTAAATTGCTATTATTAAAATATTGAAGAAAGTCCTTTGTTGGATTCATTCTTGTAATCAATAAAATATTCTTTGTTGTAATCAATCATTTTATAGTTATAGTTTTTAATATAACAATGCCAGAGAAACATGCGTTTGGAAGGATATTTCTGTTAATTTTTTCTACTAAATTTTAATAGTACATCAGGGGAATATAAGTGGTAAAGAGAAAAAAACAAAATCACTCAGCTTTCAAAATTTCACCGTAGTTTTTAAATGAATAAAATATATATGATAGTAAATCATAATTCTTCTTCGCAAAATACAACATAATAATCTTTTTGTAGGATTAATTTGTGCTATGAGTATTCTTGAGCAATAATCAAAATGTTGTAATCAATAAAAAATAATAGTATTCAGGGGCTCAATAGAATAATAGAATACAGTTATTTATAACTAAAAAATATTTTAAATTACTCTTCTTAAATTAGGCACTGCTTATCTTTTTTGGAAAATTTTAGGTAGAATTGAAATACTTTTTCGTAAATGACTGCTACGTTCATATGAGCGCGAAATGCGTAAAATTGTCAACTAAATGACAAAGAAAATGATTGTAGTTATAGAATACGAAAATTGAGATAATCGATAGCTTGATCATTAAAAATAAACGATTGTCATTAATTTAAAGATCGATAACAGATAATGATAAAGTTACAGAATAGCACCGAATGTATCAATAGTAACAAACCGAATATTTAACCAGTGGTTCTCAAACGGTAGAACAAAATTATATATTTTTAAATGGCACCCTATATAATTTTAGCTCTTTAAATAGAATATTATTTTCTGATTTCAACGATATAAATATAGCATAGGGTTGTATAACAATTATTTCGAGAAAAATGGTATTAAAAACTACAAATTATGTAATAAAAATGGGATTACAGTAGTAAAGCTATAAACGTACGGGACCAGGAAGTGACGTCACATCGAACTCGATGGCATGTGTCCATCCAAGTCTACCATTCTTCGTATATTTATGACTTCCGGTGTTACTTCTTACACAACCCTTAACCTTAAACACCCCATAATGTATAATTTCTTGCACAACCCTTAATTTTAAACACCCCATAATGTATTACTTTTTGCGCGACCCTTAATTATCATACCCTTTTTGTACTTGTCTTTATACTTGCAGCATGGCGGCTGCGACGACGACGACAACGAGTGTACATTGCGCCTGCGCCTAGCCTGCAATGTTGGTAATCATCACCGCTGCCGCCGACGCCCTGCAAAAGCCTGTACCTGGAATTTGGGATTTGGAATCTGGGATCTGAAATCTGGGATCTGGCGCGCTTAACCAGATTTTTAATTAGAGATGAAGAGCACAGGTGAATAATATATATTTTGTATATTTTAATATAATATTTATTGATAAGTTGTATGGATACATTACAATTATTCATGTGCTTTATTTAATAACCATGTTTTACATTCACAACGACCAAAATAAGATGATTTACATATTTTGCATGCTATTCCATCAACTTCTGTACGAGGTCTTACAAAACATTTAAGATTACAACAATAAGTTGTATTACTATCATTATTATTTTGTTTTGTTAGCGATTGAATATTACAACAAACAAACATGTACTTTAAATGCTCTTCAACAGGATTATCATTTATTTCCCAGTTGTATATTTGAAGATTACAAAAGGCGCATTTTGTTATGTCGAGAGAACCTGTGTAAAAAAATCCAGCTTTTGCTAATGATGTTGGACTTACAAATTTATTAGGCCAGCTGTGAAATGAAGCTAACCGTAATTTTTCATTTCTCATTATGTTCTATACAAGAAAAAAATTGTTTATACAAAAAAAAATTATTAAGATTAATATAAATATATTTTATAATACTTACTTTGTTTTCTATATACTGTGTTAAAAAAGTCATTTTGCAATACTGATATTACTGTAATTTTTTTCTTTTTTTTTTGTATAACTATTTAATACTGGTATTTATGTCTTGTTCGGTTTACTGTTTTAGTGAACTGATGAAATATTTGCTTTAACATTCAGTTTATGTTTATCAAAAAATAATTAACCGCATTTTAAAGGAAACAATTTTTTTATCAAAACCTCAAATTTCTGTTTGTTTCAAACTTAACAGGAAGGGTTTATCGAAAATAATTAGATAAAAATAATTAACCACATTTTCAAAGGAAGCAGATTTTTTATCAAAACCATAAATTCCTGTTTGGTTTAAACTTAAAAGGAAATGTTTACCAAAAGTAAATTAATTAACCACATTTTCACATAAAATAATTTGATATACAAAACTATTACTCCTACTTCTTACTAGTGATATTACTTATTTAGATAGTGTTTGCTATAAGAGGAAAGGTTTTTTTTTACCTATTTCCAGTTATTTTTTATAATTGTTTTATTGTGTATGTGTGTATATGTATTATGATGGCCGACGAAGATATTATTGTTATAAGTAGTGATAGTGAGGACGACGACAACTACATTAACAACAACAATGCATTCCTTATGAATGTAGATGTTGTAAGTAGTGATAGTGAGGACGACGACGACAACAACGACAACAACAACAATGCATTTAACCTAAATACCAATATGGTTAATATTCATCGGGCTGTTGCAAATAATAATTCTGCTATTAGCCCGATCAGGAAAGCGACAATGGATACCAGTCGGACGACTTCGTTGAAAATGACGTAGATATAAGTGGTGTGTTTCAGAATCCATCTGGACACACCACTGTATGCATTATAAACGCAGGATACAAAGCATGCTTTATAAGAGGAGACCTAAATTTAGGCCAAGAATATGAAGGGGTTACAGTTATGTGGGCATGCCCTCCTTGCTACATAAACTATGGGAGGCACACCATTCGGTATTGGGCCGCTATGAGGTTGCATGCAACAGTATGTAATTGTAAGTAATATTATATGCTATGTATAATTATATATTTATTTATTTATTTAGTTATAGAGGGTGACTGTTTTCGACGTAATTATTGCGGTCGAAGTATTGGATTGGTGTGCCCCAAGGAGGTATGTCCTGACTGTAGCATACAACCTACTTCTTATCATGGAGGAAATGACATAATGATGTTATATAAATTTTTTTTGATGTATTCCCTTTTATGAATGTAAGTATTATAATTATATTATTATAAGTAAATGTTAATATAGCAAATATTTATCACTCAGTAATAAACAATTACTCAATTTAACAACTTTATTGTTTGCACCGCGTATATGTGCTAAAAATAAACCAATTATGTTTTTTGTATAAAATTTAAAGTATAAAAATATATTAAAATTCTTGTTTAGCTCACAGTTATGTTTAAGTACTGAATTTATCACAATCATTACAGCAATAGCTTCAACTGTTAAATTTACCATGGCCAAACTATTGTGTTCCATTGAAAAGCTACTAACCGAAGGAAAGAAATACAACGTATTAAAGCTAACGAAACTGACAACCAAGTTCGAAAAACGAATTCTTATTGAACTGGAAGACTACACTATATTATTGAGGGATGAGTTCAACAACATATTTCAAAAAGGGTTGGATGATTTTAAACTATAAAGCAGAAATTGGAAAACTACTGCTCACAGTCAAGTATATTAAGAATGTAAAAACTTAAATTTACAAATTCACATTTTACCATTAAATTGCTGTACAACGAATGTTTTTTTCTTTATGAAACACATTGATTATACATTTATAATTTACTAGGATTATTATATAAAGACATTATTTTTCTTATTTTAAGAGAATAACAATGATATGTATTTATGCTATATGAGTAGTATAGCTGGAATCGTACGGGACCAGGAAGTGACGTCACATCGAACTCGATGGCATGTGTCTTCGTTTTCGGTCTTACTTCTTACACAACCCTTAACCTTAATCAACCCATAATGTAAAGCTTCTTGCACAACCCTTACTTTAAACACCCCATAATGTATAAGTTCTTGCACAACCCTTAACTTTAAACACCCCATAATGTATTACTTTTTGCACGACCCTTAATTATCATCCCCTTGACGTACTTGTATTTGTACCCGTAAGATGGCGTAGCCGCCATGGCTACGAGTACTCGCAACCGCCGCAAGATGGCATTGGCAATGACGGTTGCGAGTACTCGCCGCCGCCGCACAAAGATGGCGTCAGCAATGGCGGCTTCGACGACGACGACTTGTGTACATTGCGCCTCACCTGCAATGTCGCCGACGCCCCGTAAAGGCCCGGAATTTGGGATCTGGAATCTGGGATCTGGCGCCCTTAACCAGGTTTTTAATTAGAGATGAAGAGCACAGGTGAATAATATATATTTTGTACATAATATTTATTGATAATAAGTTGTATGGATACATTACAATTATTCATGTACTTTATTTAATAACCATGTTTTACATTCACAACGACAAAAACAAGATGATTTACATATTTTGCATGCTATTCCATCAACTTCTGTACGAGGTCTTACAAAACATTTAAGATTACAACAATAAGTTGTATTACTATCATTATTATTTTGTTTTGTTAGTGATTGAATATTACAACAAACAGACATGTACTTTAAATGCTCTTCAACAGGATTATCATTTATTTCCCAGTTGTATATTTGAAGATTACAAAAGGCACATTTTGTTATGTCGAGAAAACCTGTGTAAAAAATCCAGCTTTTGCTAATGATGTTGGACTTACAAATTTATTAGGCCAGCTGTGAAATGAAGCTAACCGTAATTTTTCATTATACTCTATACAAAAAAAAATTGTTTATACAAAAAAAAACTATTAAGATTAATATAAATATATTTTCTGATACTTACTTTGTTTTCTACATACTGTGTTAAACAAGTCATTTTATAGGTATTACTGTAATTTTTTGTATAATTATTTAATACTGATATTTATGTCTTGTTCGGTTTACCGTTTTACTTGAACTGATGAAATATTTGCTTTGACATTATTTTTTCTTGATAACGCGGTTTTCCTGTTTCCTGTAAAAATGTGATTAATTATTTCTGATAAAAAATAATTGATAAACACTTCCTTTTAAATTTGAAACAAACAGGAATTTGTGGTTTTGATAAAAAAACTGCTTCCTTTAAAAATGTGGTTAATTATTTTTTCTTGATAACGCGGTTTTCCTGTTTCCTGTAAAAATGTGATTAATTATTTTTGATACAAAATAATTGATAAACATTTCCTTTTAAGTTTGAAACAAACAGGAATTTGTGGTTTTGATAAAAAAAACTGCTTCCTTTAAAAATGTGGTTAATTATTTTTTGGTTTTCCTGTTTCCTGTAAAAATGTGGTTAATTATTTTTGGTAAACACAATTTTTATTATAAACTGTACACCAAAGCAATTTTAAAATATAAGAACGATGAATTAACATTGTATTATAAGAAATTATTTTGAGGATGAGGTTTTTTGTTGAAATTAAAAAAAAATATTTTTTAACAAAAAACTTTATTAAACTATAAGAATACATTATAGAATTTTCTCATTTACATATGACTAACATTATATATTAAGGGATTATAATGAATTATTTTATCATGTATAATTAAACAGTATGCAGTTGTATTTTCAGATACATTTGCATTTGTCTCAAATTCTAATCATACATCAACATTACCCGATTTCAATGTCTCACTTTGATGCGAACACTCTATGACTACCAAGGGTACTGTATTAATGAATACATAAGGTGTTAGTGAAGGCTTACGTGGTCTTTCATAGTAAGAGAACAAAAATTGAGTACATTTCATATAACATAGCCCAATGATTATTTTTAATATTTAAATTTAAATTATCATATGGATACATATCAGAATTTAAATACAACTTAATATTACTTAAATTACAGTGATCCAATTTACTGATATCTTTATTAAATTTATTCTTGAGATTACTCTGAAATCCCACGATGACAAAACGCGGTGTTTCCAACTGTGATGTAGTTTTGATTGGCCAGGAGTGACGTTGTGTTTTCTGTAGGAGTGAATATTCATTAAGTTCCCAGCTACGGAAAGCTCCCAGCTCATCATGTAAATATTAAATACTTTTATATTTCCCAACTTGGTTAGCATTAGAGTTAGCAATTAGTGGGTGATTTATACTTTTTGATGTTTAGAAATCAAATACCTGTGTAGAATCTTATACAAGTTGTATTTATTATTGTTTTACTTAATTGGTGGAAAAAATAAATCCCCCACCTTTTTAATTTTCATTCAACATTAGTTTTCCTTATCCAGCTATTATGTTTATTATCGAATCCAAGCCATTTAACAAATACCATATTACCCTTCTTTTTTAAAATTTTTTCAACAAGATATACATCAGGATACTTTACTTTTTGTAACTCATATTCATAAAATCCCCCTTTTATAATTTGCCCAGCCTGATCTTTAAGAATATAAGTAATAGGATTGGTTAATTGAACCGAATGTATTGTAAAAATTTCATTAGACCAATTAGGAGTATAACCTTTTACAAAAGCCCCTCTATATTTGCTTATACGCACAAAATCACACACTTTAAATTTTGCTTTCCCAACCATTTTAATATTACTGTAAACACTGTCAAGAAGTAATTTTTCATTATTTTTACTAACATTAATAGGTTTCATGTCAATAGTTCTGTGTTTTGTATTATTATACTTTTCCGTAAGTTTCGGTAATAAACTCAACCACTTATATGTTCCTTGTAAACTAAACGATTTCCACATCATTGATTTTAAAGTACGGTTTACTCGCTCAACAACAGATGCTTTTTTAGGACTATAGCTTGAATAATGATTAATCTTATATTTATTCATTAAATTTTGAAAATTTTGATTATAAAATTCTTTTCCCAAATCAGTTTGTAAATTTTTCGGAATTCTATTGCTACTAAGCAAAATACTTTTCATAGCTCCTGTAATTTCAGAACCTGTTTTGTTTTTAACAGGCTTGGTCCACAAAAATTTGGAAAATACATCAATTACAACTAAAATGTTGCGATAGCCTTTATTTACTCTAGCATAAGGAATCACTTCAACCAAATCAGCCTGTAATAAGTTATCTATTCCTTTTGTAATTACACGCCTTCTGTGAAAGTTCACTCGTGCTGGTCTATGCATTTCTTTAACAATTTCACGTTTAATTTTCGACATAGTTAACAGGTATTTCCAGTGCAATTTCCATATATAATTCACTAGTTCTTAAGCTCATAGGACTGGGATATATTATCAATTTATCCCCCTTTACAACATGTTTAACAACTATTATTGAGATACGGCGTTCGTTATTAAATCGATAGTTTAGGCGCTCTTTTGGATTATTTATATTAATTTGAATAATTTTACCTGTACAAGGTAAATTATAAAAAGATAAATTAGAACTGTTTATTATATTATAAGTATCACCTTCTAGTTTTAATTTTAAATTTATAACAATGGTGGATTTTAAATTACTTTTCACTTTAGACAATTCTGTTTGGAAATAATTTTTTAGAATATTTATTTTCTTTATATTATTTAATTCAAAATTTTTAATTTGTCTTGAAACAAGAGGTATTATTTTATTAGTATATATTTTAGTTTTATGATGCTCGATATGACGTCCAAACTTATCAAGAGTCATTATTAAACTGTCGCTATTTTATAACTCCAGCTTCTTTTAACTCCTCAATTATAGATATAATTTCATTATTGTGTCCTGTATGACCGGCATCACGTGATGCAATTAAAAGCCGCAATCGTTCAACCAGTTCATTTACATTATCCCAATATACATACTCCACTCGTTTTTTAGTTAATTTTTTTAAATAACTTTCACCTAACGTGGCACTTGGTTTTTTGGATATTGAACTTATACGAGTATGTTTTAAAGCTAGACTTGCACCTGTCTTGTAACTTGGTTTTTTAGGAATTGAACTTAATTTTTTAGAAGCTGGAACAACTTTCCTCCGAGTGTCTAACATTGGGGCAATAATGGAAGTATATTTTTGAGATCTAGTCCCTGAAAGTTGCTCGCTATCACTATAATGTCGATGGGCAGCATTTGTTCTTTTTACAATATCAGCATAATTTTTTCTATCGGTTTCAGTATACGCCAATGGTTGCTTTTTAAATAAGAGCTCATATAGACCAGGTGTTCCAACATACTTTAGATTTTGTACAATTATATCCTTACCCACAATTTGTAACTCGGAATTACCTATAAAAAAATTATCAGTGTTCACATCATGACGCACGCCATATTTGAAATCAAATAAATCTTTGTCATCTGTTACCATTTCTTCAACATATTGTCGTGGTAATGGATCATACTGATCTAAATACTCCCTGAATGAGGGCTCTTGAGTTAAATTCAAAATATCCTCTCTAGTTATTGATGGGTGGTTTTCAATCATAGGTGACTGATTTTCAATAAATACGTCAGCATCATCCCCACCCTCGTCCATTGATTCTGCTACTACACTTGTTTCTAAAAATTTGGGGCCTACTAAAGTTTCATTTTTTTCAGATATTTCCTCCTCCTCCTTTGTTTCTTCTTTCGGTTCACTTTTAACATCTTCTTTTATATTAGCCATTGGCAAATTAATAGCAATATCTTTTAAAGACTTGATAATTGGTTTATACTGCGATTCTAATTCAATTTTTCTATGTAATGCACCAAGCCTAAGGTTTCTAAACTTCTGCTTAATAATGTTCCTAGTATTAATTATATCATTTGTTAATTTTTCATTCATTTTAATTTATACACGCAATAAACCAGTTTTGAACAGCTATTAAGGATATTATTTGAAGCGACTGGTAAAACAGGGCCAAGATCACACACCAGCTCTGGAATATATGTTAGACAAAAACAGTCCTGATAGCAAATAACCAGCTCCGAAACAGGTGTTTAAATTAAGAGAGCTGTTCTTTGTAGAAACAGGTAAAAAGCAGATCCAATAGCAAATAACCAGCTCATAACCAGATAAAAACAGGTAACAAATAACCAGCTCCGAAACAGTTGTTTAAATTAACAAAGTTGTTATTTGTAGAAACAGCTAAAAACAGGTCTAATAGCAGATAACCAGCTCATAACCAGATAAAAAAAAACAGATCTAATACCTGTATAAACAACTTAAAACAGGTGTGATTTAAATTTAATCTGTTACTGTTCTATTTATCCTGGTCCAGATGTGTACCTTAATGTTTACTTTATGATAGCTAACCACCAACTGAGGCATCTTAGCTTGTGAAACCGTTATTTATTATAATATACTGATCAAAACCTTTACGGTAACGCCCACTATGTAAGGCACTTTCTTTATTAATAACCACAAAACCATACTTGTCACGCCAACAAAAAGAACAGAGGTCCTTAAACTTTTCATATGGCATATCTGTATTAACGTGATCAGAATGTACATGTTTTAAATTCATATCATCTTGTTTAAATAATATTAATAGGTTAACATTATCCCGTATAAGATGTTTAGGGATTCTTGTATACGTTTGACATAAATAAAAACAATCTATAGCCTTATGGCGACCCATGCAAAAGTATTCTTTAATTACATCCTGTTTATTGCACGCCACATCATCAAATATAAACACTGAGTTGCATTGCGCATTGCACGGTTTCTCAATATCTACGTTTTCGTTATATGCAAAGTAACCTATTTCATCAATAGGTTCTAGTAACATTTCTAAATACTTATATTTAGGCTGGAATAATGACTTTGAGTATATATATATATATATATATATATATATATATATATATATATATATATATATATATATATATATATATATATATATATATATATATATATATATATATATATTTGAAAAACATAGACCATTTTCATTCTCTAAAAGTGCGATCATTACGTTTGTCTTGCCGCATCCGGAAGGACCTGATATAATACATCTAACTATATCCGGTAACAATGTACTATGACGTGGCTCTCTACTAGCATTAATAAAATCATAATTCTTAACCTTAAAGTCATTACTTTGCTTTACAGTCTGCATTTTGATATAAATAAGAATGCAAACCTTACTCCAGCACAATTCGTCACTGACTGCGGAAGAGGTAGAACGTGTGCTCTTTAAATAGTCATGATGAGAATGCAGAAAAAGAAGAAATCTGACAAAAGTTTGTCGTTCCGCAACGTAGTCAACCGCGCGCGGAAAGCAATAAAAACAAATAGTAGTGGTTCTGATTTAAATCAATCTGAAAGAATAGCTTTACGAAAAGTTAAGAGAATCAAGCAAAAAATTAAAAATCCAAGAATTATATCTGTACCGAAAACCGGGGGATTTCTTCCATTAATTCCAATTTTCGCTGGCTTGAGCGCTTTAGGCGCCCTTGGGGGTGGTGCTGCAGGTATTGCCAAGGCTGCGAACGACGCAAAAGCTGCTACCGAGCAATTAAAAGAAGCTAAATGTCATAACAAAATGATTGAAGCCATCGCCATGGGTAAAGGTCTCTACTTAAAACTATATCGAAAGGGACTTGGACTGCATTTAAAAAACTACCAATAGCATTGCCATCGCGGGCATTGAGTAATATTGATCTTCAGAAATATGCAAAGGAACTGAACATTGCATTTTTTAGAGGGGTATTCATGAGAAATAATTTGCCTACAAAAGTAAATCGTAACGAATGCGCCATTGTTAATTTGGATAGCAATGATGGACCGGGGTCGCACTGGGTAACTTATAAAAAACGTAATAATTTAGTTATATATTTTGACAGTTACGGAAACCTGCCACCGCCAAAAGAACTAGTTAGTTATTTTGGAAACAAGTGTTCAATACACTACAATTACTGTAGGTACCAACCTTATAATAGTGTAAAATGCGGTCACTTGTGCTTAGCATTTCTATATGAACATGAACAATCCTGATTACACCTCAGAATTGATTAATCTATCATGTCATACACATTTACGCTCTTCAGTACTAATTCAGTTATAACTGAAAATTTTGACCCTCCGATTATACTCGATGAGGATTCGGAGTATGTACTCGGGCTAATAAATTTTGCAGTATATAATGCGCTGACGAATATCGATAATCAAAATAATAAATTTTATATTGGTAGTGATGTAACTACTATTCCCGAAGGTTCTTACGAAATAGATGATATAACTAAATTCTTACAAAAGAAGTTAGATGCGGGTACTCAATTAAGTATTGTAGTAAATAATAATACTCTTAAGTGTGAAGTTAGAAGCAATAAGGAAATAAATTTTAGACCAAATGATTCAATCGGTGATATTCTCGGTTTTAAACCACGTCGATTAGATGCTAATAAATCACATGAATCAGATAACCCCGTTTCTATAACTAAAATAAATGCAATATGTATTGAGTGTAGCACAACTACAAATTCTTATTCAAATAGTAAAAAAGTGCACATAATTCATGAATTTTTCCCGCGCGTCCCGCCTGGATACAAAATTATAGAGGCTCCAAATCAAATAATCTATCTACCAATCAACACGCGAGTAATAACTTCCTTAACCCTTAAAATAGCAGATCATAAGGGAAAATTAGTTAATTTTGGAGAGGAACTCATCACGGTAAGACTACATCTTAAAAAACAAGATGGGAATAATTTTTAATCATACTATTCGCAAGCATATAAATACTGCTCGCAATTGTAATTACGTCATTCGTAAGAAAACTGATGACGGGTTAACACCCATCAATTATCAGTTTTTAAAATCACTTGGGTTTAAAGTTCAATTTGGATAACAATAAACAAAGAAGGCGGAAAAAAGCATTTATTATTTGAATTTGTGTTTATTATAAAAAGTCAAAAAAAATTATTCTCTGCATTCAGCAGAATGAACGGCAATATATTAGAAGTGTCAGAAAAGGCCTCATATGATGACTCAATCAGTCATGCGGAGAAACACACCCATAAACCGTATGCGTCTACAACTTTCAACAATAATGATGAGATTCGCATTCCAATACAGCAACAAGACTTATATACTCAACCGTGGAATAGTTTACTTTATATTGAGGGTAACGACAACAGCTAAATTAATAAATAATGCATTTGCATTCTTATTTAGTGAAATTCGATATGAAATTGGAGGAATAGTAATAGATAGAGTTCGAAATCCTGGAATAACTTCAACTATGAAAGGTTATGTCTCTTACAATACAAATGAGAGTAAACGTTTACAAAATGCCGGCTGGTTACCTTTAGTTGATACAAAATATATAGTTGATAGTAACGATAATTTCAATGTATGCATCCCCCTTAATATGCTCTTAGGAATTTGCGAAGATTTTAAAAAAATTCTTTTAAATATACAACAAGAATTAGTTCTCATACCACCCTGTTTAATTAAAATAGAATATATTCATTTATTGTACTTTTACCATTTACAGTTTTAAAGGTGCATTTTTCTTTAGAAGTTTCATATTTTTAATGTTGAGTAATTCCGGAGCCTGTATCAAAAAGAATAGTGTAATCTTGTATCTGTAAGGATGGGAGGTTATACGTGATGCTTGACATGTGGTATACACATCATCTACAGCTGATATAAAATTATTAAGAATTTTAATATTTCCATCAAAATGAGGAATGATGTCTGAGAGATTTTTGAGTTCTGCTAACGTGGTAGTCATTTTTAAATTTATATTGTCTAAGCGACTGGGTCTCAATAAAACTTTGTTTATTGGGCTGTTAGTATTTTCTGATTTTAACGAATTGTTAAGATTCATAAATATTATTTGTGTGTGTTGAGACTGTGCTGGTCTCTCGATACTTTTATTACAAGTCTTTGCTAGAAGTATCCCTTTGTGTAATAATTAATAATAATTATAATTAACTTACAAGGGTAATAATATAATTATTGTTAAGTGTTTTACGGACATCCCCGGGTTCGTTTGTTCGTCTGGCGGCTCGAAGAACGTGAACGGCTTACAGGGCAGCAAGATCTCTCTGGTTGGCGGGAGACGTGAGCTGCAGGTCGGACAGCAAGTTTTTCTTTCTTCTGTTGTACGTTGTCTTCGAAGGAACTTGGGTTTCTCTTGTGAAGTCTGCGTTTCTGATGTTTCCACGGACTATTGGAGACGAGTGTGGTAGAAAGCGGAGTTCTTCGATGATTTTGAATTTTTCAGAATAAAGAATATGTATTCACCATACGATGTCGATTTGATTGATCGTATTTTTCTAATCCTACCGACTGCGCCAATTAAATTCTCGATTTAATAATTGTTTAAAAAAATATTTATTTAATTACTATACAACAGCATAACTGCCCAAAGACTTAAATGAACAAGCTTATCTAATTCTACAGCCTATTTAAACTGTTTCTTATCATACGTGTGGGTAGATGGGAACTTTCCAAGGGAAGCTTGGTTGAGGTCTCACTTACACAAACAGGATATGATTATTGTAAAATATCTACAGGGCTTTACATAATTTATATATATATATATATATATATATATATATATATATATATATATATATATATATTAAATTTCTTATTCGATCAAATAGGTTTTTAAAAAGTTTATTTTTGTGAGTACAGAGTTATAATATGCTATAAACTACTTGATAATGTGAATAAGGAATATAGACTGACTAATCTTAAGCGTTACATGTGTTTTTATACTAATGTAATATGATAGAGTCACATACCGGTAAATCAGCACTTTGTCTATTTGTTAGCACTATTACTCCTCCCTCCTCAGATTCGAGCATCCTGGGGAAGTTGAAGTTCGACGTCTTCAGGGGTGCGAGATGACCTCTGTGTGGATGGTTTCCTCTTCTTTATGTGTTTGTATACGAAGTACCCAACGATGATTGCAGCGATCGCATACAGGATGATGGACCATATACTTGGGATGTGCATGTTGAATTTTTCTTCTGGTATTGAGACGATTGGATTGAAGGATATATCATTTAATTTCAAGGGATTTAGGTTAACGGAGAAATTTGTAATTTTGTACGATTGGGATTTTAAGTTCAATTTAGGGAGTAATAGGGGTTGACCATGGTTTTCATTTTGGAATATTAGTATTTGCTGAAGTGAATTTCGCAGTTGTTTTGATTATTAATTAGAAAGATTCCCTCTAAGGTTTGGATGTTGGTTTCTTCATGGCATTTAATGGCGATTTTCTCCTCGTTTGGGAAAACGGCTAGATATTTGTTGATTTCTGGAATCACTTCGACATGATTTGTAATTAATAATTTTGAATTAATTCAGTAATAGCTGATTTTTCTTCCGAATTCATATGATCTGTCCGAATTTTGGAAATATCAAATTTAATTTTTTCTGATTGAATGAAATTAAAGCTAGGTGATGAGTACGTTTCATAGTTGGAGATGTTTTCTACAGTAATTGGTTGTAATTGTGTGAATTTGATATGTGATTCCGAATTATTAATTGCTGTACAAAGTGCATGGTAATTATTGGCTATGGTGACACATTCGGGGATAATTAGATTATTCTGTTGTTGTTTTGGAATCAGAATAGTTCCGTTTTGTTGGGTTATTTGAACTTTGATTACCTTTTCCGTTTTGGGATCAAATGTTACATTATTATTTGGATAGCTAATGTTGTTTGTATTAATTTTATTTTCAGAATTTTGATGTTGAATTTTTATTTGACAGGTAGGGGTTGTAACAAAATTTTTATTCAGGTCTATAATTACTTTTAATGAACTCAGATTATCTAATCCTAATAAGAGATCGAATTCGTCTTAAAAGTCGAAAATATGATATTTTAGACTTGCATTTTTCTTTGTATTGAATAATTTTGAAATAGGTACGAGTGTGCTGTAATTTTCAATCGAAGTTCCATGCGCGGTTGAGATTTGGAATGGGTCTTTAAAAATTTTTTTTGTAATATTTATGCGCATGGCAGGTTTTATAAAAGATTTCGTACTTCGGATGTCTATTAAAACCTTTAAATTATTTTCGGGGAATATAATATAAGGTAATTTACTTTTATTTGTCAAGTTCATTAGTTCGACTCTGGGTAATTGTTTTGTACTGTTTCCGAGGCCGCAATGTTTAAAAATTATCGTCTTCAAAATTGTCGGGATTTTGTGGATTTTCATAATCGTTATCAATTAAAACTTGGTCAGTTTGTTCTTCGTTATCGTACTAAACATATGGGTCAACGGCAGGTACAGCTGACTCGTTGATATTGTATAATTCTCCTGCTGTGTAAGCGCGGTTTTGTCCGTAGTGGTTTTGTACCTGTCTGGATGGGCCAGGTGTAGGACGATATTGGGTTGTATTTCGCGTGGAAATACTCATCGGAGTAGGTGCAGGAAGGGTTTGTCTGGTGGATGGACCTTGACGTGGTGTCTGCGGTGTATATTGTCTTGGTTGTTGGGGTGTATATTGTTGTCTGAATACCGTTTGTTGAATTGGTGAACGATGCAAATTTTTATTGGGTGTATAATTAAAATAGGGTATGGGTTTAGGAAAGTTGTATCTTGGTTGGTGTGTCTGTAGTTTTTGATTTAATTTGGGTTTATGCTGATTAGCGTTTTTGGATTTGGTATAATATTCAAATTGAAAATCATTCGCTAGCATACTTAAAGCCGAATTTAGATCTGTAGGGTTTTTTGCCCTCATTAATTGTCCTATAGGTTCTTTTAAACCTTTTAGTAAGACGTGCAAAGCATAATGTTGGAAATAGTCAATCATTACAACGGATGCTTCGGCAGCGGCGTTTGTTGAAATATTAGAAATTAGTAAATTTAAGAGGTGTTGTAAACGACCGTAAAAATCAAAAACGTTTTCATTAGGATTTTGTTTCATGTCTGTTATTTCCATATTTAATGTGAACCAGTCACGTTTGTCCGAATAAGCATTTTTTAATGCTTCTTATCTTCCCATTTTTGAATAGTGGAACTTGCAATATTGATAGCTGCTTCACCCTTAATTTTTGCTAATATGCTACTCATTAGATAATCATTTTGAAAATCGGTTGGGGTTGCAGTATTATAAAATTTTGTTACTAGTTTTTCGCAAACACTAATAAATCTTGGGAGTAATTCACGTTCCCCATGGAACTCTGGCACCATGTCCAAATATTCCTTTTTTAATACGGGGGTAACCATGTTTAATACTGGTGGTCTTAAAATGATATTATTAATAGGATTTCTATTTGAATTAATTATACGATCTTCTGTTTCGAGATCGGAGTCTGGTTCTGAATTATTTGAATCTGACAAAGATTCTTGCTCGCTAAGTGACATATGGTACTCACAAAAATAACAGTGTCGGCTTCATGTGCCCTGAAGTCGTACACGGTCTCGAAGTTGGGGAGTTGCACTGATGTCCGTTCAGCTTGGCTCGCTCGGCTCGTCGAGATGTTTCTTGCTTCTGATGTCCTTTCAGATGCAGGATACGGTGATCGAAGTATGAAGTTGTTCGAATTTGCCAAATTAATCACGAAAGTGAAACAATTTATATTCGCTAAATTGTTTTGGCAAACCTACCAAGACTGCGCCACTTAAATTTCTTATTCGATCAAATAGGTTTTTAAAAAGTTTATTTTTGTGAGTACAGTGTTATAATATGCTATAAACTACTTGATAATGTGAATAAGGAATACAGACTGACTAATCTTAAGCGTTACATGTGTTTTTATACTAATGTAATATGATAGTCACATACTGGTAAATCAGCACTTTGTCTATTTGTTAGTACTATAACTTATATATATATATATATATATATATATATATATATATATATATATATATATATATATATATATATATATATATATATATATCGTTCATTCGGAAGAAGAGTGTTACATTTCAAAAAATTTGATTTTTCAGGAGAGCGGTTTAAAGATATTATACAATTTGAATGACTGATTATTAATACCAAATGGGAAGAGACAGCTATCGTTTTTGGATCATTTGTATACTTTTGCAATCTCTAGGAAACGCTATAATCAGTAATTATCTGAAAAGTATAGTTTCATAAATCTTGATAGATATAACTCTCTTCTTCAAAAATCAAATTTGATTTTACAAAAAAAAAATTGCGTTGCATATTACGGTTTCTGTACAAATTAATATTTAAACAAATAAATACACACATAAAGTCAAATAAATTGTTTATTTCAATACAAAACTATAAAAACAAATATAAAATTCAAACAAATGGAATTCATAAAGAACTAATTACATTTTAAAGCGTCTTATAAAAGTCTAAATAATACATCGGTACACAATGTTTTTTTTTTTTTCTATTAAGGATAGTAGACCTTTCTTCTTTACATCAGTAATACTTGGTTTTTGGGCGAAAGCTTTTTGTAACATAGTTTTTCCTATATCGATTTTTCTTCTTGGGTTTATAATTTTTACCTCTTCAAAATTATCTTGGTCGAATGAAGTTTTATAAAAAAGGGTATTAGGATGATTCTTGTCCACACTAAGCACTCTTATCTCTGTCAGCTTTACGTTTTTAGGGATATTGATAAACATGTTTGCAGCTAAGGCTTTTAGATCGACAATATCGTTATGACACAATTCATTTACCTTATACGGTACTCCAGTTTTTTTTTTGCAGTTCTTATTATGCAGGCATATTGATCTGGCGCATATATAGGACTAATTTTTTTAAATTTATTTATTTGTTTTTCTATTGATGCGTGCATACTGTCACCCTCGTTTTGGCCATGACCTGTTACAAAAAATTTATGGGTGATGGAGCTTATCCCTAAAGAAACCACTGCGTACATGTACATGGCTATCAAAAATTTATTCTTGTTTTGCCCTGCACAGTTATCAGAGTAGAATACGACGTTGAAGTCCTCTTGAGCCCGCTGACTTATCATTTCAAGGTATTTTAAGATGCACGTACCTATTTCGTTGGCCCCTCTGTGTGCTTCACCTTCATGCCACAAATAGCATGTACCCTCATGACATTTTACATCATACATTGTAAAATTGAGGACGTTTAACTTTGATACGTAATAAAAAGTTGGACACGGTAATACCGCCTGCAAATCAAAAACTACGACTTTTGTTTTATCATCAATATTCTTATCTAGTTCTTTTTCTTTTCTGCTTAAATCTTTCTGTTTTATGTGTTCGTTATACTTTTCTTTAATATCCTGTTTTATAACTCTATGGTTTATAGCTAAGCTGGCCATAAAAAAATATTTGAACACACGCGAATTTTTTCCTGTTCAATCAAAAAATAGTACGCATTATTGGGTTGCCTAGGTTTTTCTGTGTTTGTGTATTTGTATTTCGGATTAATAGTGCTCATATTTGAAGATATAAATTCTCGTTGTTTTTCAATATCCTTTAAATTCCAAAACTCATTAAATATTTTGGCTCGCTGATCATGTGTTATTTTGTCGAAGCATTTTAGCTTGCATTTCAATTCACATGGAGGTAAAAGTGATTTTGCCGGGCGGATGACATTGCCTTTCGTTTTCGTGCCATCTTGATTTTTTATAATGCCTCTAGAAACGTAACTTTGACCACTATTTCTCATTCTTTTTGATATATTTTTCTTCCACGTATCAGGATTTTTTCTCCTTTTCTTACCTGTTTTTTCAGTAGCACAAGGATCTTCTACTTTTCTCTTTTTATTTCTTCAATGTTCGCTCTCTTCCTCATCATCAGAGATTTTATCAGATTCTGAAAAAGTATACGATGGATCTTGTACGCTGTTATCTGACCCAAAGGGTTCATAACTATCGTTTTCAGACGAAGTACTTTCTGAAGATGAGTCAGAATCAGATGATGAGTCAGAATCTGATGAAGAACTGCTTGTTTCTGATGCATAAGTGCAACCGGGTATAGGTAATTCATTTTTGATTCGTCTTCTGTAAAAGAGGGAATATTATAAAAATTAATATAGTAACATAATTTGAAAGCAGTTACTTTTATTTTCTTGCAATGCCTCTTCAGAATAATTGCTTTTGGTGCCACTTTCTAAAACTACGTCTACAGATGTATGTGTACAATCTTCTGATGACATTCTAATATTTTCTGAAAAATCGTCGTTTAAAATTATTTTGTTAACCATAATAAATTGGACAAAAATTCTAAATTAGTCACCTTTTTTTGCATGACCTTGTCGGAACTGTTTTCGGTATCGTTTTCTAAAAGTATATTATTTAATATATTGGTACCATCTATTACTGGAACATTTATTTCTGAAAAAGTTTGTTAAAATAACTATAATTAAAATAATACTAATTTACGCAATCTAGAGTGAGAAAATTTGACAAAATACCAACCTTTGTTTTTATACGAGACCTTGTCGGAACTGCTTTCGGTAAAATTTTCTAAAAGTATATTATTTGATGTATCATCAGTATCATTTCTTTTAAAAATCATGTAATCTTACATAAACAATTAGAAAAATTAAATAAAATAGGCATTAAATCAAATTACAAATGACTGACGGTGATCGTATCACCCATGCTTTAGACACTTCCCGCGCTTAAGCATAAAAATGTTGTGAAGAGACATTACAATGTCACTCCACCAGCCTTAGCTTCCTGCTAAGACTAAAATCTGTATAACAGAACAATGCATCAGCGAACTGCAAGATACACAACAATATCATGTAAAGACACTACAATGTCTATACATCTGTATGCCTCAGCTTCCTGCGAGACAAATCTGCACGAATCTGTTACCCACAATCGCGCACCCACGGACTATGCGAACATAGACACCGATTTCCACCAGGCTACGATTATGGAATAACGTCCTACTATTTATTCATTGTAATATCAATTTACTGCCCATCACCATTACGAGACGTGCCCTCGCCTGGGTCACTCTCGTTATCATCAATATTTTCAATAGTTGCACAACATTCAGGCTCTTTTCTAAGGTGTTCAGGAGGGTATTTATAAGTACGATTAGTGTTCAATGCTTTCATCAAATAAGGATCACCATCTAAATCTTCTAATATTTTAAATGAACCTTTATATTTTGGATCTAAATTTGTTTGATTTCGTTCTTCATTCTTAATTGAAATATGTTCACCAACAGTAAACTTTTTAATACGAGTCTTATTTGTATCTAATCTTGACTTATCATATTCTGCGTTGTGAACAATATTACGTGATACTTGCTCTCTCAATTCGGGTAAGTTGATTAATTTAGGTTCTTTATCGTCAAAACTGACTAAAGTCAATGGTCTTTTTTGTGAGTCAGGCCTTAAATGGCGGCAGGTATTGTGTTGGCCACACCAGATTTTTTAATTCTTGCTGTTGTATTTAGAGCGATTTATATTTTATAGAATAAATAAGTTGTGTTGCGTATAAATTATATTTTTCAATCCGACAACTCTATTTTTAAAAATTATTTATTTCCAGATATAGAGTATTACAGCATGACAACGTTTGAACAGGAGACTAACTAATACTTTATTGTTACAAACAGGCTTATATACTGTTCTAATACTTACTTATCTATAGATTACAATAATGCATAGGTGGCTGAATTAAACAGACTATCCCTTTGTTTGTGCTATATAACTCCTCCACCCCTAGAATCAAGTGTAACGGGAAAATCGGATTTTTTGGTAATTTCATGTACAATTTTTGTTCTGAATTTATAAAACATGATAAATATTATGATTATAACAGCTATAAGACAATATTTAATTATGCCATGAATAGTAATATGTTTCATATATATTTCTTGTATTTCTTGAGTCCTTTCTTTCAACAGGGACATTTCTTTTACATGTTCCAAGTTAACAGTAAAATTTAGTTTATTTTTATTTGTAAAATTAAATTTATAATTGCTTATTACAATCGATTTCCCCGTAGGTACTCATATTTGAAATAATATTCTTATTTATTTTACAATTTTTATTTTCTAACAAATAAATACCCTTATTCCGTAAATATTCCTCATATTCATTATTACAATTATTGTGAATATTATCTTTATTAAATATTATAACAAAATTAGTATTACTTATTTCTAATACATTTTCTTGAAAACTTTCTATATTTATAAAGGTACAATGATGGTTTTCCTGGTTAGTGGTTACATTGAATAAACATGAATTTTCATGTATCTTATGTCCTAAATTGGTACAGTAATGTATCTTGTTAATTTACACACATTGGTTGTTTAATTCATATAGCTCTTTATTAAGAACTAGCACTTGTGCCACTTCCTGTAGCACTGTCACTATTTCACTTTGGGTAAATGTAGGTATTGGTGTAAATTGCATGATATCAACTTCATTATCGAGGTAAAGTGGCACAACAATAAGAACATGGACATCAAAATCGTCCAAATCGCAGAAGGTTCTTAATAATTTTTGTAATCAAAGTATTTTAATGTTGTCAAAAATTCATTCTTATTTTCTTTGAAATTATTCATTAACTGAGGATACGTTATAATAGTTTCATGTAAATAATTCATGTTACAGAAACTAAGGGAAATTTCGATATTATTTAGTACAAACAATAATGAGTTATAATATAAAGTAATCTGGTTCATTATGTCTTTTAAGAATAGACTATCAATCAGGGTCGAGTCTTTTTGGGTATAATTTTGGATTTGTAATATACGGAATGTCAAGAGTAATTGATTATGTTTAAGAGCCTTGACTTGTTCTCTTTGACCATGTCTGGTTTTGGAGGTGTAAAGGGAGAAGGAGCCAAAAAAAAGGAGAGGAGTATGGGCCTACGCCCATGCTCCTTTAATCTCTTTATTGTTCAAAAAGATACAATTTTGGAGGTATTTTGACCCTCCTAGGCCTTAATTACATAATGGGCTTCTCAGCATCGCCGAAGCGAAGTTCCCGTCCCTAGCCACGAGGAGGCGAGCCCCTACTAACTAGTTCCAGTGCCTTGATTACAGTATATTACTACATACTAACTTATAACTAATTCACTACTACTAAGTTATTATAATACTTAAATTATATTCAGCCATGACGTAGTGATTGTGCCTTTCACTCGCATGTTGTCTCTTATTTGCATTTATTTATATACATATATATACATTTGCGTCACTATTGACATGTCCTCTTGTTACTTTGCTCTAGGTTTGGTGTATTCTCTAGAGTTAATACGTGCCTATGTTCATCGTGTCACTAATATGACGAGTCATCTTATTAACTTGCTCTAGGTTTGGTGAAAATCTCTAGAGTTAATAGGTCATCCATCTGAACTAAAAGTTCAGGTGGATCAACTGGCCAGTTTGAAAGCATTCCTTGTACCAGCGTTCTCTCATCGGCAAAGTCAGGGCATGTGTAGATCCTGTGAATCGGATCGTCGACCTGGTTGCATGTAGGGCAATTCGGATCATTCCTCTTACCTATTCGGAAGAGGTGGCAAGCAAATTCGCCATGCCCGGTTAGGATCTGCGAGAGACCCGCCGAGCACGGACGGAAAGTGCGTTGGTCACCTACTTCAGGTAGGAATTTGTATGTTACGGATCCTTTCTCAGTTTCATCCCATGACTCCTGCCATCTGCCAACGAGAATTCGCCTCACCTCGCTCAGGCAGTCACTTCTGGATAGATTATAATCTTCTACGCTAATCCCATTGCCATAAAGACTGGTTGACTCGCCAGATCTTAGTTTGGCTCTTACGACCTTTTCATCTATTACTAGATTCAATGGTGGAAGTGCAGCCAACACACAGCCGGCCTCGTTAGAGACCGACATGTATGAAGCTGTGATCACTTTGCCACAGAAGCCTGTAAGGCTTGTCAACTTCCTCTTATTTCTGGCTTGGTTAGCTCTATGCCCCTATATGGTGCATCCATAAGTGACTATGGGCACTATTTCCCCCTGATATATAGTTACCAGACCTTCGGGTGGACGTCCCCATCCTAGTTTCATGTATCGCCTTAGTGTTACAAATATGGTCCTGGAACGATCAACAACATAGTTGATGTGCTCAATGAATAAAAGCTTATCATCTATTATAATACCAAGGTACTTGTATGAGCTTGTGCGTCTGACATTGCAACCATTGAGTTTGACCGTGGGGTCTCTGCTCAATTTGCCCTTCAAGAGCATATACTTGCTCTTTCTCATAGAGAAAGCCAACTTATTCGTCTCTGCCCAGCCTTCAACTCTACCTAGAGCTTCCCTTGCGGTCTGCTCCAGGATGTTCCGGCTGTTACCACTAACAAGTACCAATAGATCATCTGCATAAGCGATTACTTTAGTGCGTTCAACTGATACATTCTCCAGGAGAGTGTCCACCACTATATTCCATAATAGGGGCCCCAGGACTGATCCTTGCGGGCACCCTTTTGTAAGGTCCTTACTGACGGAGATGTCTCCGACAGTGTATATTGCGTTCCTGTCCTGCAGGACGCGGTTATTAATGTTGATGTCTTTGAGCCTCTGGATGACACAAGGCCACCAGAGGTTATCAAATGCACCAGATATGTCCAGGAAAATGCCTGCAACATATTTGTCTTCCGAATTTTCGATCCAGCTGATCATTTCGCTCATAGCCTGTGTAGTAGACTTTCCTTTCACAAATCCAAACTGGTTTTCATTGTGAAAGTCTGGTCTGTCTCTGTGCAACAAGTGCACTATCAACCTTTCAAACAGTTTCCCAAACTCAGATAGGAGAGATATGGGTCTGTAAGATTTTGGATCAGCTAAGTCCTTATTGACACCCTTCGGTATTATTTTCAGATTGCCTATCTTCCAGGCTTTGGGAAAGTACCCTATTCCCAGACAATCTTCAAATAACCTACGCAAGAAGTGTGCGAGGACATCTGCTGAGTTCTTAATGAAAGCCCCGGGGATACCATCAAGGCCCGGAGCTTTCTTGTTACCAATACGGCTAATAAGTTCTATGATCAGCTCATCCGTCAATTCTGGAAGCTCTGTCTTATCTGTGGTTGGATTGATACTCATGTTTCTAATGTTCGTATGCTCGGGGGTGTCAGTATCTACCGAATCGTCAGGCATCAGAGTGTTTAACAGCACCCTGAGTGACGACTCAGTGTCACTTGTGTAACGACCATCACCTAGGTGTAATGTACTTAGTGGCTGCGTTTTCCTACTCTTGGAACAAGCAAGCTTGTAGGTAACGCCCCACGGGTCAGCGTTCAGATCCTCTTCAACGAATCGTTTCCAGGATGCATCACGCGCCTTTTGTACCTCTTTCTTGTACTCAGCAAGGGCTGCGCTATAATTTCGGCCATGTACCTGTCTGTCAGCTTGGTCCGCAGCACGCTGCGCCAAGCGCTTTAGCTTCTGAACTTTGCGTCTGTGTCTTTCGAGATTCTCATTCCACCAATCCTCCCTGCCTTCATAGAGTCTACGTTTTGGTACAAAGCTATCCAGGATAGCTTGTATGCCTTCCGTTAAGGCGTCTACTTTGTAGTCTATGCATTCTCTGGTTGGTTCCCAGGGCAGGGAATCAATGTGGTTGATGAGGTCTCTCAGACTATGCCTTATAGCTTCCCAGTTTCCATGCTTGAGTATATAACCAGAGGTTCTGCTCTGTGTCTTCATATCGATAAGATATTCGAACAGAATAGGACGATGGTCGCTCGTTATTGCGCCAACTTTCACCACCCACTTACTTACATTAGGTAGTGCGTTTCCACTGGTGATTGTAACATCAATGTTACTCTCACCGTTTGGTCCACTAAAGGTTTTCGGTTGTCCAGCTTCGTTATTGCAATACAAGTCTTTCCCAACTAAAAACTCCAACAGGCTGCGACCTCTGTCATCGTTGGTGCCTGAAAACCAGACATCCGACTTGGCATTTGCGTCGCAGCAATACAATTGTTGTGTTCCATGAATTTCATCGACGGCCCTCGAGAAGAACTCAAGGTCCGTATCCATATTATTCCTTGGCGCAAAGTATATGGATCCCACCACGATTGCAGATTGCCCACTTGTTATCTCACAAATTACTTGAAACTCGTTGGTAAACTGAACCATCTTAAGAGCTTTCAGATTAGGATTGAGAATACAGATAGCCGCAAAGAATCTCTTGTCGCTTACTGATAATACCTGTGCGTCGGAGACACCAGGTATAACGTAAGTATTTGATTGCTTATTTAGGTAGTTATATGGCTCTTGAAGAGCCAAAATATCTATCTTTTCTCTTCTCGCTAAACTTATGCACTCTTGAGTAGCCAGTCTTGAGTTTTGCAAGTTTGCTTGAATAACTTTCATAGCTTTAAGCACCATAATTGATGTTTTTACCAAAAGCGTCCAATTTGCGTGTGTAGTGTGGGCATTTCTGGTCTCGTGCTGGGTGCGCAACATCTTTCATGTTGTCCCTTTTGCAGTTAATGCACATAGGTGCCTCTGCTTTTTTGGTGCAGTCCTTGTATGCATGGGCTCCACCGCAGTGACCGCACGACTCGCCTCTTTTACAGTTCGCCGATGTGTGTCCGAACCCTTGACACTTAAAACATCTGCGCATGGAGACATGGTCTTCCACTTTGCAGTATGCCCAACCACCAACGTGTAACTGCATTTTGGCTAAAGCTGTGCGGGTTTGCGGTGTCACCTCTAATATGGCATGGTACCACTTTCCACCTCTAGGGCCCATTTTTCCAATCATCTTTACATCTGTTTGTTTCGTGACCTCTGGGTTCTCACGAACAATATCCAGGACTAAGTCTTCGTCACTTGTCTCGGCAGGTACATATTTAACCAGTACCCTAGGGTTGAATTTCCCGGCCAACGTGGCCACCAGTCCGGCCTCTTTGAGATCCTTCGATCCAATGAGTTTTTCAACTTCCTTGGACGAGGACTCAATGATTACTCTTTTGTTGCCTAACTTGACAACTTTATCAGCTCGGAAGCCGATTTTGTGTGGCTTGATGCTAGATGTGAGTTTGGCCTTTGTGTCTTCGCTGGTCTTAATGGCCTCGTTGTCAGCATTGGGAGTGATTACAACCCTAAAAGTCTCTGGCTTGTTATGTTGTTGCCTTATGGCCCTCGCAAGACGGGGGGCACCAGATGCGGTAATCTGGCTGTAGCTAGCCTTAGTAGGTTCGCTTACTTTTTTGTTGGTCTCCTCCAGCTTGCTCATGATCTCATTGAGCTTCTGGTCCATTGGAACTACGGCTTGGATAGGGGCAAGCTCGCTTTTTAATGCCTCTATCACGTCCTCAATTTTCTCGCACTTGGCGATTCTGTCCGTCTTAGTGCTTCCATTTTTGCTCTTGTCAATGTTTGCTTTTAAGTCGGCAACAAGTTGCCCCAAGGACTTAATATGTTTTTGGATGGCCTTGCAAGCCTCCGTGGCAGACTTGGATGGGGCCATCCTGCTTTATTGCTTTAGTCTTTATAAAGACTGATTTTTGTGGCCTGCGCTATACAAAGCCTTTTCCCACACAGGCTTCCTCCGGGCTGCGCGCGGATTCGGCCTGCGGTTTGAGAGCACTGGGCGTACTTAGCCGTAAGAAGGAAACTTACGCGTCGTAGGTTTACCAGCAGCTCGGCTCACCTTGCCGCCTTCTATTCGTTTCCGAAGTCACTGCGGGGAAGTGTTTCCCCAGTGCAATAAGGGTGCGATTGTAGTTAACCAATACACTTTTTCTAAATTTCGCTCTGTACATAAATTTATGTCTCAAGTGTGAACTATACGCAATGCGATACCCGTATGACCCATTGGTTACGATATCGCCACTGCGCAAAGTTGGAGAAGGAGCCAGTAGGCGGTACCGAAATGCTCTCCCTAATATTCTTCTACATCTATTTATAGCACTAGCAACCCTTCTTATATTCCACTATGCCGCGCCATTGCCGGAGACAGGTAGCAGGTAGCTTATCAAGTATCTACGTAGTCTGCATTTTACTTGCAACAATTGTTATACGTATATTGTTGCTGTGCTGTATTTATATAATAATGCAACCAGGCAATTAAATATGTATATTGTTGAACTATTAAAATAATTTATTAGTGGAAATTAATAACAATGTTTTTTTATATTTATTTAATTATGAGGACATATATACAATATTATATTATAATTATATACGAAATTATTTACTTAAAAAAACACTTAGTATTATTGAGTGTGATGATTTTAAGTAGCTAACTTAATAAATGACCAATAGGTTAAATACAAACAAATATTAATAAGAATAAGAAATAAACATTATTGCCAATAATAGAGAAATAATTAAATAACATTAACTACACATTATAACATCTGCCTATTTACAAATACAAACATTACATACATACGTACATACATACATCATTACATACATAATTATTTTTATAATTATTAGTATGTAGAACAGAATTACAAAATTTAGATCTTAGTTCATTGAATGATTTTCTAAGGTCAATAGTATTACGTCGTTTTAGACGATTATTTTCATTTCTAATTACAAAATATATTGAATAGTATTATGTTTGCTTATAATTTTTGCAGGTTTCCAATTATTGTTTTCTCTATAAGTAACATTTTGTTTTTTTGTGAAAAACGTGATTTCTAGTTTGACAAATTTTATATTCGCAGAGCAGTATTTTAACTTCCCGTTATACTGTAAGTAGTAGAGATAATGTTTTCGGTCCATAGTGCTTTCTGAATTCATATAAAGACTCGATTAGATTTTGGGTAACACTGGACAACCAGAAGAGCTTTACTTGAAGCCCATAATAGTTTTTAATGAAAAACTACAATAGAATCCAAAACTTTTCAATATTTGTATATATATATAACACGTTTATATCAAGGGAAACAACATATGATATTTTGGCTAAAATTGATAAATCGGAATGATACTTCATTGAAAGCTCTAAACAGATCTTCTTGAAAATTATATTAAAAGATTATACAAAACTTCTCAAATGTTGTATATAATTTGAAATAACATATCAGAGTTTGACTGTATATATGGTAAACCGGAAATGGTACACTAGAAATAATATTATTTTTATAAAAAAATATTTTTTTAAAATTTACCTATTCACTAAAGATATTTCCCTTTTATCCATAAGAAATTTAGGTTCCATTAAACTGAAAAGTTATAATTAGTTGTGCTAACGTCAAAGCCAATATGTAAAACAATAATGTTTTCACCTTTTGTTTCCGATTATATGGTCCTGGTCTGACGAAATTTATTCTGCTTGGTGGAGGGAGTTTCAAAGAAAGGTCAAAACTTCTTAAAAATTTACAATAATATCAGTGCCTCTTTAATTACACTACGCTACCTATATTAAATTATTATTGCATTTATGTATATTTAATTATATATTTTCTTTATTTGCAAATAAGTAATTCTAAATTTCAATTAAAAGCATTATTTACACTGTTTCCCAAAAGTTCATTTGTGCTAGTATGGGGATCTATTGTTAAAATTAAAATTTTTAGTGCTCAAAATAATTAAAATTTCGGTATTTTAGAAAATTCGAGACGTGAATATTGTTCCGTAAATATAAACATTGTAAACGAAGTCATATTTGTAATTTCGCCACTGTTCGGAAGTTTACCCTAAGGCAAGGCGGAATGGCCGGAGCTAATAACAGATAAACATAGGGGAGACTTAGGGGTGCAATGCTGCGACATCTATGTGTAAATTTCGATACTAAAATTGCATATTAGAATTTCACTATTTATTTATAAACTACATAAAATATTTAAAAAAATAAAAGACAAATAGAATCAACAAAGATATATTTATACGTTATCTTAATTAGATAATTAAAAAATATTAATATTTTGAAGAAAATTGAAGTTGAAAAATGGCTAATATTGTCATAATGACATAATTTTTTTCTCATTTGTTACAGATTTTATTTTAAAATCGATCCGCATTCTTCATTTAAAATTTCAGTTGTTAATTTTTAATATTACAGCCAGATTTGTTGAAATTCTAAACCATGTTTTCGTTACCGTGACGGGAACAAGTCTACCGCCTTAAGGGAAATAATAATATTGAATTGTTTAACAATTTCATTGTTATAATTATAATTTTGTATAAGAGTTTTCTGAATAATTTGCTGAATATCTTTTAATTCATTAATTAATTTATTATAGTATTCAGCATCTTGAGCATCTAAATTGCCTGTTATACTTTTTATTACAGATCCTAAACCGTTTATTAATTCTCGTTTTCGTCTTAAATTTTCATTAATATCAAGATTTTGAAATTTACTATTTACTTCATTTTTATAATGATTTAATAATCTCATGTGATTAGTGTATTCCTTCGCGATTAATTTTGAATTGATTTTTGAATATAATAGCTGGTATTCTGAGCTCGCTACTAAGCCCGACTAAGAGAAAACGACTAATTTTTAGTCGGCCGATTAAGAAAACGCATTTTGAGCACGCGACTAAGGCAAACGACTAACATTTAGTCAGCCGACTAAAAATACGTACTCTGAACACGCGACTAAGCCCAACTAACTTAGTCGGTGTATTAATATTTAATTGGAAAATAAAACAAGCTACTACCCTTGTTTAACATGGCGAATAACAACTTTATAGAGCGTGTTAATCACATCCAAAATGTGCGAAATATGAGAAATTTTAGAGACAGACGGAGAAGAATTTTTCGCGATCACGTAGATCCATTTTTAAAATATTCAGATCTTAAATTTAAGAGGCGGTATCGACTTACAAAACAAACTGCTCGATTTGTAATTGAATTATTGACAGATGACTTACAAATTTTACAAAAAAGGACAAATTGTGTAAGCATTGAATTGCTAGTTCTCACCGCTTTACGTTTTTATGCTAAATGTTTATACCAAGAAGATAATGGTAAGTTATTATTCAATGTTCATCGTTCACTTTTTGGTTATAGATATATTTACAAATCCATCTAGAAATATAAATAATAATAACAGTAATAATAATTCCAGGTGATTTACATGGTTTAAGCCAACCTACTGTTAGTAGAATTTTTAAAAAAGTTTCTGTGGCGTTAGCTGGGAAAATAAAAGACTTTGTCCATTTACCACTAGACACAAATTTTGCAAAGAGATTTTTACAGAATTGCTGGCTTTCCCTCTGTAATCGGATGTGTAGATTGTTCCCATATTAAAATTCGCAATCCTGACAAAGAAAGGTCACTTTTGTACTGCAGTAGGAAAGGCTGGTACTCTTTGAACGTGCAGGTTGTAGCTGATGCCAAATGCAGAATTATAGATCTCGTGGCTCGTTGGCGGGGAAATGCACACGATGCTAGAATATGGGAATAATGTAGTCTTACCAGAAAGTTTGAAGTAAGTTCAAATTACAAAGTATAACAGAACTGATGCAGGCAAAGTCAGTCATATATTGTAAGCATAATTCTATAATAATTAATAATAATTTCTTTGCTCTATATGTAACGTAAACATTACGTGCGCAAACTGTTAATCTGACTGACGAATGGCGAGCAACTGGCGCCCATTCTTTGTATTTTGTTCTTCTGCTCCCGCATTCATCTGCTGATTACAGAAAAGAAATATTTTAATTACTATTCATTAGTTAAAATTTCCGACTTCTTATTTGCATTTTGAAGAATGTAAAAATATATCCCGATTTTAACACTTGTAAATAAATACGAATTATTTGTAATATGCTACGCCTGTGTGCAGTTACATCATTCCCGCGAGATTCAAACCTGCTCTGAATTATTCTGATACAAACTTGTATACATATATTATAATGCTTATATTTTGTAGCACGGCGAAGTAAACGGTTTGTTATTAGGAGATGGGGGTTATCCATGCTCTTCATATTTACTAACACCGTTGTTAAATCCGCAAACACCTTTGGAGCAACGATATAATAGGTCTCATATTAGAACTATGTATACTGTTGAACGGTGTTTTGGACAATGGAAAGGTGTTTTTCGAGCACTTCAGAACGGCATGTTAATATCTTTAGACACTGTCAAAGCTGCTATTGCTGCAATGGCAGTATTACATAATATTAGAAAGGATATAATTGGCTGTAAATCGATATAATTAATATTTAAAGGGATTAATTTATTATTTTAAACTTTTTGTAAAACAGAAGACATAAGCTCTGAGGAGAGCGATCATGATTTTGAACCAGCGGCCCAACTACAGCAGAATATGCAGCATACACGAGTCCAAGGAAATATATCCCGAGAAAATTTTATATGTCGGTATTTTACTTAAATACCAATATACCATAGAAGTGACTGATTTTTTCCCGATATATAATAGTAATTTACATTGCAAGACCGTTACTCAGAACTTCACGGGCATGCACGGTCCCTTAACGAGCGAGAGACGCTAGCTTGTTATCCGTGCGGGCACGTAAATTTCGAGTAACGGTTGAGCATTGTACAATGTTTTATGATATAATGAATTGTAAATAGTTTGAAAAAAAAAAACTGGAGTACATTAAACTATTTGATCGAAACAGTTTTGGAAACATGGCGAAGCGAAATAATGAATAAATAAATCTGTATACATATGTTGCTATGGGTTTAACAGCTCGTAAATTTTTAACGGGCAGAATCCGTAAAAACTTTCTTTACTACTAGAGAAAGAGTTCTGTAATAAGACGTTTACGATTCAGTATAACGTAAAATTGTTACACGATAAGAAGTTGAAAGCACTTACCTCATGGGTACTCAAAGCTATTGTGAAGAGAGCACCACGGGGATCACTTTTATGCTATTAATTGGAAATAATTTTCAAGTTTGACGTCGATTGGAATCGAACCCGGGCCGTCTGATTTACAACCGGTTACCTAACACACAACCATGTGACCCAATAGCATTAATTTATTTATAGTACCTGTTAAATATAACTAATATTTATACTTCTATATCTAAATAAAAAAGTAATTAGTAATCATAGAGCTTATGCTTCTTTATTATTGGGATTTATTCCTGTTTCAATTCAAATAAATAAATACTATGACATTTCTATATATATATATATATATATATATATATATATATATATATATATATATATATATATATATATATATATTTCGCCCGGTAGGGGTAATTGAATAGTGGCCACATCTGCTTAATGTTATTTCAATTTACGGTCCTTGTAATCTTACTTTTACTGTCGATTATGAAATAATATTAATAATAAAAAAACACCAACGTTTTTAAATAAAAATTACTCTTTATTATCAAGAAAATTAATTTCTTTAATTATTTTTTGTTTTCTTAATTCTAAAATTTCTAATTCTAATTTGGATTTTTGTTCAATAAATTTATTCTTTAAAGCCAAATTTCTCATAATCGCTTCATGCTGTTGCCTCTTATGTTCTTCATCTTCTGCATATTTTTTTATTTCTTAATTTAACAACTTTTCCTCATACGAAGACATTTCTTGTTTCTTTTTTTCCGGTTTTTTTGTATGGTATGTGGAAAAGAAGTAGGAGGTGGGGAACATGGAACAGGATATTCAACAGACTCAGGTTCTTTTACAGTTTCAAGAATTCTATAAATAAAAACGTAATATATTTGTATGTTTTTTATTTTTTTTAAAGTCTATGAAACAAAACTTCTGAAAATGAAATAAGATTAATTTGTGAACAGTATTTGCAAAAAGTAAGCTGAATTGTAATAAAATCAGTATTGTATAGTGTTAAAACTTTAATATAGTTAAAAAAATATTTCTTAGAACTATAATACTCACCCGGTTTGTAGATTGAAAACATATTGCTTAAGGAGTTACTTACAAATTCTTTAGGAGCACTAGCATCACAGTCGTATTTGCTTGTGTCCACGACAAAATCGAGTGCACAAATTTCCGCAATATCCCAATCTTGCGGGTCTGGCATTTCGATAGGAGAACCTCCACCGGTTTGTTTAAGGCTCCTCAGATACTGCCCAACATTCTATTTGGTGTTATTTTTCATCCTTCTCCATTCGCCTTCATTTCTTCTTCTATTTCACGCCATGAGTTTTTCCTCTTTTTCATTATATTGGCATCATTTCCCTTATTTTCTAGTATATCCTTCTTCTTCTTTAAACATTCTTTAAAAAACATTTTTTCTTCGTGGGACCAATTTTCTGATCTTTCACTTTTTGTTGCCATCTAAATAAAATGAATATTATATTCATTTTATTAGAATAAGTACACATACTCTTATTTCACAAGTATGATACTACATATTATTTTTCAAATTTTGAAAATTGTCCTATTTGTTGATGGTAATAATATAATTGATTACAATAATGAAATATTGGATTACAATACAATAATGAAATATTGGATTACAATAATGTAATATTTGAGTTCAGCAACGCAAAATTTGATGTAAATAGTAGAAGATTGAATTATAAACTTTGAAAAATACATACGATAAATTGACTCTACTTGCATTAATAATACAACTCTGTATTCATTTCATATATTCGTATTCTAGTTTGATGTTCCATTCAACTTTTACACAACTTCGCACATAATAAAATACAAAATATTAAATTAAATCTGTCTGAAAGATATTAGAAGCACAGTGTACATTACTTTTTACACTGATCTTCATTCCAGTTAAGTTATATCTTTTATAAAACTTCCAATTCGGACATAAGTTTTACGTAATCTGAATAATATTTCAATTAAAAAGAATATAATGATAATGTACTTACTATTTATCAAATAAATACAATACAATAATTCGAATACTTATTCTTGACAGCAGGTGACATTTGAACTAGAAGTTTAGTGACTGCAATTTACCGTGTTGCCAGACTTCACTGTACTAAAAAAGTCGACTACTTATACCGTGTTCCATTTAAGCCCTTCAGTATTGCGGAGCATAGGGAATAGTCTTGACCTCTCTGATTGGTTGAAATTGGAGACAAGAGACAAATTTACCCAATGTAATTTCGGCTACTTCAAGTTTGCGCTGTTGCCAGCTCCATCTACTGAATGGCTTAAATAGAACAGAGTATAGTCGGGCTTAGTCGGGTTGCTTAGAACAAGAAACCGAAAGTCGGCGACTAGCTAGTCACCCTTAGTCGTTTAATTTAGTCGCGAACTCAGAATACCAGCCAATAAGTTTACTTGTTCATTTAGACCTTTATATTCCTCGTATAAATCTTTGAAGTTGTAGTTATAATGTATAATATGTTTGTTAATATAATATTTTGCTTAACCTAGATTGCTTACAATTGCTCCAAGATTATTTGTTATCTCTTGTATGTTTTTTGTTGTTTATGTTTCATAAAGTTGTCAGAAATATGTCGTGTTTGGTATCAAATGAAATGTTTCCTCAAGAGCTGTCATGTAAAAATGTCAAAAATATGATAACACAATTTTCTTTTGTTTTTTTCATAAAGTCAGAAATATGGCGTGTTTGGTATTAAATGAAATGTTTCGTCAAGAACTGTCATGCAGAAATGTTAAAAATGTGATAACATGATTGTCTTTTGTTTTTTTGCAACAACTCAGAAATATGTCGTGTTTAGTGCCGAATAAAATGCTTTCCCAACAGCTGTCAAGCAGAAATGTCAAAAATATGGCAACTCGTTTGTCTTTTGTTTTTTGCAAATACTTGTCAGAAATATGTCGTGTTTGGTATCAAATGAAAAGTTTTCTTAAGAGCAGTCATACAGAAATGTTAAAAATTGACACCACGATCGTCTTTTGATTTTATCATAAAGTTGTGAAAAATATGTCGTGTTTGGTATCAAATGAAAAGTTTACTGAAGAGCTGTCAAGCAGAAATGTCAAAAATATGACAACACAATCGTCTTTTGTTTTTTTAAGTTGTAAGAAATATGTCGTATGTGATATGAAATGAATTTTATTCTCGGGTGTTGCTATGCGAAAATGTCAAAAAAATTATAACCTGATAGGCTTTTAGTTTTTGTAAAAATTTGTCCGATATATGACATGTTCGGTATCAGATGATACGTTATCTCAAGAGCTGTTATGCAGAATTGTCAAGATTGTGACAACTCGATCGTCTTTTTTCCGCAAAAAGTTATCAGAAATAAGCCGTATTTGGTATCAAATGTAATGTTTTCCCAAGAGCAGATATGCAGAAATGAGAAAAATATGATTACTTGATTGTCTTTTATCTTTTGCAAAACGTGGTCAGAAATATATCGTGTTTGTTATCAAATGATTTGTTTATTAAAGTGCTGCCATGCATAAATGGTAAATTTTGGCAACTCGATCGTCCTTTGTTTTTTGTAAAAAAATGTCAGACATATGTTGTGTATGGTAACAAATGAAAAGTTTCCTTAAGGGCTGCTATGCAGAAATTCAACAACTCCATCGTCTATTTTTTTTTCCAAAAAGCTGTCGGAAATATGTCGTGTGTGGTATCAAATGGGAGGTCCCCCTTTAAGGGCAATTTGGTTGGGGCAGTTTGGGTAAGCAAGTTGCGTGGGCAGATCGAGTGGGCAGGAGAGGATTTAAAACATTGATAATACTGTTACCGTTAGCAATTTGGGTTTAAAGTTTGCGCAGACAGACTGGATGTACTAGTTTTCGCTAGTCCTTATACTAAAAGGCATAATTCACTTTCTCTCTCTCTCTCTCTCTCTCTCTCTCTCTCTCTCTATATATATATATATATATATATATATATATATATATATATATATATATATATATATTTTCATCATGACGATCGCCAAATTTTTGTTCACCTCTACAGCCAAAACGGCTTGGCCGATTTTAATGTTTACTCTGGCCCACATAAGTGCCACTGCAATCTGTACAATTTATTTTATAAACAATGATTGATTGAAACTTATCTGGTACCTTATCTTTTAATTTACTAAACAATTTGTCAACCTCTTTTGTATTATAAAATGCTATTTTTAAATTATCTGATTTTTACTTAGATTTTCTGACAAATTTGAAATGTATGGCAATTTATAATATATTATATTGTTCTTATTTAAATTATTATTATTGCTATCATTATTGCTAAAAATTATTTTATTAGTGAGACCCACAGGATAGTTATTTTTATTAAGCCTAGTTTTTGTCTAAATGGATGGGCTGATTGGTAATTCAAAATTCCAATTGAAGACGTTGGTTTGCAATAGTATGTAGTATGTATTTACTCATTTGTTTGCCTCGTCAATAAAATATCCAAAAAAGGTAGACTTTTATCTGATTCTAATTCTAATGTAAATTGTATATGTTTATTATAATTACATATTGAAAAATTCCAAAATGTTTTCTACAAATTCTTTATGTATTGCAGTCACTATATCATCTACATATAATTTAATAAATGGTAATGATATTGGAAGTTTATTTGTTATTACTTTCAATGCTTTATTCACTATTAAGTTTGCAAAAATAGGTGACGCCGGATTACCCATGGCTGTGCCAAACAATTGCTGATAAAACTCACCATCGTACATAAAATAGCTACTATATTTGTATGTTGACTTATTTTAATAGTTTTCAATTTCTTGTAGAACTAAATCTTTTGGAATATTCGTAAACAGTGATGTAACATCAAGTGAAATCAAAACGAAATCTGTAGGTAATTGAATATCTTTAATAAATGAAACGAATTCAAATGAATTATTAATATTAAACTCAAATTCTTGAATTAAATTTGACAATATGTCAGAGATATATTTTGCTAATTTATATGAGGGTGAATTTATACATGATACAACAGGTCTTAATGGTATTAAGGGTGGTTTATGAGTTTTTGGTAAACCGTAGATTTTTGGAGCAACAGAGTTGTGTACCCTTAATTTATGATAAGTCACAACATCAATCTTTTGACCATCCCTGAGCAATTTCACTATGTTATTATTATAAGTCTGAAATTTGCTAGTTGGATCCTTGTTTAAAATTTTATATGTCTTTGAGTCACACAACAATTCTTTCATTTTAAAATCATATACAGATTTTTCCATAACAACAGCATTTTTACTTTTATCTGATTTGGTTACTATAATGTCAGGGTTTTGTTTCAAAAAATGTTTTGTATCATTGTAAATTTGTTCAATTGGATTAAAAAAAATTGATTTTTTCGATTTATTTATATGGTTTTTGATTGCCTTAATAGATTTAGATCTAAGTTATTTTTTTCCTGGGTTCCAAGATTATATTGACTATTAATACAATATTCTACATATGTTAAAACTTTTTTATATGGAATATCTCTATTGTTATGTTCAATCGCAAATTGTGGACCAAATTTTTTACTATCTTCTGGAATGACTATTAGTTCAGTTTACGAAACATTTTTCATAATTACTATTATTGAATTTATGAGAAATAGACGCTATTTTATCAAGTTTTTTTCCTGTGTATCTTTTTTATATCTTCAAACTTTTTATTACAAAATTGATTTTGTTTTAAATAATATTTATTGTAAATATTTTCAGATACTAACTCTCTTACTTTTAGTTTTAACAAGTTAAACCTAGATTCTAAATCCATTACTGCAACATGCGCCATTTTTATTTCTACATTTAAAAGAGATCTTTTTAAATTATTCAAAGCATAATTAATATCTATAGATGATTTACATGAGAAATTTAACGAACTAAATAGTGCATTTACATTATTGTTAATGTGACTTGGATATACTTTCTTCTATCTACATTGCACTAAAAATTATTATTATATTACATTAGTTCAACTTAGAAGATCAATAATGGTATGTTTATTTGTTTATTTTGAAATTTGGTAGAATCTATTTTTTGTCAAAATATAATTTCTTATTTCATGTAAACTCAGCTCTGATGATGATGTCAAATACATCGAAATGTTAGCGATCTTCAATTGTTTTATTCGCTTCCTGTCCAAATTCCGACTACCAATTCCAATCGGCAACAATTTTGAAATTTATTTGAACGTTATTGAAATAATAATTTACATATTCTGTTATGCTTGAAATTCCATGTGCTGTGTAGAGAGTAAATTTTTCTTCGCAAATTTCATAATTATCCTCATTAGATTCTGCAATTTTTGGATTAATAAATGACTTAGTACTACCTGTATCTATTAAACATTTATAATGATCAATTTTCATATATGATAAAGAAGTTAAATTTGAAAAATTATTCATTTCGTTACATTTTCGAGGCTTGTAAGGTCTAAAACAGTGGTTCTTAAACTTTTTTCTTGGTGACCCACTTCGTAACCCAATAAATCATAGCGACCCAATGACGGCTGTGAGACAAGGTATCCAGAAAAAAAATACGCCGCAATTTTTTTCCATTCAAGGTCAAATGTCTTATAATTGAAAGTTACATTTTTTCAAGTGATGTGCAAATGCATGTTTTTCCCTTTCATGTACAAAAATAAATTGCCAGATAACAGAACATTTTAGGAAAGAGCCAGGAAAAGAGAATATATTTAACGGATTGCAGCAATATACATAATTTTAGAAACTTTCCGGAAATTTCGTAGTGGGGAGAGGGAGGTTTGAACCCGAAAACCACAACCCCATAGCTACGGCACTGACCAATAGCCTGTATTAATTTAATAATTAAGATAAAACACACACTTTAGAATGCAAAGATTATTTATGTGTATACTTTAACTTGTGTAACAAAACCAAAATGTTATTTTAACATATGTGCATTCAAATAATTTACAAACATTTCAGTGTGATGGGTGAGCTTGTTTTTTCCAACATAAAATATTTATTCTTGGTTCAATATTTGTGATGGCTGGTCTGATTGCGTTTTTAACATTTATTAATTTATTTCTATATTTTGATTCAATATAAACCAAAACTGAAAAGGCAGACTCGCACACGTATGTGGTAGCAAAAGGTAAGAGTACATCGAGCGCCATTTTAGATAATTTTGGATATTCTTTTCCAATCTATACCCAAAAGTCACTTATTGTTTGAGTTAAAAAAATATTTTAAGATTTCTATCGCTTGAGAGTTCAGAAAATTGTTCCTGTATATTGTTTGGTGTTGGAAACATGTCAATAGCATTTATTTCTATCTTTCGTTTCCAAATTTCAATTTTTTTAATAAATGCTTGTATTTTATCATAGAGAGTTAAAATATTAGTATTTTCACCTTGCAGAGATGTATTTAATTCATTTAATTTTTCGCATATGCCGGATAAATATACCAAGGAACACAACCATATTTCATTACAAAAAAAAATCGACATATCCGAATGTACTTCAGTCAAAAATATTCTGACTTCATCTTACAATTCCAAAAATCTTTTCAAAACTCTTCCTCTTGAAAACCATCTTACCTCTGCATGCAAAAAAGCTGTACAGGGTGTCTCATTTTCGATGTTTTTTTAAGGTATCTCGGGTAATATTAATGATAGAGCAAAACCGTTTGCACATTCCAGGGTCAACTTTCCCAGAAATGTTTAATAGTCACCACAGGAAATTTCGATCTTCTTTTGTTTCTGAGCTACAGGCTAAAACTCGTTTTTCGCTCATTTTGAAAATATCTCATATCTTATTTATTATAAAAGTTAGAGAAAAAAAATTTACCGTTTTTTAAATAGAATAAAATGGCGTAATTAGATTTTTTGAAAACTTAATGATTCTCGAGATATAACACAAACTTATGATTTTTTTAAATGGGAACCTATGTTGAAAATAGTCTCATCTTTTTACATATTTTATAAGCTTTTCAATGATATATAACAAGTCTACATTCTTTTGTTTTAAACTTGAATAAAAGACGAATTATTAATTTATTGAGGTGAAAATATTAGAACTTATTAAGAAACAAATGAAAAAATTTATTACAAATCATCATTTGTTTATTTTGATTCAATATCTATTAATTATGTTCTCAAAATTATTCTTAACCAATTATTTTCGGGATAGTTAAATTACTAGTTATCGACGTTACAGTTGGCTTTGACACAATCCGAAAAAGATGGTTTAATATGCTTTTGAAGTAAATAAATTGAAAAAATGAGTAAAACTGAAACAAGTAGTATTAGAAATATGCAAATGATGATCTGTAATCGATTTTTTCATTTGTTTCTTAATAATTTCCAATATTTTCACCTCAATAAATTAATAATTCGTCTTTTATTCAAGTTTAAAACAAAAGAATGTCGACTTGTTATTATATATCATTGAAAAGCTTAGAAAATAAGCAAAAAGATGAGACTATTTTTAACATGGGTTCCCATTTAAAAAATCATAAGTTTGTGTTATATCTAGAGAATCATTAAGTTTTCAAAAAATCTAATTACGCCATTTTATTCTATTTAAAAAACAGTAAAATTTTTGTAAAAACATTTTTTCTCTAACTTTTATAATAAATAAGATTTGAGATATTTTCAAAATGAGCGAAAAACGAGTTTTAGCCTGTAGCTCAGAAACAAAAGAAGATCGAAATTTCCTGTGGTGACTATTAAACATTTCTGGAAAAGTTGACCCTGGAATGTGCAAACGGTTTTGCTCTATCATTAATATTACCCAAGATACCTTAAAAAAAAACATCAAAAATGAGACACCTGTACATGATCTAATCCCATATCCTTGCACAATTTGGAAAAAAGTCGACTGTTCAACGCTCTACTCTTAATAACGTTAATGACACTCACAGCCTCCTGCAAAATCTTTATGCAATTCGGGACCAATTTTTTTGGCAACTAATGCCTCTCTATGTATCATACAGTGTGTAAAAATTATATTGTTACTTGTAGTATTTTGTTTTATTTGTGCCGTAAGACCAATTCATTTTCCTGTCATGGCTGCCGCACTATCCGTACATACTCCTACACAATTATTCCATGACAATTCATTTTCAGTAAAATAATCATGTATCGTTTTAAAAAATTGTTCCCCTGTTGCGCGTCCCTACAGAGGTTGACAAAACAATAAATGATTGTCGAAGCAGTATCGTACATATATTAAAAGTTGTGCAAAGTTGGTAATGTCAGTTGATTCATCAAGCTGTATTGCGAATTTCGGACTGTTTTTAATTCTGTCTAATAATTGATCTCGTTGATCATGACTAATTTCCTGTATTCTGGAATAAACTGTGTTATTTGAGAGAGGTAACGTGTTTTAGTTCATCACTGTACTTTATGCCATGTATTATTTCTGTCATTTTAATAGCAACTGGTAAAATAAGCGTCTCACCAATCGAGAAGGATTTTTTGGATTTAGCAATTAAATAAGACGCCTCATACGATGCTCTGAGATATTTTTCATTGACTTTCATATGCTGATGGAACGAAGATTTTTTGATGTTTGAAGGCAACTCATTTTCCTTCAAAAATGTTATAGGCTTATTCTTATGTTCACCATGTTTGGATTCTAAATGTCGCATTAATTATCCAGGTTTCATGCTCTCATTTGCCAAAGTTTCACTGCATATTAAACATAGTGGTCGTTGTTCACCGTTCACATTACTAAATGTAAATCCATATTTCAAATAAGACTCACAGTAGTTTCGTTTACATGCCTTTGTAGCCATGACTATTTTATAAATCTAGAAATAATTTTTAAATATATTAATATGTTAAAGCGTAATTCGGATGATAAATAATTATATATGTACTTACCAAATTGTTTACCAATATCAGTACGTTTGATAATAGTTCTTCCTAAATAATTCTTAGCTGTATAAACTCGTCTTTTTATTTTGCTAATAAAATATGAGTTTATAACAACGGGTACTGACGGGTAATGACTGAAGAATGTAACAAAGTTTTGGCGTTTGACGTACGATGCGCAGCGCGCAGGCACACTAGTCTCAGTGAGACAGCGAGAGACGTGCGAACGTTTACTACGCAGTGCGCACATAGCAGCCAGTTGGACATATTTAGTGATTGTACTCTACTTCTACTTTATCAGATTTATTTATCATTAACTAAAATTTAAAGTCACATAGTACAAAAAAAGCTTCAAATTAAGTAAAATATTAATTTTCGGCCGAGTTTGTCGCGACCCAAAAGAAAACTCACGCGGCCCACTTTTGGGTCGCGACTCATAGTTTAAGAACCGTGGGTTTAAATAATTATTTTGTTCATCGGACTGGTCGTCATTAATGTCTTCATCGTAAGTATTGCTTCATGTTGGAAATCATTCATTAACATTTTTATGACACCGGCTAAAGTTTAGGGATTTCTGGTCTATACTAATGATTTGAGTGGATCTTTCAATCCTTTTAGCAAAGATCGAATTGCTAATTTCTGACCATACTCTATGAATGTTGCACGTTTCGCTTATTTTATCTGTGTCTCTACATATGCCGTATGGGCATTTAACAAGGTTTTGCATTTTATTAAAATACTGGAAAGCATTTTCGTTCGTTTGTTGTAAGGTAGCAATTTCTATTGCTAGGGTATAACAATCTCTTTTATCAGAGTACGTTTTTAATAGGGCATTTTATAAATCCGTCCACGAATTTATACTAAAATTTGAGATAGCTGTCAATGCTTCTCCTATTACTTTCGCTCTAACATTTGCTATGAACACACAATTATCGTAATCAGTAATATCATTATAATTATAAAACTTGGTAATTAAGGCTTCTGCCGTTTTAAATTAAGGTAATTCAACATTATTCCCATGGAATTCAGGGATTGTATCAAGATATCTTTGTGCCATTTTCCTTGACTTACGGAGATTTTAGTGATAAAAATTCAATTTTCACTTACACTTGAATCACCAGGTTCATGGACTTCGTGACTTCGAACACTCCGGCTCTACGGCATCGTCTCCTCGTTGATGGACTGCTTGGCTTCCCTTGATGATGCGCTCGTATGTCGACTTATTCAGGATCTGCAGGTTGCTGTGGACGTCGGACTGGAACTCGGCTCTCGACTTGCGGGCTCTAGTTGAGTTGCTCTTCGTTGAGGTTTTTATAAAAATCGTAAATAAATCGTTGAAATGAACCGTATTTTTTGGTAGAACTAATATGTTTTAGAGTCCTACCATGACTGCGCCGATTATATTTTACAATCCGACGACTATATTTTTAAAAATTATTTATTTCCAGAAACAGAGTATTACAGCATAACGTTTGAATAGGAGACTAAGCTAATACTTTATTGTTACAAACAGGCTTATATACTATTCTAATACTTACTTATCTATAGATTACAATAATGCATAGGTGGTTGAATTACACAGACCATCCCTTTGTTTGTGCTATATAACTTATAACCTATCCATATTATTAAATATTAATGAAAGATTAAAAACATATTAATAATAAAAATTATTTAAAAAGTAAAAATTTAAAAATAAGTTTTGCTGGCGGCTGGTTTCAAACCTGTCTCTCCGAATTTTCTTTATTAGTAAGCGCACTCGCTACCACCATACTATTAAAACTGTTGCGTAGATACTATTTTTTTTTTCAGGATATGAAGAACAATCCTGGAAAATCTATAATTTTTCTAATTTTTTTTTTATATTACACATGTAAATTGACTGTATTAGGCGTACATGAAATTATTTTAAATTTAGAAATATTTAAAAAAAAATGGTTTATACTTAATGGCAAGAACCAACAAAGTAGCTGACATCTAGTGGCAAAATAAAACATATAGGTCGTAGGGAAAACATTGTGCTGTCATATAGGGTTATAATAAACAAGAACAAAAATTTACCAGCAAAACGAAATAGTTATTTTTACCCGTTTTCCCAGAAAGTGATCTTTTTCGTGCTTGTTTTGCATGCGAAAAGTAGTTCAGTTCTAATAGTTCGACAGACCGTGCGCAAAATAACATTGCCGCTCTCGCATCAATAAAATTTGTGTACTAAGGGTGCAAAGTGCTACATTGTCACGCTAGCACGAAGTTTGAAACTCGAAGCGCAGCTAAGAGCTTCAATGATGCGAAAGCGGTATTGTCATTTTGCACTCGTGGTACACACAATATTTTTTATTCAGCTTGCCCAAAAAGTGACCCTTTGAGTATCTGTTTTGCGAGTGGTTCATCTCTTATCATTGCGAACAGGCCGTGTGCAAAGGAAAAGAGTCGTACGTAACGTACTTTGCATTGTAGTGCGCAAAATTACGCACGCAAAACAGGCAAATAAGGTAAACGTTAAAAATATACAATTATTTTATATAGTAAATGTACTACCAATGCTTGGAAAAATGGTTAATATAGCACCTTTCCACAAAAAACTCTTCCACCAAATCGTGCTTTATCCATTTGGATTGAAAATGATCTAAGCATATTCTTTTATTCTTTATAAACGCAATTGATCTCCAAATATTCTTGGGTTTGGAAAAGGAACTGTTTTCTTCATTGAACAGCATGATTATACGCAGAATGTTAATAATTAATAGGTAACTGGTACTTCAGTAAGATTAATTACTTATCTAGTATATCCCGAAAGATCTCACAAAAATATAAAGTAAATAGGCTTTTACAAAATAATCAGGAAAATGATTATGATTATTGCACTATTATTTATTTTTTATTAGATTGTGTTCAATTTTTATGACAAATTGTAGATAGATGTTAAAAAGACAACTAAATATTTATTTAAATTACTTTGCTCAAAATTCCCCGTAAATTGGATAATTTCGAATGGGAGCGTTCACGCTAAACTTTTTTAGGTGGCTCCACAAGCATATACACATTTTATAAAAGTTTAGTGTACACTGTAATGAAAATAGTTTTTCATATTATCTTGCGCTTTTCATAATATTCCGCATGGTTCGTGTACAAAACGAAATCAAAATTTGTTTTGTATTTGGTCAGTGTCCAGTATATTTGACTGGGATGAACAAAATATTCGAATATGAATTACGGGAATGCAAGTGTTCACGCCAAACTTTCTAGGTGGCAGCACAAGCGATTACACATTTTGTAAAAGTTTACAGTGTACACTGCAATGAAAATGGTTTGAGTTTTTCATATTGTAACCGGATAAGTACTAAAAGTTAATATATGGTATGGAATTTATTCTTACACAACACACTAGAATTTACCTGCAAGGTTGAATGCGAGGAGTAGTAGAAGAATCAATTAAATATCGTATATATGTAAACAGTATATTGAAGAAAGGCATGTATAGAAGATTAAAGCATATATAAGTCTAATAATAATTAATAATATTAATAATAATACAGAGTTCCCTCGTGGCCTCAATTACACTACATATGTATATTTATCATTAATTAGAAAGACAACAGGCAATTTTACTTACAGATCTTAAACATCTTAAGTTCTTCCAGGGGAAGTTGATTATCCGTACAAAGCTTATGTGCAGCGCAAAATACACCTTCACCAGAACAAGAACTACACTCGTTCACTACGCCGAGACCCCGTCTTTTAGTTACAGGTATATCTCATTTTTGGATATTTCCCACTGCAGATTGGGTTGGCTTTCCCGTTCAGAGAGAAGACTTACACAATCCGAGGACTTAAAAAATCACCCTTAAATTCAGGTAACGCCTCTTTAAAAATCGCCAAGAGTCTGGCCACCGTAACAGAGAAAGTGCTAAGTCTGTAACATGCTTTGAAGGCGATTTTCTTGTACACCAAACCCTACAGTCGCTTTCGTCAGAGCGGGTACCGTTAGGGGGTGAACAACACATGTATCGCTATTTCAAAGAAACAGGTGAAAAAGGGCTAGCATGTTAAACAAACAAAACCATAAACTACCTTCGAAGATGTCAGAAATGAAATACGTTTCCGTTTCTGACGGACAAGCTATTCAATCTTTTGAAAATTTTCTCAAGTAACAGATAATAAATTTTTATGGCGCAAAACTAATCTGGAATTCCTTAAATCCTAGAACTGACGAGCTAATATATTTCACTTATCAAATAAAATATATATGCCGAGACTGTAAATGACATATTCGAAAGCTGACATGGGCACAGGAAATAATTTCTATTGTAACAACATAACTAAACTGCCGAAACGAATTTCGAAGTGAAAAGCGACACATGTTTTCTTCTCATTTACCAAAATAGTTATAAATACGACCAAACAATTAAATCATCTTAAAAGACGTTTGCTACAACTCTTCACCCCTTAGAATAGCTATATTTTCCGAAGATAAATATAAATATTACGTCTTAAGCCTACTTAACTAAGGTTTGGACGATCCTCTCTCAGGAGCCTGGACTGACAGGAATATTATTTGGAGCCGATTCACTGGAACTAAGGTTTCTGGATTACAACTGGTGGTGATGGGTTCATGAAGGACATTTCAAAATTTTGCTGATTGCTTCTCATCATACTCGTAGATTCACTTCTGCATATATTTAGACCCAAATGCTTGAATTGAAAAATTACATACAGTAAAGCGATTGCGACTAGTATGGAAGAAATACTAATCGATACATAATCCGTATGCTTTTAGATCTGCATATTTTTCAAATTTTGAATTTGATGTTGAAATTGTTTTATGTCGATGTCCGGTCTCCCAGTCTTGGTGTCAATACTTGTCAAGATTGCGTTAATATTGTCTTTTCTAATTATATTACTGTTGAATTCCGAAAGGTGGTCGATTGGCGGGACAAGCAATTATCTACTTGCTGGGACATTATTTTAGATGTGGGACGGGAGAAAATAATTTGAAGAATAGACAGTGCAGGATGCAGGAATTTCGAGGGTTCCGCTTCCCGTTATAGTTCGTTTTGATATAGCTAATTCCCGCTCGTCTGTACTTGGGCAATTATAGGTTAGAATATCTTTGTCAACGCTATAGACCTAAGTATTGGTATTCTTTATTCTATACATAATAGATTTTCTTTCGAAAGTAATTGTATGTGAACAAAGTTTTTCCGCTTGAACCGTATTACCGGTATACAGCACCGAAGGGCAAGTTATATCGGAAATTCGACGTACTGGACGCGTTGGTGGACAAATTTTGAATAAACTTGTTTTGCAGGAGACTAAATCGGAATATCTAACTCTAAAAAAAAACTGTTCGTCTTCGGAGATTGCTAGAAATTCCGAATTAGGATCAATGTAGAGTCGGACACTTGAATTACTTTCAGGCGATGCGTATGGTAGTGCTAAAGCCCTGAATACATGGAAAAATCCTCCCGGTGCTTTTAAAGGCAGTTCTACAAACAACCGTAAAGTACTGTAAAAATACGCGGCATGCACACTCGCGACGTCATAGTACATATATCAATTTTTCGCTAGTTAGGGTAGTAAGTAAATTTGACTGGATTTCGTCCATCGCTAACTCAAGCGTTTTTGGAATAATGAACACTGGACTTAATTTACCCAAGGCTGTTACCTCAATTGCATTTTCGAAAGCCGCTACTGACTATTTTAGATCTTCTAAAATGTATTCCGCAGTGCGAATAGCAGAAACTAGGCTTAAACCTTGAACTAATTTCATTTCAAACGCTTAACCCATACCATTACCTACGTTTAAACAACTATATCCTGCTATCGGATACCCACGGATAGTCCGGAGGGCGTCCGGAACTCCGGATAAGATTTCGACGCTGAACATCTGCAGTTGAGGTTATTTGGTGCATTTTCATATTCCGAACTCATCGCATGTTTGGCCAGATTGTTTCCTTCAATGACGTTCAGTCAAACCACTTCCGGTCCGCCGTAGGGGATATGTTTCCGGTCACGCACCGCTAGCGCCACGTTCATTCGTTCCTGAATCGTTTTGTTCCAGCGTAGTTAATAGCGCCAGCAGGTCAAGAAGAGGAAACAAATCGATTAAATCTTCCAGTTTGTTATTCACTGTAGTTTCCGGACTTTCATTCTGACAATTCTATTCCTTAGCATCTTCCTCCATGGTATGAAAACAAAGTTTTAATCGATTTACATTCACTATCTTCTCTTTATCTGTTTTCGGATCCTTTAAAACGAAGTTGGTCGGACTAGTTTGTTTTATAATCCTGAAAGGACCAACCCAGGGTTTAATAAATTTCTTGCATAGTCCTTGTGGTACAGTAGGATCGTTCAGGAAAACCATATCGCCAACTTTGAGGGTTACTTCGGCGCTTTTTTTGTTATATTGCTTTTCATTTCTAAGTTGAGCCTGCCTAACCCTTTCTCGAACCACTTCGTACGTTTCCAGTAATTTTTGGCGGATGCCTTCCACTAATCCAGTTGGACGTTCGCTGGGTGTTATAATATTGTCAAATGGGAGCATAAATTCACAGCCATGAAGCAAGAAAAACGGGTTTTCACCTGTAGCACCATTAACTGTGTTTCTTAGAGCCATTAGCACGTATGGTATCCATAGGTTCCAATCTTGATGACCTTGTGCTATATAATGAGCTAGACAACCCGAAAACGTGCGATGAAATCTTTCAATTTGTCCGTTGCACATTGGATGATATGCCGTTATTTGCAATTTCTTGATTCCTAACAGCTTACAGACATTTTTAAACAGGAGCGACAGAAAATTGGTGCCTTGATCTGTCAGGAGTTGCTTGGGTGCTCCATGTCGGGTTATTATGTGCTCCACAAACGCTCTGGCGATGGTTTCCGCTTTCTGATTTGGTAGTGGTATAGCTTCCGGATACCTTGTAAACGCGTCTATAAAAGTTAAAATGCACGTGTTGCCGCTCCGACTCATTCTTATTGGTCCTACGACGTCCATTGAGACACGTTCCACAAATCTTTTCGTAGTAATTCTAAAATAAAAATCATATTTATTTAAACATTTGTAAAAGTTACATTTAAATTAGGTATTACCGAAAATCCGTGCTATTCCGAAATTCCAGATTTATTATGAAATTTACCAATTTTTTTCTGGATATGCTCAACGCTTTTGAGCTGGCCAGAATTTCCAGGCCTTCTAAAGAAGCTTCTAGAATTTGTTGTAATTCATTTTTTAAATATGATATTTTCTAATTGCACGTTCCTTTTAAATGTCATCAAAATGTAGGTATAAATATTGTATATTAATAAATACAGTGTGTTCAAAAAAATCCCTAACTCGGAGTAGGCTATGAACAAAGAAACGTACGTCAATTTAAAAATATTTAATTAAATGTCAATTTGACATGAGATATTGTCAAAAATATTATTTAAAGAAATCAAAGTTTCTCTTCTTGAATCTTATTTTAGAAATGGAAACAAATTAGAAAACGGCGAATGTCAATATAATGTATCCTTCGTTATTGTTTTTTCTCCTTAAAATCACATTTCAAGATCAATTTTGACATCTTGACTTTTGAATTGAATAATGACCAGACTTACGTTTCTCTGTTCATAGCCTACTTACTGCGAGTTAGGAATTTTAATGAACACACTGTATTACTCTATACCTGTATGAATTTGGACGGCGGTTGGTGTACTTGTAGACGTTACTACAAAGAAATGCGGGTTTATTTATATTCACTAATACAGATTACAAACAACTAAACGAATTAATACTGTAAACAAATAAAACACTTCTAATATAAGTAAACTTGAAGTGGAAAACACAAAAACGTCACAGCGTGGCAAGTCGGCCGCTATGTATACTTCTTCTTCGCTTTCGTCGTCATTCATTCGCTCCGCGCGGACAGCTAGTGTCCTTCATCGGCGAATCGGAAAATTGCGGGGTGTTTTGTTGGTTGCCTATCTTGTGGGCGTTTTCTCCTTCACTATATTATTTTTTCCGTGTACAAAATTTGTTGTTGCACCGTCAAAAGTCCGACATGTCGAAGAGTGCCTGGAACATTATCAACTCTAAAAGTAAAAGTAATGTTGATTCTGGTTACAAGATCGCGTATAATGATGAACTGACTGACGATCCGAATGTTATTGTTAATTTTTTCAATAAACATTTCGAGGAAGCACCCTTGAATATTCTAAATCGCATTCCGGTGCGCAATTCAGTTGTGTAATATACCTAGTAGCTTTTTCCTGACTGCTTTTAATGAAACCGAATTACTTGATACTGTTACAACTAAGCACAAAAATAAAAACTCTAGTGGACCTGACAATGTTCCGAATTTTATCATTCGTACCCAAGTAACACTGACCGACGGTCGACCAAAAAGTAACGTCGATTATAGGTTGAATTTTAGTCATATGCGGCCGTCTAATTTGACGTGGATGTAACGGCACTGCGACGTTAATTTTTGGTCTGAAATAGGACTATTTAGACGTCTAATTTTACGTCTATGCGACGACATTTATGACGTTGATTTTGTGTCTGAAATAGGGTTATTTAGACGTCAGATTAGTAGTCGCTATGACGATCATGTGACGAATTTATATGGTCATAATTACGTTTATTTAAACCTTTGTCACACGTCTAATTTGACGTCTTTGCGACGATTATTTTTACTTTATTTTTAATGTTATTAAAAATTCATATTCAATTTTTTACCTTCCGTCACCTTTAGGTAAGGAAAGTTTTGGTCAAAAAATTCGGTGGTGAGTTTTTAATGAATAAGCACGTTTTAGGGTCCATAGAATACGATTTTACTATTTTTGCGATGATGTCTGTATGTGTGTGTGTGTGTGTGTGTGTGTGTGTGTGTGTGTGTGTGTGTGTGTGTGTGCGTGCGTGTGTATGTGTGTGTATGTGTATGTGTGTGTGAATGTGTGTGTGTATGTGTATGTGTGTGTGTGTGTGTGTGTGTAACAAAATTTTAGTCTACGAAAACTCTAATACTACAATTCCAAAAATTATAATTCTTTCGCATTCCTCTTCGTTGCATCCATATGACGAGCTGTATAGATTTTGGTTATAATTGGTCAACCGGAAGTAGCCTCATTTGAAGATTTTAACAGTTTTTCTTGAAAAAACGATGTTAAATATAATTTTTTCACATTTAATGTTATTACAAATATTAAAGAACATTGTATTCTCTATACGATTTGACTGCATTGTATACTTCATATTAACTGAATATAGAGTTATGGAATTATAAATAAATTAAATTTCATAAATTATCCAGCTATGCTAGAAACAGCTACTATATTAAGAAAATTCTGATTGAAAGATGTCAGTGTCAAGTGCAATTGACATATTCATAGTATATTTGTATTATAATTTTACTCGAAATATAGGATCTTTTTGCTCTAAACTTTCTGTATGGAATTTGTATAAAATACATACAAGTGTCGGAAGGTAATGTACATACAATAAATTTAGAATCTTTTGCAAGAAACTTTCTGTATGGATTTTATAGAAAATACATAGGCATTTACGAAAATTCTACCGGTAGATACCGCATCTACCGACTGTGTTCGAAAACACGAGTGATAAAAAGTTACCGTGTTCGAAAATTGTTCAATATCTACCAGATCCATCTACCGGATTCATGAAGAATCTAATCTCAAAAAAAGGTAGGACTCTGCTCAGTTTGTTAACTACGTCAAATTTCTAACCTGTTTTAAATTTTCAAATTTTTTCATAGGTTATGGATCTACCCTGTTTACCACTTGCGTTCTTAAAATATCGATTTCGGTAGCTATAAGCTGATAAAAAGCTGTTTACCGGTAAAAGTTCACCGGTAGAATTTTTTAATTTGGCAACTTATAATTGTTTATAACACACGAAGGTGTATATTATTGTTATTTAAATATCAAATTGATATTTTATTTTTTCTTAATGCAATAATATAAACAATAATTTTTAAAATTTTAAATAATGTAATATAAATAAAATTTAATATACATTTTTATTTAATTATGGCTATCCATCATGGTCACCGAAATGGATAAGCCGTGATGATATTTATGTTTTATTTATTTAAAACATATTTACATTTATATACATATGACTGTGAAAAAGAAAGAATTTATATCTGTTGTATTTGTAGTACAAAAATCAAAGTATATATTGGAAATTTTAATTTTTTACATTTTAAACAAAATCTAATATGGATTTTATAGAAAATACATTGGCATTTACGAAAATTCTACCGGTAGATACCGCATCTACCGACTGTGTTCGAAAACACGAGTGATAAAAAGTTACCGTGTTCGAAAATTGTACAATATCTACCAGATCCATCTACCGGATTCATGAAGAATCTAATCTCAAAAAAAGGTAGTGATGCAAAGCGAAGCGCGCGCGTTAAAAGTGGAAATGTGTTCAAAGTAGGACTCTGCTCAGTTTGTTAGCTACGTCAAATTTCTAACCTGTTTTAAATTTTCAAATTTTTTCATAGGTTATGGATCTACCCTGTTTACCACTTGCGTTCTTAAAATATCGATTCCGGTAGCTATAAGCTGATAAAAAGCTGTTTACTGGTAAAAGTTCACCGGTAGAATTTTCGTAAATACCTCATATAACTGACGGAAGGTAATGTGCTGGCCACATCAGATTTTTTAATTTGGCAACTTATAATTGTTTATAACACACGAAGGTGTATATTGTTGTTATTTAAATATCAAATTGATATTTTATTTTTTCTTAATGCGATAATATAAACAATAATTTTTAAAATGTTAAAAAATGTAATATAAATCAAATTTAATATACATTTTTATTTAATTATGGCTATCCATCATGGTCACCAAAATGGATAAGCCGTGATGATATTTATGTTTTATTTATTTAAAACATATTTACATTTATATACATATGACTGTGAAAAAGAAACAATTTATATCTGTTGTATTTGTAGTACAAAAATCAAAGTATATATTGGAAATTTTCATTTTTAACATTTTAAACAAAATCTGATAATGCTTTGAAAGTAAATTTTAAATTTTACAAGAAATGTTATTAAAAGAAAATGTATAAAGGGATCTTTGTGTTTCGTATTTACAACTTTCCTCTGAAATTAATAGGTCGTAAAATAAAAAAATAAATTGTATTTTCTACATGACAGATTTCCAATCAGACCGTCCATGAACAAAACAATACAATGCAGCATGTCACCAAAATGGCTACTGTTGCTTGTGTTGGCAAACATACCGATTGATGTTAAAATGCTGCGGTTTGTTATTGTTTTTTTGTTTTATTAATATATTTTCATACAGAAATATTTTTTTTACACTGAAAAAGAAGAGTGCCCCGTCTCAAAACGTGCTAATACACAGGAAGAACTGAGCTTATAAAAGTCTAGATATCAATTTAGAAGTGGGGTTAGGTTACAAAAAACCAAACGATAATATTTGTACCAATGTTTTTGTTTTGTTATGGTAAAGGTATGTAAAATATAACATTTTTGAAATTATACTTATTACTGTTTCTTTTGTAGACACAACATTTCCAGAAGTTCATCGAAAATTCTTCCTAAGCGTAGTTATATAGCATATGAAAAAGGCATAAATGTACACACTGTATTTGTATATTGTAGTAACAGTTTATGTTCTAAATTAACGACATTGTAATCCGTGACAGTAACAGGTGAAAATTATCAGGTGGCTAAATCCATCAACTTAAAACGATGGCCACAGTAGAAGAAATATATTTTTCTAATTTAAAATCAAAACATGAACTGGTTGGTAATATAAAACAAGACATTCCAGTAACAAAGCAAAACATAATTTTCTCATATTTAAGTGATTAACTACTTATTTCATAATAATTACAAAAATAAATACTCAAAAGAACTATTCCTGGGCAAAGATGAGTTAATGTATAACAAACAGTTATTATTTTATCTAGTATTGTTACATATTAATTTGAATACCTGCTAAGAATAGTTACTGATAATTTTCCGGACAAAATTGTATTTTTTGCTTTTAACAGCTCTTGCATCCAATATGATTTTGCTAAATTTTCGTGTATTCTTGTAGTCTCCAGTTCTGTTAAATAAAGGTACATGCACGGGCGCCGACTTTTCAAAATTTCCTTGGGGGCACAAAGCTGGCGATGTTTTTTTTAGCTCACTACACGAATATATGACACCCCCCTTAGCATTGTATACATGTATTGTATATGACAATAATCAAAATTAGAACCTTCAAAAATCACCATGGCCAACTTCAATGAATTACGCTACGCTTATTATAGCCGTCTAAAATGTACGGCATTACACATTGTGGCATTTTGAGAAATCATCTGTCATAAATAAATATTCTTTTTAATATTTCAATTTTTAAATATTTCTTATACCACGGCCCACTTTATTACACTGCGCCAGAGACAACTATCTAAAGAGAGATTGGACAGACTTATGGGTGACCTTGTAACAAAGTGTTTGGCGATGCGGGGTAAACGGAGCACGGGGAAAACAGTTCGTTGCATATTTCTTCAGAGGGCAGCAAAATCACAAAACTGACTAAGAATTAACATAGAAGGCAATGCAAAAAAATGTAATGGAAAATTTGTACGTCAAACTGAAAATTTTAAAAGCTGAAATGACATACATAATTTTTTAACCCACATAATTTGATATTTTGTATGTTTAAAACATACAGAGAACTCAGAAGGTATCTTATGAATATTAATTACTTTTTATATAATAATATTTATAAACTTTTCATATTTATAAACTTTTTTTACACATATTTCTGCGTAGAATTTCATAGAGAACAAATTCTTAATGCTTGTATATCGAATGTCCATAACTCAGGTGATATAGAACTTGCCGAAACTTACAAATTAGGAGATAAATATCCTATTGAACATTTATCAAAATAACTTGATCATTTGCAATTCATCGGAAGAATTCTATATGAGAAAAGAAAGGAACCAACGGACAAAGAACTAAAAATACACAGTAGTGTGTAACAGCGGACAATATCGTTCATAAAGTTACGACTAAATGAGTTATGCGAAGAACTATGAAGATGTTGGAAGTTGATATTCCTTAGCTCCCAATTTTTTTTCATTTCTTTCACCTACGTACGTCTCTTTGTAACACATCGGTAAATAAGATTTAAAAATTGTTTCAGGCAAATAATACTAATAATACAGCAATGTACATATCAAATTGTGTTGCTTACAAGTTTTAGTTTACATCACATACATAGATGTAAAAATATGGCTCAAATATTATAGTACACAAATTAGAAATCTCGCGAAGAGGTGAGGAAATTGCCAAAAAATATACAAATTTATATATATATATATATATATATATATATATATATATATATATATATATATATATATATATATATATATATATATATACATTAATGTTTTTCACTATTCCTAAAATAATTATCTGGATAAATATTATTAAACTCTGTTAATAATATTATTTATATACCTACTAATTGTTCTTTTGCAATTTAAAATTTGTACACTATATATTTTAAATAAATATTCATAATACATATCAATATGAAATTTTCTTTTTCTTTCAAATATAAAAAAAAACAATTTTAAAAACACATCATTTTAAAGATCGAGATACCGTGGTTTAGTTAGTTGCATATGTTGATAGGTGGCGAACTTTATGACGATACAAAACATTGAGTTTCCAATCTCTCTTTAGATAGTTGTCTCTGCATTGCGCTATACGGTCCTCTCAAATTTCACTACACTTACATACATGAAGTTAAGTTTGCAGAGACAGATCGAGTACGTCAAGTGGAGACACGCAAGGCGTAACATTCTACCATTTTTACAAATTACCTGTCACAAATAAATAGTAATTTGAATATTTAAATTTTGAAGTATTTTATTTATTTTTCATAAACTCACAAAACATATTCCACATCTAAACTAAAAATTAACAGAGGCCAAATAGGGTTTAGGGACACCGATACTATTCTCCTAATTAAAATAAAATAACTAGATGTCACAACAATCTGTAAAACTTTTACGACAAATTTTTATATGGGAAAATAACGATTTAAAACAGCTATAAATAAGAGTAGCGCAAATAAAAATTCAATAAAGTTAGCCGTGCTTATATTTACTTTTAATAAACTGGTAAACGCCCGCAAGGTACAAATATGTCATCATCATGACCGATATCCGTGTACAAAGCAGATTAGCACCTCCACCAATGGGTAATATGCCGTGATGATATATTTATATTTATTTATTTTATATTTATAAACTGACAACTCATTTTGCACATTTAAACTTCATTGACAAGGGCCAAGAAGGATCTGGGACACTGACACTATACTCCTAATTGAAATAAAAATAACTAGATCATGTCACTACTAGATATTCATATCAAATCTGAAAGGGGCAAATGTTTATACGAGATACAACAATTTGAAATGGGCATAATAAGAGTAACGGTATTCAATGAAGTTGGCTATGATCTAACTTCTAAGCTGTCGGCAACTCTGTCGGTCACTTCTGTTACGTTACCGCCATCTAGGCTGTGCATTAGAATGCTCAATTTAGCGCGGAATTCAAACATAACTTATTAAGGAATGATGGGAAACTAAAAACCTAATTTTCAGTGAAAATTATTTTAAATTAATTTTATATTCTTTATTTTAATTACATATAAATATTATTAATATTACATTGTAATTTATTTATTATACTCTTCTCTTAAATAGAATAAACGTGCCAAAATTTACATATTTTTATCAAATTCAAAATATTGCAAAAGTATTGCGTCGCACCGCACTACTATTCACAAATTCATTTGCTACGGCTTGAATATTTCAAGAATTTGTTTCTTCGCGATGTACGTGGAGAATGGACAAATAGTTTAAACGCTGTTGTGTCATCGTTGAGCGAATATAACTTTTTAACCTTCGAAGACACGAAAAAAATCTCTCGCGGTACAAGTTGATGCAGGTATGGTTAATATGCAGCATATGAATTTTATAAACTCACTCAGCATTTCACTTAGTGCTATACCCCTATCACCTTTTTGGATATACTGTACTACATCATTAAAACATTTGATATCAAATTTATCTTTTCTTGCTAAATCAAGAAGCATATCTCTGTGAAGTATTAAACGGTGTTCATCGAAATTTGTTTGGTAGAACTCGAGTACACCTATAGCATCTTCTTCCCCGACAGCGAATTTCTCCATTTTAATTAAAATCTATTTTCTAAACTATTTACAGTCTGATCTATTACCTGACAAAATAGTTGCTTATATTTCTGTTGGGGCGTCTCGAAATAGTGTGCAGTAGAAGACGTCATCCAGTCGTTTAGGGATTTTTCTCCTGCGTGGCAAAACCGGCGCTTCTATGTCCAAATCATTAGCACTTTGTAATGCTTTGTTCTAGAGTACATCAAAATCGTTTTCTCGTTGCCTTTGCAATGATATTTTAAGAATGTTAACTTTAATTTAATGATGAATTTTGAAGTTGGGAATTCAGTAATTCAATTTTTTCAAAAATACCGATCATCAAATTTAACAAAAACAAAATCCCAAACTGCACGAGTTTAGTTAAAAAACCATTTGCTTTTGTCCCAATTTCGCTTCTTTCATTTTTGTGTAAGTCATTCAAAAATGTTAAAACAACTCCATAATTGGCTTGCAAAGTGAGGAGAGAAATAATTCTAAGGCACCATCTGGTCGGACAAAATGTTCTAAGCTGCTGCTTCTTACGAGGTTCAGTAACATTATCATCATTATTAGAATGATATTCACTTTGTAGTTTATTAAAACATGCTATTCTTTTTGGTAAATTTCTGATAAGTGTGATGAGTTCCCCAGTACTAAGAAATCTCGTATTGTTTGAATATTTTGCGTGGAATCTTGCACGACTAAATTTAAAGTATGAGCCGTGCAGTGTACGAAAGTTACTCTTGGCTCCTCCATCTTTATTCTGCTTTGTAATCCGGATATACGCCCGCTTACACTGCTCGCACCGTCGTAACCCTGACCTCTACACTGCTGTATTGGCATCGAAAATCGTAATAAAATATCTTTTACTATAGCAAATGTTTCTGCGTTAGTTTCATCAGTTTGATAGAAACCTATAAAATTTTCATGTATAGTCATATCATTTTTTACAAAACGTAAACAAGCGGATATCTGTTCTTTTACGGATATATCCATTGTTTCATCTATCATTATAGAGAAAAAATCTGATTTTTTTATCTCATTGACCAGTGATCGTGTAACATTTTTGGCCATTATAGATATAATTTCATTTAAGATGTCATGCGATATCCACTTGTATTCAGTCCTATTTAACCAGGATTTTAGATCAACGTTATCATCTGCTCTTAAAAAAAGTAACTGATAAATATTTGAATTTTCATCGGTGTGACCACGGATAGATAAACCTTGTGACAAATACTGCAAAGGCGTAACCATCGATACTAAGGCATTTCTGGCCACTAACATCTCTTTGTCTTTAGCTTCGTTTAAAGTTTGTAAAATATTTGTATCTTTCTTCAGAGAATTATAGAACAAGAAACAAGTGCGATGTAATAAACTACCTTCATGTTTTCTAAACCTTTCAATAGCTTTTTTCCAGTTTGTAAAGCCATTATTAACAAAGGATGCTAATGAGTTAAGTTCAATACTAGATAACTTTGGAATTGGCGTCTTTATTTCCTTAACTGCAATACAACAAATATTGCAGAATACTTTTCCATTTTCATATTTAATCCATTTAAATTGATTGGTCCATTTATCACGAAAACGTCTGCCAGGAGAATAAATGTCACTTGTTATTTTATTGGTATCAACTGTTTTGTTAATAGTGTCACTTGTTTTTGTATTAACATCACTCTCACTCTTATTAGTGTTACTCAATTTAATAATAAATTTATTCATTTTATTTCAAATATTGTATTTCACGAAACCAGAAGTTATGAGGTTAAGATATTACAGGATTGTTGCACGTCAACTGGGTGATGACAGGAACTGGAAGCGCATGCGTAATGACTTCTTCTAGTCTACATCTACTCACATACTCATAAGATTCACTGCACTGAGCTTCTCTAGCTCACGTCACCTCGCTTGGTAAATGATGTGAGTTTATCTTTAAAATAATGAAAATTTAGGGCTTTATTATTGATTAAAAAAAATTGCTGAGTTGTCGCATTGGGGGCATTGTCTCAAGGAAAAAATCGAGGTAAAACATAACTAAAAAAATTAATTTATTATTGTAATCAGTATTTTTATTTATTTATTTTTTATTTATTATACATTCAGGGTCATAAGTATGATATGAACATGTAAAGATTAATTATAAAAACATTATAAAAAAAACATCCAAAAGAAGTTAGTACATGTGGCATTATAAGAATAAAATAAATACCCTTAACTATGGGATAGATATTCTTGTTCACTATAAAAACAGTTTTGAATTAAAAGAAATTTCAATTTGGTTTTAAAATTATTTAGGGAACTACTTATTTTAATGTGCTCCGGCAAGTGATTGAAAAAAAGTGCACCTTTGTATTCCGGAGATTTTCTACCAATGTCTAGACGTCTGTGAGGCATTCTAATTAAGTCCTTCTGCCTGGTGTTGTAGCTATAAATGTTACTATTAATATTAAATTTATGTTTATTTTTATAAATTAATATACAAAGTTGGTAAATATAACAAGATGGAACAGATAATATTTTAAATTTTTGAAATAAAGGCTTACAGGATTCATTGTATGAAACATTTGCTATGCATCTAACAATTCTCTTCTGGGAGATGTAAACTTTTTTTGCTGAAACTGATGAACCCCAAAATTCAATGCCATAGCATAGTCTTGAGCCAACAGCCGCATGATAATACATCAGTAGCTGCGCTACATTTAAATATGACTTGAGATGTCTTACATGAAAACATGCATCCAACTTGGTAACAACATCACAATGAGCTTTCCAATTAACGTTTTCGTCAACAACCATTCCCAAAAATGTTGTATTTTCCTTTTTAGAAATAGGTTCATTATTTACTGATAAATCAATATTGTAATTTTCAGTTTTTTGATAGGTATGAAATTGTACAAAGTTTGTTTTAGCAGCATTGAGATATAAACTATTTATATTGAACCAATTCGATAAATTTTGCATGATTTCATTACATTTTTCTTCCAAGCAGTTCTGATCTTTATGAGAAACAACCACTGATGTATCATCTGCAAAAACTGTTAAGAGGCAATCATTGTTAACATAATTAAACAAATCATTTATGTATAAAATAAAAAGAGTAGGAGCTAAGACCGTCCCTTGGCCTACTCCTATTTTAGTTTCCAGTTGCTCAGAGTTTACTGATGAAGAATTTTGTTTAATAGTAACGTATTGTTTTCTACCAATTAGAAAAGTCTCTACCCATTTCAGAGAGTTTCCTCTTAATCCTATTTTTTTAAGCTTCTCTAAAAGAATATTATGGTCAATGCAGTCAAATGCTTTGATTAGATCGCAGAAAATGCCTACTGGGCATTCCCCATTCTCAATGTGACAAATAATTTTTTCATAAAATGTTCGTACAGCACAAATTGTTGAAGAACTAGTCTGAAAACCAAATTGATTAGGGTTAACTATGTTATTTTGTTTAATGAAAGATTGTAGTCTATCCAGAAAACAATATTCATAAATCTTTGAGAAGATTGAAGTCATTGCAACTGCTCTATAGTTATCCATAGATTTGCGATCACCTTTTTTGTAAACTGGTATTACTTTACTTAATTTGAGAATTTCTGGAAATTTTTCAGATTCAAATGAAAGATTTATTAGGTAGACTAATGGTGTAAGAATAAAATTAATTATTGATTTTATTAAGTAACCTGAAATATCATCCGGCCCGGATGATTTTTTATTTTTAAGTTTCTTATTTAATAACGACAACATTTCGTATTCAGTAAAAGGTGTTAGAAATAAACTATTGGATTGCTGACGCATATTACTACCAACTAAATGATCAGTATTGTTAATATTTTTTATAGTATTAAGAGGATCATCTCTGAAAAATGGTTGAATTTATTAATAATTACCTCAGAATTAGTTACTTCAACCCCATTATCCAAAATACTTAGCTCAGGCTCAATATCTGAATTAATACCCTTAGATGAGTTGATAACTTGCCAAGTGTTTTTAATAACATTGTTTGAGGAGAATATTTTATTTTGGTAGTACTCTTTTTTCGTTTCCTTCACCAGAAGAGAATGCTTCGATTTAGCCTCATTATAAGTCCTTGTAAGCAAAGAAAATTTTTTCTTTAACTGAAATAAATTATTAAGATTATAACTAGAACATTTAACAGCATCATTTATCCACGGTTTGTCGGAATTTATAATTTTAGTTTTTTTGACGGGGAAGCTGTTATTGAAGTAATATAAGAACTGTTTATAGAATTCATTGAATGTCTCATCAGAGTCGTTTCTTGTGTATATGTCTGACCATCTTTCTTTGCCTAATTGATTTTGAAATATTTGCATATTACAGTTACTAAAATTCCGTCTGTAGTCATGTGTATAATTGATATCTGATTGATTTATCTTCGAGTTTAACAAAACGGATTTATGATCAGATATAAAGTTTTCTAATACATCACAATATGCATTATTAATGTTTGAAAAAATATAATCTAGTGTATTATCCTTTCTTGTGGGTTCTTTAACTAGATTATTCATATTAAAAGTCTGGAAGATATTATTTAACATATTAAAATCTTTAGAATCTCTTACCGGATCAACATTAAAATCACCTAGAACAATAAAATATAAATTTGGTTCATATAAAGAATCTAATACCTGATATAATTGATCACAAAATTCATATATATTAGAGTGCCTTGGAGATCTATAGCAAACTAGTATTATTACTGTCGTTTTTGAATCTACATACCAATATGCACCACAAATTTCAAACTGTTTTTCTGTACAATAATTAGATAAATCTATACACTTTGTTTTAACATTACATTTAGCCCAAATTCCAACTCCACCACCTCTGAATTCAGATCTAGAAAAATTTGAGATAGGTTTAAAATTTTGAAAATGAACATACTTTATTGAGTTCTGTGTACGCCACGTTTCTGCTAAGCATATGAATTTTAAATTATTGTAACTTTGTGCATACTCAGTTAAAATGATATCTATTTTATTCTCTGTCAATGCCTGACAATTTAAAAAAATAAAATCATGATTCATATCGAGAGTCCTGTTGTATTTCACTTTACTTGCTCTTTCGGGGTAGTCCGAGTCACATACGTCCCATAAGGCCATTTATCCTCGTTCATTGCTTGGTTGAGATTTACTGAATTAATTATTACTTTGAATGATGCGTAATGTTCGGGATGTTTGGATTTTATATCTTCACACTTCACTTCAGGAAAATCATCTTTAAGAAAATTTGTCAAGTCATCTACATTTGTTTCAGGTTTAAGTCTGGAGACAAACAAGAATGACTTTTTTGGAGCAACTTCTAATGTTGTATTTTCTTTTGCTTGTCCTACAATTCTTAATATACCCTTTTTATTATGTTTACCAGGCACCTTGTCCGGATTTGATTTAACCTCCCTATGATAATTGTTACTGTTTACATTTTCAGCCATTTTGTTATCACTTTTTGTGGATTTGTTTGCAGTTTTTTCTGTTATCGACTTCATTTTATTTTTATTTGCATGTTTTGTATTTGCACTGTCAGATGTCTCAACTTGATTATTTATTCCTTGATTATTAATTGAACAGCTGTTCGAGTTTGACTGTGGCAATATTTTTTCTTTCAGCGGTCTCGATCTTCCAATCTTATCATTTTGAAGTAGTGATATTATTAATTCTTGATCTTTTATTCTACTTTCAAGATGAGTTATTATTTTATTGTATATATTACACTTATCTCGCGAGTCTTCCAATTTTTGCAATGTAATAGTACACATGGTACAAACACCATTGTCACCAGCATCGACAAATATTTCATTATCTTCATCCTTTTTAACTTTATTTGCATGTTTTCTTAGCAAACTGTTGTCACTTTGATTATCAGGTAACGTACCATGAATTATTAATTCTATTAATTCACTCTTTTTTAGTTTATTGAGCTCATTAACTTCCATACTCAGAAACGCGTCAACTTTATTCGCCATCTTATAATTTTAAATAGTTCATCTAATTTCAGAAAGTGTAAAACGTAATTCAGAAAAAATATTTGTCATGAGGAATTATAATTTTAGAATCTCAGATAGGAGTTCTTAATATTCAATAAACAAAACACTCTAATACTAAAAATTTCTGGCTAAAAAAATACATTCAATCAAGGCCATTCTAAACACTGCCTGCCGCACGGTTCTAAGCACAGAACACAAACAGTGAAGAAATGAAAACCCCATGTTAAACCATGGAAACACGAATGACAGTTAGCCCTCTGGTGACTCGATGGCCAACGATTTTGACGTTTATTAAGTATATATATATATATATATACATATATATTGCAATATATTTTGTTTTATCATAGAATTGTTATATAAATATATTATAATATGCATAAAAATTAACAAAATTATTCTGCTCAAACATAAATACAATATAATATAATTAAAGTTAATTACATGGAATTGAACTTTTTCATTTTTTTTGTATGTTCAGCACTTATCTTCACTTTTTTTAAATAAATTTATAAATAAAAAGTGGGACACATTTATCTAATATTATTTTATCACAGTCATGTTTTGGACAGTAAATGACTAGTTCGTTCTTTATTGTATATAAGTATTTAAAATTAGTTTCAATATTTTTTTCGAAACCATTTGGTTCTAAATATTTATATAAATTATAAATGAACAGGTTTCATGACATACTCACTTGTATATATCAGTCTCATTTTCTCATCATTTTCTTTAAATGATGTGAAGATATGGTTATCTGCAACATCTACAGAAATTAATTTATTTCTACAGTTGTTACAATCAGGTACAACAATTTGTTTTTTAAGCCAAAGCCTGTCGATCGTCACCGGGTAAATTTGCAATTTCAGGAAATTCTGGTTCAAGACAACAGTTGCCTACTTCTTGTGGTGCGTCAGTATTTTGTGAATACTCCAAGAGCCATTGCAAATTATCCAAAGGTGTGCAGTTGTCACTTTCCCAGTTGCCTTCTGAATTTTGTAAAGCTAATTTATTAATAACGATACTTTTAAGGGCAGAAGTAAATTGGTGACAAGTGGGATTGGTATTACACACACCGTGTTGACGAATATTGCAAAATAAGTTTTCAATGGGGTCTTGATTAAAATAGTAAGCTACAATGTGCTTCCACTGTTTTTTAATGCCCCGCACCATAAAAATAAGTGCATGATTAGTAGCTTTATTTTTCGGCCAAGAGAACCTAAGTCAAGATATCCACTTATTATTTGTTTATTGCGTTCGTAATGAAATCCGTGACACAATGAGATTTCATCAGAAATTAAAACAGAGTAACGATCGGATTCTTTTAATTTTTGTATCTCATTTTTTAGATGATTTAAAATACCATTTGATAAAATTTTCTTTAAAGTCGTCACTGATGGCAATGAAATATATAATGATGAATATCGATATAATTTAGTACTTTTTTATAAACGCACAATGCAAAAGCTTTATCTTGCTGTGTCCACCTGCGAGCATTCAAATTTTTGTTGGCATTACGTAACTGTGAATTAATAAATTCTATACTGACATCGTTCAAACTTTGTTCCATAAATTCAATTTTTTTTCCTATATAAACTGTCTAAAACATGATATTTATCTCTCTCATTTTTTAAATTGTTTCTTAATTTACTAAATTTTGCCATTGTGTATCTATGTATTCTATACATTGTCATTTTTGTAGCAGTTAATTCATTCTTAGAAAGACCTATTTTGCCTAAAATTCCCTTGTTCGATTCATTTAAGAATTGGTATTCATCACTATTATTACGAGATATAGAAATATCACTTGAATTTAGAAGGTTGTCAACAGAACTTTGAGCGCCGGCGTAATTATATTCTTTTGCGAAAAAAAATTGCTGGAGAATTGTTACTTTCGACTACTAAAACTGAATTACTACTGATATTTTTGTAAGAAAGATTGTAATTAATCATGTCACCAGACGTTATTCTAACGTGCAGTTGGACACAAAATGTGCAGTGGGAAAAATAAATTGTGCAGTGGGAAATTAAAATCTGTGCAGTTATTTTTTTTTTCATTTATTACGAATATACAAACTAGATAAAATTAACAAAAAAACAAACTCAAAATAATAAATAATATATGATTTTTTTACAGTTAAACATTAAAATTTCTTTGTGCTGCTAGGTTTTTCTTTAGCTTCATCTCCAGATTTTTCGCGTGCCTCATCCTCATCATTGGCCTCAACAAAAATACCTTTATACCACCTTTGTTGTTTGGCTTTTGCTGTTGCCTTGATTCTGTGGTCACGGTTGTTTAACCACATTATTGTGGCTTCTCGGGCATCCCACTCTGACAGAGCAGACATGTTATGGTAAATGTATAGATACTCAATTTCAGATTCCACCAACAAGCTACTCCGAGACACGCTTTTCAGAGTATTGCTGGTACTTATAATTCGTTCTACATCCGCACTATGCGGTTTGGCAGTCATAATCCGCGCAAAAATTTTAGCTGCAGTAACGAATTCCGAAGAATTCGTCAAGAACTTAACCAACTCAGGAAGCGTCAGTTTCCGCAACCTTTCTATTTCCGGATGTTCTAATATATCCTCATAATCCAACTTAAGTTGGGTTATACAAATATCTTTCCCTAAAATTATGGACAGCTTCAACATCTACTGCGCTTAACAATTCTAAATTCGTGAATTTTTTTAACACTGACAGCTTATTTGCATCTATTACAAATCTCTGAGTAAGGAACTCTACCAGAGAATCGAGTACTTCCGCACTGACGGCGTCATAGCTTCGCTTCTCCGAAACATACTTATGATGCTCTTTCAAACGTTTGTCTCTATTTCTCTGAAGTCTAAAGTCTTTTAGTAAACGTTGTTTTTTTTAATTCAATGAGTTTATTCTTGACGGAATTTGTTGCCTTGTCCATATCTAGAATGGTCATGTTGTCCCCTTGCAATTTTTTCTGATATCTGGTAAATATGGTCAGTACGTCTGCTAGAAAAGCGAGTAGTCGCAAATTGTCTTCATTTAATAAGAATGAAAGAAATCCTTAGTTTCCTTTTCTCTTGATTTTTGCATGCAAAGAACTAATGCATGCCAAGAAACAAGAACTGAATTTATAAGTGAAAACGTAAATTCGGTCCATTTTACTTCAAATAACCTGGGACGTCTAAGAAGCTTGCAACTATGAGAATTAGCCAGATCCCGAAGTTCTTTCGTCCTTAAACTAGATGAATGAAAAAATGTACTTAGCCCCACCAACTCTTGGGAAATAAATTTTATGTCGGGCACAGAATGACTTGTAGATTTCCATGCTAGATTTGCGCGGTGCGCTGAACACCAAATTTTTAAGAGAGGTGATAAAACTTCATGTTTACTTTGGTCTCTTTTCTTTTCAAAAAGTTCCCATAGTCCACCCTTTTCTCCTGTATTTACGGATGCACCATCTGTTACTATAGAAGAGGCGAATATAAAAATATTATTTGCCTCATCAGCTCCAATAGTTCGAATACAAGAATTTTCAACAGCTTCTAAAATTCCCTGAGCTACAAGGCGAGTTGGTTCGCTAGCTCCCAGAAAGTATTGTTTCGTGTTTCCAGATTTTGTTACCACATTTGCCATAACATATATCTTGTCTATTTGTGTCCGGTCCACGCTGCCGTTACTGTCAACGATACACTGTAAAAATTCTTTATGTGCTGTGGGAGTTAGGTACTGAAAATTAATACTATCTACAGTATCTTGATTTTTTTCATTGCTATTAAAGCGAAAAGAAGATGCAAGTTTTGATATCACAATCCTTGAAAGAAATGAGAAAGCACTTAAAGTGAATTTTTTTGCATCTCCATAAGTATGTAAAAGCAAGCTGCCAACTTTATATGCCAAGTCTTCGTTCATTTTGGACACTATTTTGCCCATACATGTAGTTGTTTGGACTTCGACAGCATCAAGGGTGGATAACCGATGAGCTTTGACACATTCAGCATGATAAAGCTGTCTTACATGGCCACTGACTGTTTCCGTTCGATAAATGGTGCCCGACTCTTTTGCAATTGGACGGACTTGACCCTTCTTCGAATGCATTTTTACAATGGTTGGAAAACAAATGCACACCATACATTTGACATAATGGCGGCCGCCTGTATGAAAATGTTGTATATGTTTGTCTGCCAAATTCGGTATTTTTAAATGCTCAGAAGCAGAAATAGACGTTTGAGACGTCGAAGGAATATTTACTCGTACTTCTACGTTAGCCTCAACTTCTGTCGCTTTTCGGTTAGATACATCAACATTTTTTTTAATATCACTTTGGATTGGTTGGTTTACAGTATTTCTCTCACTATTAGAGGTCATGAGTACAGTTTCACTATGGATATCGCTTGATAAATTAATATTTGAATTGTTAGCTTGTATATCGTCTTTTTCAGTACTACTCATATTATCGGATGAAGTTGCCGATGTTTTAAGCCATTTCTGAAAAAATATTATTTGTTTGGTCTTCTGTTTACCATCTTTAGTTCGTTTCATGTTTTACTATTAAATCTAAGAGTCGCGGGTCCCGTTTTAAATCTGAAACCTGAACCCTAAAAGATCAACGTAACTACTTAGATATTTTTTCATATCCGCGCCCATGGAGTGGCAGTCAAAGTGAAGTCATTTCGCCCTCTACTGTGAACTTTTCATGACCTTTAACAAAGCCATTTTGTTTAGATTACGTTTGTGTGTTCTCCAGATAAATCTGAAAATATTCGCAATTGATACAACAAAGTCTATTTATTTCGTTGTCATTAGCTTAGAATGTAAATGTATGCAGAAATAATTTTATATAAGTTCTCCATCGTTCTAAGGTTTATTTCAAATAAATACAAAATGAAAATATTTATTTTATTATTTTGTCGTTCATAGTTCATAATCAAGCTAAACCAGCTAAATTGTTCGTTTTTCATAGAATTTAAAATAATATAATATTATGAATATCTTTTGTGCGTTTTGTTGCATGCATTTCTAATTAAAATAGAATATTTGATTAAAGCACGTGCTTTTTAATATTTTACAAAATTTAGTTAACTAAATTCAATAAGTATATATATATATATATATATATATATATATATATATATATATATATATATATATATATATATATATATATATATATATATATATATATATATGGATGCGGAAAGTACTCGCGACTGTGTCGTGTAGTTAAGAAAACAAATAGCGGGAATGCAGTCTAGGAGTATGTTGGGCTCTAGTAAATAATTGTCACTCTTTACAATTAACCAAGCTTTCGGTTATTTATTTTAACCATCCTCAGGGTTCTAAAATATGTTATATTTATTACAAATAAATACAATTTTGCGATTTAAAAATTTTGTTACATTGTGTGAGATTAAGTATTAAAAATTATATCTACGTTGTACATCGTTTTTTGGAGAAAGAAATTTTGAAAAATTTTAAGTTTTGTTCTTTTAACATTTTAAATAACAGTAAGTAATGTATTGTCGAACTATCACAGTGTAAAATTTTGACTAAAAATTTTTCTTTTTATCACAGTGTGTTTTATAAAAACTATTATACATATGACATTAATTCTACTTTAATCAAGAACTTGTTTGTACTGATTTCTAACTTTAAAATTGTTTTGGCTGCATTTTGGGATTAAATGGTAATACGAAGAAGATATTCACTTACCAAAATGTCGCCAGAGGAACGGCGCGAAAATTTAAATTTAAATTTTTAATGAAAATTAAAAATTATTGTGATCAAGTGTAGAGTTAGAATTGTTATTATTGTCCGATAGGATTTTTTGTAGTTGTGGTGTTACTTCTGGTATGTATGATAGTGATGCGTATTTGACTTGCTGGCTATTATTTTGTTCATTGTTGCGTGGTTGTACGTCATTTTGATGAGAGGTGTTAAATATTAATTTATTTAAAAAAATTGATGGGGTAACCATTTTCAAGTAACATATCTCTTAATTTTGTTAAATTTTTCTGGTGAAATGTTTCATGTGATAATTTGAGAATTCTCGACTTTAAGGCTAAGATGACGTTAATTTTTAGACGTTTTGGTTGTACTGATTTATAATGAATATATCGCCCTGATGCAATCTGTTTTTTATACCAGTCTGTTTTAAGTGTCCCGTCGGTTTCTCTAATGACTGTGGTGTCTAGGAAATATATCCTGTTGTTCGTCTCGCATTCAATGGTGAATTGGAGTTGTGGGTTGAAATTGTTGAACGTTTCTAAAATTGTATCTTTTTCCTCCGCTGGGATGCAGCATATTATGTCATCAACGAATTTTTTAAGGAAATCTATTTGGAAATTTAGTTTTGGTACACTCTGCTCTATTAGGTAATCCATAGTATATTGTGCAACTATTGGAGACACAATCGCCCCCATAGGGCTTCCTAAGAGCTGTTTGTAGAATTTATCGTTGTATGAACAGTAGCAGGTGTCAAAAATAAATTTCAAAATGTCCGAGAATTCTTCTAGTGTTAAAGATGTATGTTCGCAAATGTCATCCCACTTGGCTTGGATGCTAGTTTTAGCCGTTTCATAACTGATGTTGCTGAAGAGCGAAACCACATCGAGGCTTATAAGATTATGATTTTCAGGTATTTTGTGATTGTTAATGAAGTCTGCGAAATCGAACGAATCTTTTATATAATAAGGATTTTCAGTATTGTATGCCCAACACCAGCTCCAACTCTTCCTCCTCTAAAATTTCTAAACCTGCATATAGTAATGCCATTTTATCTCAAAAGCAATGACGATAAATATTATTTCTAATTGAATTAAACGTCATTGACACAATGAAATTTATTTGAATTGTAATTGTATATTTTTTAAGTTAACTGTAAAAATAATTTTTATTGAATGATTATGTAACTGATTCAAATATATTAAAATTGCAATATACTAATTGAATTTAATAATTTCTTCAGTAATAAATTTTAAGTATTAGGTATTTATATTCTATAAGTATAAGCAAATTTATGTTAAATGTTAAAATAAAATAATGGCATACTTTCAACTCACCTTAAGAAATTAAAAACCACTTAAAGTCAATGAGTACAAAAAAATTAGAGTTGAAAGTCGAACGATTCAATCACAGATTCAATGATGGCGCCGAAACAACTGACAGCTTCGATCTGGATAACTAAATTCCAAGATCCTATGTGTGCTTGGAATCCAGTCTCGAATTCTCCGTTGGGTGTCACGTCATGGCTCGCATATCGGTTATGACCGCCGGTATTCGACGATCTCCGCTGGGAAATTTTCCAAGATGGAACGCGTATCAATATTGGTAGAAGGTATAAAATAGGCCTCCAGCAACGTGCCAGCAACTATCACACGTCACACGTGCGTTACACCGTCCACCAGTCACTGTGGTGATTTTTCAGTTATATTTAAGAAAAATAAGAAAAAAGGTTATTTCAAATAGAACTGCATGAAGTAATTTACTTATACTGATTGTTTATTTTAGCCAGAAAAATGGAATTTTATTAAAAACTTTAAACTGAAACAAGAAAAAAGCCAGAGCCATGGACATCGGTCGCAAGAAGTACCATTGCAAATAATCGAACTGCGACAATTGGTATTTCACAAAAATAAAAGTGGAGAAAAAAAGGTATTTTAAATAGAACTGCATGAAATGATTTACTTATACTGATTGTTTATTTTAGACAAAAAAAATAAATTTTGTTAAGAAATTGAAACCAGAAAAAGGTCAAAGCTATGAACATCGGTCGCAAGAAGTACCATTGCAAATATACAAACTGCGACAATTGGTATTACACAAAAATAAAAGCAGAGAGCTATAAAAATAAGCACTTTTTCTGTTTTACAAAAAAAAAACGGACTTAATGAGGGCATAGAAAAAGAAATAAGCAATAACTACAGAAAAAAATACAATGTTGCATTAAATTAAAATATTATATTACTGAGTGAGTAACAGCACAATTATTATATTGAACTGCTGAAAATTTTGAAATATTTATAAGTTTTACTTAATCTACATTTTTTTATAAATACAACAGTACTTAGGTTTAGGCACATAATTAACCATCTAAATGTATGGAAGACAGGAAGAGCTCAGGAACAGGGGGAGGGGGGGTCAGCTGCCCCCTTTTTCCCCTGGGTACGCCCGTGGCCTGTAGGTATTATTCGTACACATTCACGTAATGTATTTTATTAATCATTTCAGATGGATCTACTATTTTATTATAATATCAAAAGTTTATTATTTCATGTATTTGAATTATCGCACGAATTAAATTACGAACTTTGTTCGAAATCTTTTAAAAAAAATTATTTAACTCCAAACGTACAAAAGACTTATGGTAGCTCGTGTTATTAAGAAGGTACATCTACTACTAGTTGTTAATTACAATTACACATGTTTTTAACTGATAAGATTAGTCATTGCTGATGACAACAGGCGCGTGATTGATAAAGAATGCCGACTGGCAACCACAAGGCTAGACGTAATATGAAGCCGTACGGCTTGTGATATGAATATAACTCCTCCAACCTTCAAAAAGAAGCTTCATTTGGTAAATGAAGATTCGTCATTGGATTGTTATCAGCAACGTTTTGTTTTTTACAATTTAAATATTTATAATATTTAACAATTAATAATATAATGATTAATAATATAATTATTACATATATAGCTATATAATGAGTACTGTTTTGATAATGTATTTGTGTTATAAATGGTATTTTTTTATGAGATATTCATAGTTTTAATATTTTGCATAAGCAATGTGGAATTAGTAATAATATTCCTTTCAAAACTTTGAATTTTAAAATTTTCAAATAATAATTCTTGACCAAAATTTTGTTTATTAAAATTTACATTATTTGTTTTTATCAATTATTAACATTATTAAATTTGAATATTCCCTTAATATTTATATTTTGTGTATAATTTGGGCATTCAATGGATATATATTTTTCATAAGGACTTATTATAATAACATATGGTGAATTTTCAATTTGGTACATATGGAACTCCTTATCTAAGTCGTGGAAGGAACATTGTTGTAGATTTATTTTATTTGAGAATATATTGACAATACATTCATTGGTTTCTTCTAATTTCGTTTTACAATAATATATTTTATTGAAAATGCATTTATTTATATTGTATATTCTTGAATTATCTTTATAAACTAATTGTTGAGGAACATTAATTGTTACAAATTTATCCTCGTGCATAGTTGGTATGGGTGTTAGTTGATATAATTCGAAATTGTTTTCGTAATACAAAGGAATCTCTAATAAATATTTTATTACATTCTTTGTAGTTTTACAATGGCTTTTTATTAATTTTGAAAAGTCCCAAAAATTTTCAAATTCTATTTTTGATTCTACAGATATTTGTTCTAATATCTCTTGTATATCATTAGGTTGTATAATACTATTATGTATTAAATTTAGATTGCAAAATGAAAGAGAAGTTTCAATTTCGTTAAGAATTTCTATTAAATTTATACTAAGATTAATTAATTGATTAAATATATCTTTTGTTGAAAAGGTGTATTCCCATTTCATTTCTGTTTTAAAATGATTTCCTAATTGCAACAATTTAGATGATATTATATTTTCGTTAATTTTAATATTCTCTAATTGTTTATTAAATTTCTCTGTAAGTTCTTTATTAAAACGAATATTTTCTAAATTTTGAGTTTGTAGGGATTTTTCATTTTCTTCAATTTTTTGAAATATTTTATCATATCGTTCACCGTCTGATGAATCTAGATTGCCAGAGATTTGTTTAATTATTGAACCGAGTGCATTAATTATTCCACGTTTAGGTCTTTTGTTAAAAATATAATTTATTTTATTATCGAGACGAATGAAATTAAAGTTTAAAATATTATTATGAGTTTCGAATTCTCGTTTATATAGTAATGTTCCATTTTCAAGTGCATTTTGAACATGTGTTTTTTGTATTTTAAGGTTTAAGTACTCATTATAAATATTAGTCGTGTTATAATAATAATATATATAATAAGAATTAGAATATATTTTAGTTTTACCTAATTTTATAATATTAAGTCCTATATTATTGTTTATATTTTCTATGTCTCCTCCGGTGCTCGCTTCTGTCCATCTGAAACATTACGTGGACGTTTTAATTTATCAATACGATGTTTCTTATCATGGTCGTCTTTTATTACACCGAGATTTTTATCGTATTCTTTAACATGTAGTTTTTTATAAATCGGGTTTACAATTTTATTACATCGACGAGGGTGTTCTTTAAGAAATATGGTTTTAGGGATATGGTCGGGATTTTTACTAGGTTTAAATCTTTTATTCTTTTCTTGTTGAATTTTCTTATGTATTTCGTCGTGTAAAAATTTCATTTTTGCTTTGTGTTGTTCAAGTATATCTTGTGTTGTAATACCAGTGGGTTTTGTTATTTTTGAATAATCTGAGTATCCAAATATTATCTCTTGTGGTGTTTTCTTTGTACTTGTATGTATAGAGTTATTATATGCAACAAGTGCATAATTAATTTTTGTTAATAGTTTTTCTTCTTTGAATTCTGGTCTGTCATTAAAAATTCTAAGATGTTCTATGATTGTTGAATGAAATCTTTCAATAAGAGAATTTGATTTTGGGTTATTGACACATGTGTTTTTAATTTCTATTTTATGCAGTTTTAATAATTCTTTTACAAGGTTACTTTGAAATTCTGGACCTTGATCAAATATAATTTGTTTTGGAATTACATAATTTCTAAAGAAAGTTAAAAGAGCATCTACAACGTCTGAAGCGTTACTATTAGGCATGGGATACATTTGCGCAAATTTTGAAAATTGATCGATTATAGTCAAAAATTTATGTTTTTCTAGTGAAAGAATGTCAATTCATTATTTCAAAAGGTGATCTTGGCGTGGGCGTTAAATTATCATTAGTTTTTATAGGATCCCGTTCGTATTTATTTTTAAGACATATTTCACATTTATTTATATAATTTGCGATTGTTTGTGTCATGTTTGGCCAATAGAATAAGTTTTTTAGCTTCTGATAAGTTTCTACAATTCCTCTATGATTTGTTTTGCCTTCATGATAATTCATAATTTGTTCTATTTGTTCATTTTTGTCTTCTATGTCTTTTACGAATTGATTACATTTTATTAATGATATGGATTCATTTATAAAAGTTTCTTGAATTACAGTATTAAAGTCTTTCCAAATTTCGTTTTCGAAATAACAATAATATTTTTGATGGGGAATTATGTATTCTTTTATAAATTTAATAATTTCTTTATTTAGATTTTGTAAATTTAGTTTTAAAATTATTCTTTATTTAGTATTATTAAACATATTTTTAATTTGTATTGTTGTTGCATTATGATGTCCTGTAATAATAATTTGATTTTTACCAACATTTACGTTTGTTTCTGTGTGTATTATACCATTTACTGGGTTTTCGTCAGAGGAATGTGCTGTGTCATCATCTGATCCTGAATTTGCAATTATACTATCATTTTCAGAATTAAAAAGTTCTCCTGTTTTTGGATTATGTGTGTACATAGTAATTTCTATATGTGTATTTGCAAAGATTGTTTTAATTAATGATTCTATTTCATTAAAATCTTTTCTATCTAATCCTGAGCAAATTTTTGGAATATCTAATTTTCTAATATTGTTTTCTTCGCAAAATTCTTTTAAATTAATTAAACATGATTCTATATCTTTCATTTTTGGTTCAGATTTATAAATTTGTTTAGTGACTAAATGAAATAAAATTCGATTATTATTGATATGTTGAATTCTAATTTTGCCTACGTCATTTTGTGATGTGTTTAGAAATTTTCTGCATTGAAATTTCGATTCTAGCTGAGTTGATATGCCTTTTGTTAGTTTATTATCTGCGGAAATACAATAAGCAATATTATTTTTAATGTTTAAAATGTCATCGTTAATGTATTTAATTTTTAAATTTGGTTTTATTCTCGAAAGTGCATCTGCATTTGTATTTGTAGTTCCTTTTTTGTATTGAATGTCATAATTAAATTCGTCAAGTTTTATTCTCCATCTCATTAATTTAGAATTTGGATCTTTTACAGAGAATAACCAAGTAAGAGGTTTGTGATCTGTACGAACTAGAAATTTTACTCCATATAAATAGTGTCTGAAATATTTTGTACTCCAAACAATTTCCAAAAGTTCTTTTTCTACAGTACTGTAATTAATTTCGTGATCGTTTAATGTTCTGGAGGCATAAGCGATTGGTAAATCTTTTCCGTTTATATTTTGTGAGAGTACAGCTCCAATTGCATAGTCACTTGCATCTGTAGTTAGAATGAATTGTTTTGAAAGATCAGGGTATTGTAATATGGGTGAATTTGTTAATAATTTTTTACATTGTTCAAAACATTCTGTGTAATTTTTATCTTTTATGTTTATCTTATTATTTCTTTTTAAACAATTTGTTAGTGGTTTAGTAATTTTTGAAAGTTTGGAGTAAATCTTCGGTAATATCCGAGAAGTCCTAAAAATGATTTTATTTCCGTGGTTGTTTTCGGAATAGGGAAATTTTTAATTGCTTCTATTTTATCTGGATTGGGTTTTACTCCGTCTTTTGTCACAATATGGCCTAAATATGCTACTTCTTTTCTGAAAAATTCTGATTTGTCAATTTGAATTTTGAGATTAGCTTCTCTTAATTTTCTTAATATTTTCCTAATATTTTCTGCATGTTCTTGCAATGATGTGCCAAATATAATAATATCGTCTAGATATACAAAACAAATTTTCCCAATGTATTCTCTTAAAACGTGATTCATAAGTCGTTGAAAGGTAGCAGGGGCATTTTTTAATCCGAATGGCATTCTTAAGAATTCATAATGTCCAAAGTCAGTACTAAATGCTGTTTTGGGGATGTCTTTTTCGTTAACTTGAATTTGGTGAAAACCACTAGCTAAGTCCAGTGTTGTGAAGTAAACACTTTTTCCTAATTTGTCTAAAATTTCTGTAATGTTGGGTATAGGGAATTTATCTTCAACAGTTTTTGAATTTAGTTTTCTGTAATCAATTACCATTCTATATTTCTGTTTGCCAGAAGCATCTAATTTTTTTGGTACCACCCAAATTGGGGAAGACCATGGAGAATAGCTTTCTCTTATAATTTCATCTTTTAATAAATTATCGATTTGTGATTTTACTTCATTTTTATAAATTTCAGGGTATCGATAAGATTTTGCATAAATGGGATTGTCGTCGGTGGTTTTTATGTGATGTTTTATTTCACTAGTATGAGTTAATTTTTCGTCTGTATTTGGGAATAAATCACGATAAGATTTAATGATTTTGTAAAGTTCTCTTTTCTCTTCTTCGTTTAAATGGTCGGATCGAATTTCAGGGAAGGTATTATTATGGTTTTCAGTAAAATTTATTTCATTTGTTATATTAAAGTATTTCAATTTAAATGTTTTACTTGCCAATGTTACTGTTTCATTAGTCATGTTTATTTGTGCTTCTAATTGTTTAAGAGCTCCGATGCCGAAAAGTACATTGAATTTCTTATGAAAATTAAATAAATAACATTTTATTGGAATATTTTCGATTTGTAAAATAATATATTCGTTGCCTTGCGATGTACCATTTGCGGTGTTTATTTGAAATTTTTCTTCATAAATTTTAAAACGATTTTTATTTTCGTAAACGAATTTTTTGTTTATTAAATTCATTGTTGAACCAGTATCCAATAGTATTATATAATCGCGAGTATTTAGGTACGGTAAACTTGTGGTACAGTTAATATTTAATAGTTCTCCTTTATTCCGAGGCTGGTATCGTCTAAAAAATTATTTTCTGAAATTTGTTGTTCTTCTTCGGAATTTTCGATATTTTCCTCATTGTTTATTTCGTCGGGATTTTCGAAATCTTGATTGTATAATTCTTCTACAAAGTAATTTCCAAAATTGTTAGGATTTTGATTTTGTGCGACGTAATTATTAGCTTGAGGATTAGTTCTTGTAAATCTAGTGCTAACACTCATTGGTGTGGGTCTCATAAATTGGGCGTTTTTCACTTGTTGCCGTGGTGCAAATGTTTTATATGGTTGTGTAGTAGGCTTTAATTGAATGGGTTGTGAAGGGAAATTAAATTTTGGTTGTGGATTATATTTTGGTTGGGGATTATTGGTTGGTTTGTTGTATGTCATTGCAGGGATTTGTTGCATGGGCATACCCGTATTTTGTTTAACAGGTTTTACATATTCGACATTAAATTCGTTAGTTAAAAGATGGTATGCATCATTTAATGTTGCTGGATTACGTGATCTTATTAATGGGCCAACGGGTTCCTTTAAACCTAATGTGAACACTCGTAAGGCTAGTTTATTCGCGTTTGTTTTTAATGCTTCTTCAGTGATTGGATTTTGGTAATGCATTTCAATATATGAAGTATACAAACCGAGAAGGTGTGAAAGATTATTATAAAATTCAAGATAGGATTTATTTCCTTGTTTTATATTCGCGATTTCGATTAGTAATGTTAGTTCATCCCGTTTATCCGCGTAAGCGTTTATTAAAGCATTTTTTATATCAAGCCATCTTCTTATAGTTATGCCGGCTAATTGTTCGGCTGCATGTCCGGTTATTTTATTTTTTATACTTAATAAAAGTAATTTATTTTGAAAACATTCAACTTGCGCATTATTATAAAAGGTATTTATTAGCTCTTCGCTAACAGAAACAAAGTTGGATAAAAGTTTTGGATTCCCATTAAATTCTGGGATTAATTTTAAATGAATTTCTCTTAATTCAGGAACTGCCATTATTTTTATATATAATAATGTAATAAAATATTTTTACAATATATAATTTACTTACAAAATGGACAATAGGGTGAGAAGTATTATCTTCATTCGGTTTACTCTGGGCACTCGATGTACGGGCACTATAGACGTAAAAGTAGGTGTGGATTTCCGGGCACTCGATGTACGGGCACTGTGGATGATTCCGGGTTTAGTCTCGGCACTCGATATACGGGCACTATAGACACTTAAAATGTGGATCTCCGGGCACTCGATGTACGGGCACTGTGGATGACTCCAGGGGTTGTCTCGGCTCTCGCTTTGCGGGCTCTGTAGACGTGGGTGAGTAGCAGAAGATCTCCGGGCTCTCGACTTGCGGGCACGATGGATGATGGACTTGTCCTCCTTATCGTTTGAGTTCTTTCAGGTTCCACAATTGAACAGTTGAAACTGACCGTGAAGTATTTTAACGAATTGATTTGCACTTGCAAATTTCGATACAACACGTTATGTAGTTATCCTACTATCGACTGCGCCAATTAAATTACGAACTTTGTTCGAAATCTTTTTAAAAAAATTATTGAACTCCAAACGTACAAAAGACTTATGGTAGCTCTTGTTATTAAGAAGGTACATCTACTACTAGTTGTTAATTACAATTACACATGTTTTTAACTGATAAGATTAGTCATTGCTGATGACAACAGGCGCGTGATTGATAAAGAATGCCGACTGGCAACTACAAGGCTAGACGTAACATGAAGCCGTACGGCTTGTGATATGAATATAACTCACGCGACCACACGTGATGAGCATTTACTTGCATCAGTACTACCTATGCCATGTCGTATGATCACACAGATTTTATCGGGACTTTACTATACAGACTTTTGTTGTCTCCTTACTCTTTACTCCGTGGTCACGTCTCAGCTCTCTTCATGCGTGCGCAGTTTTGCTAACCTAGTACCTAGTAAATTTTACACCTGTGTTGCAGTTAGTCATTTAAAGTAATCCTCAGTAGGATTGAGTTTAACCCGTGAGCTTAAACATAGCCACGCTTAAGGAAATTAAGTAATACTTTCTTAAGTACAGGTAAGATAATGTATGTTATATGAAGAAAAACAAATACCACTGTTGGCAAACCTAGAGAGAGGAAACGCGCGGCTATTTTAAAATAAAATGACATTGTACGTCCAAATTAAATTTTATAAAACTTAAGTACTGGAAGAAATGGGTTGTAATTATATTATTTATTCAAATATAATATTAAATTGTTTATATATATATATATATATATATATATATATATATATATATATATATATATATACATACATACATACATACATACATACATACATACATATAAGAAAACAAATAGCGGGAATGCTGTCTAGGAGTATGTTGGGCTCTAGTAAATAATTGTCACTCTTTACAATTAACCAATCTTTCGGTTATTTATTTTAACCATCCTCAGGGTTCAAAAATATGTTATATTTATTACAAATAAATTACAATTTTGCGATTTAGAAATTTAAAAATTTTGTTACATTGTGTGAGATTAAGTACTAAAAATTATATCTACGTTGTACATCGTTTTTTGGAGAAAGAAATTTTGAAAAAATTTAAGTTTTGTTCTTTTAACATTTTTAATAACAGTAAGTAATGTATTGTCGAACTATCACAGTGCAAAATTGTGACAAAAAAATTTTCTTTTTATCACAGTGTTTTATATAAACTCGGAACAAGCAAAATCTTTAACAATTTATAATGCAGTTGCTCCGAAATTTTACGGTTTACCGAAAGTACACAAAGAAACCATAAGCTTAAGACCGATTGTAGCATCTATTAACTCACCGAATAGCAAAATTACACAATTTATAACCGACATTTTAACAATAGCATACAATACTGAAAATCCTTATTATATAAAAGATTCGTTCGATTTCGCAGACTTCATTAACAATCACAAAATACCTGAAAATCATAATTTTATAAGCCTCGATGTGGTTTCGCTCTTCAGCAACATCAGTTATGAAACGGCTAAAACTAGCATCCAAGCCAAGTGGGATGACATTTGCGAACATACATCTTTAACACTAGAAGAATTCTCGGACATTTTGAAATTTATTTTTGACACCTGCTACTGTTCATACAACGATAAATTCTACAAACAGATCTTAGGAAGCCCTATGGGGGCGATTGTGTCTCCAATAGTTGCACAATATACTATGGATTACCTAATAGAGCAGAGTGTACCAAAACTAAATTTCCAAATAGATTTCCTTAAAAAATTCGTAGATGACATAATGTGCTGCATCCCAGCGGAGGAAAAAGATACAATTTTAGAAACGTTCAACAATTTCAACCCACAACTCCAATTCACCATTGAATGCGAGACGAACAACAGGATATATTTCCTAGACACCACAGTCATTAGAGAAACCGACGGGACACTTAAAACAGACTGGTATAAAAAACAGATTGCATCAGGGCGATATATTCATTATAAATCAGTACAACCAAAACGTCTAAAAATTAACGTCATCTTAGCCTTAAAGTCGAGAATTCTCAAATTATCACATGAAACATTTCACCAGAAAAATTTAACAAAATTAAGAGATATGTTACTTGAAAATGGTTACCCCATCAATTTTTTTAAATAAATTAATATTTAACACCTCTCATCAAAATGACGTACAACCGCGCAACAATGAACAAAATAATAGCCAGCAAGTCAAATACGCATCACTATCATACATACCAGAAGTAACACCACAACTACAAAAATCCTATCGGACAATAATAACAATTCTAACTCTACACTTGATCACAATAATTTTTAATTTTCATTAAAAATTTAAATTTAAATTTTCGCGCCGTTCCTCTGGCGACATTTTGGTAAGTGAATATCTTCTTCGTATTACCATTTAATCCCAAAATGCAGCCAAAACAATTTTAAAGTTAGAAATCAGTACAAACAAGTTCTTAATTAAAGTAGAATTAATGTCATATGTTCAATAGTTTTTATAAAACACACCGTGATAAAAAGAAAAATTTTTAGTCAAAATTTTACACTGTGATAGTTCGACAATTCATTACTTAGTGTTATTAAAAATGTTAAAAGAACAAAACTTAATATTTTTCATAATTTCTTTCTCTAAAAAACGATGTACAACGTAGATATAATTTTTAATACTTAATCTCACACAATGTAAGTAACAAAATTTTTAAATTTTTAAATCGCAAAATTGTAATTTATTTGTAATAAATATAACATATTTTAGAACTCTGAGGATGGTTAAAATAAATAACCGAAAGCTTGGTTAATTGTAAAGAGTGACAATTATTTACTAGAGCCCAACATACTCCTAGACTGCATTCCCGCTATTTGTTTTCTTATATATAAACAATTTAATATTATATTTGAATAAATAATATAATTACAACCCATTTCTTCCAGTATTTAAGTTTTATAAAATTTAATTTGGACGTACAATGTAATTTTATTTTAAAATTGCCGCGCGTTTCCTCTCTCTAGGTTTGCCAGCAGTGGTGTTCGTCCGTCCCCACTAGGCTTCATTCCTGTTACACCTAAGTATAACCTCATACACCCTCTTTTCTATTTCTACCTCCATGGCCGTGCCTAATAAAATCTAGTTGGTCATGGTCGTACACCCCCAACTGTTTCTGTTTATTTGTTTTTCTTTCAAATATTCAAATAACATACATTATCTTACCTGTAATTAAGAACGTATTACTTAATTTCCTTAAGCGTGGCTATGTTTAAGCTCCCGGGTTAAACTCAACCTTACTGAGGATCACTTTAAATGACTAACTGCAACACAGGTGTAAAATTTACTAGGTACTAGGTTAGCAACACTGCGCACGCATGAAGAGAGCTGAGACGTGACCACGGAGTAAAGAGTAAGGAGACAACAAAAATCTGTATAGTAAAGTCCCGATAAAATCTGTGTGATCATACACGACATGACATAGGTAGTACTGATGTAAGTAAATGCTTATCACGTATGGTCGCGTGAATTATGATTTTCAGCTTAATATTTTTAAAAAATATAAATTTATTCAAACAATACAGTAGCTTGAACTTCGTTACAAGTCAACAGAATACTGACTGACGTTTCCGTATGGATTAGCTTATTTATACTCTTATATTATAAATATTAGTAAACAGTACAAGTTAAGTTACTTATCATCTACGGGTAATTCCTATATTAAATATGATTCATCTTCTGATACACTAATATAGGAAGATTCCGAATTCATATGATTGATAAAATATGCTAGATCTAGAGAAAGTTTGCAATTTTATTCTAAATATCGTTTAATTCTAATATTTCCTTTACTGGAGTATTATTTGATTGGTTTTGTTTAAATTTTTTATTAATAATTATTGCAATCTTTTTCTTTACAATGACAAATACAATGCATACAATAATAAAAATTATAATTATATATATTATAAAAAGATGATGGGAATTTTCTTTTACTTCAACAAGTTCTTTTAGTTTTGGAACTGTGAGTTCATGAATGTTTAAATGTTTGAGTTTTATATTTGCATCTTTAATATTTGGGTTTTGAATATCTAGAGTCAATTGGTCTAAATTGATTTCTTTTCCTCTTAGCGTATTTTCAAATAATTTATTGTTTAAAGAACATAGATTATTATATACTTTATATATTCCTTTTTTATCTATCATGAAAGATTTGTCTTTACAAGTTAATTCTTGTTTTACATTGTTAACCTGAATAAGATATATAATATTAGAGTTTCCAATTGTTAAGAAATCATTATTTTGAGCAAGTCGTCTGTAATCACAGTGTGTGTTTGTGTGTTCAGAAAGGAGTGTTTTAGTGCAAGGATCTATTTTGTTATAATTTAGTTTACAATAAATTATATTATCAATGATTTTGTTGTTTTCGCATGAATAATAATTTTGATCCATTTGTAATAATATTTGTTTGTTAATATTTAACAATAAAAATTCGTTTTCTTGGAAGAAAGGAATTGGTGTTATTTGAACTATGTGGAATGTTCTTACAGAATATTTTGGGATAATGATTAAATATTGTAATTTGTGGTCTTTTACTGAACAATAACTATGTATGAGATTTAGATAATTTATATATTCCTCGTCGTCATTTTTATTTTCATTTTGAATAATTTTCTTCAAAGCTATGATATATTCATTTTCTAAAAGAGAAATATGAAAGACACTTAGACTACAAAAAGAAAGTGTAATTTCTATGAGATTTAGAATATCACTAAGTTCTGCAAGATTTGTTTTTATTAAATCTATAGTATTTAGAGCTAGTAAAACGTTAGGCCAAGTAATTTGTTCTTTTAATATTGTTTGTAGATTAAGAATTCTATTCTTTAACATTTCTTGATTTTTGAAAATAATATCAAACTGTTCATTATAATGTTTAGTTGCGTTTTTCATAAAATATATCGAATTTTTGAGATTTTCTTCAAGTATTACTTGATTATTTTGAAAAGAGTTTATAATGTTATAATATTTTTCTTTGTCTGAGTTAGCTAAATTTCCTGTAATTTGTTTAATGATGGATCCAAGACCATTTATTAAACCGCGTTTTTGTCGTTTAGGAAACAGTATATTAATTCTTTCATTTAAATTGTCATATTGATTATTTAAATTTTGTAGGCTAAAAGCAAGTTCAATATTATATCGTTTGTTGTTAATATCGCTTATTTTTGTTATTAAATTATTTCTTTGTTGTTCTATTATTTTAAATGCGTCTGTGATTTTATTGAGATCATAGACATAATGTATGTAGATTTCTTGCTCATAGATTTTTGCTTTACCGAGATTTATTAAGTTTATTCCATTGTTATTCTTTATTTCTTCCAATTGTGTATCCGCGATTATGGATGGTAATCTGTAACAATATATTATATTTTAATTTTGTTCAATCGTATCTTTTGAATTTTATTAAATGTTTCGTTACTTGATTTTTTCTTTTGTTTCTTAAGACATTTTATTGTTCCAAGTTGTGGATTATATTTTATAACTTTTGCCTTTTTATACAGAGGTTTCCTATATTTTTGAATACGTCTACTAGTTTCTTTTACATATATTTGTTTTGGAATCTCTAAAGGGTTAACATTATCTTTATATCGTTTGTCTTTTTCTTTTTGTATTCGAATTTTTACAAGATTTTGGATTTCATTAAGATTCTTAGTATGATCTTTTTATAATTTTAAATTGGTTCTAATTTTGTTTTGGATATATATTATTCCTGTCTTTTCCGTATATTACTTCCATTGGAGATAATTGTGTAATGGATTGTTTCGTATAATTATATGCTATTATGGATTGTTGTACCATATCCTCTAAAGTTTTCTTATGGTTATCTTTATTATTTATTATTCTCAGATGTTCTATAATACTACTATGAAATCTTTCAGCGGCGTTACTTTTAGGATTGTCAGTACAATTAATATGTAATTCTATGTTATGTAATTTGCAAAATTCTTTTAGATTTACATTATCGAATTCAGTGCCTTTATCAACAATAATTTTCTTTGGTAATGGGAACCATAAAAATTGTTCTTTTAATATTTTTAAAAAGATTTTCTGGAGTAGGAGTCTAACGTTCGAATTGTTTGTCGTAGATATTTGTTTGTTTTACATATTTCACAATTATTTATATAATTTTGTATATCATTTATCATATTAGGCCAATAGTAATTTTCTTTAAGTTCTCTAATCGTAGCTAATATGCCTCTATGATTTGTAAAACCATTATGGAAATTTGAAATAATTTCCAATTGTTCATTTTTGTCTATTATGTACTTTACTATTTTATTTACAGCTATAATATTTTGTAACGGGAATTGTTGGCGGCGGAGTTCTGCGCTGGCCGATAGTTGGCAGCACCTAACTGGCGAGAGGGCGACCTTGCGTGGCGGCCATGTTGGGCGGACATGACGAGTCAGGCGGGCATTCTACTGGCGGCAGTCGAAGCGGATGGTTGTGTGGCGCGCTGTCGTTTTGTATTCTTTTTGTATTGTTTGTGTGGGCGAATAAACTAAGTTATTGTTAACGGCGTGTTATTATTTTAACCGTAACAGTTCAGAAGTGGGATAGACCGCGTGTTCAGGTGGAAATTAGTGTTGTGGCGGCTGTGGCGAATTGTTGTGCAACAGGTGGTCGGTGAAGTGTTGCGTACTGGACAGGCGGTCCAAAATGGCGGCACGGCGTCATCAGACCCGTTCCAAGGCGAGAGGCGGCTCTCCTGAATCGGGGCGAGAGAGCAGCGACGACTCCGACATCAGGGCGAGAAACAAACTAGTTGAGAAAATGTTCGAAACTCGTCTGCTTAAGAGGATCGAACAGGCGATCGACGAGAGGTTCAAGCAACACACGGGCGGTGTGCAGGGCGGAACCGGAAGTCAGGCGAGTATCAGCGACATCTCTCAAGCAGGCGGCTCGAGAGAAAGAGATACGGAACAGGTGAACCAGCGGCGTAGTGAAGGCGAGGTGCGTGCGACCGGCGATCTCCTGGATGCATTTGATCCAGCAGAAAAGCACACTAATGTTGATCGATGGTTGGCGAAAATCGATCAACTCGGCGAAATCCACGGGTGGACTGAGTACGAGCGAGCGTACTTCATGCAGGCGAAGCTGAAGGGCGCCGCTCGTGAGTGGTACCACCGGCTGGACAATTATGGGCGTTCGTGGGCAGAGTGGAAGGCGTCCCTCAGAGAGGCGTTCCCACGGCAGCACGACTATGCGGCGTTATTGGCGGAACTTATGGCGAGAAACAAGGAACCAGGTGAGTCGATGACTAGCTATTTCCATGCTAAGTTGGCGTTATGTTCAAGGTGTGAACATACTGGCGAAAAGGCGGTGTCGCTCATCATCTATGGGCTGCCAGAGGGCGTTCGAGCAGGGGCGAGAGGTGTAATGGCGAAAACACCTCAAGAACTATACACTCGTTACCTGGCGGGACTGGACGAAAATGATGCTGGCGGTAAAAGGCAAGGTGTGCCAAGTACCAGTCATGTAACCCGGCCTAAGGTCTCAAGGCTGACGTCACCTGGTGAGCGGCCTGTCAGGCGGGACGTCGAGTACCAGGAGGCGAGGAAGATGCGGTGCTATAATTGTCAGCAATTTACAACGCACCTGAGCCGTGATTGTCCACTATCAAGGATGGAGCGTTGTAGCCGTTGCAGACGGGGCGGTCACTTGGCGTCTGATTGTCCAGGTACACGGCGAGGTCAACCATATACACGGGCGGCGACTGGGACTCAACGTACCGGCGGAACTAAGGTGAGCAAAATAGTTTCTGAAAATACATTTAGGAAACTGGCGGTTACCATGAAAGGCGAAAAGGTACGTGTGTTTGTTGACACTGGGAGTCAGCAGTCACTCATCAGCACTGAGTGTGCAAATAGATTGGCGTTACCTCAACAGGCGAATAACACGATGTTGAAAGGTTTTGGCGGAGGCGTTACTAGGGCTCTGTTTAGCGTGACACTAGACCTAGTAATCGACGGCATTTCATTGCATGTTGAGGCGTTGGCGACTAGTGGCGATCTTTGTGGTGCTGATATGATTTTAGGGCAACCGGTTATCTCGGCACCAGGCGTCACGATGACAGTACACAACGGGCAGGTGTAGTTCGGGCGGGAGGATCCCAGTGACCTGATTAGGCGAATCACACTGGAGGCGGAGCCGAAAGACAAGGTCGTCTTCAGGCTGAAGAAGGCGGTCACTCTTACTGGCGCTGGCGCTACTCCAGTAGCGGTAACAATTGAAGGAGGAAATCCGGCGAAACTAATGACGTTCAAACGGCGTATCTTCGAAGAGAATGGCACAACTGTTATCTTCTCTTCGTGCGGCGAGCTGCTACCCTGTGCCGGCGAGGCGTATATGAGTTTGGCGACCACTGGTGTCCCTCCGGGCAAGCGGCCATTGACGTTGAAGGCGGGGCGTGTGCTGGCGAGAGAGCAGATTGTTCCGAGGGAGACAACAACTTCGGCGGTATGTACTATAAATTCTAAGTCAATTACTAACATAGATGTAAATCAAATAAAAATAGGCGATATTAGTGACGTAGATAAAACCAAATTAGTCCAACTTCTTAGGCGGAAAACGGCGTGTTTTTCAATGCATGAGGCGGATCTAGGATTGACAAACCTTGGCGAGATGAAAATCAGTGTTACCAGCGAAAAACCCATATATTATCGTCCATATCGACTGTCACAGGCGGAACGAGTACTAGTCCGAGACAAGATACAACAAGTTTTGGCGGGAGGTATCATCAGGGAATCGAATTCGGAGTATGCGAGTCCGATCATTCTAGTACCAAAGAAAGGCGGAGAAATGAGACTATGTGTCGACTACAGGGCGTTGAATCGGGTGACCATAAAAGACAGGTATCCTTTACCGCTCATTAGTGATCAGCTGGACAAACTGGCGGGTAAACAGTACTTTACTACTTTGGATATGGCGCAAGGATATCACCAGGTACCAATGCATGAAGATTCGATTAATAAGACGGCGTTTATAACTCCAGATGGGCAGTACAAGTACGTTCGTGTTCCATTTGGACTGGCAAATGCTCCGGCGGTTTTTCAACGTATCGTCAATAAAATGCTGGACGGATTACAGCACGGCGATGTACTGGCGTACATGGACGAAATCCTCATACCAACGGCGACCATAGAGGGAGGACTGAAGCTATTGGAGCAAGTTCTGGAGCTGGTGGAACAAGCTGGTTTGAAACTTAATTTGGAGAAATGTAAATTTTTACAAACAGATTTGGACTATTTGGGACATGAGATTTCGGCGGGAGGAATTCGACCTGGTGCACGACAGATAAAGGCGGTAGAAGAATTCCCAACACCAACAGATGTACATGGCGTTAGACAATTTTTAGGTTTGGCGAGTTATTGCCGAAAATTTATATTTTGCTAAGTTGGCGAGACCACTTACTAATTTAACAAAGAAGGATAAAGAATGGCACTGGGGTGAAGAGCAGCAGGCGGCATTCGACAACCTGAAGAATAAACTCATAAATAGACCGATTTTGACAATCTACTGTAGTGATGCAGTGACAGAGTTGCATACTGATGCGAGTAAGCTAGGCGTAGGCGGAATCCTCCTACAGGCGCAGACGAATGGCGAACTTAAACCGGTGAGTTACTTTAGCAGGGCGACAACCAAACATGAACAACTGTACCATAGTTATGAGCTAGAGACGCTGGCGATAGTAGAGTCGGTGAAACGATTTCGAGTATATCTGGTGGGCGTACATTTCAAAGTGGTGACTGATTGCTCGGCTGTGAGAGCAATATTGGCGAAGCGTGATTTGGTACCACGCGTGGCGAGATGGTGGTTGACATTACAAGAATACGATATGGAGATTGAGTATCGTCCAGGTGAGAAAATGCAGCATTTTGATGCTTTAAGTCGAAATCCTGTTGCAGTGCACATAGTAAACATAGGCGACGGCGACTGGTTCCTGACAGTACAGCTACAAGACTGCAAACCTCAAGAAATCATGACGCAGCTGCAGAGTGGCGAGGCGGATCAGCATTTGAAGGCGAACTACAGCATAAACGATGGGCGACTATACAGGAAAACTCTAGCCGGTGCCCGATTGTTTGTTCCTGCCATGGCAAAGTTCAACTTATTGAGAAAATACCACGACGATATCGGACACCCAGGATTCAAAAGGTGCTTAGAATTAATAAAGCATGAGTATTAATTTCCTAGAATGGGGCGATTTGTAAAGAAGTATGTGACGGCGTGTTTAAGCTGTGCTTTTGGAAAAGGCGGTTATGGGCGGGCGGAAGGATTTTTACATCCTATAGAAAAGGCGGCGGAACCATTTCACACAGTGCACATTGACCATGTCGGTCCCTTTGCAAGGAGTAAACGAGGTAATTCATACTTACTGATGCTGGTGGATGCGTTTACCAAGTTCACGATAGCGAAGCCAACAAGGACGCTAGGCTCGGCGGAGGCGATACGTGAACTGCGCGGCGTGTTTGGCGTATTCGGGTACCCAAGGCGAATAATCTCTGACAAGGGATTGGCGTTTACAAGCAAGGCCTTTGCGAATTATCTGGCGGAGCATGGGGTTAAGCACGTACTGAATGCTGTGGCGGTACCCCGGGCGAATGGTCAGGTGGAACGGCAGAATCGCACTCTTATCGACGCGCTGATAACAAGTACCAAGGAGGAGTGCAATTGGGATGAGAAAATTCCGGAGATTTTATGGGGCATGAATCAGACATTCAATGAGAGTACACGAACATCTCCAGCTCAGTTGATGTTCACCCACTGCCGTGGCGCAATGGCGGACTTAGCGGCTGGCGTGCAGGCGGCGAACACCACCACAGACACACCGGCGACTCATGCCGTAAGTCAACAGAGCTTAGTCGGGCGAAGCCGAAAAGCGGCGGAAAACCTGACCAAGGCGGGAGAGGCGATGAAAGCGCGCTATGACAAAAGGCGAAAGGTTGCAACCGAATATCAGGTGGGTGATTTAGTGCTCTGGCGACATGCTAGCACTATTTCTGGCGAAAAAGGTGTTAATAGGAAGCTCGTTAACAAATATGATGGCCCCTACAAGATCGTTAAAATTCTGGGTAATGATCGCTATAAAATAGCAACAGTAAAAGGTGTAAAAGATTATAATAGCTTCACGGCGGTGGCGTCTGTCGACAGTCTTCGGCGATACTGCAATACTGCTGGCGAATTTACTCGCGAGGAGGGCGTTGGTGACGGCGACGATGATGATGACGAGGTGGCAGATCGTCAAGATCTAATTGATTTACTGGAGAGTTGATTGTTGGCGGGGAAAATGGGTGAGTCTCTTTTGGAATTAATGAGGACATTAATTGTTGCAGGAAGGCCGAATGTAACGGGAATTGTTGGCGGCGGAGTTCTGCGCTGGCCGATAGTTGGCAGCACCTAACTGGCGAGAGGGCGACCTTGCGTGGCGGCCATGCTGGGCGGACATGACGAGTCAGGCGGGCATTCTACTGGCGGCAGTCGAAGCGGATGGTTGTGTGGCGCGCTGTCGTTTTGTATTCTTTTTGTATTGTTTGTGTGGGCGAATAAACTGAGTTATTGTTAACGGCGTGTTATTATTTTAACCGTAAAAATTTATAGTATTTGTTTCAAAATTGTTCTTAATTATTTCTGAAGTAATTTTGTCAAGTTTCTTATCGAATATTGCAAAATATTTAATTTTTGGTACGATGTATGATTTCAAAAAATTTAAGATATCATTTGTATTTTCGCGTGATACTATTACATTTAAACGTTGCTTTGGCCTCTGAAATGCAATTCTTTCTATGTTAATTTTGTTTTGTTCTCCATATTTGAATATAAGTTGATTGTCAGCAATATTTATTCTGTCTTCTTTATATTTTATGCCGTTTACTGGATTTTCGTCACTACTATGTACTGTGGAATTTGTAGCATTATTACTTAATGTTTCTTGATTAAATTGTTTAGGTAATATTATAATATTAATTTTTATTTCAGTGTCTGAAAATATTTTATTTATATATTCTTTTAATTTGGAATAATCTAATTTGTCTAATCCACATGAAAGTTTTGGAATATTTATTTCATAAATTTCATTTTTTATGCAATAATCTCTTAAATCTGTTAAGGATTTTTTTAACATTTTTACATTGCAATCTTCATTATACTTTTCTTTAGAAATTAAGTGAAAATTTTCTTTTCTGGTGTGTCTTGTATAATTATGTTCCTAAGGCCTTCATTTTGTTTTAAACAAAAGTTTTTACTATCAAAAAGTTTATTAATTTCTTCTGCTAAGCCTTCTCCAAAGTGTTTATCTTTTAAAATACAATGTGCAAATATATCTGTACCTAATATATTTCCTTGCTTTTCTATAATTTTGTGTTTATCACGTATTCGAGAGAGAAAATCTGCTATTTTATTTGTTTTACCGGGTATGTATTCTATTTCAAAATTATATTCTAAAAGTTCTATTTTCCAACGCATTAATTTTTGGTTAGCATTTTTCATAGTAAATAACCATGTGAGTGGTCTATGGTCCGTACGTATTTTAAATTTTCTTCCATTTAAATATGTCCTAAAATTGTTTATTGACCAAACAATGCTTTTTAATTCTTTTTCTGTCGTACTATAGTTTATTTCTGATATATTGAATGTTTTACATGCATAGGCAATTGGTTTTTCTATATTATCAATTACTTGTGACAATACAGCACCCATAGCATAGTCTGAGGCGTCTGTAGTTAAAATGAATTCTTTACTGAAATCCGGAAATGATTGGATTGGTGGATTTGTTATTAATTCCTTACATTTATGAAATGCTGCTTGATATTCTGGTTTTGTGATATCAATTTGTTTTCCTTTTTTCTGAACTTCTGTAAATGGTTTTGTTAATTTTGAGAAATCTGGTATAAATCTACGATACCATGATAATTTTCCTAGGAAAGATCTGATTTCTTTTAATGTTTTTGGGATACTAATATCTTGTATGGCTTCTATTTTTTGTAAATTTGGTTTAAGACCTTCGTTTGAAATAATGAAGCCTAAGTATTCTACCTCTTTTTTTAAAAATTCGCTTTTATCCATTTGAATTTTTAAATTTGCTAATCGTAATTTGTCAAATACTGTGCGTAAATCTTGTATATGTTCGTCAACTGTATTTCCAAATATAATAATGTCATCGAGATATACCAAACATATTTTGTTAACTAAATCTCCAAGTGCAATGTTTATCATACGTTGAAAAGTTGCAGGAGCATTCATTAAACCAAAAGGCATACGTACAAATTCATAGTGTCCTGATATTGTACTAAAAGCAATTTTTTCTATGTCTTGTTGTTTCATTTCAATCTGATGAAATCCACTATGTAGATCAAGAGTAGAAAAATATTTTGGAGTTCCGATTTTATCTAGTAAAGTGTCTATATTAGGAATGGGGTACTTGTGTTCTTTAGTTTTTGAGTTTAATTTTCTAAAGTCAATTACAAGTCTTGTTTTTCGTTTTCCTGAAGCATCTATTTTCTTGGGTACAATCCAAATAGGCGAATTATAGGGTGAATGAGATTTTTGAATTATTTGTTCTTCTAACATTTTATTTATATGTTCCTCAATGTCTTGTTCGTATATTTGGGGCAATCTATAGTTTTTTTGTGTACACAGGTATATCATCTGATAATTTGATTTCATGTTTAATTAGGTTTGTAGCGGAGAGTTTTTCTCCAGATTTTGGAAAAAGATCTGAATATTCATTTATAAAATTGTTCAATTTTGTTTTTGTAGAAAGATTTAAATGTGAGTCTCGTATTTGTAAATTATTTGTGTTTTGAATTGTATGATGACAAAATTTATATTGTTTATTTAACATAATCAAGGTTTCATTTGCAAAATCTATTTTTACGTGTAATTGTTTTAATATTTTAATTCCAAATAATACATTACATTCTTTATGAAAGTCATGTACGTAAAAATTGAATATATGTTTACCAAGTTTTAATTTTACTAAAGTTTTAAGGGTCACTTTTCCTTTTGCAGTTTTAAATGTTACAGGTTTATTAATAATTTTGAATTTTTTTGATTTCACAAGTTCATTATTTATAAAGTTTATATCGGATCCTGAGTCAATAAAAATTTTAAAGTCGTCATGTAGTATTGTAGGGATATTTGCTATGTTGGATGTCATTACGTGTTTAATTCTGTTTCGTGGGGTTCTAGAAAATTTACATTTTCGTCTTCAAATTCTTCGTTTTCAAATGACTTTGTTTTTGCATAGAATTCGTCTTCAGATTCATTTTCTAACTCATTATTGTAATTTTGTCTATTAATTTGCTGTGTTGACATGGGTGTAGAAAATGTTTGTTTCGTTTGCGTTGACAGGTTGAGGTTTAAAATTTCTATTTGTATGTACAGAATTATAAATATTTTGTCTTGCAAAATTATTTCTATTCTGTGTACTTTGTGGTTGTTGTATTTGTTGTGAGGTTCTTGGTTTTAACTGTATAGGAGCACTGGGGAATTGTTGTCCTGGGAATTTTGCAGGAGGTGGTATGAATTTATAATTTTGACTTGTTACGGTTTTCATGGGAGACGCATGTAATAAGTTATTAAATTCATTATTTAATAATGATTCGCATTCTTCAAGAGTAGTTGGATCTGCGTTTATGATGATCCTTTGATATTTATTGGTAATAATTCAATGAAATGATGTATTACTAATTTTTGAACATGATCTAATAAAAATTTTGTTTTTGCTTTGTCAGAATTTTGTGTCTCTATTTTTCCTTTATATTTACCAAAATTTTGCATAATATCTTTCAGAGTTTTATATATATTTCCTTGTAATTTTGTATGTAATATATTATATAATAAAGTTTCTGGTTTTATTCTATCTTCGAAATTACTTGTGAGGTAAGTTTTTAATTCTTACCACCCTACAAAGTTGTTTTCCGAAATAATGGATTGTGCATTTCCTTGAATTTTAGATTTAAATAATATAAATGCAATTTTTTTTGTATGTTATTCAATGTGTAGCTTGTTTCTAATATGGTTTTTACGTCTTCACATTCTTTAATATAAGCATGCAAATTCTTTATATCTCCTGTATACACAGGGATTGGTTCACATAGGGTTTTAATGTCATTAAGAGTAATAGTAGTCATTGTGATTGAATAACTTCATTGTGATTCAATTGATAAATTATTTAATAAATCAGAGAGTAACTCAATGTTATTACTCTGTGTATTTAAATATTCTGTATTTTCAATACTTTCGAATATTATGTCGTTAGACACTTCTTCCAAAATATCTGATAGAGTGTCAGACATAAAGTTATAATAATTATTGTGTTAGTTGCCTTGTGATATAGTCCTCACTTGACTGGACAGATTTTTTTTTAATTGTTAGTTTTGAATCAGTGAATTCAAACTTTACAAAGATTATGGCTATTATATGACTTAAAAGTACTTACAATAATAGTAAAATAATGATAATGTTCTCGTACATTCCAACGGAGGTATTCTTGTAGCTCGTAAAATTATCTGGGTTCCTCTAGTACAGGTGAGGTGAATTTCTTCGGCACCCGGCAGCAAGTGTTGAGATAACCTGAAGTTATAGTTGAAGTGGATCTGGTATGAGTGATTCTCAGCAGCGATGTACTTCTCTAGGTGTAACAGAACTGGAGATCGTGAACGATGTTTTGAACAGCAAGATTCTCTGCGATGTCCGTTATAGATGGGTCGTATGAATAGACCTCTGATGGGCTACTGTTTAACCCGTAGATGTTGTCGATACCAATTTAGAATATTAAAATATTCAAAGTCGTGAAACGTGTATAGACTGTTTATTCTAACGTTAAAGACTTTTTGGCATCCTACCAACTGCGCCAATTATGATTTTCAGCTTAATATTTTGAAAAAATTAAAATTTATTCAAACAATACAGTAGCTTGAACTTCGTTACAAGTCAACAGAATACTGACCGACGTTTCCATATGGATTAGCCTATTTATACTCTTATATTATAAATATTAGTAAACAGTACAAGTTAAGTTACTTATCATCTACGGGTAATTCCTATATTAAATATGATTCTCCTGATACACTAATATAGGAAGATTCCGAATTCATATGATTGATAAAATAAATAATACAAGCTATGTTACTTATATATGATTCATATCCAGATATACTAATACAGGAAGATTCATAATTCGTGCGATAATTCAAATACATGAAATAATGAACTTTTGATATTATAATAAAATAGTAGATCCATCAGAAATGATTAATAAAATACATTACGTGAATGTGTATGAATAATACCTACAGGCCACGGGCGTACCCAGGGGGGTAAGGGGGGCAGCTGACCCCCTCCCCCTGTTCCTGAGCTCTTCCTGTCTTCCCTACATTTAGATGGTTAATTATGTGCCTAAACCTAAGTACTGTTGTATTTATAAAAAAAAATGGAGATTAAGTAAAACTTATAAATATTTCAAAATTTTCAGCAGTTCAATATAATAATTGTACTGTTACTCACTCAGTAATATAATATTTTAATTTAATGCAACATTGTATTTTTTTTCTGTAGTTATTGCTTATGCTCGCATCCCGCATCATAAACAGTAAACAAGCAAGCGCGAATAGCCTAGTAAGACAGCCCAGCTGTACACTTTTGGAGCGCGCATACGCGTTTCCTTCAAAATATTTATTTTATTTTTCTATGAATTTGTTAAATTTGCTTCTTTGTAAAGAACTCTATATTATCGTACTTTGCATTAAAACTCATTTGACCTTGAAAATTTTAAAAAAATCGCCTGCGGCGCATTTTCTAACAACCCCCCCCCCTACCAACACTGATTTACTTCCTTTATGTGCAGTGGAAAAAATCCTTAAAATAACCTTTGCATATCACTTGTATTTAAAAGATTGTCAACAGAAATTGAAAAGCCGGCGTGTGTTCATTTGCGATAAAACTTGCTGGAGAATTGTTACTTTTGTCTACTAAATCTGAATTACTACTGATATTCTTGCAAGAAAGATTGTAATCAAAATTAACAGAATTGATTTCTTTACTTAAATCATAATTTCTTTCAATATTTGTCACTATGCTCGGAATTAGTAAGACTAACTTCGTTGAAAACGGGACGAGGAACAGCATTACAGTTTAATTTTTCTTTTTTAAAATTGCAAAAATCTTTGTCAACAAAATGATCTTCACAAAGCCGTCAATGTGTGCAATTTATTGACTCACTAAAATGACAGTTCTTTTTCCATGCCTTCATTAAGTCCGTTTTTTTTTTGTAAAACAGAAAAAGTGCTTATTTTTATAGCTCTCTGCTTTTATTTTTGTGTAATACCAATTGTCGCAGTTTGTATATTTGCAATGGTACTTCTTGCGACCGATGTTCATAGCTTTGACCTTTTTCTGGTTTCAATTTCTTAACAAAATTTATTTTTTTTGTCTAAAATAAACAATCAGTATAAGTAAATCATTTCATGCAGTTCTATTTAAAATACCTTTTTTTCTCCACTTTTATTTTTGTGAAATACCAATTGTCGCAGTTCGATTATTTGCAATGGTACTTCTTGCGACCGATGTCCATGGCTCTGGCTTTTTTCTTGTTTCAGTTTAAAGTTTTTAATAAAATTCCATTTTTCTGGCTAAAATAAACAATCAGTATAAGTAAATTACTTCATGCAGTTCTATTTGAAATAACCTTTTTTCTTATATTTCTTAAATATAACTGAAAAATCACCACAGTGACTGGTGGACGGTGTAACGCACATGTGACGTGTGACAGTTGCTGGCACGTTGCTGTAGGCCTATTTTATAACTTTTACCAATATTGATACGCGTTCCATCTGGGAAAATTTCCCAGCGGAGATCGTCGAATACCGGCGGTCATAACCGATATGCGAGCCATGACGTCACACCCAACGGAGAATTCGAGACTGGATTCCAAGCACGCATAGGATCTTGGAATTTAGTTATCCAGATCGAAGCTGTCAGTTGTTTCGGCGCCATCATTGAATCTGTGATTGAATCGTTCGACTTTCAACTCTAATTTTTTTGTACTCATTGACTTTAAGTGGTTTTTAATTTCTTAAGGTGAGTTGAAAGTATGCCATTATTTTATTTTAACATTTAACATAAATTTGCTTATACTTATAGAATATAAACTAGCCTAACCTCGGCTTCGCCGAGTTTACCCTAGGGCTCCGCCGATAGTGTTTTATGATAGACTATACGTACATCCAATCTGTCTACGCACAATTTAAAACCAAAATGCTAACGCCAGCAGTCTTGTCAGATACCCAAATTGTCTCAAACGATTTAACTTTATGCATAAAACAAAAGCCAATGAACGTGTTAGAAATTTTGACACATGTATCTAACAGTCCTTAATTAGACCTCTCATTTGATACCAAACACGACATATTTCTAACATCTTTATGCACAAAACAACCGTTTTAAGATAGATATTGAATTATGATGCACTCTCCACGCTAGCAATGAGTGCCCATGAGGTGACGCTTGGTAAACGCACGCACGGTACAAATATGTCATCATCATTACCGATATCTGCGTACAAAGCAGACTGGCACACCCAGCAATGGGTAATATGCCGTGATGATATAATTATTAATTATTTATTGAATTATGTTTAATCTGAAATAATTTTAAACGTAATTTAAGAAAATGAATTGCAGAAAAGAACAGATTAAAACATACCATCTAAAATTATTGAATTGTCTTGTTCCAAACATTAAGGCATGATTTTCCTGTAGGATTTTTGGTTTATCCAATGAATAACATATCTCTGGCTGGATTCGATGAAGAACAACTAACTAACGCGTATGTCTTTCTCAGCCTGACATTTTGTTAAATCTATTTACAAAATAAAATATATAAATTAACAATATACATGACTTAAAATCATTACATATACTTCGTTCTACGATGTCTTCCGATGCCATTTCTCCACTGCTCTCTATCTTGCCATATATCTTCATTTAATTCCCTCTCTCTTTAATTCCTTCTTGGACTCCTGCTACCCAACTTCTTCTAGGTCTCTTTTATTTTTGCCGGTAGGTGTCCACTGTAGTATTTGTTTAGGAAGCCTCTCATTACGCATTCGCTGTATGTATGTTTATTTCTAGACCTCAGCTACGGTTATCTTCTATAAATTTTCGTATCATGTATTCACTATCGTTGTAGCCTTGTGCAATAAGTATTTCATCATCTGCAAAGCATAAAGTGTAAATTGTTTGAACTTCCAAGGGTATACCCATATTTTTGCAATTCTTCTTCCACGTTTACAGTGCTTTTTATATATACCTACCTACATTCTTTTCTTTAATTTTACATAGTTAAATATTTTTATTACTGAAAAGAACAACCGGTACGACATTCATAATTTTTTGTCATTAACATATCAAATATGACAAATGACAATGTATATTTTTCATTTTGTATGTGTACTCTTCGACCGATTCCTGCCCTTGTTATCCTTTTCGTCGTGATACCTTATTCATTTTCCAAAATTCTATATACAAAATAAAATATATAATACATTAATATAAGACATGGCTCTAAATCATTTTATATACCTACCTCGTTTAATGCATAATCTTTTCTTCAATTTTACATATTATTTAAACATTTTTTTGCATTTAAAAGGATGAAAACCGATAATATGTAATCGTTGACATTGACATACCATATGACATGAGCCCCACACACTCCGTTATTTGTGTACGGTTTAGGTTTAGAACATACGGGTAAAGCTGTGCAAATAAAGTACGCTGGACCGCCAGCCCAAATACTACCAGTTTCTTTTTGTCAGTTATGTAAAACCTATTTACAAAATAAAATATAAATAAACATATCTTAGATTAATACACTGACCGGCACAGAAAACAATCCTTGACATTCTCTTTGTACACTGTACTCTTTGTCCTCCCAGTCTTTCTTGTCGTTGATGCTTTTCCTACATTGCTTGCCCATTTCGTCGTTTAATAACCTCGAACATTTTCAACAATCTATTTACAAAATAAATTATAAAATAAGAATAAACATATCTTACATTCATAGCGTACCTTACGTCGTTTAATTCTCACATTCTTTTCTTCAATTTTAAACCGATTATTTTCTGTAGTTTAAATTTGTCATTAACATTTCATATGTGACAGAAGACCGTATTTATCTTTTTTATTTTATACATGTATTCTTCGTTCGATTGTGAAACTCTTCTAGTCTTTATCAACGTTTTCGTAGTTTTTAGTAACTTCTGACATTTCGTAAAATCTATTTACAAAATAAAATCTAAATTAACAATAAATATTGCTTAAATTCATTAAGTATACCTACGTCGTTTAATTCATATTCTTTTCTTCAATTTTACGCAATATATTTATTTATATTTAGCATTGAAATGGTCGACAACCCATACGCCATTCATAATTTTTTCATTATTGACATTGACATCATGCCAAATTTTACACATGACAGCATTTTTATCTTCTAAATTTTTACATGTATTCTACGATCCATTGTTTAATTTTACGTTTAATAATTTTTTACTCGTAAACTATGCATCCTACAGAAATTCGTCCCATTAGAAAGGCCCTGAAGCCAATCATTTCCTACAACTTGGTACAAATTTCACGAAAATCGGTCGCACCGTTTAAGCTGTAGCCTTGTCTAAAGTTGAGCGATCGTCGTGATTAAAGAAACTATATAACTATAGTGAATCTAATCTTTTAGTATTAGGACTAGCGTAACCTCGGCTTCGCCGAGTTTTCCCTAGGGCTCCGCCGATAGTGGTTTATAATGCCCACGCAACATGCCCACCCAAACTGCCCACGCAACATGCCCACTCAAACTGCCCACGCAACATGCCCACGCAACATGCCCACCCAAACTGCCCACGCAACATGCCCACCCAAACTGCCTACGCAACATGCCCACCCAAACTGCCCACGCAACATGCCCACCCAAACTGCCCACGCAACATGCCCACTCAAACTACCCACGCAACATGCCCACCCAAACTGCCCACGCAATATGCCCACCCAAACTACCCACGCAACATGCCCACCCAAACAGCCCACGCAACATGCCCACTCAAACTGCCCACGCAACATGTCCACCCAAACTGCCCACGCTACATGCCCACCCAAACTGCCCACGCAACATGCCCACCCAAACTGCCCACGCAACATGCCCAACCAAACTGCCCACGCAACTTGCCCACCCAAACTGCCCACGCAACATGCCCACCCAAACTGCCAACGCAACTTGCCCATCCAAACTGCCGACGCAACATGCCCACCCAAACTGCCCACGCAACATACCCACCCAAACTGCCCACGCAACATGCCCACCCAAACTGCCCACGCAACATGCCCACCCAACTGCCCACGCAACATGCCCACGCAACATGCCCACGCAAAATGCCCTCCCAAACTGCCCACTCACACTCTCCTTGACTTTTCTGGCTCATGCTGTATGATTATGTAATTTAAAAGATTTTTATTAGTACGATACAATAATTGGCACCCCCCCCCCGCAATGGCCTTGAGGATATATTTATTTATTTATTTATAAATGAATAAATACTTAAATAAAAAAATACATAAATAAGTAAATAAATAAATAAATAAATAAATAAATAAATAAATAAATACAAAAATTAATTAATTACTAAATTAATAAATTAATAAATTATATAAATTAATAAATTATATAAATTAAGAAATTAATAATTTAATAAATTAATAAATTAACAAATTAACAAATAATTAAATTAACAAATTAATAAATTAACAAATAATTAAATTAACAAATTAACAAATTAATAAATTAATAAATTAATAAATTAATAAATTAATAAATTAATAAATTAATAAATTAATAAATTAATAAATTAATAAATTAATAAATTAATAAATTAATAAATTAATAAATTAATAAATTAATAAATTAATAAATTAATAAATTAATAAATTAATAAATTAATAAATTAATAAATTAATAAATTAATAAATTAATAAATTAATAAATTAATAAATTAATAAATTAATAAATTAATAAATTAATAAATTAATAAATTAATAAATTAATAAATTAATAAATTAATAAATTAATAAATTAATAAATTAATAAATTAATAAATTAATAAATTAATAAATTAATAAATTAATAAATTAATAAATTAATAAATTAATAAATTAATAAATTAATAAATTAATAAATTAATAAATTAATATATTAATAAATTAATAAATTAATAAATTAATAAATTAATAAATTAATAAATTAATAAATTAATAAATTAATAAATTAATAAATTAATAAATTAATAAATTAATAAATTAATAAATTAATAAATTAATAAATTAATAAATTAATAAATTAATAAATTAATAAATTAATAAATTAATAAATTAATAAATTAATAAATTAATAAATTAATAAATTAATAAATTAATAAATTAATAAATTAATAAATTAATAAATTAATAAATTAATAAATTAATAAATTAATAAATTAATAAATTAATAAATTAATAAATTAATAAATTAATAAATTAATAAATTAATAAATTAATAAATTAATAAATTAATAAATTAATAAATTAATAAATTAATAAATTAATAAATTAATAAATTAATAAATTAATAAATTAATAAATTAATAAATTAATAAATTAATAAATTAATAAATTAATAAATTAATAAATTAATGAATGAATAATTAATAAATTAATAAATTAATAAATTAATAAATTAATAAATTAATAAATTAATAAATTAATAAATTAATAAATTAATAAATTAATAATTAATTTTGAAAGTTCTATAGTTCCCAGAGCAAGTGTTCAAAATGAAAGACATTACAATCAATAAATAAATCAGTATTATTTAAAAATACTACTGTAAATTATTAAAATATTACATTTTCATTAAATACAGAAGGCTTGGCAATACTTTTTTGTATTAGAAATATTATCAAAATATTAAATAACAGGTGTAATAATTAAATAATTATCGGATTGAAATGAGTGGAATTTTTAATTAATTAAATCTCATTTAAATTTTAAATGAATTAAATGCCATCAGCCAACTATTTTCTGCTATTTCAGTATTACGCTTCATTTAAGATAAATCCTCAGTATCTCTGTTATGAAGCGTTCTAGCACCAATGTTTATTGGGATTTTTTTCATGTTGGTGTCTAGAATTCATACTCCGAAGCCTTACATAGAGAATAGTCAAAAATACGACAGCTCGATCGGCTATTCTTTTTTGCATAAAATTGTCAATAATATTTCGGAAGTGTAGTATCTATAGCTGAGTGCACGATGTATAATGTATTACAAAGAATGGCTAAATAACCGGGTTAGTTCATACAGTATGCCGCTAGATGTCAGGTTTTTTGCGACCCGGTTTTTACAAAAATATTTGAAATAGTAAATTATTCCTATATAACGCACAATATTTTATATTTTCAATACATTACCTTTTATCTTTTGTCAGTTCTGTGTATGTATTTTATACAAATTCCATACAACAGGCTTCTATAATTTCAGTAAAATTATAAAATAAACGTTGTCATGTACTTGACACTGACATCTTTCAATCTGAATTTTCTTAATCGTAGTACCTGTTTCTATGGTTATAGCATGGCTGGCTGCTACATAAAATTATATAAATAAAAAATCGAAATAGCGCTACTTCCGAAGTAACGTTACTTCAAGAGGTGAAAATTCGGGTCTATATCTCTTTATTTGATCCATACCCTGTTGTGCATCCTATAGCACAACATTTTCTATTTAAACGCGAACTTATTTTGACCGCAACCGACACACTGCGGCACACCAACTGCCAAACGCCTGTCAAATGGTAACGGGTCGCGTTAGCTTCATTTGTACCAGCTAGTTATGTCAACGCATCTCGTACTCTCACCTATAGATACTACACCGTGGTAGGAACTGATGAAAACATATAATGAAATGAACAAATGCTGCGCATTTTATGCGAGCAAACAGGAAGAAATTACAGGATAAATATAAACATAATACAAGGTGACCATTTTGTATGTTCCCGCCTGAAATTTTAAGAATAAGCAAAACCAAATATATTTTATAAGCCACTTGGTGAATATTAGTACTTTAAATCGAATAATCACAGTAGGTATAAGAGCAAAACAAAATTTTAAAAACCAAGTCACTTATGAAATGTATCATGGATTGCCTAATCATGAATTTTCAGGCGGGAACTTTTAAAATGCGGACCCTGTATTAGTAACATGTATATGAGTACACAATACTAAATTTAAAGATAAAAATAAATCAAACAAAACTAAAAGATGTGATATTTTAATTCTAGAGTAAACAGTTAGTTACAAACTGCAGAAAAGTAAGTACTTACATTACATTAGATCTGAACTTTTATAACGAATTTGAAAATATATCAATAAAGTTTGGATTGTTAAAAATGATAGGTATTAAAGATTATTTTTCTGGCTCATGCTGTATGATTATGTAATTTAAAATATTTTTTATTAGTACGATACAATAATTGGGAATAAAAGAATTTTAATATAGATAATTTTAACGTAATATAAGAAAATAAAATACAGACTAAATTCTATACCGTTTTAAAATAGATATCGAATTATGTATAATCTGAAATAATTTTAAACGTAATGTAAGAAAATGAATTACAAAAAAAGAACAGATTAAAACATACTATCTAAAATTATTGAATTGTCTTGTTCCAGACTATGATTTTCCTGTACACGTCTTAAAATCATTACATATACCTATATATACAATCGGTTTATAACGTTGTACCATGTCTTCCGATGCGAATTCTCCACTGGTCTTACCATAGATCTTCATTCTCTCTTATTTCTTCTTGGATTCCTGCTACCCAATTCCTTCTAGGTCTCCCTCTTTTCTTTTTGCCGCTAGGAGTTTGCTGTGGTATGTGTTTTGCTATTACTCATTTGCTGTACGTGATCGTACCATCTTAATTGACTTGTTTTTATATCATTGGTTATAGTAATTGATACATGCATAATTTGTCATTAACATATCAAATATGACATGACAATGTTTATCTTTTTAATTTTGTACATCGATTGTGACATTATTCCTACCTTTCTGATCCTTTTCGACGTGTTTCCTTATACATTTTCCAAAATTCTATTTACAAAATAAAATATGTAACATAATAATAAACATGGTTTAAAATCATTACATATACCTACCTTGTTAAATAAATTCATCATCTTTTCTTTAATTATTACATATTATTTTAACATTTTATTGCATTTAAAAGGAAGAAAACTGATAATTTGTCATCATTGACATTAACATAACAGCGTTTATCGTCTTAAATTTTCAAGGAAAACTGTGATCGTTACTGTGAAAAATATTGTTTAGTTAGAAATATTTGTTTTTTACCTAGTTACTTATGACACATTTGGTAACACTGTCCAAGTACATATGAACCGTCAAATTTTATAATTTTTAATTAAAATGGTTTAGGCCTTTTTTACCTGTGCGGATATAATTGCCCATTCTCAAAATGTATAATTATGAATTAAACTTCTTTCAAATTGTCTCCATTTCATAAATATTTCCATTTAAAGGTTCAAAATGACATGACAAACATGGCGTTCTTCGTCTCAAATTTTCAAGGAAAACTGTGATCGTTACTGTGAAAAATATTGTTTCTGTCCCAATTTTCAATCTTTATTAATTTTTTACTCGAAAACTATGCATCCTACAGAAATTCGTCCCATTAGAAAGGCCCTGAAGGCAATCATTTCCTACATCTTGGTACAAATTTCACGAAAATCGGTCGAACCGTTTAAGCTGTAGCCTTGTCTAAAGTTGGGCGATCGTCGTGATGAATTCAAATATATATATATATATATATATATATATATATATATATATATATATATATATATATATATATATATAGAACTATAGATAGTGAATCTGATCGTTTAGTATTAGGACTAGCGTAACCTCGGCTTCGCCGAGTTTTCTCTAGGGCTCCGCCGATAGTGGTTTATAATGCCCACGCAACATGCCCACCCAAACTGCCCACGCAACATGCCCACTCAAACTGCCCACGCAACATGCCCAAGCAACATGCCCACGCAACATGCCCACCCAAACTGCCCACCCAAACTGCCCACGCAACATGCCCACCCAAACTGCCCACGCAACATGCCCACTCAAACTGCCCACGCAATATGCCCACGCAACATGCCCAATCAAAATGCCCACGCAACATGCCCACCCAAACTGCCCACGCAACATGCCCACCCAAACTGCCCACGCAACATGCCCACCCAAACTGCCCACGCAACATGCCCACCCAAACTGCCCACGCAACATGCCCACTCAAACTGCCCACGCAACATGCCCACCCAAACTGCCCAAGCAACATGCCCACCCAAACTGCCCACGCAACATGCCCACCCAAATTGCCCACCCGAACAGCCCACGCAACATGCCCACCCAAACTGCCCACGCAACTTGCCCACCCAAACTGCCCACGCAACATGCCCACGCAAAATGCCCACCCAAACTGCTCACGCAACATACCCACTCAAACTGCCCACGCAACATGCCCACCCAAATTGCCCACCCAAACTGCCCACGCAACATGCCCACCCAAACTGCCCACGCAACATGCCCACGCAAAATGCCCACCCAAACTGCCCACTCACACTCTCCTTGACTTTTCTGGCTCATGCTGTATGATTATGTAATTTAAAAGATTTTTATTAGTACGATACAATAATTGGCACCCCCCGCCCCCGCAATGGCCTTGAGGATATATTTATTTATTTATAAATGAATAAATAAAAAATAAATAAAAAAATACATTAATAAGTAAATACATAAATAAATAAATAAATAAATAAATAAATAAATAAATAAATAAATTAATAAATTAATAAATTAATAAATTAATAATTAAATAAATTAATAAGTAAATAAATAAATTAATAAATAAATAAATTAATAAATTAATAAATTAATAAATTAATAAATTAATAAATTAATAAATTAATAAATTAATAAATTAATAAATTAATAAATTAATAAATTAATAAATTAATAAATTAATAAATTAATAAATTAATAAATTAATAAATTAATAAATTAATAAATTAATAAATTAATAAATTAATAAATTAATAAATTAATAAATTAATAAATTAATAAATTAATAAATTAATAAATTAATAAATTAATAAATTAATAAATTAATAAATTAATAAATTAATAAATTAATAAATTAATAAATTAATAAATTAATAAATTAATAAATTAATAAATTAATAAATTAATAAATTAATAAATTAATAAATTAATAAATTAATAAATTAATAAATTAATAAATTAATAAATTAATAAATTAATAAATTAATAAATTAATAAATTAATAAATTAATAAATTAATAAATTAATAAATTAATAAATTAATAAATTAATAAATTAATAAATTAATAAATTAATAAATTAATAAATTAATAAATTAATAAATTAATAAATTAATAAATTAATAAATTAATAAATTAATAAATTAATAAATTAATAAATTAATAAATTAATAAATTAATAAATTAATAAATTAATAAATTAATAAATTAATAAATTAATAAATTAATAAATTAATAAATTAATTAATTAATTAATTAATAAATTGATAAATTAATAAATTAATAAATTAATAAATTATTAAATTAATAAATTAATAAATTAATAAATTAATAAATTAATAAATTAATAAATTAATAAGTTAATAAATTAATAAATTAATAAATTAATAAATTAATAAATTAATAAATTAATAAATTAATAAATTAATAAATTAATAAATTAATAAATTAATAAATTAATAAATTAATAAATTAATAAATTAATAAATTAATAAATTAATAAATTAATAAATTAACAAATTAATAAATTAATAAATTAATAAATTAATAAATTAATAAATTAATAAATTAATAAATTAATAAATTAATAAATTAATAAATTAATTAATAAATTAATTAATTAATAAATTAATAAATTAATAAATTAATAAATTAATAAATTATTAAATTAATAAATTAATAAATTAATAAATTAATAAATTAATAAATTAATAAATTAATAAATTAATAAATTAATAAATTAATAAATTAATAAATTAATAAATTAATAAATTAATAAATTAATAAATTAATAAATTAATAAATTAATAAATTAATAAATTAATAAATTAATAAATTAATAAATTAATAAATTAATAAATTAATAAATTAATAAATTAATAAATTAATAAATTAATAAATTAATTCATTAATAAATTAATAAATTAATAAATTATTAAATTAATAAATTAATAAATTAATTAATTAAATAATAAATTAATGAATTAATAAATTAATAAATTAATAAATTAATAACTTAATAAATTAATAAATTAATAAATTAATAAATTAATAAATTGATAAATTAATAAATTAATAAATTAATAAATTAATAAATTAATAAATTAATAAATTAATAAATTAATAAATTAATAAATTAATAAATTAATAAATTAATAAATTAATAAATTAATAAATTAATAAATTAATAAATTAATAAATTAATAAATTAATAAATTAATAAATTAATAAATTAATAAATTAATAAATTAATAAATTAATAAATTAATAAATTAATAAATTAATAAATTAATAAATTAATAAATTAATAAATTAATAAATTAATAAATTAAAAAATTAAAAAATTAATAAATTAATAAATTAATAAATTAATAAATTAATAAATTAATAAATTAATAAATTAATAAATTAATAAATTAATAAATTAATAAATTAATAAATTAATAGTTTAATAAATTAATAAATTAATAATTAATTTTGAAAGTTCTATAGTTCCCAGAGCAAGTGTTCAAAATGAAAGACATTACAATCAATAAATAAATCAGTATTATTTAAAAATACTACTGTAAATTATTAAAATATTACATTTTCATTAAATACAGAAGGCTTGGCAATACTTTTTTGTATTAGAAATATTATCAAAATATTAAATAACAGGTGTAATAATTAAATAATTATCGGATTGAAATGAGTGGAATTTTTAATTAATTAAATCTCATTTAAATTTTAAATGAATTAAATGCCATCAGCCAACTATTTTCTGCTATTTCAGTATTACGCTTCATTTAAGATAAATCCTCAGTATCTCTGTTATGAAGCGTTCTAGCACCAATGTTTATTGGGATTTTTTTCATGTTGGTGTCTAGAATTCATACTCCGAAGCCTTACATAGAGAATAGTCAAAAATACGACAGCTCGATCGGCTATTCTTTTTTGCATAAAATTGTCAATAATATTTCGGAAGTGTAGTATCTATAGCTGAGTGCACGATGTATAATGTATTACAAAGAATGGCTAAATAACCGGGTTAGTTCATACAGTATGCCGCTAGATGTCAGGTTTTTTGCGACCCGGTTTTTACAAAAATATTTGAAATAGTAAATTATTCCTATATAACGCACAATATTTTATATTTTCAATACATTACCTTTTATCTTTTGTCAGTTCTATGTATGTATTTTATACAAATTCCGTACAACAGGCTTCTATAATTTCAGTAAAATTATAAAATAAACGTTGTCATGTACTTGACACTGACATCTTTCAATCTGAATTTTCTTAATCGTAGTACCTGTTTCTATGGTTATAGCATGGCTGGCTGCTACATAAAATTATATAAATAAAAAATCGAAATAGCGCTACTTCCGAAGTAACGTTACTTCAAGAGGTGAAAATTCGGGTCTATATCTCTTTATTTGATCCATACCCTGTTGTGCATCCTATAGCACAACATTTTCTATTTAAACGCGAACTTATTTTGACCGCAACCGACACACTGCGGCACACCAACTGCCAAACGCCTGTCAAATGGTAACGGGTCGCGTTAGCTTCATTTGTACCAGCTAGTTATGTCAACGCATCTCGTACTCTCACCTATAGATACTACACCGTGGTAGGAACTGATGAAAACATATAATGAAATGAACAAATGCTGCGCATTTTATGCGAGCAAACAGGAAGAAATTACAGGATAAATATAAACATAATACAAGGTGACCATTTTATATGTTCCCGCCTGAAATTTTAAGAATAAGCAAAACCAAATATATTTTATAAGCCACTTGGTGAATATTAGTACTTTAAATCGAATAATCACAGTAGGTATAAGAGCAAAACAAAATTTTAAAAACCAAGTCACTTATGAAATGTATCATGGATTGCCTAATCATGAATTTTCAGGCGGGAACTTTTAAAATGCGGACCCTGTATTAGTAACATGTATATGAGTACACAATACTAAATTTAAAGATAAAAATAAATCAAACAAAACTAAAAGATGTGATATTTTAATTCTAGAGTAAACAGTTAGTTACAAACTGCAGAAAAGTAAGTACTTACAATACATTAGATCTGAACTTTTATAACGAATTTGAAAATATATCAATAAAGTTTGGATTGTTAAAAATGATAGGTATTAAAGATTATTTTTCTGGCTCATGCTGTATGATTATGTAATTTAAAATATTTTTTATTAGTACGATACAATAATTGGGAATAAAAGAATTTTAATATAGATAATTTTAAAGTAATATAAGAAAATAAAATACAGACTAAATTCTATACCGTTTTAAAATAGATATCGAATTATGTATAATCTGAAATAATTTTAAACGTAATGTAAGAAAATGAATTACAAAAAAAGAACAGATTAAAACATACTATCTAAAATTATTGAATTGTCTTGTTCCAGACTATGATTTTCCTGTACACGTCTTAAAATCATTACATATACCTATATATACAATCGGTTTATAACGTTGTACCATGTCTTCCGATGCGAATTCTCCACTGGTCTTACCATAGATCTTCATTCTCTCTTATTTCTTCTTGGATTCCTGCTACCCAATTCCTTCTAGGTCTCCCTCTTTTCTTTTTGCCGCTAGGAGTTTGCTGTGGTATGTGTTTTGCTATTACTCATTTGCTGTACGTGATCGTACCATCTTAATTGACTTGTTTTTATATCATTGGTTATAGTAATTGATACATGCATAATTTGTCATTAACATATCAAATATGACATGACAATGTTTATCTTTTTAATTTTGTACATCGATTGTGACATTATTCCTACCTTTCTGATCCTTTTCGACGTGTTTCCTTATACATTTTCCAAAATTCTATTTACAAAATAAAATATGTAACATAATAATAAACATGGTTTAAAATCATTACATATACCTACCTTGTTAAATAAATTCATCATCTTTTCTTTAATTATTACATATTATTTTAACATTTTATTGCATTTAAAAGGAAGAAAACTGATAATTTGTCATCATTGACATTAACATAACAGCGTTTATCGTCTTAAATTTTCAAGGAAAACTGTGATCGTTACTGTGAAAAATATTGTTTAGTTAGAAATATTTGTTTTTTACCTAGTTACTTATGACACATTTGGTAACACTGTCCAAGTACATATGAACCGTCAAATTTTATAATTTTTAATTAAAATGGTTTAGGCCTTTTTTACCTGTGCGGATATAATTGCCCATTCTCAAAATGTATAATTATGAATTAAACTTCTTTCAAATTGTCTCCATTTCATAAATATTTCCATTTAAAGGTTCAAAATGACATGACAAACATGGCGTTCTTCGTCTCAAATTTTCAAGGAAAACTGTGATCGTTACTGTGAAAAATATTGTTTCTGTCCCAATTTTCAATCTTTATTAATTTTTTACTCGAAAACTATGCATCTTACAGAAATTCGTCCCATTAGAAAGGCCCTGAAGGCAATCATTTCCTACATCTTGGTACAAATTTCACGAAAATCGGTCGAACCGTTTAAGCTGTAGCCTTGTCTAAAGTTGGGCGATCGTCGTGATGAATTCAAATATATATATATATATATATATATATATATATATATATATATATATATATATATATATATAGATATATAGAACTATAGATAGTGAATCTGATCGTTTAGTATTAGGACTAGCGTAACCTCGGCTTCGCCGAGTTTTCTCTAGGGCTCCGCCGATAGTGGTTTATAATGCCCGCGCAACATGCCCACCCAAACTGCCCACGCAACATGCCCACTCAAACTGCCCACGCAATATGCCCACGCAACATGCCCAATCAAAATGCCCACGCAACATGCCCACCCAAACTGCCCACGCAACATGCCCACCCAAACTGCCCACGCAACATGCCCACCCAAACTGCCCACGCAACATGCTCACCCAAACTGCCCACGCAACATGCCCACTCAAACTGCCCACGCAACATGCCCACCCAAACTGCCCACGCAACATGCCCACCCAAACTGCCCACACAACATGCCCACCCAAATTGCCCACCCGAACAGCCCACGCAACATGCCCACCCAAACTGCCACGCAACTTGCCCACCCAAACTGCCCACGCAACATACCTACCCAAAATGCCCACGCAACTTGCCCACCCAAACTGCCGACGCAACATGCCCACCCAAACTGCTCACGCAACATACCCACTCAAACTGCCCACGCAACATGCCCACCCAAATTGCCCACCCAAACTGCCCACGCAACATGCCCACCCAAACTGCCCACGCAACATGCCCACGCAAAATGCCCACCCAAACTGCCCACTCACACTCTCCTTGACTTTTCTGGCTCATGCTGTATGATTATGTAATTTAAAAGATTTTTATTAGTACGATACAATAATTGGCACCCCCCGCCCCCGCAATGGCCTTGAGGATATATTTATTTATTTATGAATGAATAAATAAAAAATAAATAAAAAAATACATAAATAAGTAAATACATAAATAAATAAATAAATAAATAAATAAATAAATTAATAAATTAATAAATTAATAAATTAATAAATTAATAAATTAATAAATTAATAAATTAATAAATTAATAATTAAATAAATTAATAAGTAAATAAATAAATTAATAAATAAATAAATTAATAAATTAATAAATTAATAAATAAATAAATTAATAAATTAATAAATTAATAAATTAATAAATTAATAAATTAATAAATTAATAAATTAATAAATTAATAAACTAATAAACTAATAAATTAATAAATTAATAAATTATTAATTAATAAATTAATAAATTAATAAATTAATAAATTAATAAATTAATAAATTAATAAATTAATAAATTAATAAATTAATAAATTAATAAATTAATAAATTAATAAATTAATAAATTAATAAATTAATAAATTAATAAATTAATAAATTAATAAATTAATAAATTAATAAATTAATAAATTAATAAATTAATAAATTAATAAATTAATAAATTAATAAATTAATAAATTAATAAATTAATAAATTACTAAATTAATAAATTAATAAATTAATAAATTAATAAATTAATAAATTAATAAATTAATAAATTAATAAATTAATAAATTAATAAATTAATAAATTAATAAATTAATAAATTAATAAATTAATAAATTAATAAATTAATAAATTAATAAATTAATAAATTAATAAATTAATAAATTAATAAATTAATAAATTAATAAATTAATAAATTAATAAATTAATAAATTAATAAATTAATAAATTAATAAATTAATAAATTAATAAATTAATAAATTAATAAATTAATAAATTAATAAATTAATAAATTAATAATTTAATAAATTAATAAATTAATAAATTAATAAATTAATAAATTAATAAATTAATAAATTAATAAATTAATAAATTAATAAATTAATAAATTAATAAATTAATAAATTAATAAATTAATAAATTAATAAATTAATAAATTAATAAATTAATAAATTAATAAATTAATAAATTAATAAATTAATAAATTAATAAATTAATAAATTAATAAATTAATAAATTAATAAATTAATAAATTAATAAATTAATAAATTAATAAATTAATAAATTAATAAATTAATAAATTAATAAATTAATAAATTAATAAATTAATAAATTAATTAATTAATTAATTAATAAATTAATAAATTAATTAATTAATAAATTAATTAATTAATAAATTAATTAATTAATTAATAAATTAATAAATTAATTAATTAATTAATTAATAAATTAATTAATTAATAAATTAATTAATTAATTAATAAATTATTAAATTAATAAATTAATAAATTAATAAATTAATAAATTAATAAATTAATAAATTAATAAATTAATAAATTAATAAATTAATAACTTAATAACTTAATAAATTAATAAATTAATAAATTAATAAATTAATAAATTAATAAATTAATAAATTAATAAATTAATAAATTAATAAATTAATAAATTAATAAATTAATAAATTAATAAATTAATAAATTAATAAATTAATAAATTAATAAATTAATAAATTAATAAATTAATAAATTAATAAATTAATAAATTAATAAATTAATAAATTAATAAATTAATAAATTAATAAATTAATAAATTAATAAATTAATAAATTAATAAATTAATAAATTAATAAATTAATAAATTAATAAATTAATTAATTAATTAATTAATTAATTAATAAATTAATAAATTAATTAATTAATTAATAAATTAATAAATTAAATAATTAATAAATTAATAAATTAATAAATTAAATAATTAATAAATTAATAAATTAATAAATTAATAAATTAATAAATTAACAAATTAACAAATTAATAAATTAACAAATTAACAAATTAATAAATTAATAAATTAATAAATTAATAAATTAATAAATTAATAAATTAATAAATTAATAAATTAATAAATTAATAAATTAATAAATTAATAAATTAATAAATTAATAAATTAATAAATTAATAAATTAATAAATTAATAAATTAATAAATTAATAAATTAATAAATTAATAAATTAATAAATTAATAAATTAATAAATTAATAAATTAATAAATTAATAAATTAATAAATTAATAAATTAATAAATTAATAAATTAATAAATTAATAAATTAATAAATTAATAAATTAATAAATTAATAAATTAATAAATTAATAAATTAATAAATTAATAAATTAATAAATTAATAAATTAATAAATTAATAAATTAATAAATTAATAAATTAATAAATTAATAAATTAATAAATTAATAAATTAATAAATTAATAAATTAATAAATTAATAAATTAATAAATTAATAAATTAATAAATTAATAAATTAATAAATTAATAAATTAATAAATTAATAAATTAATAAATTAATAAATTAATAAATTAATAAATTAATAAATTAATAAATTAATAAATTAATAAATTAATAAATTAATAAATTAATAAATTAATAAATTAATAAATTAATAAATTAATAAATTAATAAATTAATAAATTAATAAATTAATAAATTAATAAATTAATAAATTAATAAATTAATAAATTAATAAATTAATAAATTAATAAATTAATAAATTAATAAATTAATAAATTAATAAATTAATAAATTAATAAATTAATAAATTAATAAATTAATAAATTAATAAATTAATAAATTAATAAATTAATAAATTAATAAATTAATAAATTAATAAATTAATAAATTAATAAATTAATAAATTAATAAATTAATAAATTAATAAATTAATAAATTAATAAATTAATAAATTAATAAATTAATAAATTAATAAATTAATAAATTAATAAATTAATAAATTAATAAATTAATAAATTAATAAATTAATAAATTAATAAATTAATAAATTAATAAATTAATAAATTAATAAATTAATAAATTAATAAATTAATAAATTAATAAATTAATAAATTAATAAATTAATAAATTAATAAATTAATAAATTAATAAATTAATAAATTAATAAATTAATAAATTAATAAATTAATAAATTAATAAATTAATAAATTAATAAATTAATAAATTAATAAATTAATAAATTAATAAATTAATAAATTAATAAATTAATAAATTAATAAATTAATAAATTAATAAATTAATAAATTAATAAATTAATAAATTAATAAATTAATAAATTAATAAATTAATAAATTAATAAATTAATAAATTAATAAATTAATAAATTAATAAATTAATAAATTAATAAATTAATAAATTAATAAATTAATAAATTAATAAATTAATAAATTAATAAATTAATATATTAATATATTAATATATTAATATATTAATAAATTAATAAATTAATAAATTAATAAATTAATAAATTAATAAATTAATAAATTAATAAATTAATAAATTAATAAATTAATAAATTAATAAATTAATAAATTAATAAATTAATAAATTAATAAATTAATAAATTAATAAATTAATAAATTAATAAATTAATAAATTAATAAATTAATAAATTAATAAATTAATAAATTAATAAATTAATAAATTAATAAATTAATAAATTAATAAATTAATAAATTAATAAATTAATAAATTAATAAATTAATAAATTAATAAATTAATAAATTAATAAATTAATAAATTAATAAATTAATAAATTAATAAATTAATAAATTAATAAATTAATAAATTAATAAATTAATAAATTAATAAATTAATAAATTAATAAATTAATAAATTAATAAATTAATAAATTAATAAATTAATAAATTAATAAATTAATAAATTAATAAATTAATAAATTAATAAATTAGTAAATTAGTAAATTAGTAAATTAGTAAATTAGTAAATTAATAAATTAATAAATTAATAAATTAATAAATTAATAATTTAATAATTTAATAAATTAATAAATTAATAAATTAATAAATTAATAATTAATTTTGAAAGTTCTATAGTTCCCAGAGCAAGTGTTCAAAATGAAAGACATTAAAATCAATAAATAAATCAGTATTATTTAAAAATACTACTGTAAATTATTAAAATATTACATTTTCATTAAATACAGAAGGCTTGGCAATACTTTTTTGTATTAGAAATATTATCAAAATATTAAATAACAGGTGTAATAATTAAATAATTATCGGATTGAAATGAGTGGAATTTTTAATTAATTAAATCTCATTTAAATTTTAAATGAATTAAATGCCATCAGCCAACTATTTTCTGCTATTTCAGTATTACGCTTCATTTAAGATAAATCCTCAGTATCTCTGTTATGAAGCGTTCTAGCACCAATGTTTATTGGGATTTTTTTCATGTTGGTGTCTAGAATTCATACTCCGAAGCCTTACATAGAGAATAGTCAAAAATACGACAGCTCGATCGGCTATTCTTTTTTGCATAAAATTGTCAATAATATTTCGGAAGTGTAGTATCTATAGCTGAGTGCACGATGTATAATGTATTACAAAGAATGGCTAAATAACCGGGTTAGTTCATACAGTATGCCGCTAGATGTCAGGTTTTTTGCGACCCGGTTTTTACAAAAATATTTGAAATAGTAAATTATTCCTATATAACGCACAATATTTTATATTTTCAATACATTACCTTTTATCTTTTGTCATTTCTATGTATGTATTTTATACAAATTCCATACAACAGGCTTCTATAATTTCAGTAAAATTATAAAATAAACGTTGTCATGTACTTGACACTGACATCTTTCAATCTGAATTTTCTTAATCGTAGTACCTGTTTCTATGGTTATAGCATGGCTGGCTGCTACATAAAATTATATAAATAAAAAATCGAAATAGCGCTACTTCCGAAGTAACGTTACTTCAAGAGGTGAAAATTCGGGTCTATATCTCTTTATTTGATCCATACCCTGTCGTGCATCCTATAGCACAACATTTTCTATTTAAACGCGAACTTATTTTGACCGCAACCGACACACTGCGGCACACCAACTGCCAAACGCCTGTCAAATGGTAACGGGTCGCGTTAGCTTCATTTGTACCAGCTAGTTATGTCAACGCATCTCGTACTCTCACCTATAGATACTACACCGTGGTAGGAACTGATGAAAACATATAATGAAATGAACAAATGCTGCGCATTTTATGCGAGCAAACAGGAAGAAATTACAGGATAAATATAAACATAATACAAGGTGACCATTTTATATGTTCCCGCCTGAAATTTTAAGAATAAGCAAAACCAAATATATTTTATAAGCCACTTGGTGAATATTAGTACTTTAAATCGAATAATCACAGTAGGTATAAGAGCAAAACAAAATTTTAAAAACCAAGTCACTTATGAAACGTATCATGGATTGCCTAATCATGAATTTTCAGGCGGGAACTTTTAAAATGCGGACCCTGTATTAGTAACATGTATATGAGTACACAATACTAAATTTAAAGATAAAAATAAATCAAACAAAACTAAAAGATGTGATATTTTAATTCTAGAGTAAACAGTTAGTTACAAACTGCAGAAAAGTAAGTACTTACATTACATTAGATCTGAACTTTTATAACGAATTTGAAAATATATCAATAAAGTTTGGATTGTTAAAAATGATAGGTATTAAAGATTATTTTTCTGGCTCATGCTGTATGATTATGTAATTTAAAATATTTTTTATTAGTACGATACAATAATTGGGAATAAAAGAATTTTAATATAGATAATTTTAACGTAATATAAGAAAATAAAATACAGACTAAATTCTATACCGTTTTAATATAGATATCGAATTATGTATAATCTGAAATAATTTTAAACGTAATGTAAGAAAATGAATTACAAAAAAAGAACAGATTAAAACATACTATCTAAAATTATTGAATTGTCTTGTTCCAGACTATGATTTTCCTGTACACGTCTTAAAATCATTACATATACCTATATATACAATCGGTTTATAACGTTGTACCATGTCTTCCGATGCGAATTCTCCACTGGTCTTACCATAGATCTTCATTCTCTCTTATTTCTTCTTGGATTCCTGCTACCCAATTCCTTCTAGGTCTCCCTCTTTTCTTTTTGCCGCTAGGAGTTTGCTGTGGTATGTGTTTTGCTATTACTCATTTGCTGTACGTGATCGTACCATCTTAATTGACTTGTTTTTATATCATTGGTTATAGTAATTGATACATGCATAATTTGTCATTAACATATCAAATATGACATGACAATGTTTATCTTTTTAATTTTGTACATCGATTGTGACATTATTCCTACCTTTCTGATCCTTTTCGACGTGTTTCCTTATACATTTTCCAAAATTCTATTTACAAAATAAAATATGTAACATAATAATAAACATGGTTTAAAATCATTACATATACCTACCTTGTTAAATAAATTCATCATCTTTTCTTTAATTATTACATATTATTTTAACATTTTATTGCATTTAAAAGGAAGAAAACTGATAATTTGTCATCATTGACATTAACATAACAGCGTTTATCGTCTTAAATTTTCAAGGAAAACTGTGATCGTTACTGTGAAAAATATTGTTTAGTTAGAAATATTTGTTTTTTACCTAGTTACTTATGACACATTTGGTAACACTGTCCAAGTACATATGAACCGTCAAATTTTATAATTTTTAATTAAAATGGTTTAGGCCTTTTTTACCTGTGCGGATATAATTGCCCATTCTCAAAATGTATAATTATGAATTAAACTTCTTTCAAATTGTCTCCATTTCATAAATATTTCCATTTAAAGGTTCAAAATGACATGACAAACATGGCGTTCTTCGTCTCAAATTTTCAAGGAAAACTGTGATCGTTACTGTGAAAAATATTGTTTCTGTCCCAATTTTCAATCTTTATTAATTTTTTACTCGAAAACTATGCATCCTACAGAAATTCGTCCCATTAGAAAGGCCCTGAAGGCAATCATTTCCTACATCTTGGTACAAATTTCACGAAAATCGGTCGAACCGTTTAAGCTGTAGCCTTGTCTAAAGTTGGGCGATCGTCGTGATGAATTCAAATATATATATATATATATATATATATATATATATATATATATATATATATATATATATAGATATATAGAACTATAGATAGTGAATCTGATCGTTTAGTATTAGGACTAGCGTAACCTCGGCTTCGCCGAGTTTTCTCTAGGGCTCCGCCGATAGTGGTATATAATGCCCACGCAACATGCCCACCCAAACTGCCCACGCAACATGCCCACTCAAACTGCCCACGCAACATGCCCAAGCAACATGCCCACGCAACATGCCCATGCAACATGCCCACCCAAACTGCCCACCCAAACTGCCCACGCAACATGCCCACCCAAACTGCCCACGCAACATGCCCACTCAAACTGCCCACGCAATATGCCCACGCAACATGCCCAATCAAAATGCCCACGCAACATGCCCACCCAAACTGCCCACGCAACATGCCCACCCAAACTGCCCACGCAACATGCCCACCCAAACTGCCCACGCAACATGCCCACCCAAACTGCCCACGCAACATGCCCACTCAAACTGCCCACGCAACATGCCCACCCAAACTGCCCACGCAACATGCCCACCCAAACTGCCCACGCAACATGCCCACCCAAATTGCCCACCCGAACAGCCCACGCAACATGCCCACCCAAACTGCCCACGCAACTTGCCCACCCAAACTGCCCACGCAACATACCTACCCAAACTGCCCACGCAACTTGCCCACCCAAACTGCCGACGCAACATGCCCACCCAAACTGCTCACGCAACATACCCACTCAAACTGCCCACGCAACATGCCCACCCAAATTGCCCACCCAAACTGCCCACGCAACATGCCCACCCAAACTGCCCACGCAACATGCCCACGCAAAATGCCCACCCAAACTGCCCACTCACACTCTCCTTGACTTTTCTGGCTCATGCTGTATGATTATGTAATTTAAAAGATTTTTATTAGTACGATACAATAATTGGCACCCCCCGCCCCCGCAATGGCCTTGAGGATATATTTATTTATTTATAAATGAATAAATAAAAAATAAATAAAAAAATACATAAATAAGTAAATACATAAATAAATAAATAAATAAATTAATAAATTAATAATTAAATAAATTAATAAGTAAATAAATAAATTAATAAATTAATAAATTAATAAATTAATAAATTAATAAATTAATAAATTAATAAATTAATAAATTAATAAATTAATAAATTAATAAATTAATAAATTAATAAATTAATAAATTAATAAATTAATAAATTAATAAATTAATAAATTAATAAATTAATAAATTAATAAATTAATAAATTAATAAATTAATAAATTAATAAATTAATAAATTAATAAATTAATAAATTAATAAATTAATAAATTAATAAATTAATAAATTAATAAATTAATAAATTAATAAATTAATAAATTAATAAATTAATAAATTAATAAATTAATAAATTAATAAATTAATAAATTAATAAATTAATAAATTAATAAATTAATAAATTAATAAATTAATAAATTAATAAATTAATAAATTAATAAATTAATAAATTAATAAATTAATAAATTAATAAATTAATAAATTAATAAATTAATAAATTAATAAATTAATAAATTAATAAATTAATAAATTAATAAATTAATAAATTAATAAATTCATAAATTCATAAATTAATAAATTAATAAATTAATAAATTAATAAATTAATCAATTAATTAATTAATTAATTAATTAATAAATTAATTAATTAATAAATTAATAAATTAATAAATTAATAAATTAATAAATTAATAAATTAATAAATTAATAAATTAATAAATTAATAAATTAATAAATTAATAAATTAATAAATTAATAAATTAATAAATTAATAAATTAATAAATTAATAAATTAATAAATTAATAAATTAATAAATTAATAAATTAATAAATTAATAAATTAATAAATTAATAAATTAATAAATTAATAAATTAATAAATTAATAAATTAATAAATTAATAAATTAATAAATTAATAAATTAATAAATTAATAAATTAATAAATTAATAAATTAATAAATTAATAAATTAATAAATTAATAAATTAATAAATTAATTAATTAATTAATTAATTAATTAATTAATTAATTAATTAATTAATTAATAAATTAATAAATTAATAAATTAATTAATTAATTAATTAATTAATTAATTAATTAATAAATTATTAAATTATTAAATTAATAAATTAATAAATTAATAAATTAATTCATTAATAAATTAATAAATTGATAAATTATTAAATTAATAAATTAATAAATTAATTAAATAATAAATTAATAAATTAATAAATTAATAAATTAATAAATTAATAAATTAATAAATTAATAAATTAATAAATTAATAAATTAATAAATTAATAAATTAATAAATTAATAAATTAATAAATTAATAAATTAATAAATTAATAAATTAATAAATTAATAAATTAATAAATTAATAAATTAATAAATTAATAAATTAATAAATTAATAAATTAATAAATTAATAAATTAATAAATTAATAAATTAATAAATTAATAAATTAATAAATTAATAAATTAATAAATTAATAAATTAATAAATTAATAAATTAATAAATTAATAAATTAATAAATTAATAAATTAATAAATTAATAAATTAATAAATTAATAAATTAATAAATTAATAAATTAATAAATTAATAAATTAATAAATTAATAAATTAATAAATTAATAAATTAATAAATTAATAAATTAATAAATTAATAAATTAATAAATTAATAAATTAATAAATTAATAAATTAATAAATTAATAAATTAATAAATTAATAAATTAATAAATTAATAAATTAATAAATTAATAAATTAATAAATTAATAAATTAATAAATTAATAAATTAATAAATTAATAAATTAATAAATTAATAAATTAATAAATTAATAAATTAATAAATTAATAAATTAATAAATTAATAAATTAATAAATTAATAAATTAATAAATTAATAAATTAATAAATTAATAAATTAATAAATTAATAAATTAATAAATTAATAAATTAATAAATTAATAAATTAATAAATTAATAAATTAATAAATTAATAAATTAATAAATTAATAAATTAATAAATTAATAAATTAATAAATTAATAAATTAATAAATTAATAAATTAATAAATTAATAAATTAATAAATTAATAAATTAATAAATTAATAAATTAATAAATTAATAAATTAATAAATTAATAAATTAATAAATTAATAAATTAATTAATAAATTAATAAATTCATAAATTAATAAATTAATAAATTAATAATATTATAGATGTTTGGCAACACTTGAGTACGGACTTCACATTAGTCTAGTTAGGAATATTTGTTTTTTACCTAATTACATATGACATATTTGGCAACACTGTTCAAGTACATATGAAATGTCAAAATTTATAATTTTCAATTAAAATGTTTTAGGCCTTTTTTACCTGTGCGGATATAGTTGCCCATTCTCAAAATTTATAATTATGAATTAAACTTATTTCAAATTGTCTCCATTTCATAAATATTTCCATTTAAAGGTTCAAAATGACATGACAAACATGGCGTTCTTCGTCTTAAATTTTCAAGGAAAACTGTGATCGTTACTGTGACCTATTGTTTCTGTCCCAATTTTCAATCTTTAATAATGTTTTACACAAAAACTATGCATCCTACAGAAATTTGATCCATTAGAAGGGAGCTGAAGCCAATCATTTCCTACAACTTGGTACAAATTTTACGAAAATCGGTCGCTCCGTTTAAGCTGTAGCCTTGTCTAAAGTTTGGCGATTGGCTTTTTGATTAAAGAATATATAGATAGTGAATCTAACCTTTTAGTATTAGGATACTAAACGATCAGATTCACTATCTATAGTTATATATATTCTTTAATCAAAAAGCCGATCGCCAAACTTTAGACAAGGCTACAGCTTAAACGGAGCGACCGATTTTCGTAAAATTTGTACCAAGTTGTAGGAGATGATTGCCTTCAGGGCCCTTCTAATGGATCGAATTTCTGTAGGATGCATAGTTTTTTTGTAAAAAAATATTAAAGATTGAAAATTGGGACAGAAACAATAGGTCACAGTAACGATGACAGTTCTCATTGAAAAATTTAAGAAGATAAACGCTGTCATGTCATTTGGTATGTCAATGTCAACGATTAAATATTATCGGTTTTCATCCTTTTAATTGCAAAAAAAGCTTAAATAATATGTAAAATTGAAGAAAAGATTATGAATTAAACGAGGTAGGTATATAAAGTGATTTTAAGCCATGTTTTATATTATTGTATTATATATTTTATTTTGTAAATAGAATTTTGGAAAATGAATAAGGAAACACGACGAAAAGGATAAGAAGGGCAGCAATCGGTCGAAGAGTACACATACAAAATTAAAAACAAACATTGTCATTTGTCATTTTTGATATGTTAATGACAAAAAATTATGAATGTCGTAGCGGTTGTTCTTTTCAATACTAAATATATTTAAATAATATGTGAAATTGAAGAGAAGAATGTAGGTAGGTATATATAAAAAAGCACTGTGAACGTGGAAAAAAATTACAAAAATATGGGTATATCCTTGGAAGTTCAAAAAATTTACACCTTATGATTTGCAGATGATCAAATACTTATTGTACAAGACCACAACGATAGTAAATATATGATACGAAAATTTATAGAAGAATACCGTAGCTGAGGTCTAGAAGTAATCATACATACAGCGAATGAGTAATGAGAGGCTTCCTAAACAAATACTACAGTGGACACCAACCGGCAAAAATAAAAGAGATCTAGAAGGAGTTGGGTAGCAGGAGTCCAAGAAGGAATAATAGAGAGAGGATTAAATGAAGACATATGGCAAGATAGAGGGCAGTGGAGAAATGGCATCGAAAGACAGCGTAGAACGAAGTATATGTAATGATTTTAATCCATGTTTATTTATATATTTTATTTTGTAAATAGTTTTAACAAAATGTCAGGCTGAGAAAGAGATAATAAACATCACAATAGATAAAGAGTATATGAACAAAATTAGAAAGATACGCGTTAATTAGTTGTTCTTCGAGTCCAGACAGAAATGGAGACACCAAAAATCCTACAGGAAAATCATGCCTTAATGTTTGGAACAAGACAATTCAATAATTTTAGATGGTATGTTTTAATCTGTTCTTTTTTGCAGTTCATTATTTTACATAACGTTTATAATTATTTCAGATTAAACATAATTCAATATCTAACTTAAAACGGTACAGATTTTAATCTGCATTTCATTTTCTTATATTACGTTTAAAATTATTTATTTTAATATTCTATTTTTGCTAATTAATAAAAAAAAAATTATATAGGGCCGTAAAACGCTGTAAGCTGATCATATGCTCAACTGCACAATATAACCGTGGATACGTATCAAAAATACATTGGAAAATAAGCCTTGTCAATGTTAACAATGTGATTAGAGTTAACAATGTTTTTTTGCAACTGGGCCATAATCATACAGCATAATCCACAAAAGTAATCTTGTATAACTATGATTCTTACGTTCTTGCCCTTTAAGAACAATGCAAACTTTATTAATATATTTTCAAATTCGTTGTATACGTTCAAATGTAATGTATCTACCTACTTTTCTACAGTTTGTAACTAATTGTTTACTTTAGAATTCAAATATCACATTTTTCAGTTTTATTTGATTTTTTTTACCTTTAAATTTAGTATTGTCTACTTATAGACGTGTTATTAATATTATGTTTATATTTATCCTGTAATTGGGACATTTTGTCCTGTTTGCTCGCACGAAACGCGCAGCATTTGTTCATTTTATTATGTTTTCATCAGTTCCGACCAACCACTTTGTATACATAAGCATTTAACATGGAAAAACAGTTTTCCTTAGCGCGTTGGCCCCCAAATTATTATAGAAAAAAATTATTCAAATAAAAGTTGTAGAGCAAAAAATTCTACCTTCAAATTAATAAACAAAATCCATTTTGTATGTTTAATAGCTCTAGAAATTAAATATAAAATTTTTTAAATTTAAGTTTCATAGCACTATCCATGGAATTAAAAAACGACAAGCAAATGGTTGATGTTTTAACTGTCAAATATTTTTCAATTACATAAAAAATTCCATTTGTTATGCTTTTCCTTTTAATTTCATGACTATCACTATTTTTGACGTGATTTTCGATATTTTCATTTCAAATTTCTGCCGTTACAAAGCATGCACAATTAATTTTGTTTCTTTATTTAAATTCAGAATTTCATGATCAACAACTTGTATTTAAAGTATTTTTTCTAAAATAATTTGGAAAGCAACGCGCAGGGAAAATTATTTTCTCATGTTACATGCCTATGTAACGGATTTGGAGCGCCACCGGGTCGTATTTTTGACATTTCTCCATGACAACCATTGACAAAATATTTCTTGTTTTTCGTATAAATTTGTCAAATATATCCTATTCGGTATTAAGTGAAAAGTTTTCTGCATGCCTAACTACAGAACTTTCAAAATATAGGCATAAACTCGATCGGCTTTTGTTTTTCGCATCAAGTTGTCAGAACCACGTAGTGATTGGAATCAAGCAAAATTTTTTCTACAGAGCAATGATATAGAAATGTTAGCAATTAGACATCTCAGTCGGCTTTTGTTTTGTGCATAAGGATGTTGGAAATATGTCGTGTTTGGTATCAAATGAGAGGTCTAATTAAGGACTGTTAGATACATGTGCCAAAATTTCTGACACGTTCATTGGCTTATGTTTTATGCATAAAGTTAAATTGTTTGAGGGACTTTGGGTATCTGAGAAGACTGTTGGCGTTAGCATTTTGGTTTTAAATTGTGCGTAAACAGATTGGATGTACGTGTAGACTATTATAAAACACTATCGGCGGAGCCCTAGGCTAAACTCGGCGAAGCCGAGGTTAGGCTAGTTATAGATACCTAATACTTAAAATTTATTACTGAAGAAATTATTAAATTCAATTAGTATATTGCAATTTTAATATATTTGAATCAGTTACATAATCATTCAATAAAAATTATTTTTACAGTTAACTTAAAAAATATACAATTACAATTCAAATAAATTTCATTGTGTCAATGACGTTTAATTCAATTATGGTAAAAAATCGCATTGCATTCATTCATATTAAATATACTATGATGGATGTTTAAAAATCTTACCTGTATTATATTTTATTGCTGGAAATAATATTTATCGTCATTGCTTTTCAGATAAAATGGCATTACTATATGCAGGTTTAGAAATTTTAGAGGAGGAAGAGTTGGAGCTGGTGTTGGGCGTTGAAAAATTGGAAGAGCAGGATAGATTGTTTCGAAGGCATATTCGAGATATACAGGATCCATTCTGCGTGTCCAATGTCGAATTTCTATCAAATTTTAGATTGAATAAGGATGCCTGCATTTATCTAATTGACGAGTTATCTCTTCATATGGATATCGGCCAACGCACTTCCAGAATTCCTCCACATCTAATAGTAAAACGATATATACCTATATTAAACAAAAAAAATGTTTACAATGTATACTATGTATTTGTTTCTAGATTCTTACAGCAATAAACTTTTTTGCCTTTGGGAGCTATCAACGGAGTGTTTGGAACAATTTGCTGGCATGTGTGAGCCAGCCAGTTGTTAGTAGATGCCTAAAAGAGTTTTGTACTCTCGTTTATGGGTATTTGTCTAAAAGATGGATAAATTATTCCAAAAGTAATGAAGAGAAAAATGATGCTAAGAACAGGTATATTTAACATTATAAACTGATAATTTGTATTTTATATATTTCAATAATTGTTATTAATTTTAGATTTTTTGCTGCTCATGGCCTGAGACACATAGTCGGAATTATAGATAGAACACATGTTGCCATCATAAAACGAAAAGATGACGAGCATGTTTATTTGAATAGAAAAGGATGTCATAGTCTCAACGTCCAAATTGTAAGTACCTACATATATAGCAATTGCCTAATATATTATTGGTCTGTTATTTACTTTGCTTGTAATTTCAGATTTTCGACAAGAGGCTAAAGATTATAAACTGTGTGTCCCGATATGCAGGAAGTTCTCATGATTCGCATATTTGGCGACACAGTTCAATTTCTGAAGAATTGCAAGCAAATTATGAAAACGGAGATAAAATACAAAAATATTAGGTACGTATATGGATTTTTTTGTAATTAATGTCATTACCATGTTTTGGTTTTCTATTTACAGGCGATTCTGGTTATCCGTGGCTGTTGGTGCCCTTTTTAGGCCCCAAAGAGATGAAGATATAAGGTATAATAACGTCGTGAAGCGCGTAAGAAGTACGCGAGAGGTGCATTGGGTTGCTAAAAGGCCGCTTCCCATGTTTATTAAAAGACCGAACTCTACACTACACGTCCAGGACCGCAACAAGGATGGTGTTGACTTGTTGTGTTCTACATAATATTGCGATCCAATATCGAATTGGAGAACCCATTCCCGAATGGGATGAGATGGATGCTGGAGACAATGAAGTAGGAGCTATAGATCAAGGAGAGGTTGCATACCGCAACGCGGGCTAGGAAAGCCGAAGGCGATATGTTAAAAATTATTTTTAAAAACCTAACGCCGGTTTTGGAAACAAACAACGTATTAAATTGAATGTGTTAAAAAAACAGCCCTTTTCAAGGCTACCAAATCTATTAAAGAAAGAATTTTTCCTCATATTATGCAATCATCTACTTGTATATTGCTAATAGTTTCCAGTATTGAAGTTTCCTTTTAGTATTTGACTTGTAATTTTAATACGCAATAATAATCGGTATCACTAAAGACACTCCGGATATTTTTTATTTTTATTAATAAAAGTAAAAATGTATCAATAAATACCAATTATCATACTCTTTATTTAAATGAAACATACATATACAAACATATTCTTTGTGTAATAAATGTAAAGAAATATACTGGGTGTCCTAGGCCCACCGATACATAGGAGGCTAACATGTGAAATATGTTAATTGTGAATATGTCCTCAGCGTAATAATATCCTGAAATTTGGTACACTTATTGGAGGTTACTAATTCTATGGATTACAGTCTAAATTAGTCAATTTAAATGTGTATTATTATGAAAAAGATTAAGAAAATTTGTATAATATTCAGGATTGTTGTTCGAAAAAAATTGTTACCAAGCAACAATTCAAATGCTCCATTCTTTAATCGGATGTCTCCCTTGATCTTCTATTAGATTATCTCATAGTATTTTATTGTATCTCTAGTAATATAGCAATTATTTGAGATAGCTCGTTTAGCTGTTAAATACAGGCTGTCCCATAACTTCAGGTACATATTAGAAGGGCATATAGTTCTAATGTTTACTGTCTTCTTGTGTAGACGGACGACTATACTGAGCTCTGTAATTTTTATTCATCTTATATGGCCTAACTTAGTGTTCTTCATTTGAAATTGGTATTATACTAAAGGTCTTAATCGTGGCTTTATGTGTGTATATATGTTTTTGTGCACTAATCTACTAGGGGTGAGTAATCTTCAGTTTTGTTTCACTTTTTTTTTATAATATCATCAATTCTTAAACTAGGCGTGGTCGATCGCTTTGTATTTACTTGTTTATGTCTTCGCTTGTTAATTTGAAAAGTTCATTCACCTGTCGTCAGCTGCAAGTAATATACTGAGTGTTTGTCAAAAACACATCTACGGGGTGTTGTTTTTTTTTTCATTTTATTCATTTTGATATTAGTACAATTTGTCTCACATTCGATAACAGTATACAATGGCCTCTGAATGTCACTGTTGCAACAAAAAGTTTGATGCTCATAGATTACTCACTTGTATAATCTGTAATAATACTTTTAATATCGACTGCATAAATATAACTGCCGCTGAAGCTAGGAGAATCAATTCTGGTACAGTAGACCTAAAGTGGAACTGCCCTAGCTGTGAAAAAATTTCGGGCGATTTAAAAAGTCTGAAATCCGTAATAAAAAATCTACAGGATGATATCATTGCTCTCAATAAAAAAATTGATGGAAATCTAGCAAATAAACAACAAGCTACCCCGATTATAACCGAAACTATTATTACCGAAATTATGGAACGCGAAAAACGTTCATGTAATATCATGGTATATAAATGCAATGAAAATAATACCTCCAAACAACAACAATTAATGGATGATATTAAGTTAGTAACAGAACTTTTAGATGATTGTGAACTGAATATAGACAATTCTAATCTTAAACCCATGCGCCTCGGTCGTTTTGATGCTACCAGAAGTAGCCCACGTCCCATTAAACTACAACTACCCTCACCGGATCATGTATTCAAATTTTTCAGTAAATTCAAGTCAGTTAAATCTAAAGATAAATGGACTCAAATATCAGTTTCTCGAGATAGAACCCCCATGCAAATTGAATACTACAAGTCCGTAAAAAAAGAATTAGATAAACGTATTACGGAAGGGGAAAAGAATTTGAAAATTAAATATACAAACAATACTCCGAGAATTGTTTCGGAAAACTTATTATGCCCAACAGAAACCAAAATACTATTAATTTTTATTATCAAAATTGCAGGGGATTAAATACGAAAATTAACGAATTTTACATTAACTGTTGTTTAACGTCCTCAGATATTATAATACTGTCGGAAACTTGGATACAAAACTCCGTGTCAAATTCAGAACTCTTTCCAAATAATTACAATAGCTTTGTTCGCGGTAGCGGTTCTGAACTGGTTCAGGTACTATTCGCATGCGCAGTTTGATTCTAAACGTTCGCGGTTAAAATAATTCGGAACTATGGGTAATAGTTCTTTGTTCGCGGAACAGTCAATTCGGTTCGATACTGATTCGTAACTGGTTCTACCAATCCTGCCGACAGAGCTAGAATCTACGGTTCGAACATGCGCAGTTAATGGTGAATACTTCTGAGTTTGGTTTTGTTGAAGAAATCTGTAAGAGTAAAGTGATAGTCAGACACGTTAAATACAAATCTCAGGTTTTTCGACATGTCAGATCATTTTAGTTCAAGCGATGAAGACTTGGAAGAAGTTTTGGAAGTTGTAATAGTCCCTAAAACTGTGAATTACTTTGAAGAAACTGTTCCACAGTTCAGTGGTGAACAATTTTCTGCACATTTTCGACTAAGCCGAGAAATGGCAGAAGAACTTGCCAACAGATTTGCTGCTTCTGAATATTACCACCGACAAGAAGGAGATTCAGAAAAATTATCGCCTTTAAAGTTTATCACTGTATTTTTGTGGTTTGCTGCCAATGAAGCAGCATCTTTTAGAGATGTATCGGATAGGTTCAACATTAGTAAAAGTAGCTTATATAAAATCGTAAGAAGAATGATTTTTTTTCTAAGCAATTTATCACCGGAGATCATCAAATGGCCAAGCGATGCTGAAAAGGTTGAAATTGAAAATTATTTTCGGAATAAGAATTTTCCAGGAGTAATTGGAATCATTGATGGTACACACATCAAAATAGATAAGCCTGCAGATGATCCCGACTCGTATTTAAACAGAAAGCATTTTCACTCTATTCAGGTAATTTGATGTGTATTTGCATATAATTTTTATATTACTGAAACCTTGTTTTAGGCCCAAATGGTATGTGATCATAGGCGAAGAATTCGCGATATATTTGTGGGATATCCTGGCTCAGTTCATGACAGCCGAGTTTTGAGAAGCTCTCCTTTACATGAAACATTACCAGAGAAGTGTAATGACCGATTCATCATTGGCGATAGTGGATATCCTTGCTTGCGACATTTACTGACCCCATTTAGGGACAATGGATATTTGACCAGGCGTCAGCGAAATTATAATTATGTGTTGTCCAAAAACAGATATATAATAGAACATTGCTTTGGTATTTTGAAGCAGAAGTTTCGACAGTTGTATCACATCAAGTTGAAAAATGTTGCTGATGTAGTTCATTTTATTAGAGCATGTGCTGTTCTGCATAATTTGTCCATAGATGAATTAATTGAAGATGATCCACCTGAGAATGTGAATGACAGGGAAGTTGTCTTAAATGGGGATGATGATGATGAACCTGAGAGAGACGACAGAGATGGCGTGGCAGTACGAAATGATGTCATGAATACTTTACCATTTCTTATATAATTTGTTTTAAATATCACTACAAAATGAAAACAACCTGAACACAAATAAAATTAACCATATTATATACACATTTTGTAACTTTTATTTTTACCTTTAGTTATACAGGTAACTACAAAATAAACAGTATTTCAACTCATAATAAAAAAGTAACCATGTAATCTTGAACAATGGCAGAAAATGAATACATAAAAAATTCAGAACAAAACAAACCCTTGTGAAAAATTATAAAAAATTAACATTTGAAACTATAAACTACAATAGGAACATTTGAACTAACAAAAATATATAATTTTAATTTAAAAATGTTGAAAAATGTCCCCGTTCTTTTGTATACATTTTTCCAGCAATTTATTTCTGTATTCCAAAAGTTTATTTTTTCTGATTTTTTCTTCAAGTTTTTTTTCCTCTATTTCTAAACGTTTCTTGTAATACTCTTGTCTATCGCTTGTAATTTCTTTTAGAATGTTATATTTCAGTTTTTTATTCTGATATGTAGATTTTTTTGGAATATGTTTTTCATTCGATTTTGAGGTTAGAGCTACAGGTTCTTGCAGTTGTTCTTCATTAACTGTACTTATTGGACGTTCAGTGATTTCTTCCTCTAAAGGTTCATCATTTTCTATCAGAGTGCTTACAGTTCCCGAAGATAAAAGAAGCACAGGATGTATATTTTTCTTTTTTCCCAAAATATCATTCATGATGTCAGCGTATTCAAAAGTTTTTCTTCCTCTACCCGTCTTTTTGGAATCGTCAATAAATTTTTTATAACTTCGTTCTAGTACTTTCCACCTATTATCACAGTTTGCAGCAGTTATTTTAGACTTAGTTAAGTTTTGCAATTCTTTGGCGATCTCCTCGTACATTCTCTTTAAATTTTTAATTTTTATTGTGCCCACTTCTTTTCTGAATTTTTTGTATAAATCCAGAAATAATAAGGTATTCTGGTGAGTCTATTTATACGATTCCGTTTCCACCTCCGTGTTTGTCGCTGGAAGCACCAAAAATTCGGCTAATATTTCTAAAAATATTAAATAATCAACTTGTAGTTTTTAAACACTGCAAAATTATTGAGATTAAAACTTACCTCCCTCAGCAGACATTTTATAATATTTTACATAAACAAAAACTTAAGAAAAGTTTCAAACCAGGCACATCAGCTTACATTTGACAAATGACAACCCTGATGATTTGACAACTGAGAAAATGGTTCGGGATACGTTCATGTAACGTTCGTGGACATCAAAATTTCTTACTGGTAACGAATCGCGCATGCGCTTTAAAACGATTCTGAATCTGTCTTGAATCGGTTCGGAATGCGTTCAAAATTGTTTCCGCGAACAAAGCTAATATTGTCAGGTGCGATCGCTGTATTTCCGAAGTAAGTAAGTAAGTCCAAAGGGGGCGGTATTCTTATTGCTTTCTCTAATGTTATTAAGTTTGAAGTTCTTAATACAACATCTCTAAAAGACATTTGTCCACTCATTGATTTTATAGCTTGCAAGTGTTACTAAGGTCATTACAAATTCATTTTATGTGCTATTTACATCCCACCTGGCACTAATACTGCAAACTTTGAATCTTTTTTTGAATCCCTTGAAGAACTCTTATCTGGGGCTGAATATGTAATATTTGTAGGCGACTTCAACGTTCCTGAGTACGCAGACAAACTTACCAATTCACGAAAAATTTCTTGTCTTGAGTATTTTTGTAGCTTTTTAGGTCTTAAAAATCTCAACAATACTCCAAATATGTATGGAAAAATGTTGGATTTAGTTTTATCTAATATTACTGAGTCAATTAATGTACATCAAGCATGCTTTTCTTTAGTAAAGGAAGATGTATACCATCCATCATTAGTTTTTGACATAAATGTATCCCATTCGAATGTGTCAAAATTTTCAACCAATAATAATATACGCTATAATTTTCGAAAGGCTAATTTTCAACAATTATATAATGATCTGTTCATACACGATTGGTCCTTTCTTAATGATATAAAAAATGTCAATGATGCATTAGAAGCATTTTATGATGTAGTTTATAAAATAATCGAAAATTCTGTTCCGTCAAAGAAAAGTGTTAATTCCAAATTTCCTGTGTGGTTTACACCTGAAATTAAATATAATTTAAATACCAAAGAATACTACAGACTAAAATGGAAAAGATTTAAATGTCAATACTATTTAAATGAATTTAAAAGACTAAGAACCATCACTAAGCAACAAATTAATTATGCCCATAAATGTTACCTATCTAGTGTCGAAGCATCTGTCAAGAGTAACCCTTCCGAATTCTGGAAATATGTGAACAGCAAACAGGACACTACTCGAATTCCTCCCATCTTTAAAGACGACACAATGTCGTATAGCTCCCCGCAAGATATCGTTGAAGCTTTTGCAAAACATTTTTCTACGCTGTTTTCACCAAGTTCATCATACACTTACTCGCAAAACATGTCAAATTACCTACCATTCAACCTATCTACAATTAGCGAGGATGACCTAACATCTACAATGTCGCAATTACCGAACAAAACCTCCGCTGGCGAGGATCGCATTCCGTGTTTCATTGTCAAAGACTGCAGATATGCTTTCTCCAAACCGTTGTCAATTATAATAAATTTGTCAATTTCTAGCCATACTTTTCCAGAGCGGTGGAAGAGAACTGTAATTACGCCTGTTTTCAAAAAAGACGATAAAACATATATTAACAACTACAGACCAATCTCGGTGATAAACACTTTTGCGAAAATTTTCGAAAAAGTTATATATAACGCAATATATTTTTACACAAAGTCCTTAGTCTCTTTTCATCAACATGGATTTGTCAAAGGCCGGTCAACTACAACTAACCTTGCTTGTTTCACCCAATTCGTCTCAGAGGAACTAGATCAGCGGGGACAAATTGATACAGTATATACAGATTTCTCTCGTGCATTTGACTGTATTGACCATGGCCTGCTACTAGAAAAACTTAGTACTTATGGAGCTGCATCAAACTTAGTAGAACTAATACATTCTTACCTCAGACAGAATTTGCTTCGTCTCGTATAATGGGTACTCGTCACAGCATTTTATCTCGACGTCTGGTGTGCCTCAAGGCTCGAATTTAGGTCCATTATTGTTTATCTTATTTATAAATGATTTATTACAGTCATTTACATGTCCCGTGCTTGCCTATGCAGATGATGTCAAAAAATTTTCTAGCATCAATACAGCAGACGATACCTTGGCCTTACAAAGAAATCTAGATTATATGACCACTTGGTGCCTAAATAACAAGCTCATTTTAAATGTCAACAAATGCTGCTATGTTACTTACTCTCGTAGACACATGCCAATATATTTTCAATATAAAATGAACAATATTAGTCTAACACAAAAAACCTCCGTGAAAGATCTTGGTGTGACATTTTCTCACAATCTCAAATTTACTGAGCATACGAATAATATTTGCTCGTCCGCCAGTAAAACTCTCGGCTTTATCATAAGAGTGGCTAAATCTTTCGATGATGTTTCATTACTAAAAACCTTATATTTTTCATTCGTTCAAAGTAAACTCGATTATGCATCTATAATATGGTACCCTACATATGATTATCAATCATGTGCACTTAACAGTATACATCGTCGTTTCATGAAATATCTGTCATATAAACAGGATAGAATATATCCCGAACGCGGTATAGACCATGATAGGTTATTGCAGCGTCACGACATGTCATCTCTTAACACCAGACGAGAACTACAGTCAGCTAAATTTTTAAAATTTCTACTAGCGAACAAAATTGATTGCCCTCAGTTATTGTCGTGTATTTGTTTATATGTTCCAAGGTTGGTTTCCAGACAGAACAGGTCTTTCCATCTGCCTACTGCAAACACCAATGCCATGGCCAACTCACCGGTCCACGTGATGTGCCGAAATGCCGTCAACACTTATGAAGATATTTTTTTCTAAATTTTTTTATCTTTTATTATAATTTGTTAAATGTTATTTGCCTATATTTTTTTGTACTCATTATTTCCCTGTAAATGGTTTCTGTTGGGAATAAAATTATTATTATTATTATTATTATTATTATTATTATTATTATTATTATTATTATTATTATTATTAATGTCCTGATTACGGAACAAAAAGAATTTTTTCAAAATTCCTATAATTAAGGGTAGTTCACTTAAGAAGAACTTTTTTGTACCCCTGGATACTATAATATTTGGAATATTGAAATTAGTTATAACTATCACATAAAATAATTTAACAATGAAATTAATTTATGCAATTACGTAAAGCTTTGTCATACCAATTAAGTTTGGGAGATGTGTATGTAATGAAAAAAACACACAACCTATTCAACCAATGTCCCAAAACTGTTCCCTTCAAAACCCTCAAAAACTAATTTTTGAATTTTGAAAAAATTCTTTTTGTTCCGTAATCAGGACATTAAGAACTATATGCCCTTCTAATATGTACCTGAAGTTATGGGACACCCAGTATATGTATATTGTTCTTATATCCCCACTTTTTTACCCCATGCTGAATTAACTTATGAACATTAAACACTCACTCTGGTTTCTTCAAACTATAATAAAAACATTGTATATGTTACAAACAAGGTAGGTATAACCGAAATTACTATGTGTAATTATTAATTTATTTTCCAATTTCTTCCTACTTTTTTTGTATTCACTTTAAAGTGTTTAAAATTTTTGGTGCGATTAAATTTTATTTCTATTAATATTTTGAATAGTACAAATATTAGATATTTCAGTAATTTCTAAATAATTTGCTGAAAATATAGTTTATTAGTTGCAGTTTGTGACGATGTGATCTGTCACAAGTATATTAGTTCAAACCGCTATTGCCGCGCTATCCTGTTTCACGCGACGCGGAAAACTTTTCTTTAGCATGCCGGACGTAAAGTACACCGTTTACACTATGTATGAGCGAAATATTCCAACTAGAAGTCCGCGTTCCATTTTTTTCCAAATTTTGGTTGAAATCACACGTGTTCTTTTTGATTTCTTACATTTGCAAAACAAGCTAAAGCCTGAATATCCAGCCTCCGGCTATAAAAGCCGCGCCGCCGAGATGTAAAGACAGTGTGTGTAAACCACTAGTAGTCGTGAAGAAATCGATTCCGTCTTCTCCAGCAGTCCTGTAGAATTTCTCCAGGTGAGCAAACCGTTGTTTTTGGACTTCCGCCGTGAGCTCCTCGCGAAGTTATTGTTACTGTCTTGCCCATCGTCGTGATTCGTTGCGTGGCTTAGAGCGTCTCTTGGGGGGACATTTCTGAGCAACACCAGAGTCACCACGGTGAAGCCGTCGTCACCCGTACACCCAGAGTATATTTTTTCCGCGAGCAACGTCGCTTGTAGTGGCACGTCGCGAGACCAACCTCCTCAGCGCATCAACGCCGCCGGCGTGTAAACCCGAGCGTTGACGTCGCCAAGGTGCGTGACTATCCCGAGCCATTACAAGTGACCCGACGCCACCGCACCGACGTCACCCCCGTTTTCATCTCTGATAGTGGCCTGTGGTGAGATCAACCTCCTCAGCGCATCGACGCCGCCGGCGTGTAAACCCGAGCGTTGACGTCGCCAATAGGGTGCGTGACCATCCAGGGCCAATACCGACCGTCGACGCCGTCCCGACGCCGGGCGTCGTTTTCGAGAAAACCACAGATTCGGATACTACTCGGTATAAGAAAGCGTCGCGACATATCGGCGTCGCGACGCCGGGCGTCGTTTTCGAGAAATCCGAAAAGTGAAAAACCACTCCTCGGAAACGTGTTTAGCTTACCACAGGCAAGCAATCTGACGTATCGCCGTCGCGACGCTGGGCGTCTTTTTGTAGAAACTCATATTTTTCACTCCCGCTCACCAGGAAACGCATCCACGCCACTTCCTCGCAAAATCCCGCGATATCGGCGCCGCGACGCCGGGCGTCGTTTTTGAGAAAACAACATTTTCGAAATCCTCGCATTTTGGGAAACAATACCGCATTGTTTTGACGCACTCTACCGCACCGATACCGCGACGCCGAGCATCTTTTTCCCGAAAGCTCCGTTTTTGGACCCCGTACTTTAGGGCATTATAACCCTTACCGTATCCGATCAACTTTCCGTTACCCAGCCGCCGCGACGCCAAGCGTCGTTTCCCCAGAACATACCGTTCCCGTCCGAAATAGTCACCCGGAACGCCCAGCCGTAGGACCTCTTGTACCTGAGCTTGGAATAATAAATCAGCCTTTCTACCAACACCATTGTTCTTTTATTTCTCTTCGAACCTTGTCTCCAAATCAGCTACCGAACCGTTGGCGCCCGAGCAACCATACGCCAACATTCTTACACGTATTCGAAAAATACGTTACAGAATTTGGCGCCCGAGCAGGGACTTTGAAAAGAGACAATGGCTACTAAATGGATATATGCCCTCAAGAAGGAGGAACTCCAAGAGGAACTACAACGATATGGCCTTGAAGATACCGGAACCGTGGAAGAACTACGTAAACGCATGGTTGATTTTTATACCAAGGTAACTACACTCGCCGACAAAGAAGAATCCGTAGATACAGCCGCGTCCGCTGAAAAACCGTCGGCCGAAACAACACCTGCTCAACTATGCGAAATGATACGTAAATGGAACGTGCACTATGATGGCAAAACCGACCCCATTATGTTTCGAGAACGCCTGACCGAGTTGCAAACTAGCTATGGGATCACCGGCGATCGTTTACTCACCGCACTGCCAGAACTTCTACGGGGTAACGCGATACTCTGGTATCGAAACAATAACGACTGCCTCACCACCTGGGATACCTTTATAGCGGAATTCGAGAAATATTTCATCCCGGACAAGAGATACCACTATGAAGAACAAATTCGCCAGCGCATGCACCGCCCAGGCGAGACGGGACAGGACTATATCACCGAACTCCAGACACTAATGCGACGACACGGCGGGTACAGTCCGGAAGAACAATTGTACCGACTATATAAAAATCTGCGGCCCGAATATCGCCAGCGGATCCGCCGACAGGATTGCCCAACGGTTAACGCTCTGCTGGAAGAAATTCGAGAATTGGAGGAGCTACAGAAAGAACTGAAGGCAAGTAGTCGTCGAAACCAGGAGACCGTACCACAAAAACATGTACCCTCCAGTCATGCTGTCGCCGTAGATGTTCAACAAGCGTGCTGGCGATGTGGACAGAAGGGGCACTTCCGGAACAACTGCCAGAATGCTCCACAAATTTTCTGTTCCCGTTGTGGCAAAAGAGGCGTTCTGTCACGCAACTGTTGCCGTCCGGAAAACCCCAAACCGACTGGAACAACAGGCGGATCAACCAGTCGGTCCCAGGGCAATACCCGTTAGCATCCGCCGTCAACCAAGGAGAAGATGGCCGTATCTACGTAACCGTGACCGTAGGCCACCACCAAGTACGAGCACTCGTGGACACTGGGTCCACTCTCTCCTACATTAATGCCACTACCGCCACCGTTTACCGCCGACAGGGAGCCCACAGAGGCCAGCCGTCGATACCACGAGCCCAAATGGCAGATGGGGCTGTGGTAACCATCTCTGAAGAATACAAAGTCCGAGCCAACGTGGAAGGAATTTGGGAAGAAATTTCTCTCTTATGCCTACCATCACTGAGTGTGCCAATGATTCTGGGGATGGATGCGTTACAAAAATTTCGAATGACCATTACCCTGGGACCCCAGGGTGGCCACTGTCATATTACCCCCATACATCCGGCACCAGTACAGACCGTCATCCCAGCAAGCGTGCCAACACCCCTCCGAGACCTCCTGAAGGAAGAGCTGCCCAAATTCGAAAATCTAAAGGGGACCACACCGCTAGTTACCCACCATATCCGACTTAAAGTTGCGACGCCGATCAAACAACGCTACCAACCCCGAAACCCCAAGATGCAAGCCATCATCAATGAGGAGGTCGACAAAATGTTGGCAGATGACATCATTGAACCATCACATAGTGCCTGGAGCTCTCCTACCGTGATAGTGAACAAGAAGGACGGAAGCCCCCGCTTCTGTATAGACTTCCGACGGCTGAACGAAGTTACCGAAAAGGACGCCTACCCGCTCCCGTATATCAACAATATCCTGGAAAAGCTTCGACAAGCCACCGTCTTCAGCACAATAGACCTGAAGCAGGGATATTGGCAAATCCCGTTATCAGAAGCCAGTAAGCCACTGACCGCGTTCACTGTGCCAGAAAGGGGACTTTTCCAGTTCCGCGTAATGCCCTTCGGACTACACGCGGCACCCGCTACTTTTCAACGTTTGTTGGATACCGTCATCGGACCAGATATGGATCCCTACGCGATACCATATCTAGACGACATTATCATTGCCAGCCGTAATATGGAGGAGCACAAAGAACACCTGCGAGAGGTATTTAAACGGCTTCGCGCGGCCAACTTACGACTAAACCCCGAAAAATGTGAGTTCGGCAAAACACACATCAAATATCTTGGACACGTCATCGGCCCCGAGGGTATCCATACAGATCCCGACAAAGTTAAGGCTATCCAGGATATAACAATACCCCGAAACGTCAGACAACTCCGTCAATTCCTGGGAGCCGCCTCCTGGTATCGACGCTTTATCCCCGCTTTCTCCAAGGTCACTCTGCCGTTAACTAAACTACTCCGGAAACGGGAGAAATGGAGCTGGGGTGAAGAACAAACGCAAGCGTTCGAGCATCTGAAGCAGGCACTATCAGCTGCCCCCATCCTCGGGTGTCCCGATTTTTCACGCCGATTTTATCTCCAGACTGATGCCTCCAGTCACGGGCTTGGAGCCGTGCTTGTGCAGCATACCACCAAGGGGGAACAAGTCATAGCATATGCCAGCCGCACCCTGCGAGGGGCCGAAGCAAACTATTCCGTCACCGAACAAGAATGTCTTGCCGTTGTCTGGGGAATTCAAAAGATGCGCCACTACATAGAAGGGTACAAATTTACTGTAGTCACCGACCACCAGGCACTCCGCTGGCTCAACAAGCTGGAGAATCCACCAGGACGTCTTGCGCGCTGGGCAATGTTCCTCCAGCAATTCGACTTCGACGTGCAGTACCGAAAGGGCACCCAGAACCGCGTTGCAGATGCCCTCTCACGCCAGCCACTGGATCAGTCAGCCGACACCGACGCTCCCATCAACGCGGTACAAACCGAGTGTCCCTGGTACCATCGACGCCGTGAAGAAGTTCGTAATAATCCCCAGACATGGCCTGATTATGATATCCGTAACGAACGTCTTTACCGGCGAATCTCATCTTCCCACGACCTTGATGGTGCGGAATGGAAGCTCTGTGTTCCTCGCACCGACCGCCAGCGCGTACTCACGGAGAACCACGACCATCCAACTGGAGGACACGGAGGAGTAGCTAAAACCACAGCTAAAATAGCCACTCGCTATTACTGGCCGGGAATGTTCCGGGACATCAGCCGCTATGTCCGCCAGTGTTCCCGGTGCCAAAAGTTTAAAGCCAATCAGCTAGGGACAGCTGGAAAGATGCATCCGCCCAAAATCAATGACCCCTGGGACACCGTGGCAGTCGACATTATGGGGCCACTACCAACCTCCAAGAAAGGAAACAACTACCTGCTAGTACTTCAGGACCGCATGACTAAATGGGTCGAGTGTCGCGCTCTGCGAAGAGCCACCGCTGCAATTATCACCCGCGCTCTCCAGGAATTAGTAATATTTAGATTCGGTTGCCCACGCACCATTATCACCGACAATGGCACCGAATTCACCAACCGAATCCTGCGCGAGACACTAGCAGCATTAGGAATCCGCCACCTACAAACACCTCCATACACGCCCCAGTGTAATCCCGTCGAAAGAGTCAACCGCGTGATGAAGACCATGATTGCGCAGTATTGCCAGGACAACCAGAAAACCTGGGATGAACACCTACCTGAACTAACCATGGCCATAAACACGAGTCAGCACGACTCAACGGGTTACTCCCCAGCCCTTCTGAATTACGGCCGTGAACCAGTGATGCCAGGACTCTACCACGAAGCCACGCAGGACAGAGAGCAAGTCGCAACAGAAAACAATAAAGTTCCGGAAGAACTGCAAAACCGCCTCCAGAAGCTGGCGGACCTACGTGAATTAGCAAAAATAAAACTGACACGCGCAGCGAACACTCAAAGCCACCACTACAATCTACGTCGCAGAGAGTGGCAGCCAGAGCTAGGTTCATCAGTAATGCGAAGAGAACGTTCCCTCTCCTCCGCCGCTCGTAATTTTGCCGCGAAGCTAGCACCGCGTTACTCCGGGCCATGGGAAGTAATCCGCAAACATTCCCCAAACGTATATGATTTGCGCGGAGCTCACGGTCGAACGTTAAAGAATATCCACATTAAAGACCTCAAACCCATTCCGTCTCCAGAATGAGTCAAGCACCAGCCCCGTGGATCCGTCGACCAACCCGTCCTGCTAGGGTGGGAGGTAGGGCAGGCAGCAACACCAGCAAGCTGCCAGCAACAGGACGGGTCACCCGACCCAAGATAAGAATTTTGGAGAACCGTCTCCTCCGCCCAGCCCGCACTGCACCACAACCAGCCACCGAGCCCATGCAGCCCAAGGTCCCCGCTTGGAAGCCCGGTGATGGCGATGAGGCCCTCCGAAAAGCCCTCATCGCTCGATTTGGACCTTACCCGCCCAAATTACAGGCGCCACCTGTAATCCGGCCGTACCGGTCGCCGTCCCCCTTAGAGGACGTCATCGACTTGACCGCATCACCGCTGCCGTCCGATTCCGAAGGTGACGCGGTCCAAGATGAACGTGCGTCTAGCAGCCAAGCAGCCCAACCCTCCGTGCCAGAAGCCGTCCAGGAACTCTGGGACATCCTGAGGACCTTGAGTCCAGATCCTGAGAGTCCCCGAAGAGAAGAGCCGCCCGTAGTCCCTCCAACGCGTCAGGCGTCTCCGCCCCCGGTCCTGCCGCCAGCCGAAGCCCAGTGCCAGGACTACCACACCTGGGTGCAGTCCCTGAGGCCCCGAGGAGTCCCGCTGACGAAGAGGTTACGGATACGGCTCCCCAACGGCAGGAGGATCACCATTCCCCCGCTGCGACGCTGAACCCCCTCCCCAACCGTGAGTGCAGTGCCCCTTTTGCCAAGTGATAGACACGTTAAGTGCACACATGTTGGCAACTACGGGCAGTACCGCTAGTTACTACGGAACCTCTGCTGCTTCGGTGGTGATCCGGAGACAATCCTCTTAACCAACTGGATCAGATCACTACAGCCCTAACTGCTGCTACGCTGGCGACCACAGAATGTGGGTCACTACAGCCTTCCCTGCTGCTACGCTGGCGACCCTCGGGATCACACGAGCGGCCACTACGGAACCACTGCCGCTTCGGTGGTGATCCGGAGACATTCTTCTTAACCAACTGGATCAGATCACTACAGCCCTAACTGCTGCTGCCGTTGGCGACACCAGATGTGGGTCACTACAGCCTTCCCTGCTGCTACGCTGGCGACCCTCGGGTTCACACGAGCGGCCACTACGGAACCACTGCCGCTTCAGTGGTGATCCGGAGACAATCCTCTTAACCAACTGGATCAGATCACTACAGCCCTAACTGCTGCTGCCGTTGGCGACACCAGATGTGGGTCACTACAGCCTTCCCTGCTGCTACCGTTGGCGACCCTCGGGTTCACACGATGCGGCCACTACAGTACATCGTACTGCTCACACGCACACCCACAATCATACACAGGCTAGATTAACTCTCTCACCTGAATAACTATAATATCGATGTTCTCACACTGAAATCTAGAAGTAAACTGAAATAAAATACGTGAATACCAGTATCATTAAATGTAGCTCTTATCCAACAGCATCGGTTACGTACCTAAATAGCTAATTAGAGAAAAAACATAATAAATTTAATAAAAATAATCTTACGCAAAATAATATCTGTGACAAAAGGAAAAAACCTCAAAAAAAACTTGAATAAAGCAAGAGAGAAACAACTCAGAACCTTCATAAGTATGATAAGCTGGTAGTCAATGGCACAGCATACGTTATAGAAGACCTCACTGAGAATACAAGCTTTAATACTACTCCGAGCAACTCTCAGGAAGATACTGAAAAACCTATACAACGAAAATGAATTTCCTTACAAAATTTAAACTCAAACTTTCGGAATCAACCAAACCTATTCGCAAAGAAGTTAAAATAAACAAGTTAAAGAAAAAAAGCATTTTTTATATATTTGGGGCAACACTCAATGTCAAAATCAAGAAATTTTTAATCTCCTGCTTACTCAACGAATTTATTTATTGTAAATTCACTCTACAGGATAAAATCCTAATTACAGAGGAATTGTTTCAATGAGTTTACATAGATTTCGAGTAGTGACACTACAATAAAAATAGAAAAAGTTTATATATATATATATATATTGTTGGGGTGCGACTCCAGGCACCCAACTATTTTAATTTCGATCAGGGAAGGACTTTTAAACAATACTCAGTGTAGTTTCTACTCGATTTATTAACTATAATTATTAAAACAAAAACCTTAATTAAATAAACAATCAAATGCGAATTCTCGCAGAAGTCGGAGGAGCTCCGGCAGTTTCTCGTAGGCTGCTCGGACTAGCTTCAACCGTGGGTCTGCTGGATGAACCCGGCTTCGGTCAACGGTGTGGTACTAATTCTTCAGCAGTGTCAATCTTCGTAGAATGAATGGCTTCGGTCCTAACTGTGGAGCTGTCAGTTTAGAAGAGGAGGTCCGAGTGGAATCAGCTCGTGGGAAAAGCTGAGGCTGCAGCCGTGGGTCCGCTGGATGTAGCCGGTTTCTGTCGACGGCACGGAGACAGGACCTCGAAGGAGAAATCCGCTTCAGGTCGTAGGTCTTCTGAATTGGTGGCTGCTTCTGCTGAGGAAGGAAGTGCCCTCAGAGGCAGCCGCTGAGCAGTCGGGAAAGATCTTGCTCGCTCGCTAATCGCTGAAGGTCGATGGAGAGGTGCGCACCTTCAAGGTAGATCGAGACCGTGAAGATGGGCCTGGAGAAACTGGCGGTCGTGTCGATCCTGCTCTGGCCTTGTTGGCAGGCCCAACCGTGAAGAACTTCCGTTGCCAGTGTCGGATCTGGCCCGTACTTCGTCCTCTTGAGTTAGTCGTGGTGAAGGTCGATGGACTAAGAAATGGTCCGCTTGATAAAGTCTAGTTCCGTAAACCTGTGGGCAGGTGGGAAAAAGAGAGTGACCGTCAGCTTACCCTGCTGTTACAGTCGGGCTGATTGTTCGTCCGTCAATTAAGAAACCGTGGGAGTCGTCACTCGGAGCGAAAACCGAGTGAAGATGCCGTGTACCGCGTACTCTCTTATCTAAATTAACAGTAGCAAGTCGACTGACGAAGTAACTAGATAACTCAATGCCATCTAGCGGGAACTCCGCGCGCTGGTTAGGCGATCGATGATCGTGACGTGTTATTGCGCTCCTCGGAACGCGGAGCTCTCTGCTGCTTGCTGCACTACTTGCTCGCAACCGATCAATAATATGACGCTTACGCGGTCAAGACTAGTTCCCGCGCCGATTGGGCATCAATTACATAGTTTCGTGTTCTTTGTGATGGCGCGACGCAACAATATAAACTAAACTATTATTAAATTTTAATTATAAATTATCGGTTCTTGCAAGAAGTATAGCAGACAGTACTTTCTTGAACCTATAAATGCTATTAGAAAATATATCTAATTCTAATATTTATTTACAAATTTGTTATAAATAATACACATTTGTCTGACAGGTGAACGTAGTTTGTCTTTGGAGTCGGGTAAGCAAATGTCAATTTAGTTCGAGATCGAGAAACAAGATTTATTTTGGAGGATAGCCGAATCATTACCGAATTATTGACCAATTTGTATAGATGTATACATGATTGCATTTTCGTATGGTCGTCCAAGGACAGAACTCCGAATTCGATTAGATAGTTATTGACTACGTTTATCTCGACAATTCAAGCGGCTCCAAGTATATTATGACTTCAAAAATCCTATTAGTTTATCTCAACGGATTGAAATTAGGATTGACTTATTTTCAATCTTCTTTAAATTCGTATCGATTAAAAAAAGATAGTTAAATACTAAGTTATGCAGACAGACAGGGAGAAGTATATTATCTAATTTTATGCTGGATATTGTAACGTTTTTATTTATTTGGGTGAAGTGTAAATATTAGACAATTATTATTAATTAAATTAAAAGTTTATTATAACGATAAGTAGATATTAAATATAATTAAAAGATGATAAATATAACAAACACTACGATTAAACAAATATTAAACACTAAGACTTAGAATATTATAAGACACTTAAGCACTAAGATTATTTATTTAAACAATATATAGCTCACTTATTTATTTATACAACTATATTTATTTATGTTTATCACTTGTCGACTATCTGTTTATATCACCAACCGTTTAACACGCAACGCTTATGTTCGGATTGTATCCAACTGGTGATTTTGAGCTGGTTTTTTAAAATGAATTAGTGGACTGTATATTTGTTAACAATGATTTAATTGCAAACTTAACGTTGTACAGTGGTAGTTGTAAACAATAAATACAAATATATGAACGACGTGCGCTGCTTGCTAGCCTTGGCTCGACTGTTTTGTGTGTTCGGCGCTGGGACTTCTGTTGCTACGGCGGTCGACCCCCACAGCGGTGCGCTGTTGCCGAGTGCTCAGCTGCCACTTCTCACCATGCCGGCGGCCTTGAAAGCACCCGCTTTCAATAACATTTTTTAGGACCCCTCCTCTTCGATGGGTAGGACGCAGATTTTGGCGAACCCACGTTTAAAGCTTCCTCTTGCTGTCTTCACAGTCGCAACCCGCGCGACTCCATCACTACCAGGATGCACCTCTTGGATTCGGCCCACCTTCCAAGACAAAGGTGGAAGATTTTCTTCGCGTAAGAGAACCATGAGGCCTGGTTTCAAAATGTTTGTTGCAGTCCATGCAAATATTCGACGGACCATCGCTTCCAAAATTTCTGGTACATCTGTTGAATTTCTTGATATATGTTTAAACGATTGACATGTATCAAATCTTCTTCAGACACGCTGTCAAGTCTGGATCCAATAAGGAAATGCCCAGGAGTAAGGGTTTTAAGGTCATTCGGATCATTTGACATCGGACAAATTGGACGGGAGTTTAATATGCACTCTATTTGTGTAATTGCAGTAAAAAATTGCTCATACGTCAAATGAACATTACCCATTACTTTGAATAAGTGTGTCTTAATAGCTTTGACAGCTGACTCCCACAACCCGCGAAAATGCGGAGTTCTTGGAGGTATAAATTTCTAAGTTACTCTGTTTTGTAAAATGTAATTTTGTACATCATCATCTTCGCATAATTCATTTAATTTCTTATACAAATCATTGAGTACATTAGGAGCACCAACGAAATTTAAACCATTGTCGGAGTAAATTTGTTTTTGCAGACCGCGTCGTGCAAAGAATCTTTTTTAAACATTCAAAAATGTAGGCGTTGAAAGATCACCTGCTAGTTCCAAATGTATTGCCTTCGTGGCAAAACAAACAAATACACATATGTTAATTTTTACTAATTTTCTATTACGTTTGTTACATTCTTTTACCAAAAATGGCCCTGCAAAATCTACACCTACAGTGCTAAATGGTCGTGAAGGATTTACCCGCGGACCTGGCAGTTGGCCCATGATAGGCGAAAAACTTGTTGGTTTATATTTGAAACATATAATACATTTGTGTATTATCTTTTTAATAGTATTTTTAACATTTACAGGCCAAAACTTAGTCCATATGGCTGATAAAACAGTTTATACTCCTCCATGACAAGTGCGTTCATGCTCGTTTACTATAATTAATTTTGTAACTTGATGTTTAGCAGGTAGCAACATAGAAAATTTGTGATTAAAATTCAAATTGGCATTTCTTAACCTACCTCCTACACCCATAATTCCTTTATCGTCTAAAAACGGATTTAATGCAACTATGGAACTATCTCTTGCAACAGTGCCCGATTTTTTGAGATTATGCAAATCCTTTGGATATTCTGTTGCCTGAACTATTTTTACTAAAAGATTTAATGCGTTTTCTATCTCGGCAACTTGTAATTTATTGCTTAATGTTCTTTCAGACGAAGTCTTTTTCTTAATGATATTTATAAAACGAAGACAAAATGCTACTACTTTTAATAGTTTATCGAGTTTTGAATATTTGCCAAATAAGTCAAAATACTCGGTCTTCATTAAATTAACAAAAGTATTACTACTTCGTTTCTCTGGAATATCTTTTACATCTGAATTCTTACTTACATCATCTTGCTCATGATTTGGCCAGTGATTCACACTTTGTCTGAGCCAATTGGGCCCATGCCACCATAAGTTAAATTCTGCTAACTCTTTAGGAGTGCATCCTCGCGAAATTAGATCCGCGGGATTGTCCATTGAACGTACATGTCGCCACTGTTCAATGTTTGATAGACTTTGTATTTCTGACACTCTATTGGCAATGAATGTTTTCCAATAAGATGGTTCCTTTGATAACCATGCTAATACAAATTTTGAATCAGTCCATAAGAAAATATTTGGATTTATCTTTAGAGCCTTGATACTTTTATCAATTAACCGCGTAAGTAGTAAAGCTGCACATAGTTCTAATCTAGGCAAGGAGATGACTTTAAGTGGCGCAACACGTGATTTTGAACATATCAATTGCGAATATATTTTACCATCACCAGTTAAAGTTCGTGCATAAATGCAAGCCCCATATGCGTGCTGTGACGCATCAGCGAACCCATGGATTTGTATTACCGCATAATTAGGTAACAAAACATGTCTCGGAATGGAAATTGACTCTAATTCTTGTAAATCTCGAAGATATCGTGAGAAATTAATTTTGTGTGTTTCAGGAATTTGTTGATCCCAGTTTAATTTTAATTTCCATAGCACTTGTAATAACAATTTTGCATTTATGATTATCGGACCTACGAGGCCTAATGGATCAAAAATTTGACTAAGAACGGATAAAATCGCTCTCTTTGTTATACCTTGCTCGTTAAACTCTATATTCACCGAAAATTGGAATGAATCTAAATTAGGGTTCCAACAAATACCTGACGCCTTTGTGATTTCCCCGTCTTTAATATGATATTTTAATTGTTCTGTCTCTGTGCTTGGAATATTTGATGTCCATTGTGTTAAAATAAAACCTGCTGATTTTAATATATTGTAAATTTCATTTTTTAATTTAATTAAACCCTCAATTGTTTCTTCCCCCGTCATCAAATCATCTACGTAAAAATCTTGAATTATTATTTCAGCTGCAATAGGAAATTTATCTTTGTTGTCAATAGCTACTTGTTGTAAAGCTCTGATAGCTAAAAAGGATGCTGGAGCTGTCCCGTAAGTAACCGTGTTAAGTACATAATGTGCTAACTCGTCCTATGAATTTTCACGCCATAATATTCTTTGTAGATTGCGATGCTCCGGTTTAATGTTAACCTGTCGATACATCTTAGTGATGTCACCTTTGATTACATAATTATGCTTACGAAACCGCAATAAAATTGAAAATAGATCATCTTGTATTACCGGACCTACATGTAAAACTTGATTTAAAGATACATTTGACGAACTTTTGGTGCTGGCATCAAACACCACTCTCAATTTTGTCGTTTTACTGTCAGGTTTCAGGACACCATGATGTTGTGGTAAATAATATGTGACGTCAGTCGTATTTATTTGTTCAGCATTTAATTTAGACATATGGCCTAACCTTTCATACTCCCTCATAAAATTTATGTACATTTCATAAAGAATATTATTTGTATGTAATTTATGTTCTAGATTTAGGAAACGCCTTTTTGCTGTTTCGAAAGTGTCACCAATATCTGTATAATTTTCTTTCAATGGCAAAGCTACAGTGAATCGCCCGGTTTCATCACGAGTATGATTATTCATGAAATGATTCTCACAATATTGTTCATTTTCGGAGAATTTAATTGTGTTTGGCATATACGGTACTTCTTCTAGAGTCCAAAATTTTTCTAGTTGTGTTTGAATTTGATTTTCATTAACTAAAAAACATTTAGAGTTCATGTTATTATTAGTGTTGAACAGTAATGAACCTGTCACTAACCAACCTAACTTCGTGTTCTGCAAAATTGGCATGCCATGTCCTAAACTGATCTGTCCACTTGATAATAATTTATAAAATAATGACGCGCCTAACAATACGTCTACGTTACGCGATATAAAAAACTCTTCGTCAGCTAACTTGATAACTTCAGGTATTTGAATTTGCGAAATATCATATGATAAGCATGGAATATTGCCTGTAATATTTTTTAACACTAAGAATGAAGCATTTTCCGAAAAATTACAAATTGTTGATTTTATTTTTGCATTGACCTTTTGTGTTACGGTTGATGACGAACTACCTATTCCTGTGATAGGGAAATTAATGCTTTTTACTTGCAAATTTAATTTTTTGACTAAACTTGAAGTAATAAAATTACTCTGAGAGCCTCCATCTAACAGAGCTCTACATTGTATATACTGGCCATCATTATTTTGTATTTAAATTGTCGCAGTTGCTAAAAGAACTAGTGTGTTGTCATCATTGCTACAATGTGCGTTAATGTTTACGTTATTGATACTCGCTTGTGATTTAACCTCTGAATTTTCAGCCTTTGTATCACATTTGTCATTACCTGTACTAACTTGAGTAGTTTTTTCTGTACTTACATGTAACAACGTGTTATGTTTACGACTACAAATTTTACACACTCCCCTACACTCGTGGTTATTTGAATACGGTCTAAAACAATTTATACATAACTTGAGCCTTTTTGTTTCATTCTGTCTACTATGATTGTCTAGTTTCAAGAATTCTTTGCAATAATAAATAAGATGGTCTTGTTTGCAACAAAAACATTTAGCTTGCTTGTTAATCGCTAAATTATGAAATGATTTGCGTTCTACCGGTTTTTGATAATAATTACCCTTTTTTGAACCCGCTGCCGTATTAAATGACTCATTATTGCGAGTGTACAAACTCTCTAACATTTGACATCTATTGTTTAAAGACTTTAAAAACTGATCTAATGTCGGTAACTCATTAGGTTTAATCTTTGATTCCCAATCGCGTTTACTACCGAAATCCAACTTGGACGCTATTAAATAAATTAATACTTCGTCGCAATTGTCTACTTTGGCACCCAGTGAGCGCAATGCCCTGATATTTTTATTAAATGTGTCATTTAAATTTCTTAATGCAATTGGATTTTCTTTATGTAGTGGCTGTAATTCGAATAATGATTGCAGATGACTGTTTATTATGATTCTTTTATTATCATATCTATCTTTCAACAAGTCTAAAGCTATGCTATAATTATCGGCGGTGACTTCTAGTGAAGGTAAATTAACTGGTTGCATTACATTTGGAACTTTTACCTCTGTACATGCAGGCTTTGTTTCAACTTGCGCCTGAACTACTGGTATATTACTTGTTTGCTTTTTAAGTACTCTTTGCACTTTCGCTTTTAATTTCTAGTAAATTTGCTCAAACTTGGCTCTTTCTTTAGTTTTTTTTTTCTTGTGCATCAAGACATTCGATTTTAATTTGTATTTCATTAAATTCTTTTAATAATGGTAACAAATCCTCAAACCGCGCTTCCAACTCATCGATATCAATACTATCTTCCGCATTTGTGTCAAAGAAATTTTTAAACCGAGTAACTTTGGCTTTTACTTGATCTCTTTCTTTTTTAAGAACTTCCATAATGTTAATAATAACAATTTATGACTAATTTGACTCCAATTACACAAATAATAGTGCCTGCAATGTGATTGTAAACTGGATAGTAATTAAAAGGATTGACTCACAGCTGTATAATCCTGAAGTTGCTTCAACATCTGCTTCTTTGTTTGCTTGAATGTCGGAGCTTGGATTCCTTTGTTGCTGCTTGCCGCGATGTGCGATGTGCCCTCCTTTCCGTTGTGATCTGGCTCGATGTTGACCAAAATGTTAGAATTGTATCCAACTGGTGATTTTGAGCTGGTTTTTTAAAATGAATTAGTGGACTGTATATTTGTTAACAATGATTTAATTGCAAACTTAACGTTGTACAGTGGTAGTTGTCAACAATAAATACAAATATATGAACGACGTGCGCTGCTTGCTAGCCTTGGCTCGACTGTTTTGTGTGTTCGGCGCTGGGACTTCTGTTGCTACGGCGGTCGACCCCCACCGCGGTGCGCTGTCGAGTGCTCAGCTGCCACTTCTCACCAGCTTATTTAGATCAGACTGTCCAATGCCTTCGCTAACAGTTCTTATATACCCCGGCATTTGTATTCCAGAACTTACTAGAGCACTATTCTAGATAAAAACTCAAACACAATAGGTTATATGAACCGCGTAATTAAGCAGGTTCGGACACGTCTGTTGCGTCATCGCTAAAAATAGACACTCGCTCGTCCTTGCGACAGCGGCGGCGACAGCGGCGGGGACAGCGGCGGTGACAGTGGCGGCGACCGCGGGCACTGCAATTTACACTGCCCCATCCTTAAGACTGTTTCGTCCCGGAACAGTTCGTGATGACGATATCTGCATGCATTACCCTTGGTGCATTTCGAAGTTTTGAAGAAATGACAGTCGATGTTCCGCTCGACTTCTTTATGTCCGTTAGGATTAAAGCTGCAAACGAGAATTTCAACGCCGGTAAAACGGAAGAGGATTTCTATCATGTTCCTAACAATCCTCCAATCTAAACCATGTAGACCGCAGCCTAACTTCGGTACGGCTAGCTTCAATATGTCATTCTCAAGCAGATGATCCCTCAAATCGCACAGCGAGTTCCACAGGTTACGATATGACGGCTTCTGATACGAGCGTGGTTTTGTAATCAGGTAATAGATGTATCGCTGATGGTCTGCATTGCTATCCCTCAGGCGCAGCATTTTCCCAACAGTTGGGCGTTGGTCGGCTAGTTCTTGTAGTCACCCAAATTTCGCCTTAAAGACTGAAGCTATGCCGCGGGACATCTTTAGGTCTTCTGATACGCAGTGACATCTTTAGGTCTTCTGATACGCAGTGACTGAGGGAATAATCTGAAGACACGGTGAATAGATCTCGGTGTTCTTCTTTCGTCACGCCGAAACGCGCCTTGCGGCCAAAGGAATAGTTCTCCATGAAGTCTTCAAAGTTGGTTCTTGTGTTATGATCCGACGAACCGTTGCTCCATTATGGTCTTCGTGGTTGTCTCCGGCGAAAGGGGCTAGCCGATTAAAGTTATACTACTCTCGGCTTCCCGCTAGGTTGTTTCTTAATACTGTATACCACGTCGTTTATCCTTTTGACTACCTTATAGGGGCCTTCCCAATACTTTTGCAGCTTAGGTGATAACCCATGACGTCTTTGTGGGTTGTAAAGCCACACTAAATCTCCAGATTGGTATCCACCCTTTTCGGCCTTGATGTCATACCGGTCCTTCATTCGGTCACTGGCAGCTTGAATGTTCGTACGGACTTGTTCATGAATGTCATCCATTCTTCTCCGTAAGTCCGTAACGTAATTTTCTCCCGCTAGATCTTCCCCATGTTTACTGCCGAACACGAAGTCGCATGGTAAGCGCAACTCACGCCCGAATAAGATGTTCGCAGGAGTTTGCCCTGTTGTTTCATGCACGGATGAACGATAAGCCAACAGAAACAGATGGAGCTGTCGGTCCCAGTCTCTTTGGTAGTTGGAGACTACCTTCGACAAATATCGGTCGATCGTTCTGTTCATTCGTTCAACCATGCCATCAGACTGCGGATGTAATGCAGTTGTTCTAGTTTTATTAATTCCTAATATCTTAAGCCGGTATCCCACTGTAATTTTTTTTATAAAAATGGACGTAAACATTTTTATAAATACCGTTTTGACAGAATTTTTATAAAAACTGTATTTACATGACGTCACGTAAAAATTTTGATGTGACATCACATAAATACAGCAGTCTGTATTCATTTTGTTGATGCGCACATGCGCAATGTGGTTGCTTGAACCATGTTTAAATTTATTTTCTAAAGGGACAGGACAGCGTTGTTTTTATTCCCTAACATTTGAACAGCGTGAGCGTGTGTTTATATTGGAAATAAAATAAAGCAAAATTAAAATGTGTAGTGGGTGGTCGTCTGAGCAGACATCGTTTTTGATTGATTTGTATACAAATGAGGAAGTTCTATATCAAACAAAATCGCTTGAATATTTTAATAAATACGCCAGGCAAAGTGCGATAGAGAGGATAATAAAAGAACTTGTTCCAATTAAAGTTGGTGTAACAGGTAAAACTAAATATATATTTAATACACTATGAACACTTCACATTTATAAATAAGTATGTTATTTTATAGATAATCATATAAAAGATAAAATTAATGCTTTACGAGCGAGCTTGCAAAACAAAGACTGAAGCCGAGTGGCAGCGGAATCGATGACACTCCATGTACATTCGAATTTTTTGAAAGTTTACTGTTCTTCACAAACCATATACAAGCTAGAAAAGGTGAACTGAATGTTTCTCTTACAAATTTAAATAGGAAATCACCTCGCGAAGAAGAAATAGTTGTTGAAGAAGACATGGAATCGTGGGTGGGAGCGGTTGAGAACATTGAAGTGGAAGACGTGACTCAAAATGAGACAGTAAGTTTTATTTTTATATACATTAATTTACATAAGATTTCCGTTAACACGATCTTGATGCCAATATACTGTTCCATTTGTATTAAAATAATCTTGAAACTCCTGGCGAATGTTGAGTGGAGATCTTCCTACATTATTTCCTCCTTGATGAGCTACCGACGGAAGGGCACAAGAATTATCGTCATTCTCATTTAATTACAAGTAGTATTCCTTGGCTTCTTCATTTAGAAAATTGTGTAAAATGCAACATACTCTTGTTACTAGTTCCACCTTTTCAACTATTAAATTTATTGGATTTAATAGAACAGGAAATCTATTTGCAACAATACCAAATGCATTTTCCACAACTCTGAGGGCTCTACTTACTCTATAGTTATATATTTTTTGTTCGTTGGTTAAACCTCTGTATCTATATGGTTTCATTATTCGATTTTTGAAAAGGAAAGCGTCGTCGGCCACAATTACAAAGGGCATATCAAAGTTTCTACCTAGCAATGTTTTGTTTGACGGAAAATTCAAACTATTATTTTCTATTGCCAAAGATAGTTCACTTCGAGAAAACACACCACCATCGCTTATTCCTCCGTTAGTGCCTATATCCACATACAAAAACTTGTACTTTGCATCGACAAGTGCCAAAAGGACAATGCTATCTGTGTCCTTGTAGTTTCGATAAAAAGATCCCGTAGTTTTTGGAGGTCGAAAGACAATGTGCTTCCCATCTAAAGCACCTAAACAATTCGGGAAATTCCATTGTTCATCGAATTTATCGGCTATATCTTCCCTCTCCGCTTCAGTACAGGGCACCTGGAATAGAAAATTACTGAGTTTCTTATTTGTATTTTTAGGTTTCTTGATTTTCCATTGTCAACACCATCAACATCAGGCGAACGTTGTGGTAGAAGAAAGCGAAATGATTCCGGAAATTCAGATATGTTTTTACAATCTGCTGGTGCGGCTTTAAAAAAACTGTGAGCTGATCATAGCAAAAACGACGAGTGGCATCATTTTGGAGATCTGGTGGCAAATTCTATAAGAAGTTTGCAAACAAAAGTGTTGCAACTGAGATGCAAGCATGCCATCATGAAAGCGATAATCAACAGCGAAGAAGAAACATTACCGTTGTAAAAATTATATATGTACATATTATAGTATAAATTTAAATAAAATTATGTATTAAAACACATACCTTCATACATTTTTCCCTCATACACTCCACAATTGCATACAATACATCTGGGATTATTTTACTTAACGTATTTTGTGCTATTCGGGTTGAAAAACTTAAACTTTTGAAAGTATCTCCCGTGGCTAAAAATCGCAATGTTACGGCTAATCTGAAATTTCAAATAGTCGTTTAAATATTGCAACAAATTAATTCTAGTATTCTGTTTTAATAGGGTGCCAACAAACAAGTGACTAGAACGAATTTGAAACGGTTCGAAACAGCTGATTTGTTTGCGCTTGTCACTGACCAAAACAGTATTTTGAACAATTTTGATTTTCAACTTCTAAATATTATTAAGTTACAATCTTCAGGCAGTACAACATTTAAAAAATAAGTATTAAAGTTAATTAATATTTACATGCGTTATTCCTTGCATTTATATTTTCTCGTTTTAAATCGTAACCAACAACAAAGTTTTTCAACCAATAACTATGCGTAGTACTCGTATTAGTATAAAATGTATAAATATCTTTATCTATATTTTATAGAACATATATTTTGTATTGCCTGAACAAATTTGCAAAAATAAAATATGAAGTAAATAAGAAGCCCATGCAAATCATCCTTGTTTAAGCATTTTAAGATGGACTCTATTCACCTGTATACTCGTGTCGTACCCTTTAACTAGTGACGATAAAAGGATTAATTTTTCTAAATTTATGTATACATATGCAACTAGATAGAAAACAGAACAATGCCTACCTGTTATGTGCCGAAATACACTGCCTTAGACGAGTGTCACGTTTCTGAATTTTATTTCAAACCATGTCCAAGATTTTTAAGAAATGCTCTTCTCTCATTCGAAGAAAATTTCTGTAATTAATTTCATCTTCTAGTCTTAATTCGTTGTGTGCCATAGCTAAAACACCGCGATTTTTATTTCTTCTTTCAAGCCAAAGTCTAGTCCATCAGCGACGTTCTGATTTTTTTATTTTTTGTAAAACGGTGTAAACTATTAGTCCAGCAATTATTGCAGCTAACAATTTTTCATTTGACTTGATGTTATTCATAATAAAATTATAATAAGGCAACTACCCTTGCAGAACAACGGCCACAAAATAGAGTTCAGTAGTATATTTGACGCCAATTCTCTTTCATGAGTTATGCAACACTCCATAAAAACGCGTAAAATTTTTTTCAGTGAAATGAAGCACTTTTCATGAAACGTTTTTCAAAAATTTATTATAATTTTTTTCATAAAAATAATTATAAAAATTTTTATAAAAAATTTTACAGTGGGATACCGGCTTTACAAACATTTTGGAAAACGGCAGACTCAAAATTTCTTCCCTGGGCGGAGTGGAGTTCACGTGGTATTCCGAATCGGCATATACATTCTTTAACTAAAGTTTCAGCGACCGTGGTGACTTCCTGGTTGGGTAATAGATACGCTTCAACCCACTTGGTGAAGTAGTCCATGACAACCACGATGTATTTATTTCCTTCGTCACTTTCTGGGAATGGTCCAACCACATCAATCGCAATACGCTCAAATGTACTGCCAACGTTGTATTGACGCATTGGAACTTTTCGTCGTTTATGCGGACCGTTACTTCCAGCGCAAACCACACATTTCTTGCACCAATCTTTAACATCTTCCGTGAAGTTAACCCAGTAAAACCGCTGGCGCAATCTTTCTAGCGTTTTGATGACTCCAAAATGGCCTCCAGATCCGTCATGGATCTCTTTCAACACGTCTGGTACTCTACTCTTAGGAATATCTTGTCAGTTCCATCAGCAGTTTCTACCACACACTTTAACATGCCATCCTCAATCACCATGGAGTCCCATTGCGCCCAGTACGATTTTACACTCGGTGAATGTGGTGCAACATCTTCCCATACTGGTTTGCTCTCCTCTGCTTTCCATTCTTGATATTCGCGTAGTCCATCGGGCTGCGAATTATTGTCAACTATTGTTGTCCTGGCGACAATAGAAAATTTTTCTTCTAGTCGACTACAATGCTTGCAATTATCTTGGCACGGCCTTCTGGACAATGCGTCGGCATTACGATGGCTGGTACCTGTCCTATCGTATACCTGTAGTCTTTCAATCCATCTAGCCACCTGACCTTCAGGATTCTTAATTTGTAGCAGCCATTTTAATGCAGCATGGTCAGTTCTAATCAAAAATTTCCTTCCATACAAATATTTGTAAAAGTGTTCCACGGATTTCACGACTGCCAATAGTTCTTTTCTGGTAACACAATAATTTCTCTCTGGTTTTGACAAGGTCTTACTTAGGCCTGCCCGTCTTGTATCTGGGAAAGAACGTCATCAATTCCCACGTTGCTAGCATCTGTGTCTAGTATGAACTATCCTTCAGGTAAACGATAACTCAGGACAAGCATGTTTCAGTTCTTTGAACGCAACTTTGCAGTCCATTTTCCAGATAAATCGTCGACCTTCTTCAGTAAGCATTGTCAATGGCTTGGCTATGTTGGCAAATCCAGGTACATATCGTCGATAATAGCTACATAAAGCAAGAAAACTTGTAAGTTTTTATATTTTCCGGGTCAACTGCAATACCCTTACCCGAAACCACGTGTCCAAGGTAATGAACTTCCTTTTGAAACAGGTGGCACTTCTTAGGGCTGAGCTTCAGGCTAGCCTTCCGCAATCTGTGGAAAACCTCTTCCAAATTCTTCATGGGGTCCTAGAATGTTTTACTTACCACAATAATGTCGTCGAGATAGACTAATCAGGTTTTCCATGATTGTCCAGCCAATACTGTTTCCATGAGTTGTTAAAACGTTGCAGGGGCATTGCAGAGCCCAAATAGCTTTACAGTAAATTGCCACAATCCGGTACCAATTTTGAAGGCTGTCTTTTCCTTATCTTTTGGATGCAAATCGACTTGCCAGTATCCGCTCTGTAGATCCAGAGTGGAGAAGATCTTCGAGCCAGTCAAAGTCTAGTGTATCGTCTATTCGAGGTAGCGGGTAGCTATCCTTCTTGGTGACGTTGTTAAATTGACGGTAATTGACGCAAAATCGTGTAGAGCCATCCTTCTTCTTCACTAACACCACTGTCGAAGCCCATGGACTGCTTGAAGGTTCGATCACACCTTCCATTTTCATGTCCTCAATAATTCTTTATTCTTCCCCACGCTTCGCCAATGGTAGTCTTCTTGCTGGTTAGCGCATGGGTCTTGCGTCGCCGGTGTCTATCTTATGGTGAAGCATATTAGTTCTCCCGTTCGTCTTCTTGTCAACTTGAAACATCTTGAAATCTTCCAATTAATTTCTTCGCCTTGGTTCTTTGGTCGGCGGTCAGTTCTTGGAAGGAGGTTGATAATTGGTTAATCAATGTGTCCGGAACTTCCTGAGATATGTTTCCTTTGGCTTTAACAGGTCGAATAATCGAGGATACTGCCGAGCATTCTCCTACAATGGTTCCTCTCTTAACAACATACTGGATAATAATTTATGTTCATTATTCGAACTGGTATTACTTGACTGGCTTTGATTAGTGATTTTCCCACAACTCCAGTACCAGTCTTCACATCATTCTTTGGCTCGAGCGTAACAATATTCCCCTCATAGATACTACCATCTAATTGTGCTTGCACAATAGATTCACTTCGTTCTGGAAGGGTAACATCTTCGGTCATTAGTATGCTCACAGCTTTGTCTTTTTGTGGGTGTAAAACAGGTTCTTCTTCATTGACAATCATTACTCCATTTTTCAGGTCAAGATTAAAACCGTGCTTTTTCATTACGTCCATACCGAGTATTAATTCATCTTCAACGTCAGCTACCAGCGCACGATGTTTAAACAATGTGTTTCCAATAGTGATGGTCATATCTATTTTTCCTGTGGTACCTTGTTCTTCCGTTGCTGTACGTAATCGCTACTTGGTTGGTTGAAGACGCATCTTGCCTGTGTTCTTTACTAAATCGGGTCTGATTATAGTCTTTGTCGCACCCGTATCTAATAACATTTTCAGTGGCCTTTCTTTAACAGAGCCATTCACGTAGATGCTGTTGGCTTGATGTGCCCCTTCGCATCAACCCGACTTAGTTTTCCGACTCCTTTTCTTTTGTCGGTTCCATCTTCTTTTGCATTTTTCCAACAACTAAGTTTCTTTCTTTCAGCAAACACTTTATTTACAATTCGTCGCATTTTCTCTTCTAGATCTTCTGTGTCTTCTTTTTTCTCTGCATCCATATTTCGCACTCTAGATTGGTTACGTGAAGCTTGTTTGGCAGCTTCATGTTCTAGTACATATGAGAGTGCGTCAATTAATGTTTTTGGGCGGGCCAATCGCAGTGCTTGCTGCGTTTCGCTGTCTCGAACTCCGTAGATGAATGCTTGAATGACTAGGCACTTCAAAACAGTCAGGAGCTGCAGGATGTGCGAGACGAACGAAACGAGCTACGTCGACTTCAAATTCTTGAAGGCTTTCTTTTGAACTCTGATAGCGGTTCCTCAGTTGCGTCTGGTACACCTGCTCCAGGTGCGTATTGCCATACCGCATGTCTAACCGCTTGTCTAGTTGGTCGTAGTCCTCTTGTTCTTCTTCCTTCAGCGTTTGTAGGATGTCGATGGCTTCCCCACGCAACGAAACAATTAACGCTGTAGCCTTCTCTGTAGACGTCCAGTTATGTGCTTTCGTAGCCGCATCAAATTGCTTTAAATAATTCGGCCACGAAGACCTTCCATCAAAATCCGGCGTTTTAATGTGCATTGTTGTAGTACTATCTGGTTTCACTACTTTCTTTTCCTCTCTTAGACTTGCGTTTGCTACATCGGAATTTGGCATTGGTGACAATGTAATTATACTGGCCTTTTCTTGTAGTTCTTCAATCTTCTTGTCATACTTATCCTCTAAGTTCTTCAAGTCTTCTTCAGTTTTTTTAGAACTCTTCTCTAATTTCTGTTCTAAACTGCTAGAATTTTCTTCTAACTTTTGTTCTAAACTTCTATAATTTTCCTCTTATTTTTGTTCTAAACTTCTAGAATGTTCCATTAATTCTTCTTTTAATATCCTGAAATTTTCTTCTGCTTTTCTAAAGTTTTCCATTAATTTTTCTTCTAATGCTCTAGACTGTTCCAATATTTCTTCTTTAGTTTTCTTCTGATTTTCTAGAACTTTCCTCAATTTTTTGGTCGAATTTTTGTTTTAATGTTCTAGAATTTTCTGTCAATCCTTCTTATAATGTTCTAAAATTTTCTTCTGTTATATATTTTTTTAGAGTTCTAGAATTTTCTGCTAATTTTTGCTCTAATAGTTTACTAATGTCACACCGAATTTCGAATAAGAAATCATCAGGATTTTCACCAGCATCGATTAATGCTTGTCGTAGACGAGATTGTAGAATAGTTTTCAGCCCTGTTGTATTCAAATCTCGCTCATCCAGTTCAGATCACTTAATTTTATCTCACTTAATTTTACTTGTTTAGTTTCCATATTTATTGAACACTTCACAGTTTATTCACCCCATACCTGACACTAATTGGAACGTTTTTATTTATTTGGGTGAAGTGTAAATATTAGACAATTATTATAAATTAAAATAAAAGTTTATTATAACGATAAGTAGATATTAAATATAATTAAAAGATGATAAATGTAACAAACACTACGATTAAACAAATATTAAACTCTAAGACTAGGAATATTATAAGACACTTAAACACTAAGATTATTTATTTAAACAATATATAGCTCACTTATTTATTTATACAACTATATTTATGTTTACCACTTGTCGACTATCTGTTTATATCACCAACCGTTTAACACGCAACGCTTATTTATATCAAACTGTCCAATGCCTTTGCTAACAGTGCTTATATACCCCGGCATTTGTATTCCAGAACTTAGTAGAGCACTATTCTAGATAAAAACTCAAACACAATAGGTTATGTGAACCGCGTAATTAAGCAGGTTCGGACACGTCTGTTGCGTCATCGCTAAAAATAGACACTCGCTCGTCCCTGCGACAGCGGCGGCGACAGCGACGGGGACAGCGGCGGTGACAGTAGCGGCGACGGCGGGCACTGCACATTACATTATGTAACCTCAAAATCTTAAAATTGTCATGTTGTTATTTGACTTTTCTTTCAAAAACATTTAAAAAATATTTGTTTCTTCATCACTTCAAATATTTCGCTTTTGGGCAGTTTTATGTCGCGACTTTTATAAAATGAGGTAAAATACAAATAACCAAATAATATGAATTTAATAACACTCCAACATGTTGCCAATGTGCGCATGTGTAGTTCCATTATTTGAAGCTTTCCTGTTTATATCGACAGAAGTCAAGCCGCTTCATAAGTCCAAGCCTGTTATTTTATAGGCTTGACTTGACATTTTCAAGCGGGTTGAAATATTAATCTCGATCGTTTATTTCGAAGATTGAAAGGGGATTTACTAAATTCAAGCGGCTTCAAACGTCGAGATAAACGTAGTCATTGTAACTAAATTCATGAGTAGGGTAAACATGATATCGTTTAAAGTAAATATACAAATTTTCTTTGTAAAACTTCAATGGAATCTATATGGTTATTGTAGGTTGGGCTTCATATTTGTGAACAATATTCCAGCTCAGCTCTAACGAAAGAATAACATAAAGTCTTTAAAGTATGCTGCTTGTGAAATGAGCGTGTATTTCTAATAATGACACCGATGTTTCTATGCGAGCTTTTAAGCATTCTAGTGATGTGTGGAACAAAACAGCATTTATTATCAAAAAGTATGCCTAAATCAGTGACTTGTGTGACACGTTCTAATATATTATTACACATACGATACTAGTAGATTCTTTTTTACAGTGTACGTCATAATTTTACATTTATTGTAATTAAACAAAAGTTTGGAAGTAGAAGCTAGAATTTGATTTATGCCAGATTGAAGTTTCTTACAATCATCAGTTGAGTTTATGACGCGGTAAAGTTTAATGTCATCTGCATATAAGAAGATATTGGAGTCATGGATGTGATTAACAATGTCATTGATGTATAGAAGAAACAATAAAGGGCCAAGGTTCGATTCCTGAGGAATTCCGAAACTGGCAATATATTGTTTGGATGAGTAATTGTTTGCGATTAGCAAGGTATGAAGTGACGAGTTGTACTAGATTATTTGAAAAATTGAAACATTTAAGTCTGCCTAGTAAAACTATATGACTTTATCGAAGGCTTTTGCTGTGTATATAACATCAATTTGTTTATTGTTATGCAGCGAGTTATGTGTGATCTCAATTACGGATAATTGTAATAAATTTTGGATGATTTTTTCAAATATTTTAGCTAAATTTGATAAGATTGCAATAGTCCGGTAGTTGGATATATTGGAACTGTCACCAGAAACGTGCACTTGGTAATGCAAAGGTTAAATAAAATAAATAGTGGTTCCACAAATAGCTCAGCGCATCCTTTGATAATATATGCAGGGATATTATCCGGGCCAGGATTTCGTGAACGCTTTAATTTGTAAATAGGGGCCAGGATATCAGATTTTGAGATGGATTTAAGCGCTATATTATCATGAGAAATGCGAGTTGCATTGGCTGGAACAAAATATTCATTATCATTACGGTGATACACACTTGAAAAATAATCTGCAAATGCATCTACAATCTGTGGACTACTGTCAAAAGTTGTATTATTTAAATGCATCGAACCAGGAATTCGGGATTTTCTTCTCTTAGAATTAATAAAAGACCAGAGCTGCTGAGGATTGTGAGATAGATTAATCTCGATATTAGCTAGATATTGTTTATGGGACGTAGCAATCAGTTTTTATTTTAGGTCTTAGAGTTTTAAATTCATTGTGGTAAGTAGTTTGACCCGTCTGTTTGTATAGTTTGTGATAATTGGCTTTCTTTTTCAGATCATTAATAATTTCTCTAGTGAACCATGGGGGATACTCCGACTTAATGATTTTAGTACGCGGAACACATGTTTAATATATCATAGTATATTGCATAAAATTTATCAAAACATGCATTTACATCCTTATAATTTGTCAACACATCCCAGTGCACTTCAGATAATAGCTGATAAAAAGGTGGAAGTCGGAACGAAGTAAGTTGAAGGTAGGTTCATCGTTGGTTGTGGAATTAATGTAATGGGAATTATTAATATTTAAACAGGCTGGGTGGTATTTATCCTCACCAACAAAGGCCTCATCACTATGACAGACAGTATAAGGTATTTTAGACACTACAATATCAATCAATGTATTGACACAGTTACTTACACGATTATACTGTATGGCCATAAAAAAGTTACAAAAATAATCAAATCTAGAGGTCATGTTACTGGTTTGACTGTTATTGTAAAAATCATTTAGATTACTCATATTGAAGTCCGCTAGAATCACAAAGTTATTATTTTGCAAAAAGTGACATGTTTCAAGGCACTCATAAATATATTTGTGTTGTACTAGAGAGATAGGTGGCACACAATAAAGAACTATGATATAAAAATAGTTCCCAGGTGACATTTTAACACGTACACATATGATATCACTGTTTGATTGTGGGTGTAATGTAATCTGTATAAGAGTTGATTCGTATTTGTCATTTACAGCACAGAAAACTCCGCCACCTCGGGATTTGATACTACTGACAAAGTCTCTGTCATTTCTATGCATATTTTATTTATTGGTCGTTAGCTCGGAATTGTGGATTGAATTTTGAAACCAGGTTTCCGAAATGGCAATAAAGTCGAAATCAGAGTAAGATGAGTTGTTATAGAATTGCACCAGCTTAGTATTCAAACCTCTAGCATTTTGGTAGTAAATATGCATTTTTTTGATTCAACAAAAATAAATTTTGAGTAATTAAGATAAATAATATAAATCAGATGACAATATTAAATAAGGAAGAATAAAAATAATAAATACTTCTTGCAAAAATAGACTACTAAACTTTAAACTTAACTAAATTCAAGGTTATTTGAAAAATAATAAACATAAGTTAATAACCTGAGCAAGTAAATTATATAAAGAACAACAAAATTTTACAAGTTAAAAAAATCAAGAAAAAATTTATACTGATGTGCGAATACATTTAATAAGTTCCATATAAAATAATTGTAAGATTTTTGGATAACATTGTGAAAAAATATATGCATCACACTACTGTAGTTTACCAATGTCATCCGATAAACTAACTTTTTTATTTCATTACAACACTTATAGAATAAATTACCGTCTGAGGGCCACACATTTTTAAATCTGAATTTGGTAGACACAGACCAAAGTAATTCTAAACGGGACTTGATAAGGTTTTCCTTGGTGGAAATATTGGTGTTTTTTAGGTGTCTTCTTGCCTTTATGATCTGGTCTCGAAAACGGTTTGATGTGAATTTGACAATAAGAGCACGAGGACGGTTCCGAGTGGAGTTGGGGTCATTACTATGGGATTTCTTACCCACACGATGGTAACGATCAATAGCAAGGGCTGGTAGGTCCAGTGATAATTTAGATTTGAAAACATCACTGATCTTTTCTTCCACGTTTTCAGCTGGTTGCTTCGGAATACCCAAGATCCACAGGCAGTTTCGTCTGGAGTGTTGCTCCAAGCGATTAATATCCTCTCGATGAGTGCGGTTTTTGGAGTTGATGTCATCAATTATGGCCTCGTAATAGGCTTCTTGTTCGCTGAGTCTTTTGTCCAAACGATGAAACACTTTGTCCACTAGTTTACTTAATAATCCATCATCCGCCAAAAGTGTGTTAATGGATTCAGTAACAATTGCAGCGGCGTTACGTATATTGGCCATTACACAGATAGTATATTTTCAATACGAAAGAAAAAGTAGAAGAAATAAATTTGTTTTTAACTTATTTTTCAGCACTTCAAGAACGAGGAGCAACTCAAAGAACGTTTACTCATGACGAAACATAAGAGTATATATAGGAATTGTTGCAATTAGTAAACAAAGCAACTATGCTTTGTATTATTTGGTCTTTATTTAAGGGAAATCTTTTATATATTTGGTGGCAAGACTCAATGTAAAAATCAAGATATTTTAGCTTGAAATATGAAATCTCCTGCTTACTTAACGAGTTGTTGCAATTAGTAGACAAAGCAACCATGACTTATACCCCAAGTACATACTATTGATATCCATTAAATGTTTTGGATTTCTATATTGAATTTTTTTAATACTGTGCACTTTATTATTCAGGAGAAATCAATGCACAGTGCACGGTAGTTGCCCCGATCGTATTCATCTCCAACCAGAATGTGGCGCTGTGAATATATATATATATATATATATATATATATATATATATATATATATATATATATATATATATATATACGTTAAGTGTAATCGCCACTGTGTCGATTAGTTAGGAGAAATGTTAGTGGGTAGTTCAGTGTTTTAATTTAGGCCTAAATAAAAATGTTGATTCTTTGAGAATTTAGTCAAGCTTTCGCCTTTTATTTAAGGCTTCCTCAGGACTTTGTAATTTTGAATACAGTAATTTTGACAATTAAAAAGTATTTTATGTTCTACTTACAATTACCATGAAGTAATTTTGAAAAATAAGTACACTTAAACATAGAAAGATATTTGTCGTATATGTCGTGACATTGTTTTTGTTTTATCACAGTATGTTGATGCTGATAAACTACGATGATTGTTTAAATTTTGTCAAAAAGTAAAATTTGTATAAAAATCACATGTTTTTATGATGTTTAGAAATACGGGTTATAACTGTTTCTGTTTTTAACGCATGCTATGTAAGGACTAGTGTTGGTGTATGAAAGCGGGAAAACTTTTGAAATTTAAATTTTGTAAACCCTTATGTTTATATGTAATAATGTCTATTGGATTTCTTCCGCGGTGCTTTATATTTTGTATTAAATTGAACAGGTTGCAGTATATAGGGCTCAGGTTATCAATGTCTGTCTTTTTATTTATTGTATTGTGAGATGATTTTATATGATACATTTCTAGGAAAGAGCGTTTGCTATAATTTTTTTCTGACTCTAATATTTTAGTATTTTCGAAGTCTATAGTGTGTTTTGTGTCTTTGCAATGCTGTGCCAGGGATGTTGAGTCTGGTTTATGTTTTCTGTCATTTTTGTGAGATGTTAATCTGCCTGAGAGTTGTTTAGATGTGTGACCTATATAATTTAGGTTGCAATCTTTACATGGTATACTATAGATGACATTCGAACATTGTTTAACAGGTGTTGGCTCTTTTAGTTTTGTAAATAATGTTTTTATTGTCGTTCAGCTTTTCTTTGCTATTTTAACTGAAACGTCTGAAACTATGTTTAAAATTTTGGGGGTAATATTCTGTATGAATAGTAAAGAACAATATTTTATATTATTATTGGACTCTACTTGTATGTTGGTTTCTGCTCTAGGCAGTTGATCATTGAATAATATTCTGTTTAGAAGATTTTTTTTGGGTAGCCATTATGTAATAACATCTCTCAATCGTGCCAGATTATGGTCATGTAAACTTGGGTGTGAAATTTTTACAACCCGGTTTTTTAGTCCTCGAACAACGTTTATTTTCATTTGTTTTGGTTTATCCGACTGGTAGTGTAGATAACGTGATGAGATTGGCTTGACATACCAATCTAGTTTTAAAGTGCCAGCTTGATCTTTGATTCTGAGTGTGTCCAAAAATGGTAGAGTGTTGTTTTCTATTGTAAACTGAAGATTGTTATTGTATGCGTTGAAAATGAATAGAATTTCTTCTGTTTTGGTTTCCAGGATTGCGCAGACAATGTCGTCGACGAACTTCTTGACGAATGGTATTTCGAAGCTTAGTTTTGGAATACTTATATCCAGTAGTTTGTCCATTATGTATTGGGCCAAAATCGGACTGATGACTGCTCCCATTGGTGAACCCATCTTCTGTTTGTAGAATCGACCATTATATACACAGTAGCTGGTTTCGAATATGAATTTTATTATATTACCAAAATCTGTACGACTGAGCGAAGTGTTATCACTAATACTTTCCCATTTATCCATTATGCTGTCTAGTGTTAATTTTAGAGTAATGTTGCTAAACAATGATACTACGTCCAAACTAATTAAAATTTAGATTTCCGGAATTTTGAAATTATTAATGAAATCTGCGAATTGAAAGGAGTCTTGAGTGCAATATGGGTTTTCTTTATTGTAGGACATTGTTAATATGTTTGTTATGAACTGGGCTATATTACTATTGAGGGCATTTATTGAGGAAATGATTGGTCTCAAGCTCAAGGTGGGTTTATGTATTTTAGGTTGTTCATAGTATTTTGGGTGTGTTGCATTATATATTGTTAGTGTTTTAGCTACATCTGGGTTTATTTTATGTTGATTTTTTAGTGTGGAAATTAATTTATTGGCTTTTTGTTGAAATGTGTTTGTGGGGTCTCTATTAAGTGGGGTATATGAATTGGTATCATTTAATATATCTTCAGATTTATTATTATATTGTTCTTTATCCATTAATACTGTAACATTACCTTTATCTGATTGCGTTACGACAAGATCAGGGTTTTCTTTCAGAATTTTTTTGGTTTGATTATAAAAATGTGTCATGTGTAAATTAGGATGAGGTGTGATTAAAAAGTTAGTCAACACATTGGTAACCTGTGCTCTAGATAGGTTTTTGTTATTTTCATCGAAGTGTTCAATTATGTATTCTATGTCCCCAAGTAGTTTCGGTATATTAATTTGTTTAGGGGTAGGTGTAATACAAAATTTAGGGCCAAGACTTAGTGTCGTTTGTACACCCGTTGGAATTTGTTGCCTACTTATATTTTTGAACCATTTGGGTTGTGTTTTTATTCTATTCTGTTCACTGGTTAATAAAGCTTGTAATTTATTTTGATTGTTGATTTTTATTTTATTGAAAACTCTATTGTACGTTAAATTTTGATAATGTTTAAAATTATGAACAAGATACTGGGGTGTTATTTGTTTAATTTTGATTTGTAATTGTTCAAGTTCTATTTCTAATTTATTGAGGGTTGTTATGGTCGCATCAATCTCTAAATTTAATATTTTTCTCCTTAACCTGGTGTAGCAGTTGTGCAGCTGTTCTAGGTTGCGTCCGGTGACGTTTTGTACCGTGATTGGATGTTCTTGTTGATTGTTGGTAATGTGCTTAGGTACAACACCGTGTTATACAAAATATAAAGCACCGCGGAAGAAATCCAATAGACATTATGAATGATATAACTTGAGTATTGTTATGATTGCACCAATCTCTAAAACATAACGGTTTACAAAATTTAAATTTCAAAAGTTTTCCCGCTTTCATACACCAACACTAGTCCTTACATAGCATGCGCTAAAAACAGAAACAGTTATAACCTGTATTTCTAAACATCATAAAAACATGTGATTTTTATACACATTTTACTTTATGACAAAATTTAAACAATCATCGTAGTTTATCAGCATCAACATACTGCGATAAAACAAAAACAATGTCACAACATATACGACAAATATCTTTCTATGTTTAAGTGTACTTATTTTTCAAAATTACTTATGTTAATTGTAAGTAGAGCATAAAATACTTTTTAATTGTCAAAATTACTGTATTCAAAATTGTAACTTTACAGAGTCCTGAGGAAGCCTTAAATAAATGGCGAAAGCTTGACTAAATTCTCAAAGAATCAACATTTTTATGTAGGCCTAAATTAAAACACTGAACTACCCACTAATATTTCTCCTTATATATATATATATATATATATATATATATATATATATATATATATATATATATATATATATATATATATATATATATATATATATAATTTTTCCCAGATTTTGACTGTTTAAAAAGTTTTTGTCCGGTACCCAAATAATATCAAAATTACCCAGAACTGGGATAAAATCCCTAAACCTGCCAACGCTGTACACAAAATTCATAAACACCTGAACATGTGAAATAAGCATTACCTCTATTCCATTTCCGTTTATCTAAAACTTTAAACTTCTTGACCAATAGAATCATTGAATCAAATGCAGTTGGCGCATGCGCGCAAGTTTCGGATATTTTTTTCTGTGTGGCTTTCAGCGGTATATAGTTTAATAGGTATATTCATGGGACAGAACTTATGGCAAGACTGGCTATATTGGCGAAAAATTTAAAATATCTGAATCAATTTTGTTCAGTCATGAACTCATTTTTTGGGTTGTTTGAAGAAATTTTATTTCTCGCTTATTTTCGAATTTCGCGCGAATTTGTAAGTTAACATCACGAACCTACGTTAGCCGCAGAACGCGCGCAGAAAACATGTATAATTCAATGTTGTAGTAGTACTCAAATCGTTTGGTTGTGTATAATTCGCACTTCGGCGAATTTACACTAAGTTCAGAATGTTTATTCAACATTCATGTAGTTTAATTGTGTTTAAATTCACATTCGGTGTCTTTAAACCTAATAAAGAGTATTCATATAGATAATATTAAGTTCGTGTCGTATGTGTAGAATTCGCTCTTCAGTTATTTTACACTATTTAAAGTCTTTTGCACTTAATAATAATTTGTTGTCGGCTTAATAAATCACAAGCGGTGATTTTTAAGCATAATTTACTTGTGGAATTCACACTTCGGCGATCCATGTGTTTGTCGGTTCGCATTCGGCGAACTAGTGTTAAACAAACTTGCAACCGTGACCACGTCGGTTGTATGACATTGTTCGCAGCCACTATTCATCAGCTGGCCTGCCAACGACCCCGAAGAGCGAACATCATCTCCGCAGCAGCTAAGCAGTGCCCGACGGCTAACAAGGTCAGTTGTTGACTTTAGGATGGTACGTATATATATATATATATATATATATATATATATATATATATATATATATATATATATATATATATAGATATATATGCGAATCCCACAAGTAAGTTATGCTTAAAAACCACCGCGTGTGATTTATTAAACTCATGGGTGTAACCACTTTTTCAAACACACTGTGTATATATATATATATATATATATATATATATATATATATATATATATATAACTCGCGGCAAATCTATTTCGGCTCATCCCTTCTAATCCACTTTTGTCGTTCGTCTCGTTTAGGTTGAAGGAGGAAACCTCGTTATTCGTTGACGAAGCCCTCGTACAAACATTTTGGTCCTTCGAGCTGGATAGCAAGGACATTTTCGTCCTTAACTACGTTTTGAAGATACCCTTTGGTTCAAATTGTCATTTCAAGAGTAATTTTTATTGTATGCTATTTTTTTTCTTCAATTCTGTACATCACTGAGTTGTGCGAGTTTAAGTCGGTTGTTGTTCATTATTGCAAGTAAGTCACACACCGGCGGTTAACCACCTCGCCTTCTACAATTAATAATTGGCGGATCTCAACTCGTCAATTATTGATAGCTATCAGCTGTATATAATTTAGTTTTTCTACAGTTTATATACAAAGTAGCCATTTGCGCTCTCTTTTGTCAACGCAAAGTGTCACTTTGCCGCTCTAGAGCGACAAAGTAGAAAAAATGTTCGCTCCTCAAATTTCTTACTATACAATGTTGAGAAATGTTACTTGGCTACATTCCTAATGGAAACGTTTAGTCAGGAATTAATGACACTGTAGTTACACATTCCCCACTTAACAAGTCAATCTGACATATAACTGCTTTGTCGGTATGTTACATAACCAAACAAAATGCCGCACTGCTGTGAAAATAAAATAGGGCATTCATTTACAAAAACGAAAGTATAAAATGCTTAGATTAGATTGAAGCAATAGCTCAAGAAGAATGGAAAATACCGACAAGTAATAAACTAATAATAAATAAAAAATAAATTTTTGTTATGGTGGAGGACCCCATTGTGGCGACTGTAGAAAAAATCTTGTGTGTGTTTCGAGCGCAAATGGACATTGTCGATTTCGAGAGAATGCCTCGCTCCTGCGTCGCGCGGCAACAACCTCTCAATCGACAATGTCCCATTTTGCGCTCTTAATACACAAATAGCTATTGTTTATAAACATTCACACATTTTGTGGTTTGTTTTGACACTACGATAAATTTATACCGTTTAAAGAAGCATTTCGGCTTCATTTGTTATTTTTTCATTGTTGAAAAAAATAATTATAAAAGTATCTCATCATGCCTGTCATTGGTGACCTCCAGTTCCTCGTCCAATCATTGTTGACAAAGATGAATCGTTTGGGTGATATTGCGACAAAGGTCGAAACAGATCCCAACAAGAAAGATTTAGCGTTATTTAAAGTTATGACGGCAAATATCGGTGATATGTACGCGCAATATAGCCACATTTAATGCTAAACAAAATCCATGTATCGAAGGAGGAAACCTCGTTATTCGTTGATAAGACCCTCGTACAAATTTTGTAAATTATATTAAGTGCAAAAAATACATCAAAATCAAACATGACTTTTGAACATCTGTACCTATATAAAAAATATGAAACATATTAGTTATACGTTTATACATAATATATTTTAAAGTACATAATAATAGTTTATTATTAAATGAGGATGTAATGTATGCTATTACTCATGAGAATGAAATTTTCATCACGAGCGAAAGCGAATGACATATTTTTATTGACAAATAAGTAGAAGTTTTTCACTGACAAATGCAAAAAGAAATTTGTAAATCTAGTTATCATTGTTGTAACAAAATTATGAAGTGATTTGACATTGAACAAGAACATATTAAAACCGACTCCCTACTCAGCTACAGTTTAAGCTTAGGAAGAAAATAAAAGTATGAAAAATGACAAAACACTAGTGTAATTTTGGCTTTTTATGTGGAAGAGATTATTTATTTTAATAGTCCTTATATTTGTACTCTCTGAAAGGTAGGATTTGAATTTGACATAACGTTTGAATATTATTCAACTAGTAACGGTAAAGGTCATTAATTGATAAAAATCGGTTGAATTATGGGTAAGGTGAACAGGAGCAATTGTATCATATTTTTTCAATAGTTCCGAATTAATCATGGCATTTCAATATGGATGTAAATAAAATTTCAACAAAATCGTTATAGTTTTTAATTTTGTTCTCAACAGAGTTGCATTATGGAAAAAGCGTTTGAATTTAAAACAAAAATATGCAGCAGTTTTTTAAAAATTTCTGTTATGTAGTACATTTTCCTGGTGAAATGGGGTTAATGTAATAAAGCACTACAGTTTATATACATTTCTATGGTGGAGTAGGTATGGGGTATATGTAAAAATATGGAAAATTTTCTCTAGACCTTCGAATTTATTTTGCATATTGCAATTTTTTTTTAAAAGTTACAAACTTTTTTTAAAAATGTAATACTCCGTACATTATTCAACGCCTATTAAAGTAAATATTACACTATAAAATTGTATAAAACTGAAATTACATTAAGTAATCATTACAAAAACAAGTAAATTGCAAAAAATATTATCTATTACTTTAAATTATAACCATCAAATTTAAGTTTAAATTCTAAACAGCCTCTTCTGTCTGTTAAGGGTTCGGGTAAAACTCGGACAATATTTTGTTCGTCGATTTCGTCTGTGTCCATTACAACAGGCCAAAAAAATTGTTGTTCGAATATTTAACAAAGTTCAATTTCCATCCTTCATCCGTTTTGTTAGTTATTTGTCCTACATAATGATGAGTCGACTTTTTTGTGCAATATTTAACCAGGGCCTACTTATTAACTTGAATGTCAGTATCAATAAATAAATCACTATCTTCATCTGCATGCCTCAATTCATCTATAATTTCTTCATGTTTATCAGACTCCTCAAGCACAGGACTTTCGCAGAGTTCTTCATCGCTACTAGAGTTATCTTGTAATATTTTTCTTTTATAGGATGGTTTAATTATTTTAGGTTTGGGAGATTGTTTGTCTTTAATTCGTTGTAATACTTGCTGCGTTGTTAACAATTCCGAACCCAGTCCTGCTCTGGTCTTCTTTTCTTTATCAGGCGCAGGTTTCTGATTCACGGTTTTCAGCAGGAGTTCCGCAAATGTTGTGGATTGGTTTGTAGATGGGCATTCAAGTTCTAAAATAGTAGTGCAACTTCCGGTTACTTGCGAAATGTCATTGCTACTGCATTGGTGTGACTCATCTATTATATTCTGATTTTTCTGTTTTTGATAATCATTCCATCTTTGAAGAGAAGCGGTCGAAAACAAATACCTGCTTTTCTAAAACCATTAATTATAACTTCGGGTTGAATTGACTTCCATGTTTCACGTAAAAATTGTGAAAACATTTTCTTGGGAACTTTTTGACCAACATGCTGGCGTTGCCAAGTAATTAGTTTTTCAGCCCACTTGCATTTGAAAGATTTGAAAACGGATAAATCCAAGGGCTGAAATAAATGTCTTGAATGGGGCGGTAGTTTTAAAATTGTAATATTTTCTTTAATCGCCGTGTCAATCACGGTTGGATCAACATGGGTGCCATGGCCATCGTAAATTATTAGTGCCGGGCGTTCAGCTTCTATTGTTGGTATGATCGTATTAAGAAAGTAGTTTCTGAATATTTCCGTCTCCATCCATTCTTGCTTACGGCTTATACTGTACCAGGAAATGTACTTTCATCTGGGGCAACCCATTTATCATATATATGGATCCCTTTAAATATAATTAATGGTGGTTATTTCTTTCCTTTAGCGTTACACATTGCAAGGACGGTAGTGTTTTCCTTACCAGGTGTATTTATTGTCCTGGAAGATGGAGTACCGATTTGGCCTACAACTTTACTTTTACGAGGATCTATGGAAAGACTAGTTTCATACAAGTTCCAGATTCTTTCAGGTTTGTCCACCAAGTGTTAGGACAGTCTCGTGAAGTAACTCAAAATATCCATAAATTAAAAATGGATCCACAGCTTTTTTCCTGACATATTCCACATTTTGAGGAACTTTCAGACTCAAATTATGGCGCCGTTTGTAGCCCAAAAACCATTCTTCACCAGGAACGTGATTTTTGAACTTTGTATTCAGATCATTTGCAACTACATATTTGCCAACTATTTCTATAACCTCTTTCCGAGAGAGACCAAACCCCCATTTTTCTAGAGTTTTTAATCCATTAGCTAGTTTGAGTTCCTCATCGAAAGGTAGTGTTTGCGGTCGACCTTTATGTTTACATATTTCCTCTCTCAGTCCTTCAGTTCTAGTATATTTGGTGGGGTATTTTATATTGTGTGATTTTGATGCCCCATAAATTGTTGTTCGTCCAGATTTAATGTCACTTAAAGCAAGCAGTAACGATTCACTACTATAAGTCGATACTTTGGTGTTCTTCTTTTTGTAATTTCCAACCATTGTTTTAACCTGGAATGTAATGGGTTAAATGTACTTAATATATTATTACACAATACCCCCCTGCCCCAATGTTACAATAACCTCAACATTAGTTTCAATAGGGCAATAGTAATATAGCATGTAGTTACACTGTAAAAAAAGATCATGTAAAATTACTACAATTATTGTTGGTCACTTTGTAACCAACAATAATTGTGGTAAAAATTACATAGAAATGTTTTTTTACAGTCTGTATATAAGCTAAGGAAATATACAGTTTAAATGTAATTTTACATATTAGATTGTAAACTATAAAAATTTTCATTTTGTACGTGTAAATATTTACATATACATTATGTATTTTTTAATTTAAATAATGTAAAAAACCTAAAGTGAAATGTAAATTTCATTTTAAAGAAGTTTTCATTTACTACAATGTTATGTAAAAAATTTCTACTGAAATGTAATACTTACACTTTAGGATGTAATATATGTAATCTGTAATGTAAAAATAAATTCATGTAATGTAAGTTATACATATAGAAATGTAATAGTTCCACTTTAAAATGTATTAATTACACTTCTTTAATGTACATAATGCATCTCTAAATGTAATGGTTACATTTTTAATGTACTAACTTATATCTCACGAGGTTATTCCATGTTAGACAAGGAAAATAAAAGTATAAATATTTGTATAAAGAATTATATTATTGTAAATATACAAAAAATAACAATAATCAGTCGAAGTAGGTATTACTAATACAATAATATAATTTAAAAAATATATATTCTAAAAATATAAATTAAAAATACTACATGAAAAATATTTGCAGTAGAATCTCATTAAAGTGAATATACTATTTTGCTCAATGTTCATCGAGTAAATGTGAAATATAATAATACGTTAATTTTTTGAATTCACGAGATTGAGATTCCACTGAATTTGACGTAGCACTAAAGAAAATCAGTCTATGGTGAATTAATCTTTTTTATTTTATTCATGAAACTAATTATTTTGCTCACATAGATGTTTTTGCTTCGACATCCAGTTTCTGGATATATTTTCAGTAAGTACCTTTGGAGTAGTTCCAGTGTGCAGCAAATATTTTTATTATACTGCATATTCAAATTAAAATCCAAACTGAATGCGACTTCTAAGGCGTTTTGAAAACAATATGTTCCACTATTTATGATTTTGTCTTCCACGGATACATAATAAATATTTTTAGATTCGTCATCTAAAAAGAAAAAAAAACAAAAGAAAAATTAATTTAATTGGCTAATGTTTTTATAATTCAATCAGTTACAGAATTTTCAAAAATTTTCAGATAAGATTTGTTTTGTTACTGCTCTACAGATTCCTATTTTGGCGATAATAGGGTCCTCCACTCAATTTTTTTATTATTTTAAATGAAAGGTTGTTTAATTTCGAAGCAACTCATAGTATTAAAAAGTCATAATTGCTTTTAGTTTTTGAAATATTTGAGATCTTAAGCATCTGTATATCTACATCACAAACTATTGCTATCTTTCTCTCACCAGTTTCTGTAGTAGGCTGCGCGACAAAGATAGCAACAGTTGTGACAGATATATGGATGCTTAAAATCTCAAATATGTCAAAAACTAACAATTAAAAAAAATTTCGTCCCAATCATGAATTTTCCTTATCTACTTTCACATTTTACTCAATTTTCTGTTATGGTGGAGGACCCTATTATTGTTTTCAAATTTATTTTTTTCAATTTTTAAAAATTGATTAGTTTTACAATGAATTGAATAATATTTTAATAAACACTTATTTTTAAATGACTTTTAAGTAAAATAATTTGGATTCATATTACTCAAGTTTTTCTCATCATAATTACAACAAAATACAATTTTACCTTGTACTCCAAAAATCGAAGGTGCCATTGATTTACTCTTCAAATCTGATAGTTGAGTTCCCAGCTGAAATAAAATCAATGTTAGTTTAAATAACCTATAAATTTCAGTAATAGTATTGCATACCTCAAATTCCTGAAAAAAGTATGTTATATCTTCTTTGAAGTATAGTGCAATATATTTTAAGGCATTAATACATTTTAAGTCTGCAGATAGCTCGGTTACATCACAATCGGTATTAACGCCTTTTGCTTTAACAAATGTGAATATTTTGACACACTTTTCTAAAAGATTCTCTGTTAAAACTTTTATTTCATGTCCCATCAGTTTATTGTAATGCCACTTTATAACTATGTCGTCAAGTAAAATTGGCCATTCCTTTTTTATATCATCAATAGTTGGTGGTACCGGATTATTAAGAAATAATCTTTGTGCAGGATAAGTTTTATCTAACATTAATAATTTTTTTTCTTCGTTTTCCCAAGTATTTGAATTTAATTTTTCTTTCATACTTTCAATTGAATCATTATCGGTGTCATTATTCGGTTGCCAGTTGGTACATCCAGCTCTGGTGTTACTCGTTAACTTTAATTTTTTGGCTGGTATTTTAAGTTCACTTATGAGAGATCTTGTTTTATGTGGCCTATTTAAATAATTGTTACGATCTAATAATTTTGAAAATATTGTGTGAGTACCGTCACCTATAATTATCCCATCATCATCAATATCTCGAAGGACAGGATACTTGTCGCATATCCTTTTAGCGATTATTTTTAGGGCTTTTCTAGAAAGAAATGTCTTTACATCTCTCACTTTATTTATTATAAAGTGAACAATTTCATTTGTTGCTTGTTTACTGCGCTTTTCACTTTCTAGTTGTTGTTGTAGATTTACAGAAAGCTGATCCCAAGGAATTTGCAAGTTATACCATGTATTGTCGTTAACAGTTGTAGGTGTTTCAGGAGTAGATACTGCTGCTGGAGCTTGAGTAAGAATTAAGTCATCCTCTAATGAGTTGAAACTTCCATCGGCCAATTGTTCTATAATAGAAGACGTGGCCGTTATTGTTGCCAAGCCACTAAGAGAACTAACTGAAGAATTAAAACTATTTACTGGACACCATTTTTCATTTTTTCCTAAAAGTATTATAACTTCTTGATTTAATAACACTAAAATTTCAGTACTATCAATTGTAGTTCCATCAGATTCCAAGGCTAAAGTAGTTCCGTTAATACCTAGTTTTTCTGAAGCTAAAAAAAAATTAAAATAATCTCAATTGATTCTGATGCATTTAATAAAACTTACCCTGCAGAATTAATTTATCATAAAGGTCATCGGAATTTTCTAGCATAATCAATGTTTTTTTCTCTCTTGTAACATCCCACACTTTAAACAAATATTTGTTCGACATTTTCTGAAAGCGTTATATATTATTAAATTTTATACCAATAATTTTAATACACATACCAATCATAATGAATCTAAAGGAGCTTGTTTAAATGAAAATAAATCTTTTGAATCATATTTTAAATGCAATACTGGTTCATAACTGTTCATATCTGTTAGGCTAATACATAAGTAATTGTTACATTCATGATTAAACATTTCATATAAACCTATATCTGAATTAAAAATTACTTCATATTTTTCTCCAATAAAATATGCGTCATTATATTCTTTATTAATTGAAATAAAACAAATTTTGCACAACATGTATGTACCTCGAGTAGTCGTATAACAAGATACAAAATTATTCGTTTTATATGTAGTACCATTAATTGTTGCAAAATTACAGATGAACTTGGGATTATCAAAATTACAATATTTTAAAACAGCATTATTGACGTTTTTAGAATAGTTTTGAGGTATATATTGCATAGCCTGATCAGCAATTATTTTATCAGGTAAATAGCATCCTTGGGAGAACAATAATGATTGTAGTTGTTGATGCTTCTCACTCAGCATTTTTGGTATATTTTTATAATTCTGACAATGTTTAACGACGTTTTTAAAATAACGGTGCTTACTTTCGAAGCGCATAGTCCACAAATGACGTAATGGACCAAGTTTTGTTATTAAGTTCGGATAATGCATTAAATAATGATGTTTTGGTCTTAAATTGTAATTAGGAAATAATTTTATTCGGAATTCTATATACTCATTTATCAAGTAACGTAATTTGGCTATTTGTCCAATTGAAATTCTAGAAGAAAGTAAAATGGAACACAACTCTTTTAATGTTAGTAACATCTGCCATACAGGGTCAGAGTAATCCGTGATTTTTTCAAAAATTGCAAAAACTATTACTTGCATTAATTTCATGATGTCACTAGCTGTGCCACAATTTTTTTTCCCTTTTTTAATTTCAGGCATAGTATAAAAACAGAAATCGGACTCAAATTTAATACTCTTTAACTTGGCATTTAAATAATTATAATTAAAATATTTCTTTTCCACTAAATTCTGAAGAATATATGACAAATCATAAGGTATGATTCCTTCATATAGATCATGAGCCATACAAGGAGGCAATCCTGGATTACACACGTGAAAATTTTCCAATATGTTTAAGCAAGAAGATGTTTTAACACCTCTACTATTTAAATTGTTATTTAAAGCTGATATATCGCATTCATATGAATCTACCGTTCGTAAAGTCTGAACCGAAATATTGCCTGCCAGTAAATCTTCACGTGTTATGTAACAGTATCTGCAGAAATACGTGCTTGTACTAAAATTTTCACTGAATCCACCTATTTGATGACATCCTAAGTTATCTCCAGTTACAACAATTACTGACCCATAAATAGTTTCTGACTCTATTTTCAGTCCATATTTTTCCAAAAAGCAGATATCTTTTAAAATTATTTCAAAAACAGCTCGAAACCCAAAGTGAGCAATATATTTTTCATTGCATAATGCAACCAATTGTATATGGTCTACTTGAGTTCTATATTGTGGTGGTAAATTGCCCAATACCATATAAATACCTAACATTTTATGTTTATTTTTTGAAGATCCTAATGGATTGCAGATTTCAAAGGCATCTTGAAATAAAATTAAACGTAAAGCATTATTATTATTAATATAAAAACGATTGTCCTTGAAAATTTGACCATCTGTAATATCTTCATAATGATTTGTATTACAATTTAATTTAGTTTTCAAATCATTTTTAATTTGTTGATTATTTAACAAACATTTTATTGTTTCTAATACTGGTATGTAGTAAAACTGGCATAACTGATGTTTATCATTTCTTCCTAATGTTACTGCTACTGGTGGTACGTAAGAAAAATTATTCTTATAAAACTCTTTTCTAGTGTATGTAGATCTTAAACTACCATTTACTGAATTATGAGCCTTTTGAAACAAATCGTTGTGTTCTGGATTCACTACATTATCAATAGAAGAAGAATTACTGTAATTCTTTTTAATAAATGTTTGTATATTCTCATTTGTTATTTTATTTAAATCAGCCATCCCTTCTATCATTGTTTGTAAGACGGTATCAGTTAAAAAATGTTTCGCCTGAAGTTTTAAATACATACTAGCAAGTGTTCTAATATACAGATCATCAAAATTATCATCTTTATTGTTTTCACTTATATTATCATCTGCATCAATTTTGTTTTGAACATCTGACAATAAGTTCATATCCAGAATACTGTTTGTGCTCATATTATTATTTTTTCGAATATTTTCACTATTTGTATTCGAGTAAGTATTTTCGTAATGTTTCCGATGAATGTGCTGTTTAAAGGATACAATATTTTTTAAATTTAATTTGTTACACTGTTCAAAAGGACAAACAATTACACAGTTATTTTCATAATGGGTTCTCATATGGTTGATTAATGTATTTCTGAAAATATTTTCATCACAATCAACAACTTTACATTTCATTGAATGGTCAATAAAATCATCGTTTGTTCTTTCATGTCTTCTAACAACATGCATTTTATAATTAACGTATTTTTGAAATCTTTGATAACAGTTTGCATACAAACAAAGAAATAATCCTCTATGAATTTTTCTGTGTAAATATAAATGCATATTGTATCGTTTTAAAATTTTAAAATTTGCTTCACACATATTACACTGATATATCATTTTATTTAAATTTTTTGCAGACAGTTATTACTATGAAAAACACCAACACTACTATATTATTGCCGCCGATACTACCTATTATAGTTTTAACCAAAAACACGCTCTTAAAATACTGCGCAATTTAATCTTACAAAGTTTATGTAAATTTACATTCATTTTTTAAAAATGTGTACTTTCACCTAATATGTATGTATTTTTTTGAACAAATGTAAAATTATTACTTACCAATAATTTTCAAATAATTATTATTATGCAGATTTTTGTAAATGGCTATCAGTACCTATTTTTCTAAAAATAAGTGTTTCATAATCCTCATATCCTTTATTGCCTTCATCAATATTAACGACAATACGAAAATATTACACCTTACTTTCTGACAGTTTCTAAAAAAAAAAAAAAACAAATCAGCAGAACCTGCAAATTGGAAACATTAAATACAAATTTAAACTCTGTATTAATATGTTTGATGTATTTCATAACAGCAGAATAGTAATGATAATTTTCCAATTTAAATATATATTTACACACATTTCTTAAAAATGTAATTTTACTGTGAAATATGTATTACATATTTTTAAAAGTAACTTTGAGAATTTAATAAAGTAACTATGTTAATAAGACATCTACTAGTAAAACTTATTTGTAGATAACATTTTCATTTCTCACAGAAGCAGGTACTTTACATATGTACACATAACCTAACATGCAATAAATAAATGAAACGATGGTAAAACGAATTACAATTTTAATAAAGAATCTTTATTAATACAATAAAGTAAATACTCACCAAATTTTAATAATTAATAAATTTCATATATAATATTTCTCTTACACTTATCACAACTCGTCACTTCCAACCGCGCACAGTACGTTTGCATCACATATGACGCATAGGATTAATTTGCGCTTGCTGTTTCAATATTTTCCCGATAGATGGCGCATTTAATTTTTTGTTAAATAATATTTTTCTTACAAATAAAGGGGCTAGTAGCACAAGCCTGATTTAAAATATGTCAAATTACATTATTTAATAATAATAAATAATATTAAATTTATCAAAATATGATTTTAAAGCAGAACATAGTTTGTATTCAAGCAAATATTTAAAAGACATCTTTCTTTAAACATAAAGGTGAAATTAAATATTGAAATTTGAATTTGACATCTCTTTAAACAGTGTTTTAGATAAAAAGGGTTTGTGCTACCAGCCAATATTTACATTTTATTAGAAAAATTATACAAACAACAAATTAAAATTACACAAAAGATATGTCAAATTACTATAAAAATTGTATTGTTCTTTTTATATATATATATATATATATATATATATATATATATATATATATATATATATATATATATATATATATATTCTGTAATGTAATTTTACGAATTAAGATGCAAAAAACGTAATTTTTCCATATTGTCATTAAAATTACACTAAAAATATAAGAAAATTACATGAAATAATGTAATTTTCAAAGAAAATTGTACTTTTACTCTATATTTTTAGAAAACGTGTAAAATTAACAAATACTTTTAGAAGTACAGTAATTTTACACAAATATTTAATTTTCCATAAAATTTATAGTATTATTTACAATTAAAATTGTTGTAAAATTCCATTACTTTTTTACAGTGACGTAAAATATATGAAAAAGTCACAAAATTCATACTAAATAATGATGCCTACCTTAAATCACTGCAACTAACGTAATTTAATCACACATATCCTTGAAGATTTAGCAGCAAATATTTTTTTTTCTTTATACGTCTAAAGTTAGGTTACAAGTTCTACAGCAAGCGTATGCGGTATATGTAATAACTACATTTCAATGTCGGTAAGTAAGTTTTCTATGATGAGTAGTAGTTAAGCAGATATAAAAGCATTCCTACCCCAGATGGAATCATTAGTTTAGCATTATGAACAAAAATTATAACCGATTATTACAATTTCCCCGCATTCTCCTTATATTATTTGACAGTTTTGGATAAAACATAATAGTAATCAATATTATTTTGTATATTAAAATACAGTCGGAATCATTCGTCATCAGATTGTCCATCGTCCGTTACAATGAACGGTTCTACTAAATCTGCTATTAAACCGTTTAGAACCCACTTTTTTATATTATGAATGTATGTTGAAAAGCATTGTACCAGTTTTGCTGCGTTGTATTTTTAGTGCAGTGTGAAATAAAATGTTAACATCTTCCATTTTAAATGATATATTATTCCTGGCGATTTCCCCTTTAACTTGAGCTCATATCAGTTCAACGGAATTTAGCTCATAATATGGTGCAAGTTTTAAAATTGCGTATTTTTAGTTTGGTTAATTATTCGATAGTAATAACCTGGTAATCTTTTTTATACTTCTTACAATATGTAATAATTCTGTTGTTAACATACCATCGTCAAATTCCTTGGTTTTATTTCGAAGCCACGTTTGTATGTCCTCTTTTTTCATGATACTGTTAGAACTAGTTCTATTATTCTGCTGTGATACGATGTGTTGTCCATAACTACGATAGACTTTTCTTCTAATTTTTCTTATATCTTTGAACCAATTATTAAAGACTTCTGCATTCATATCACTATGGTAGAAGATAATGGTTTGTTAAATTATGTTCTGCTCCTTAATGACGAGGAATTTAGTAAGTCAAATAATTTTTTAAACGTATCTATTACTGCATTTGTATCTATTGATTGTGCTGATAACGCTCCTAAGCTCATTTAAGTATTTAAACTTGCAGCTACAGTTGAACTCATTAATTGTATTTCTTATGTAAATTTAATTTTTTTAAAGTTCTTTGGATAGTTGTGAGCATCTGTTTGTTTTTGGAACAAGATGGGAATGTAATTTTTGGTTCGCTTGATTTTTTTTTATATATTGCCATAATGTTGACTTATTACTGATTACAAAAGAGTGTTTCATCAAACTATTTCTTGTAGCTTTTACAAGGTGTGGCGTATTGAAAATATAAAATATTTTTGTTTATCAACTTCTAAATATGGGTTTTCTACAGAAATTTCTAATTTATAGGTATAACCTGTGAAAATGGATCCCATGTGACTCACCATGGAACAAACTTCTAAACCAATTTCTTTTAATTTTCTAATACAAGAAAAAATCACTTCTCTCACTCTGCTACTTTAGAGCTGCTATGGGAGATAAAATATCTAGTCGGTTGTTTTCAGTTCTAGGCTATGTCCCGTAGCATAATGACGGCCAAATTGCATGCAGGTTTATAAGTTTTTATATTAAATTCTTCCGAAAAACCAATAATTTCATCTTTTGTGATATTGTAAAATAAATTATCTTTCTATGACATCTTATCAATGTGCAGTGTGCAGAATTTGTCCATGATGCCAAATTGTTCACAGTTTAATTATAATGCGTCCAGAACTGTGGCATGTTTACCGTTTTGCCTGTAAGAATAATGTTTTGCGAAGACTTCTGTACGTCTGCCGAATATCCTTGACATTTTGGTTTCTCCGTGTGTTCCTGTGCTTGTATTTTGACAAAATTGGCTATGTTGGTTGGCAACAACTTGTCCGTCATGCCTTTTACTGTTATAGCGTTGCTTCACAAGGCCATGAAAATGTGAAGGCAGGCAAAGCTCCTGGATTTGATAGAATACACCCAAAAAAAAAATATTCACATTAGCACATTTGCAAAATTTTCGTGGGCTCGTTACTTCACCGACATCCTACAAAGTGGAAACAGATTTAACCCCGTACAACACGATTTTAGTGTTAATTTGAAAATATTTCAAACAATTTTGGAGTTATGAGCCCCCAAAAATGTATGCTTACTTGTTTAGTTTCGGCCAGAAATGTGAGATTAATAGGGCTGTTCTGCAAGCACCGTTATGACATAACTAATCGTTAAAACATTATATAGCTATAATAATAAGAAAAATCGGTTAATATGCTTATTCTGTAAACGACATTATGCATTGTTATCAATTGTCATTTCGTTAATTATAAAGATAATCGTTAAAGTGGTATTCTGTAAACAATAATTTAATTCTACATAACGAAAAAAAGAAAACGGTATCGTTATTTATTAACGACTGAAAAAATCATTCGTTACATAAACGTTTTGACAATAATTCAGTATTTTTATTCGTGTCAAAATAAAATTGCTACTATGTTGAATAGTGATTTCAACAATCCGTCATATTAAAGTATTTTTGCAAGGTAATATTAAAATAATTGAATAAGTATAATATATATTCTTAACGTGTAGCGCAAGTTTTACAATTTGTCTACAGATGGTCGTAGTAGTAGCTCTAGCATAGCCCACAACAAGAAGAAGAGTCTGACAACTTACAGGTTGACAGCTAACTCTCGCCAAATTGAATTATTTTGTATATTTCATTTAAAATTATTATTTGAATTTAGGAACTAAAGTTTTTAACTTGCTTTCAAGGTTATAATTTTTAAAATGTGTTACAGAATATGAATGCAAAGATAAAGACTGTCGTTAAGTAGACATAAAGAATTCCATAATAGCGATTTCGTTATGATAACGATTCGTTAAGCGAATATTTTACAGAATAGGCCTATAAAACTGGTTCAATATTACGATTTCGTTTAAAAATAGCGTTTATTTTTGTAAAAATTAACATTAGAGGGTTGATTTGTATATTTCCGGTATAAAAGTAGTTAAATTTCTAGTTAAAAACTCTTTAAACCGGGTTCAAAATGTGCAGTTTTTGAAAAAAAATCGGTCAGTATGTTGATTTCGGTTAAAGATAGTGTTAATTCTTTGGCATTCGTTGAAACATTGTTGAATATATTGAAGTAAAAACACTCGGTGTAGTTTCAAATATAACAATTTATTGATACTTTATGCGCATTTCGGCTTCGCCCTCATCAGAAGTACAATAGAGTAAAAGGTCTAATTACCTGTCAGTACCTTTCCAATAACATAACATGTTGTCTACATAACGGTACCACCAAATCACATTTCCAAGTAACTCATTGTTACAATTAAACAAATAGTTTTCCAAATGGTTCATATAGATATCGGCTAGTAGGGGTGAACTCATAGGTAAGCCTTCGTATTGTTTATAAAAACTGTTGTTGAAAGAAAAATAATTCTGATGTAAACATCAATTAAATTTAATAGATCGTTTCGGATTTCGGGAGAAACAGTCTTTAATTGTTCAAAAAGAATATCTTTAGTTCATTTAACGGGATAGAAGAAAATAAGCTACAAACGTCAAAAGAAACGAGCTTACCCTGTGGTATCATACTATCGTTATTATGGATTATGTCTTATCAGATCCAAACTATTTTTAACGGTGTAAGTTGGTGGATACTTATTTAACCCTCATCCTCCCAAACTTCCAGGTGAGGTGCATTCGCACCCCACTTGTTTGAAGGTCTAGAACAATTTAAAACAGTCAATTTTTTGTTATTGCAAGAACTCTGGACACCTATTTACATCTAGAAAGACCAATCCCAATGAACATTTTTTGTTTTAAAACGGTACCCGATTTGTTCTTGTTTCTAATATTATAAAACTTCTTGATTTATTTTTATTTGTGTAAACCTTATATAAACTTCTATAAAACTGTTAAAGAGCTTAAATGGAGAAGTTTATAATGGTTTCTGAGACAAAATTTTGGTAATATTATAAACTCTTAAGATTTATAAAATGGGGCTGTTAAGGTTTGTATTACCTTTACATCACTTGTATATAACCAAATTATTACTCTTATAAAACGTTCATGTATATTGTGGGTCAAAATAGAACCAAAATATTTGTAGTATTCTCTTTCATTACTATTATGTATTCATCTGTTCTTATTTATAAAACTTGAAATTTTTATAATTGTATTCTGTACTTAAATGAAGTGTTCAAGTTCTAAATCATATAGAATATATTTAATTATGTTACAAAACGCATTAGTTCTACCGTAAATTTAAAACAAATGTAACTTTACTGTGAAACATATGCATAAAACTTCTAATTATTTAACGCGCCTTTAAAATATACATTATTTTCATATTTTTTATTTTCAAAGTTTCAAATAAAAATTAAATATTGTTTTCATTTTTTCAATTTTATATTTTGTTTTTAATTTTTATTAAGTATTTAAATAAAATTTGCGTAAAATACGCATACAAACTTAAATATAAATAATAATTATTTATTTATTAATATACATTCAAGATGGCGGATATTTGTTAATGAAAAATATGGCGGCACATATTTTAAGTTCGCTGTAAAACAGTTATATTACTAAAAGTTTTATTATTACAATGTGAAGCACCTTCATAGGAGGTGAAGTAATGTGATACAACATTATAACACTATTTAAGTATTATTATAAAACTATTGCTTTCATTATACACTAAGAGTGACAAGAATTACCTAAAATAGTAACCTTATAAAATTTCCGGTAACGTTATACTAACAATGGTAATTTTATAAAACTTTCTTACCGCTATAGAGGCGCACTTTGCCTGTCGGTTAACCTAAAAAATATTACCCTTACTTGTATTATTATACAACTGATATGTCACAGATTGCATTTAAAAGTTTACAGCATATCTTTCAAAATTGTGCAAACTATTGAATCAGGGCAATATAATCCATTACTAGCCATAGTGCCACGTGCCACTGCCATGGCTGTGGAAAACAGATGGAAATTTACAGTGACCGCGCTGTAAAAATCAAAGTTTTCATCAAATTATCAAAAGATGAAAATTCAATACCCAGTCAGGAGTAGAAGAAGCAACTGTGAATCAAAAATAGACATGAATTGTCTTTGGAGGAAGTAGAAACTAATTTATTATTTATAAATAAAAAAGGTTTTATAAGACTAACATTTGTCACTTATATTTCTCTAAGTTTTACATTTTGTTCCTAAATTTATATAAGTGAATCATATAAAACTGTTAAAAAATAATAAGTATGGAAGTTTAATTTTAACATTGGTTACTCTTATAAAACTTTTGTATAAAACTTTAAGCTACGGTATATTCAAGTTATATAATGGCGGTAACAGTAACATTTCTATTACCTATTTATAAAACGTTACGAGTAAATCACCAAATGAAACGTTAAAAACCACTAATATAACTACGAAACTAGTGGTAACACTACATAACTTTTAAATAACTTTATATATTTAAGTAACATTTATATAACAATTATAAAACTAAAAATTTGGTATTTGGTGACTATAAGCTCCGAAAATGTTAGTTGGGATGCTATGGAAAGAAAATAATTTTGAAAAAACAATTTTTTTGAGGAATGTTCAGCACAAAGAAACTTTTTGCAGATAGTACACTGTTGCATTGTCTTTCTGTCACGTTTTCTGCAGCAGAGATAACAACGATCTTATAATTTTGTTGTAGTTACTGTTGTGTTCATAGTGAGTTGGTTACTTTGTAGTTCTGGGACAACTTGTTGTAACGACGAATTATGTTTTCTTTTACCAAGTCTTATCCCAACTGCAGCAGAAATTTTCTTCTTGCATCTTTATCATTCTTTTTCCAGTCAGGATTAGTGAGCATCCATACCTTGAATGCACTGATAGTAGCTATATCTAAAATATGATGAAATAGGGTCATGGGTCATCTGTTGATTATTCTTTGTGTTGAATATTGTTGAGCAAGCTGATCACCTACATCAACAGCTCCTTAGGTTTTGTTGTATAACAATATAATTTCAGGCTTGTAGTTTTCATATTCTCCTCATACCTTATCATCGGTGTATTGGCTCGACAGCAATATTACTGCTCTATTTTTTTTTAGGCACGTATGATACCATAGTGCGATTGTCTCTGAACGCAAACATAGAAGAATTCATAGGTTTATACGGTCTAGGAAGCAATTCGTGTGGTATAAACGTTTTTTTTTTCCTAAGGGTACCGCAGAGGGTCATCCCCTTTAGCCAAAGTATATCAGCTAATTGCAGACTCGTGAAAAAATTATCAGCAGTTATTCCATATCCTGCTGGTAAGTGGTTTACTAATGGCCGTTTGCACCGATTCCACTTAGTATTTAAGTACCCGTTTAAAAAATAAATGCGTTGCACCAAGTTTTAAAGTTCCCTTAAACCGTCACAACTGCCCTTATATTTAAGCAGTAGTCAGAGTAAGGCTTAATTCTCCCCTTAAAATAAGTATTAGATTTGCGCATACGTCAAAGAAAACTTTCAGTTGAAATCGGTTGATATTAGGTTGCAGGTTATGTCTTTTAATTTATATTGTGATACAAAATGGAAATTGAACTGGAATTAGACATTGTAGACGATGATTTAGAAACAATCGATCTAATAAACTTTGGAATTCCTCGTCAAATATATGAGCGGCCGAATTTTTTTTTCTATGGACGAATTAAACTTTTTTAAACCATTTCGTTTAACAAAAAATAGTGTTCTATATTTGCTTGCAAAAATTTAACATGAATTGGAATTTCCACACGATCTGTAAGTATTTTTGTAAGTTTGGTTGATTTTTATTTCAGAATAATTTGTTATATTCGGGCACAATTGATGGTGTCTCTCAATTATGCAACTGGCAATCATTTATTAAGCATTGCGGATTTTGGAGGAATTCATACTTCTACCGTCAGCCGAATAATTGTTAGAGTTTCCGAGTCAATAGCTAGATTATATGATCAATATATTAAAATGCCTTCAACGGCACAGGAAATAGCAGGAATCCAAAATAGGTTCTATGGTGTAGCAGCACTTCCAAGAGTAGTCGGAACTATAGACTGTAGACATGTTGAAATTCAGTCCCCATGTTTGCAGTTTGATTGACGGTATAGCAAGAGATACCGGTATACTTAATTTAATCTAATTTTTAGGATGCGATGATCCTGATTTATTCAGAAATAGAAAAGGGTATTTAACTTTTAACATCCAGGCTATTTCTGGCTATTTCTGATGCTAATTTAAGTGCATGATACTACTATTTTCAGTAACACTACTGTAAAAGCACAAATTGAAAACGGCATGTATGGAAATGGTTTACTGTTAGGTTAGGTTACATTTTGATAATTAAAAATAATTTAATAGATATTTTTTTTTTAGAAGACAGTGGATATCCACAAACAAATTATTTAATGACGCCATTCTTAAACCCAGCAACACCCGCTGAGCAATTGTACAACGAATCACAAATTCGTACCAGAAATACAGTTGAAAGGCTATTTGGTGTTTTGAAGAGGAGATTCCCAGTGTTGGCTTATGGTTGTCGTTTAAAGCTGGATACCATAATGACAATTATAGTTGCAACAAGCGTATTGCACAACATTGCAGTGGAAGCAGGCGAAGGTGATCCACCTGTTCCAGATGATATTGACGGAAATTATTTGCAAAATTTAATTCACCAGGGACAAATTCCTGTTTTGCCCAACCAAATATTGCAAGGAAATATTCGAGGAGTACACGTTCGAAATCATCTAGTAGAAACATATTTTACATGTAAAAAATATATTTATTTCACATTCTGTTGTATATATTATGTAATACATTTGAATAAATTTAATTTTTCCGAAATCAACACTAAAGTACACGTTATCACTCCGCGAAGTTAGTCAAAATAGTAGCTAAGGTAAAACTACCGATTCTTATGTCAAAATTTAACTTTATATTCCCAACTGTGAAACTTGAATGACATTATAACGAAACTTACAAAATACTTGCATATCTTATGGAAATTCGTGTTCAATATTTGCAAGCAAATATAGCACATTATTTTTTTGCCAAACGAAATCATTTAAAAAAGTTTAATTCATCCATAGAAAAAAAATTCGGCTGCTCATATATTTGACTAGAAATTCCATAGTTTATTAGATCGATTACTCTAAATCATCGTCTAATATTTTGGCTAATTTCGCGGAGTGATATTGCGTCGATTTCGGAAAAATGTAATGTATACTTACGCATTAAAGTTTTTTTTTTTTTATTACTCATATTGTTTATTCGTAATGAATAATTATATTTAATGCCTAGGAATTGTACAAAAATATTTTACTTTAAACATAGGACAAAAACAAAATTGAATCTAAATAAACCCTTATAAACTACGAACACAAAATATAATTCTGACAATAACCAGATATAAACCTACAAAAATCAGGTACTTGACTAATCAGTCTTATATATATATATATATATATATATATATATATATATATATATATATATATATGTATTATGAAGAAAAACAAATATTATTCTTTGGTAACTTAAATATTGTAAATAATTTTGTATAAAATACATAACTTTCAATTTAACAATTTTTTTAGTTCAGCCTTTTTTATTTCGACTTCGTATTAGAGTATTTTTTTCTTTAATTCGAACTCCACATTTTCCCTTTCTAAGCGAATTGCTCTGTCTTCAATAAAGGCAGTTGTTTGTACATTTACTAATTTAAATTTTTTGGTCGCCAAATCACCATATTGTTGCGATAAATGGCTCGAATGCAATGCTGTAGAAGGCCTACGTCTTTTGTTCCATGAATCATAATTTTTTTTCTTGTAGTTTTTTAGATATGGGTTTCTTTAAATTCGCTGCTTTATGGTTTTCCCAGTCTATTTCATTGGTATTCGCTGTAGTAATCTGTAATGAATATCATAATTATTAACAATGTATTTATATAATGAGACATTCAATTATACTTCGTCCAGAATTTGCATGTTTGATCTTTGATTTAATATCAAATCATCATTCTTAATAGTATATGTTTGCTGTAATTACATAATAATTATAATGATAATCATTTTATTCAATAATATGCGATATTTTAATATAAATACCTCGTTCAATATTTGTAAACAGCCTGGACCAGGTATATCCATATTATAGTTTTCAGAAGAATCCTAAAATAAAAACAGAAACTTTTATAATAATCATGTATGTTTCATTATAATAAACGAACCTGTGCGTTATTTAATTCAGCGTGCGCGATTTCTGTTACAGAATAAAAATCACTATCAAATTTATTACTGAACCCATGCACGGTTTTTACCTCTCGCTAAGAGAGGTATTGGATTCATGCTAAAAATCGCATATCCAGATTTTAGAGAATAAGCACGTTTTAAGGTCCCTAGAATCCGATTATAACATTTTTACGATAACGTCCGTATGTGTGTGTGTGTGTGTGTGTGTGTGTGTGTGTGTGTGTGTGTGTGTGTGTGTGTGTGTGTGTGTGTGTGCGTGTGCGTGTGCGTGTGTGTGTGTGTGTGTGGATGTGTGTGTGGATGTTTGTGTGGATGTTGGATCCACGTTTTCTCAAATACTATAATACTTAAGACATTTTTAACTACGGATTCCTCAATCTAAACAATAATGGGAAGAGTCGAGTCAGTTTTGGTAACAATTGGACAACCGGAAGTAGTAGTTACAAGAAAAAAATCATCTAAATATTATTTATCGAAAATTTATGTAAATACTTATATTAAAGAACGTTAAATTCTTTATTCGATAAATATAAATTCATTATTGTATCTTCTATAGATTTAGAGATAAAGAAATGCATATAAAATAATTTGATGTAAAAATTCTTAGATCAAACTACTTCAAGGCAAGAAATTCAAATGTTTGTAATTCACACATAAATGTCACTGTCAAAAATATTTGTATTCCACTGTCAAAAATAATTGTACATCATTATGAATATTATGAAAATAAAAAAAAAGTCAACAACGCAAAAGAATATACCTAAAAAAGAATATAAAAGAAATTTTCGAAAAAATGACGAATAAAAGAAAAAGAAAAGGAAAGTAGAAAAAAAATCAAGATATTGAATACAAAGAAAATGTATGTATTGTACATAATTTATATTAAAATAATTATTTTGTATGTGTGAATATATGTATTTGTATTTAAAAATATTTTTCGTTTTATGCGTACAACTAGGTAAAATATCTGGCGAGAGGTTATGTGCTGGCCACATCAGATTTTTTTATTCATGATATTCAGTAAAATATCCTGTGTTGGATCAGTATTTGTCAAATTGGGCAACCCTCCTCTAGTTTTCATCATTTCCCGTTTGTTGTTGGCAACTACTTGTCCTACTTTTTTCTTTTCATTTTCATAAAACTTTTGAGGTTTTGCTTCGTTTTATACAATTGCGGGAAAGTGATTAAATTTATCCGTTATTTTTATCCAGGCCAGTTCCTTATCTTTCCAGGTAACTGCGTCCATCTTTTTACACTCAATGATGTGTTTAAATTTATCAATAATGTTATATAATACTAATTTCTCTTCATTGCTATAAGTTGGTCCTCTTTCTCTTCCATTTAACATGATTCTAAAATTTTAACTTTATTTAAAAAACATAATATATACTTTCATTATTTTGTAGGTTACAATCAAAATATAATCGCGTTAATATTGAAACGATTAGGTTTGTTTAATAGATATCGAACAGGTTATCTATCTTAAATTTTGATATTATGTTACATAGAATAAAATAATAGTAAAATACATTAAATTGTTCCGCATTACACAATAATGTTTATAAATATAATTGTAATTTGATATTAATACATACCGTTTGCTACTATTTAGATTTAACTTCTTCGTGATGAACAGATGTAAATAAACACAATCGCGTGACAGAGAAGTAACCAAATGCAACAACATAGTAAGATGAAAAGTCAGTAAAATATCTTCTGCTTGTTACAATAAAGTCCCCTTTACTAAATATGAATAAAATACTATCTGTGCAAACAAGTTAAGTGTAAGTGGACCCTAAATATTAAGTACCCGTTTCATAAGTATAACCTTTAAGTGTAAGCGGTGCACAAGGCCATAAGTCTAGTACAACTATCTCTCCTTGGTTCTTTTCTGGTTGCTTAGTCTGTTTTCCTAAAAAAAATATGCACACAATATTACTCAGATAATTTTACCTAATGACATTCAAAGCTTTACCCAGATAAACCTGCATATTTATTATGTATGCAGAATCACAGTTTGCCACGGTCCAAATCTTGATCCCGTATTTTGCAGGTTTGCTCTTCATATACACACAGAATGGAGCTTTACCTCTAAAAGGAACAAGTTGTTCATCCACGTATATATGGGCATTTGGATTGTAGCTGATTTTACGTTTTGCAACAAATATATCAAATATCTCTCTAATCGCAGCCAATTTGACGTTTTTTTCTTTTTGTTCCAGTACCGAAATTATCAAAACGAAGAAATCGCGTGAGTTCGTGGTAACGTTACGAGACACTACGGTAGGCAGGATCAGTGCACCATAACATGTCGACAGATTCCCTACTACTCTTGAGAGCACCAATTGTAAGCAAAAATCCAATATAGGCCAATATTTCATCATTATTTGTTGGAACACATATTCTTGGTTTCAGACGGTTGTCAGCGTTCCATCGTTCGTAGAAGTCAGTAACCTTACGGTTTTTTTCGGTGACAACAATGTTTATGATTTCTGGCGTAATAAACAGCAAAAATGCATTTCTGATGCTAGATATTCCAGAACTGTAGGCCGTTAGACCAGGAGTAACATTCAATATATTCGTTCGAGATCTCCTAAGTCTTGTATTTATTAGAATCATTGACCATTCAATGCCATCTCTAGCTGCATACGTAGGTATATCTTCCCCTGCACTATCAATATCATAATCGATTGTATCTATCCTATTATCAGAAATTTCATCATCCTCGTCCTCATAAATTGACTCATGATCACTTTCCTCGTCGTCTATTTCTTGTAGAAAATCGTCGAATTCTGGATCATCGTAATCCATAAACATCAACATCTCCTCTTCAGTAAGGTTGTTTGGATGACGTATTTTAGGAACAGCACCCATAGCGTTCAAAATAAATGGCACTAATAGAAATCACTACGAAGCATATACTTACAACACAAGTATTGCAACTAAACTGAAATAAATACGTAGCCAAGTAGAATTTGAGGAATGCATAGAAAGGGTATTCCCGGAACGAAACTGGGAAGCCCATAAAAATATGAATGCAGTTTCATACTATAGGGGAATTACCAGAAATCGTACATACATGTCCACGTAACAAACATAATTTTAGTAGCAGTTAACTACCATACAAAATATAACATTTTTTAATTATTCATATTTTAAGGATATTTACAACAGCATTTAAACTAAAAATCAATTAAATTAAGCTACACCAAAAGGCCGGTACTCATAACAAATTTTAAACAATTTATTTCAGCAAAAATTCAAGTCTGGGGTGCACGTGCACCCCGGATGAGAGGATGAGGGTTAAGTATAAAGGTAATAATTTATTACTACTTTCCCCTTAATGAATTTCGATTGGTTTTTCCTAATAACCCTTACTGTTAGACGATTATAAATACCGATGTTCACATACTTTTACTCTATTGTACTTCTGATGATGGCGTAAACCGAAATGCGCATAAAGTACCAATAAATTGTTATATTTGAAACTATACCGAGTGTTTTTACTTCATTTTTTACATTATGTTCCCCCGCCCTAGGACTCGTTTTCTCTACTTCAGAGTATTGCGCACCAGTCTGGTTGAACAGCCCTTATATAAATAAGGTCGATACACAACTCAATATAAGGATAATTGCAGACGTAATACAGACAACACCGATCCATTGGCTTACTGCACTATGCCACATTCCACCTACTTATCTTCGTAGAACAAATGCTTTATATAAGGAATATAAAAAGATAATAGGTAACTTAAATCTACTAATACACCAAGATATTGATAATGCGAATGTTACTGTTCCGAAGACTACCTACCACGACAAAAAGGCTTCAGAGAAGAATTTTAAAAACACCGATGCTTGGATACAAAAATGGTCCACAGATACACAACAGCAACAGTTTGATATGGCATGCATTACTGAAAAGCCACCTGATTTTGACCTTCTTCGCAAAACATGGGTCACTCTCAACAGAATAAGGACCAAACGTAGCAGATGTGGGCATAAATGTGGCAAGCATTCATCACCGCAATGTGACTGTGAAGATGAAGATCAAACCATCACCCATATAATTGAAGAGGAAAATGTAAATTTAAAATAATATTGAAATATGTGGAATTCCTGAAAAAATAACGAAAATTTAGTTGATATTTTATCGAACATTGGTCAGAAGCTCGAGATTTCTATTACCATAAACAACATCGATGCAATTCATCGTGTTGCACCAGTTACATATGTTCCGTCAATGCCAAAATATATCATTGTAAGGTTCACTTCTCGTTTAAAAAGAGACAGTTTGGTAGCCAATTCACAGAAAGTAAAAAACCTTAAATCTAATGTCATAGGATTCACAGAAAATTTTAATATTTATATAAATGAGCACCTCGGACCCAAAAATAAAATGCTATTACTTGAGTATAAATCAGTGGCTAAAACAAAAAATTACAAGTTTGTGTGGGTGAAAGGATTTAAAAATTTTGTTCGTAAAAATAAAATGTCCGCAATAATAATGATTAAATCAGCAACTGACATAAAAAAATTAATAATTTCTTGTTAAAAAATTTGTCTATGTACTGTAATAATCAGTGGATATTAAAGTGTATTACCAAAAATGTTCGTGGTACGAAAACCAAACTAAAAGAAATTTATAATAAAATTTTAATTAATTCGTATGGCATTATATTATTTACCGAATCTTGGCTAAATACAAGTGTATTGGATGGTGAAGTATGTTACCTAAATAATTATTTTCTATACCGACGTGATCGGGATACACCGATAAAACTGAAGGAGAAGCAGTCATGATACTTATTAAAAACGAAATCAAATAAAAAATTCATCATGGGTTTCAGAAACAGAGGACTCATGGGTGACCGTGTGTCTTCATAATAATATAAAAGTGCATTTGAGTGTTGGGTATAATTCGCCCTTATCAGTTCATATTATATATGAAGGTCATTTCAATAAATTTAGTGAAATTATTTTACAACATCCTACCGACACCTTTTCATTGCTGGCGCCTACAATTTACCTCATATATGTTGGACACTAAACAATAATAACTATTTAAATCCTATCATGATAAATAATATTTGCACGAACTTTAGAATTTTTTCTAATTTATTTCAATTTAACATGTTAGAAATAATAAAAAGAGAATCCTTGAATTAATTCTCTGTTCATCATCTTGTAATGTACATGAATGTAATTTTCCATTAAGTAATGTTAATAGCTATCATCAACCATTAAATTGACCTTAGAATTACTGAAAGTACTTTTCTGGAAAGTAATAACTCTCATTCTTAACTTTACAAAAACAGATTACGAAGAAATAATTTATCAATTATCGTGCATTAATTGGAATAATTAGCTTAATCACTCAAATGTTAATGACATTGTTGATCTTATATTTTATTTTAGATAAATATGTTCCGCGAAAAAATTGCATACACAAAAATGTCCTATTTGGTTTAGCAAATCGTTAAAAAAGATAATTAAAGAAAAAGGTACATATAAAACATGGAAGAAGTATAATGACATAGCTGATTATAATTCCTTTATAGTACTGCGCAAGAGAACTAAAGTAATGCTGAAAGAAAATCACAAGGAGTATATTTCTTATGTACAAAATGAAAAGAAATCCTAAAGCTTTTTGGAATTATTCCAAAACTTTTTATAAAAATAATAGTATTCCAAATATATTTACTCATAATGGGAATCAGGCTACCAATGGACATGACATATGCAATCTTTTCGCTAAATATTTTGTAGCGGTTTACACTTTAGATCAAATTTATAATCCGGCACAGGCACAAGAGTATATGGATAATAGTAATTTAAATATTACTATGAGTTACATCAGACGAAATATTTAATAAACTTGAACTTTTAGATATTTCAAAAGGTAATAAAATTCCCTCTAAATTATACATACGTCTTGTTTACTCCACTGAACATTTTATATAATCACTCCTTCAAATCGGCTGTATCTTCAGATCTTTAGAAAAAGTCACATGTAGTACCAATATTTAAAAGTGGATATAAAAATAAGGTTTTTAATTATAGGCCAATGTCTATTTTTCGAAAGATTTTTGAGGCAATTATATCTGAAAGATTGAAGGATGAAGTCTAGAGTTATTTAACTCCTGAACGAAGTGAGTTTTGTGAAATGAAATCAGTGCTAACTAATCTAATTCCCTTTACTGAATACCTTAGCAGAAATTTAGATGACAGAACTCAAGTCGTTGTTATTTATACGGACTTCAGTAAAGCCTTTGATCGTGTTAGTCATGATATCTTGTTGTACAAATTGTGTAATTTAGAAATTCATGGGTGTCCCTTGAAATAGTTCTAAATCCAGGACAATACATGTTACATCAGGTGTACTGCAAGGTATTCATTCAGGTCCTATATTATTTAATATATTTATTAATGATATATTTAAATGCTTTAAGCACAGCCATTACTACTATTCGCGGATGACTTAAAATATTTTAGATCGGTTTCAAACTACAGTGTTTGTAACCAACTACAAGATGTAAATAACCTGATCAATTGGTGTAAATTTAATAACATGGATTTAAATATCAATAAATGTCATTATGTAAGCTTTATAAGAAATTTTACGATCTACCAGTATGACTATATTATAAATGGTATTTCAATAAAACGCAAGAACAAAACAAATGATCTCGGTATTTTATTTGCTACAAAACTTTTATTCAATGACCATGTCAATGTGATCGTATCAACAGCGTACAAGTTGTTTAGTTTTATTCCAAGAACAGCTTCACGATTTACTAGTTGTACATCATCTACATTTTTATATAATGCTCTTGTACGATCACAATTAGGGTACGTACACACCAAGCGCTCTTTGCTTAGCGCTTTGAATGTTGCATAATACTAGGCGAAACATTCAGCGAAGCGCATAAGCTAACGTGTTCACGCCGAATGTAAAGCGCTAAATGCTATAATGGTTTTGACAAATTTAAGTCGAAAACTATTAATTATTGCTTGAAAATTACAAATTAAAATTAGAAATTAATAAACGCACAAGGCGCAAGTATGTTCACAAATTTAACAAAGAAAGATGAACTTTTGGGGAATTTTATCGTCTATACAAAGACGCAAGAATTTATTCCGACAAATTTTATGAATATCTGCGAATGTCAAATGATTCGTTTGATTATTTGCACAAAAAATTTAATATAGCCTCTCTGGCTTAGGAACAAATTACAGATAGAAAAAAATGTTTCAGACAAATATTGTAATAGAAAGTTTATGGATTTTAAAAATGTTTTATTTTCGAAAATCGATGGGGTGGTTTTGAAAATATCTTGTTTTGAAATTTTTGATTGGTCGCCATTTTGTTATTTGATGAAATAGAAAATAATTGTAAATACAAGTGTTTTAGAGAACCGAAAGCAAATGCTGAAAGTTTTTGTATTTTTTAAATATTCGTTAAAATAAGGGAGTTATGACGATTTTTCGAAAAACAAGAGAACGCCAATTACTATGAACTAGGGCTCCAAATCAAAAATTTGAGCTAAGAAAAGTTGTTTGTTTTAATGAGTTCTATCTACCATTTTCGGGTGTAACGACTTAGTATTAACACCCTATATATATATATATATATATATATATATATATATATATATATATATATATATAAACGCATATTCAATAATGTAATATCTGGTTCAAATTTGAAACATAACTGAAGCCTTTTTGTTTTTCCCAAGCAAGTGGGTGCTGACAGGATCATTTTTATGTCGTTTATTGACAGAGACGCCACATCTGGAACAAGAGGAAACACGAAGTGCAGCTTATCTTTTTTAAAAATTTTCTCAGAAAACTAATTTCTATATCGTTCTCAATATCTTTCTCTTTAACAACTTGTTCTATACGTAAAAACTGCTGTCTTTGTTTTGAATTTTACAAGAACGAAATCACCAAATATGGGATCTCGATCCAGTTCTTCAAATCCAAAAGGACTCAACGCTGGAGGCCACATTATTATTGGTTTCCTTTTGCGCAAAAGTGAACTTTTCTTGAGGAAAATTTTGCGTTGCTTTTCCCCTTCTTTTGCATTAAATAAACTATTTTCGGGAGTGTCGGTTGCAATACAACGACGTCCTTTCGCACGGGGCTTTTTACATTTTCTTGTCCCTGCTTTTGAATACCCTTTGAACTGTTGTGGGGAAATAAATAGCTTGCTCGAGTCTAGATTTATTCCCGAAGTTTCAAAATTTTTTTCAGATGAAGAAACATTAGGTATAGTTGTTTGTGTGAGTTCATTCGTAAGTGTTCTTAGCTCTTCCTCTCTCGCTATATTTTCAGCTGGGATATGTTCTATTTTCATCTCTTTAACAGTAGGAAGTTATCGATCAGTTACATAGCTAAGGAGGAAATTATCTTCAAAAAAAAAACATTGCGGTCGAACGGCTAGATCCCCGTTTTCTTGAATCCAGATATAATATTCGCAGGCGTCATAGCTTTTTAGTGGGCTTTGAGGGGGATGATCATAGCTGGAGGCAAACTATTCCCACTTGCACTAACTATACAGCATCTTGTGAGTAGCGCTCCCCGTTCACCGCTCGTACACTGACTAACTTGTTTTTGACCTTTCTGTACCGTGGTTGTTCCTGTCTCGTCAAGATTAAATATGAGAAATCCATCAGCGAATTTATCGGAACGTCTGTACACTTCTTCCAGATTGTCCAAAAATTTAAAAACAGCCGTTTTTTTAAACATAAGGACGAAATTAAACATTGAAATTTGAATTTGACATTTCTTAAAACTGCATTTTAGTTAAAACCGTGATCGTGGCACGAGCCTTTTGCTTATTGAATGATGTTGCTCTCGATATACTACAACCCCTGCATAGTTGACGAATGCTTATTTGTGGATGATGTTTTAAGAATTCCTGTATCCAATCGATACCTACTCTCTTTTTTACATATCTAAAGAGCGTCTGATGTTTGATGTTATATTGCAAAGCAGCTTCTCTAAGTGAAACTTTACGTCCATTTATCCTGCCAGTCAAAACTGTCTCATAGGGTCTTTGGAAAATATTCCGTTGTTGGCCTTCCTCTTTCTGCCTCTTGACATTGCACTCTCTAAAAGAGTTTCAATAATTTGGGAAGCGTAAAGCTGTTGCAGCAAGTTTAGTTTCACTTTAAAAAGAAGAAAGACATATGGTAGAGGAACATCTGTGGTATATATTGGTTTCAAGTTGGTCCAAAGTACATGCAAAATAGATTTTAATGTTTTTAAATTCCAAATTAACGGAGCAATTTTTGCACAATATTTACTTTTAACTGTCAAGAAATGATAAACGAATGAATCATCAAAATGAGTGACTCAAAAGATCTACTGTCGGTATGAAAATGTCAAACTGTAACTATTCTTTCATTATATAGATGGCGCAGCACATCCGATTTTATTTAAGTTAGAAAAATTGTTTGTTTCACTGTGGCTCACCCTCCCCTACTGTGATAATAATAACTTTTTTTGAAAAAAATACACTTACGTCATTGTTTCTCCAGAGGTGCGAAATGTTTGGTTGAAATTTCTGAATGAAATTAGGTATAACTTGAAGACGAAACTTACAAATACATTATTTGGGTTATATGTAAAGTGGATGAATAAAGCCAATTGTGTTCTTTTTACTTTTTTTTTGGTATTCCCTTGTACTATAATTCTTGCACAATTCATTCCTAGTCTTTTTGTGTCACACCCACAGTGTTGCGAAACTCTACACTACAATATATAAATTTCCGAGTATGTTTTCATCAAAAGTGCATCTTCATACTTCTTAAAATAATATGATTGTCCATTGCTACATTATTTTGTTGGTGTCTATGTTTACTCTTATTGTGGAGTTCTGGTTGCGCAAAATCGGAAATTTTCATGAGCATAGCATCAAAATTTTCAAAACAATTTTCGCCCCTCGTATGAAAATAATTTATACAAAATTTTTATACGTGTTATAACAATCTTATGACACATAAAAATATTATAATAAGTTTGTATTGGTGTAGGATTGTAGGCGTCTCCATTTTGTTGACGTAGTATTCTAAAAGAATTATTCAATGCGTCTTGATTTATTCTTCTTGTTAATATATATTTGTAACCATGCTTTTACAGCTCGTTCCATAAACCTATTATTCGATTTATTATTTGCGAACTAATCTAGGTATTAGGGCTGTTTACGATATTCGAGTATCCGAATAATAATTTGGCGAATATTTGTAATTTGCTATGCGAATAACTCGTATATACGAATAATTCGAATATTTGATTAATTCGGATATATGAATTACTTGGATATACGAATAATTCGAATATACGAATAACTCGGATATACGAATACCTCGGCTATACAAATATATTGGATATACAAATAACTTAGAAGTACAAATAACTGCGATATCCGAATATTTCCAGTATCCGATTATTAGAAATGCGGATAATTATACTAAGTAAAATTACAAATAAATCAGCAATATTAAAATATAAATTTTTTAATACGATCTAAGGATTAATCGAACAAAAATATACAAAAATATTAAAAATTATATAACGTTATTTATTGTTTGTGTTATATATTTGATCTATTACAATCAACAATATTTAAACTAATGTAAACCTTTATTTATTCTATTTTACATTTCATATTCACTTTTAAAAATAATTACCGAATGCCAATGTCATTCAAACTGTTTTTCAAAGCAAACTTTTTGAATGTAAACATAAAAATACAACATTATCCTTTTCCTTTAAATCAAAATCAGTATCCAAGACGTTTATGTGGCTTTCCTTTATTTTCACGGTTAGACCTCCGAATATTCTCAGATGAACTCGAAGTTCTTGGTGCGGTAGAGGGCAACGGAGACGGTTGTAGTGTTTCTGTTTTTAAAAATGGTTGTAAAGACTGCGGTACGTCTGTTGTCGAGGTTGCTGTTGTTGTAGTCAGAATAACTGGTCTTGGTTGTTCGACAGTTACTCTTGTTGTTGGTTTTATTAATGCTGGTCTTGCTTGGTCGACAGTTGCTCTTGTTGTTGGTATTATTGTTTCTCGATCGCTGTAAATCATTTTCTTTTGATCTTTAATGCTGTATTTTTATGTTTACATTCAAAAAGTTTGCCTTGAAAAACAGTTTGAATGACATTGACATTCGGTAATTATTTTTAAAACATGTTTTCGCATTGATGATGGTATGATTATTCGTGAGCCCCAAAATAAACAATCTTTTTCTACCGATAATTCGTTTTTTCTAAGCCTGTATGCTGCAAATTCCGGATTTTCAGTTTCAGGCCAATCCGTTTCCATATAGCGCATAATATTAGATATCTTATCTTTATGAGTTTCTCGTACAACCATTTTATTAGAAAATTCAATCGGTTCCCATTCATTGAGGTCAAAAATATCGTCAAAAGTCTTTAAATTGAAAACATCAGTAAATTCCCCTTTTACGTCTTCGTCAATTATAGGTAGTCTCGATAATGCATCTGCATTTGCGTGTTTATTTGTTGTATTAAATCTTAATGTGTATGAATATGCCATTAATATTAATGCCCACCGTTGTAATCGTGAAGACGTCCTTTCGGATATTTGTTTGTCTGGTGCGAAAATTGATAATAATGGTTTGTGATCTGTTATTAAAGTAAACGTTCTACCATATAAATATTGTCGGAATTTTGTTACACCGAAGACAATCGCATAAGCCTCTTTTTCAGTTTGAGCATATTTTCTCTGTGTTTCCGATAAAATTTGGGATGCAAAAGCAATTGGTCTTTCGCTTCCATTTGGAAAAATATGAAAAATAACAGCACCAACACCATATATAGAGGCGTCAGCTGCTAATCCAATTGGAAGATTTGGGTCGTAGAGATATAAACAATGTTCCCCAGTTAAGGTTTGTTTTAATTTTCTATATGCTTGTTGTTCTTTTCCAAAATAAAATTCCTCCGATTTGTGTAAAAGTTTATATAAAGGAGCACATAGGGTAGCTAATTTTTTTTACAAACTTTCCATAATAATTTACTAATCCCAAAAATGAACGTAATGCATTTATATTTTTCGGAACTGGTGCGTTTATTATGCTCTGGATTTTATTTGGGTCAGTTTTTAAACCTTCTTTATCGATTATGTGACCAAGATATTTTACTGATTTTAAACCGAATTCGCACTTGGCCAGACCTAACCGAATACCGTATTCTTTAAATCGTTTAAATACTGCACGCAGCCTTTCGATATGTTCTTCTTCCGTTTTAGCTGCTATTAACACATCATCTAAATAGCAGATAACACCTGGTAATTCACATAAAACTGTGTCCATTGTCCTTTGAAAAATTGCGGGCGCTGATGAGATTCCGAACGGTAATCTTAAATATCGGTAAAGTCCAAATTTTGTATTTATGACTAATTTTTCTTTTGCTTGATTATCAAGTTCTATTTGATGATATGCTTCGGTCATGTCTAATGTAGTAAAAATCGTCGCACTGCCTAATCGCGCGAAAAGATCTTCCGCTTTAGGTAATGGATATTGTTCGACTACTAGTGTTTTATTAATCCCAACTTTGTAATCTCTACACTGACACTTTCTGAACCTCGTTTCGCAGCTATTACAATTGGTGAAGCATATTCTGAAATATCCCGTTCTACTCGTTCTAAAATGCCCCGTTTTTCTAACCGCTGAATTTCTATACGTAATTATTATTTTAATGCAAACGGTACTGATCTAGAAGGCCAAAATTTTCTCGTAGGTGTCTGTCTAAAAGTCAGACTTGCTTTTATTCCTTTTATGCACCCTAATGTTCCATCAAATAATTCTGAATATTCATTAATTAAAGTTTTCAACGAGTCATTTGACAGTTTTGGACTAATGGATTTTATGGCAGATATTTTCTTGTAACATTTACAATCTGAACGATTAATGTTCATCGTATCTAACCATCTACGGCCTTCATTTACGACAAAATAACATAATTTTAGTCGCTTACCTTTAAACTTCACTATACCTTCTCCTTTTCCAAGAATATCAATTGAATGCTGCTCTCCTCCGTAACCACAAAATCGTCTCTTAGTATTAATTAATCGTGGCGATCCCATAAATTTCCAATCAGCGAGTGTTATCATGGTTTCCCCTGCTCCTGTATCATATTCCATCAATATAGATTTATCATTAATATTTACCTTAATTAAATATATTGGTACAGTTTCGTTTTCATTTATAGCATACACATACTGTAAATCTTCGCTATCATTCATATCTTCGTTATCATTCATTTCACTATTCTGTTCGGTTTCTATATTATGCAGTCTTTCTGACATCTTTTTGACATTGTACGTTTGTTTCTATAGTCACGTGTGTCTGACTGAGAACATACCCTCGATGTATGTCCTTTTTGATGACAACGATAACAACTTTTATCTCGAAACTAGCAATTTTTCGCTGAATGTTTGTCTTTACCACATACAGTACAACGATTATTTATGTTTGCTATATTCATTTTACTTTGATTATTGATAGCGTGGGTTGATTCTGTAAATACTGTTGAAGTTTTCAAAAGATCTGCAGTCATGTCTGCCATTTCAAATGTCCGTGCTAACGATAATACGTTGTCGTATGTTAAATCATGTTGTAATAAATAACGTTGCATAGCATTGTCAGGTAAAGTACAGATAAATGCATCTCGTATACGTGCTTTTCTTGGATCTGTATCTGTAGCGGGTTTGGAATCGAGAAAACGACCACATAATTCAACACCCATATGCAATAATAATAATGCTCTACGTTTTTCCTTTTCTGCTTCCGTTTCTGTGCCTATTCCTTCTGCTGTGAAGTAATATTTCAAACGCATGACAAATCTTTTCCATGTTTCCTTTGTACTATCAAAAGATTCAAATTTCACCATGTTTAATTATAAAAAATACTCGTCGCCAAATGTTATATATTTGATCTATAGTAATTATTACAATCAACAATATTTAAACTAACGTAAACCTTTATTTATTCTATTTTACATTTCATATTCACTTTTAAAAATAATTACCGAATGTCAATGTCATTCAAACTGTTTTTCAAGGCAAACTTTTTTAATGTAAACATAAAAATACAGCAGTTTGCATAATGAATTAATATAATCTTTGAGGTAATTTCGTTAAGGCTTACATGAATAATAATCATAATAATAATAATAATAATAATAATAATAATAATAATAATAATAATAATAATAATAATAATAATAATAATAATAATAATAATAATAATAATAATAATAATAATAATAATAATAATAATAATAATAATAATAATAATAATAATAATAATAATAATAATAATAATAATAATAATAATAATAATAATAATAATAATAATAATAATAAATAATAAATAATAAATAATAAATAATAAATAATAAATAATAAATAATAAATAATAAATAATAAATAATAAATAATAAATAATAAATAATAAATAATAAATAATAAATAATAAATAATAAATAATAAATAATAAATAATAAATAATAAATAATAAATAATAAATAATAAATAATAAATAATAAATAATAAATAATAAATAATAAATAATAAATAATAAATAATAAATAATAAATAATAAATAATAAATAATAAATAATAAATAATAAATAATAAATAATAAATAATAAATAATAAATAATAAATAATAAATAATAAATAATAAATAATAAATAATAAATAATAAATAATAAATAATAAATAATAAATAATAAATAATAAATAATAAATAATAAATAATAAATAATAAATAATAAATAATAAATAATAAATAATAAATAATAAATAATAAATAATAAATAATAAATAATAAATAATAAATAATAAATAATAAATAATAAATAATAAATAATAAATAATAAATAATAAATAATAAATAATAAATAATAAATAATAAATAATAAATAATAAATAATAAATAATAAATAATAAATAATAAATAATAAATAATAAATAATAAATAATAAATAATAAATAATAAATAATAAATAATAAATAATAAATAATAAATAATAAATAATAAATAATAAATAATAAATAATAAATAATAAATAATAAATAATAAATAATAAATAATAAATAATAAATAATAAATAATAAATAATAAATAATAAATAATAAATAATAAATAATAAATAATAAATAATAAATAATAAATAATAAATAATAAATAATAAATAATAAATAATAAATAATAAATAATAAATAATAAATAATAAATAATAAATAATAAATAATAAATAATAAATAATAAATAATAAATAATAAATAATAAATAATAAATAATAAATAATAAATAATAAATAATAAATAATAAATAATAAATAATAAATAATAAATAATAAATAATAAATAATAAATAATAAATAATAAATAATAAATAATAAATAATAAATAATAAATAATAAATAATAAATAATAAATAATAAATAATAAATAATAAATAATAAATAATAAATAATAAATAATAAATAATAAATAATAAATAATAAATAATAAATAATAAATAATAAATAATAAATAATAAATAATAAATAATAAATAATAAATAATAAATAATAAATAATAAATAATAAATAATAAATAATAAATAATAAATAATAAATAATAAATAATAAATAATAAATAATAAATAATAAATAATAAATAATAAATAATAAATAATAAATAATAAATAATAAATAATAAATAATAAATAATAAATAATAAATAATAAATAATAAATAATAAATAATAAATAATAAATAATAAATAATAAATAATAAATAATAAATAATAAATAATAAATAATAAATAATAAATAATAAATAATAAATAATAAATAATAAATAATAAATAATAAATAATAAATAATAAATAATAAATAATAAATAATAAATAATAAATAATAAATAATAAATAATAAATAATAAATAATAAATAATAAATAATAAATAATAAATAATAAATAATAAATAATAAATAATAAATAATAAATAATAAATAATAAATAATAAATAATAAATAATAAATAATAAATAATAAATAATAAATAATAAATAATAAATAATAAATAATAAATAATAAATAATAAATAATAAATAATAAATAATAAATAATAAATAATAAATAATAAATAATAAATAATAAATAATAAATAATAAATAATAAATAATAAATAATAAATAATAAATAATAAATAATAAATAATAAATAATAAATAATAAATAATAAATAATAAATAATAAATAATAAATAATAAATAATAAATAATAAATAATAAATAATAAATAATAAATAATAAATAATAAATAATAAATAATAAATAATAAATAATAAATAATAAATAATAAATAATAAATAATAAATAATAAATAATAAATAATAAATAATAAATAATAAATAATAAATAATAAATAATAAATAATAAATAATAAATAATAAATAATAAATAATAAATAATAAATAATAAATAATAAATAATAAATAATAAATAATAAATAATAAATAATAAATAATAAATAATAAATAATAAATAATAAATAATAAATAATAAATAATAAATAATAAATAATAAATAATAAATAATAAATAATAAATAATAAATAATAAATAATAAATAATAAATAATAAATAATAAATAATAAATAATAAATAATAAATAATAAATAATAAATAATAAATAATAAATAATAAATAATAAATAATAAATAATAAATAATAAATAATAAATAATAAATAATAAATAATAAATAATAAATAATAAATAATAAATAATAAATAATAAATAATAAATAATAAATAATAAATAATAAATAATAAATAATAAATAATAAATAATAAATAATAAATAATAAATAATAAATAATAAATAATAAATAATAAATAATAAATAATAAATAATAAATAATAAATAATAAATAATAAATAATAAATAATAAATAATAAATAATAAATAATAAATAATAAATAATAAATAATAAATAATAAATAATAAATAATAAATAATAAATAATAAATAATAAATAATAAATAATAAATAATAAATAATAAATAATAAATAATAAATAATAAATAATAAATAATAAATAATAAATAATAAATAATAAATAATAAATAATAAATAATAAATAATAAATAATAAATAATAAATAATAAATAATAAATAATAAATAATAAATAATAAATAATAAATAATAAATAATAAATAATAAATAATAAATAATAAATAATAAATAATAAATAATAAATAATAAATAATAAATAATAAATAATAAATAATAAATAATAAATAATAAATAATAAATAATAAATAATAAATAATAAATAATAAATAATAAATAATAAATAATAAATAATAAATAATAAATAATAAATAATAAATAATAAATAATAAATAATAAATAATAAATAATAAATAATAAATAATAAATAATAAATAATAAATAATAAATAATAAATAATAAATAATAAATAATAAATAATAAATAATAAATAATAAATAATAAATAATAAATAATAAATAATAAATAATAAATAATAAATAATAAATAATAAATAATAAATAATAAATAATAAATAATAAATAATAAATAATAAATAATAAATAATAAATAATAAATAATAAATAATAAATAATAAATAATAAATAATAAATAATAAATAATAAATAATAAATAATAAATAATAAATAATAAATAATAAATAATAAATAATAAATAATAAATAATAAATAATAAATAATAAATAATAAATAATAAATAATAAATAATAAATAATAAATAATAAATAATAAATAATAAATAATAAATAATAAATAATAAATAATAAATAATAAATAATAAATAATAAATAATAAATAATAAATAATAAATAATAAATAATAAATAATAAATAATAAATAATAAATAATAAATAATAAATAATAAATAATAAATAATAAATAATAAATAATAAATAATAAATAATAAATAATAAATAATAAATAATAAATAATAAATAATAAATAATAAATAATAAATAATAAATAATAAATAATAAATAATAAATAATAAATAATAAATAATAAATAATAAATAATAAATAATAAATAATAAATAATAAATAATAAATAATAAATAATAAATAATAAATAATAAATAATAAATAATAAATAATAAATAATAAATAATAAATAATAAATAATAAATAATAAATAATAAATAATAAATAATAAATAATAAATAATAAATAATAAATAATAAATAATAAATAATAAATAATAAATAATAAATAATAAATAATAAATAATAAATAATAAATAATAAATAATAAATAATAAATAATAAATAATAAATAATAAATAATAAATAATAAATAATAAATAATAAATAATAAATAATAAATAATAAATAATAAATAATAAATAATAAATAATAAATAATAAATAATAAATAATAAATAATAAATAATAAATAATAAATAATAAATAATAAATAATAAATAATAAATAATAAATAATAAATAATAAATAATAAATAATAAATAATAAATAATAAATAATAAATAATAAATAATAAATAATAAATAATAAATAATAAATAATAAATAATAAATAATAAATAATAAATAATAAATAATAAATAATAAATAATAAATAATAAATAATAAATAATAAATAATAAATAATAAATAATAAATAATAAATAATAAATAATAAATAATAAATAATAAATAATAAATAATAAATAATAAATAATAAATAATAAATAATAAATAATAAATAATAAATAATAAATAATAAATAATAAATAATAAATAATAAATAATAAATAATAAATAATAAATAATAAATAATAAATAATAAATAATAAATAATAAATAATAAATAATAAATAATAAATAATAAATAATAAATAATAAATAATAAATAATAAATAATAAATAATAAATAATAAATAATAAATAATAAATAAATAATAAATAATAAATAATAAATAATAAATAATAAATAATAAATAATAAATAATAAATAATAAATAATAAATAATAAATGATAAATAATAAATAATAAATAATAAATGATAAATAATAAATGATAAATAATAAATGATAAATAATAAATAATAAATAATAAATAATAAATAATAAATAATAAATAATAAATAATAAATAATAAATAATAATAATAATAATAATAGGTATAATAAGAAATTTGATTCCTAATATTAAGTAAATAAGGCGTGATGTTATGGGTAGACCACATAATTTTTTTTATTAAATATGCGTAAAGTTTATTTCACATAATAGGTATAAAAAGATCAAAACAAATTAAATATAATTCATAAGCCTCATTCACAATCCGAAATTAGTAGTTAGTGTTAGTAGTTACGGTTAGTGTTTATAATTAGTAGTTAAAGATTGGTAGACAGCGTTCACAATACATAAAATTAACGACTACGAATAACAATTTTTGTTGGCAAAATAGTACATTTGATTCAAAAAATTTAAGAGCTAGTTTAATATATAGTACTTTATACTCACTGCTATTATTTAATATTTTTGTATCTTTCTGTTTCTGCATAAAAAAAGTTCAACAGAATAAGCTTTTATTGTCTACAACCTACAAAACTGATATTTTTATAAGAAATGTTTATTTATAACAGAATAATAAAGTCACTAACTTTCAAATTCTACTTCAATTCAACAAAAATGTAATTTATTTATTTTAAAACAACTGTCAAACTCAAAAAATGTCACATTTTCTTTTCTCTATTCTGTGATTGGTTACTCTGTTAACCACTAACCATAAGTTTGGAGCTTACAAACTATTGCGCTAACTGAACTTAGCGCGGACCTGGACTGCACTAATTTTGTTATTGTGAACGCTGAACTACAACTACGTATGCCAAGCTTTCTGAGCTAATCGTAACTACTAATACTAACCATTAATTTCGTGTTGTGAATGAGGCTTTATACTTAATGTATAACATATGGTACTGTTTAATATTTGTATTTATTTATAGTTTATTGTTATTGTGTAACAAATTTATTTGTCTACATTTTCTGCCAATAAACAATTACGTTTGGCTGAGAAAATATTTCCAGCATTGGAAAAAATTTGTGAAGGTAATATCCACCACGTGTACGGATTGGAATTTTTGTCAATTGTATATTCTATGATGTACAATTCGAATTTATGTTTTTCATTTTCAGAAATAAATCAAAAATCTACTGCTGAATTATTATTTTTATTTCTTCTGCCATCAGAAATACTCTCTTTGAATAATTGAAGTTGTTTGATTTTTTTATGTCATCATCGCTATTTTCTATTTGTAAAAAATAGATTTTAAAGAATTAAGTACCGGTAAAACTATAGATAATGTGGGATATTTTCGGAACCAAGCAATGTTGTAATAACATTAAATGGTTTTAAAGTTCTGCAAATTAATTCTAGTAAAGTCCATTCTGTTTCATTAATTTCAGTAAGAAAAAAATTTCTTATTTCAATTTGCCTATCCCAAAGAACTGCAATAATAGCAGCTTTTTGCTCAATTAATCTTTCAATCATATTATAATGTTGAATTCCATCGGGTAAGACATCTTTGAATTGATTTATGTTCTGATAGATTTAGTTGCTTCTGCTTTGTTTTTAAAGCGTAAATAGCTTTTCATGATTTATGAAAGAAGCGCACTATAGCAGAACATTTAGTTAGTAATACTTTTATTTTGTCAATCTCTAAATCTTTATTTATAGCTAACTGTAAGCTGTGCGCAAAACAAAAAACTTGATGTCCTAATAATGATGAATCATTCACAGGTTTAACAATATTTATAGCATTGTCAGTTACAGTTGCATTTATAGCTAACTGTAAGCTGTGCGCAAAACAAAAAACTTGATGTCCTAATAATGATGAATCATTCACAGGTTTAACAATATTTATAGCATTGTCAGTTACAGTTGCACATATTATTTTTATCAATATCCTAGCTTATAGCGATATCTTCAATAATATTTTTTAAATTTTCTAATGTATGTTCCTCCTCCACTTCATAAGTCGCTAGCACGTAGTTTATCTCTTTTGTCATTATATTAATATATATGTATATTAATACGTGACATCATTGTAGACCGGGTTGGTATCTTATAGTTAGTTTGAAGTATTTGCAACAAATTTTTGAAACCATCACCTTCGATTGATACCGGCAACATATCTACTGCAATCATATTTGCTATTGCCTTAGTTATTTGTTCATTATGAATCCATGAAAAAATATGATCTATTCTTGGTTGGACAACATTTGTCTGCGGAGTATGTACTGATATAGTTGACGTTGACGATGATGTAGATTCTGTTTCATGCATATTTGAAGCAATAATTTCTATAGTTAGAGACGATTGTTCAGAATTTTGAGATTCAAAGGATTTATCTTTTCTAAATCTGAAAATAAATAATAGTATACTAGTATGTTTATAGAATTAATATATACCGGCAGACCGGTATAGGATGTCACAGGAAACATGATACATTGCAGATTAGATTCAAAAAATGATAAGCAAAATTCTGTACAAAATCCTAAATTTTTGTCATATTTTGAAAATTTATGCCTTTGGTATGGTATGACTAGCGAATGAAAGTTGACGTTTAGATTATTGAATAGATGTGGTTTCCTTTAAAAATATTTCCCTACATTTGACTTGAAAGGAAACTGACCCTTATGTATTCCGTTAGAGAAGATTATAATTGTACTCAATACCAGGAGGCATTTAAAATGACCTTAGAAACAGGATTCTGGGATGTATTTAAAAAATTTAATATCGCAAAATCTAGTTCGTTCGTCTCAGGTGTAAGCAATGCTAGAGTCGGAATTACTGTTAGAGGAAATTAAAAATAATCGTATTTCATAGAATTGCCAAACTAAATAGTTTAAAGATCAAAATATTTAGTTATAATCAACATAAACGAAAAATGTTTAAAACATTTTAAACGAACCCCTGTTTTGATATTCAGTTATAGTTTGTCTCAAGATATTAGCAAACGTACCTGCTTCGACTTACGCAGCGGGTGGCTTCTTAAATGGGTTTGAGGTGTAATGTGACAGGGTTGTAACAAAATATTTGAAATCCAGCACACGAAGTATTTTTGTGGAATTTAATGTTTCACTTGATTTTAAGAAATACAGAACAAAGAATATAAAATAAAAAGTAATCAACACATATGTCACAGTAATTATTTTGCGTAAGATTATTTTTATTAAATTTATTATGTTTTGTCTCTAATTAGCTATTTAGGTACGGAACCGATGCTGTTGGATAAGAGCTACATTTAATGATACTGGTATTCACGTATTTTATTTCAGTTTATTTCTAGATTTCAGTGTGAGAACATCGATATTGTAGTGACTCAGGTGAGAGAGCTAATCCAGCGTGTGTATGATTGTGGGTGTGCGTGCGAGCAGTACGGTGTACTATAGTGGCCGCATCGTGTGTACCCGAGGGTCGCCAACGGTAGCAGCAGGGAAGGCTGTAGTGACCCGCATCTGGTGTCGCCAACGGTAGCAGCAGTTAGGGCTGTAGTGATCTGATCCATTTGGTTAAGAGAATTTCTCCGGATCACCACCGAAGCGGCAGTGGTTCCGTAGTGGCCGCTCGTGTGAACCCGAGGGTCGCCAGCGTAGCAGCAGGGAAGGCTGTAGTGACCCGCATCTGGTGTCGCTAACGGTAGCAGCAGTTAGGGCTGTAGTGATCTGATCCATTTGGTTAAGAGAATTTCTCCGGATCACCACCGAAGCGGCAGTGGTTCCGTAGTGGCCGCTCGTGTGAACCCGTGGGTCGCCAACGGTAGCAGCAGCGAACGCTGTAGTGACCCGCATCTGTGGTCGCCAACGGTAGCAGCAGTTAGGGCTGTAGTGATCTGATCCAGTTGGTTAAGAGGATTGTCTCCGGATCACCACCGAAGCGGCAGAGGTTCCGTAGTAACTAGCGGTAATGCCCGTAGTTGCCAACATGCGTGTACGGTGTGTGAATGTCGGTACCTTTTGTGAATGATTGCCTCCTCACTGAGTATTTCTCATGTGTTAATTCTTTTGCAGAAATAATCACGGGGTGAAGGAGGATTCCGCGTGACCGTGTTCGGCCAGGCGACGGTCATCTAGATTTGTTATTTTTTTGTATTAATACTGTATATACTGGTTTGGGTGATAAATGTGTTTTAATATTCTTATTTTCAGCGCTAACATTCAATCGTCATTTATAACACATATATTTAATAGAATTTGCACAAAATCATAATTCAATTGTTAATATTCACGAAAAATATAAATATTGCATATGTACATAAATTATTATTCCACAAGTATGCTTTCGTCACTATTATTATCGTTACTTACATCACTATCAGTACTATCATTTACATGTATTATAAAGTCATTTACAATAGTATTTACAATCAAGTATTGGCTTTCAATTTCCTTTACATGTCTAATACAATTTGACTAATCTTTCCGAGGAACATTATTAATTTCGCATTTGATTAATTCTATGACTGAAGCACAACTGGAAGGTGAACTATTCCATTATAACTTGTCTTTTATCTATCGTTTTGAAGGAAAACCCAGTTTTCTTAAGCACTCTGTGTAAACTTGCCACTGAACAACTAATATCACATTTGTCATCAATTAATCTTTGATGCAAAGTTCTTACGGACGGAAGAATTTTTTCTCCATACATGGTATAAATTTTCCGGCGGATGACATCAATTTCAAACTCACTCAATACTCGCACTTTACCGGAATCACGTCTTCGTCTTTTTGATGTAACTCCACATAAAACAATTCGTCGTACAGTGGCATAATTCACATTAGTTAATTCTGCCGTTTTTTAATGAGAGTATTATCACTTTCACTACTTTTTAAAGAGTTATATACATTTAAAATAATTTGTTTACAGCAGTCCGATAAGTGTGCACGTTTGTTTTCTACTTGTCTCGTGAGAACACTCTTTATCCGATAAAACTAAAGTTTCTTCGTCCCATGGTCGCCACATTTTTTTCTGTAATTTCGTCTGAATTTGCTTACAACCACAACTGAACAAGTCAAAAAATTACAATCGAATGACATTACACAAAATTTTCACAAATCGTAAATAAATGAAGTTATAATAATTAGCGGGATTTTGATAAAGTACCGCTTCATCCTTTTCCCAAATTTTGCTAATCCTCCCCTGACGCGTACGACCATAAATCCCATGCTGTTTTGCGGTGCACCGCGTCATTACGAAGGCAGGTAGATTTGCAAATATCTTGAGACAAACCATACCCTAGTCGGCTATATATTTTCAGCCAGACATATTAATGTATTTCTGTGCTTTCCTAGTCCAGTATTTAAATGGGTTCATACAAAAATTTCATACCTGAATATATCGGACAATTCTATTCTTCTCTAAAGTTTGAAAAGAAACCACGTCTATAAAATAATTTAAACGTCAACTTTCATTCGGTGGTCATACCATAACCGTATAAATTTAATTTAAATTTAATCTAAGAATTTAAATATCCATAAAAAGCAAGATCTTGTAGATTTTAGTGATTTTTCATTTTAATCTTTAATATATCGCTTTTACTGAAATCGTATATAGAATTAAAAATTAATGACTATTTGAGAGATGTAAAGATGATTTTGACAATTACAAAAAACGATAGTCTTTTGAATGCGCTTGTACCAGAACTTACAGGATTATTATGACAAAATAAATGAATACAACAATAATAATAAAACATAAAGGAGACAATAATAAAATTTAGATATTTATGAACCTATTCAAAATTAAGTATCAAGAACGGTAAAGAAGGGCATCTTATTAATCGAAGACAACTGTTTGGAGGAGGAGCGAAGCGACAACTGCAATTATTGTCTAAGATCAGTAATCCTTAACGTTCGTGATCGTGTCCGGAAAATTTATCGCCGGTAAATTGATCGCGGAAAATTTATCGCGGAAAATTCATCGCGTGGAAAATTCATCGCCGGTAAATTGATCGCCCGGAAAATACATCGCCGGTAAATTGATCGCCGGAAAATTGATCGCCGGAAAATTGATCGCGAGGTAAATTGATCGCCGGTAAATTGATCGCGTGGAAAATTGATTGCGGGGAAAATTGATCGGCGGAATGTTGATCGCCGGAAAATTAATCGCGATGAAAATTGATCGCCGGTAAATTTATCGCGTGGAAAATTGATCGCGGGGAATATTCATCGCCGGTAAATTGATCGCTGGGGAAAATTGATCGCTAGAATATTTAAGCATACAAAAAATATTATTTATAACAAAACAATGCAGTACATTTTACCTTTTATAAGATATACTCGAATAAATAATTTAGTTTAAAATTACTTACCTACTAAAATATTTTACCATATCACTAGATCTGTTTTACACAAATTATGTATTTTATTTACACAGAAACAAAAAAAAAGATTAAAAGGGGAATATAAAACTACCTATCATGTATGAGCAATGTTAGTAATTTAGTGTTATACTCTATATAGCGATCAATTTTCCCCGCGATCAATTTACCGGCGATGAATATTCCCCGCGATCAATTTTCCACGCGATAAATTTACCGGCGATCAATTTTTCTCGCGATCAATTTTCCGGCGATCAATATTCCGGCGGTCAATTTTCCCCGCGGTCAATTTTCCACGCGTTCAATTTACCGGCGATCAATTTACCTCGCGATCAATTTTCCGGCGGTCAATTTACCGGCGATGAATATTCCCCGCAATAAATTTACCGCGATCAATTTACTCGCGATGAATTTTCCGGGAACCGTTCGTGATACCTATAACATTTTTTACGCGATTCAAGTCTGCTAAAAATAAGTAAATAAAATTTTTATTTATTATTTGTAATATTAAAACGAAATATATTAGGTGGCTTTACAACTGTTGGTTATATCTTTATTAATTTGTTATGAATTGTTTCTTTACGTATTTGAATGTCAAATAAAGGCACATCACTTACCGTTCATGAACATCACTTATTGTTCTGCTTTTACCTAGTATCCGGTAAGATCAACATACTGTCTTGGAAACAAGAATGGGAAATATAAAAGATCAATCGAGCAAAAAAAAAAAACATATTATTTGCAATTATTTAGTAATCATATTTACCTTTTATCTTTATGTTTAACAAAATCAGTTAAAGTATTAATTTTGCTGGTAGACGGTGAAGTAGTTAATAAAAGATGTTTTTTCTGCGTGGTTCCACATATTCGTAGTACCTCCTGAATACTTCAATTCCGCCTTACATATAATGCATTGAACTATATTATCTTTTATTTTTATAAAGTTTTTCCACACTTCACTTTTGGATATAATTAAATACTTATTATTTAGTTATATACTTGACACAAGAAATATTAACAATATACATATGTATAAGTCAAAAAACCACAAAGTTAGCTGTTAAGTTAGGATCTGCACATAAACCTGTCGAAATGCACAGTAGTCAGTGCTGGCAGACGAGTACAAAATTTTTCCCACTCCCAATCCCTAAAAAATTCTCCCCAGACTTAAAATTTTCTCCATCCGTACCATTCGATGAATACAATACATATCTAAATTAAAAAAGAATTTTATTAAAAAAACATCATACAGTATAAAATAAATGTCTTTGTTGTACATGTACTTGGAAAAAATATCATAACAATATTTTCTGAAAAATAAAATTAACCATTTTTATAGATGTCAGATATAGAAAGATCGAAATGTTGTTTATTTGGATTGAAAATTGTGTAATTCACATCACTACACTTCAACGCTGATCTTATAACACATATTGCATTCAATGTGTCATCACCCAGCGAATTCCTTTTTTTTCGTTTTGATATCACTGATCATCGAAAAAATACGTTATATATATATATATATATATATACAATATTTGCTAATTGACAAACATTAACAAATTTTAAATTATCGGAATAATCTTTTATTTTAGAAATTTCTTTCCACATAATATCTACTGGCAACGATGAAAGATATACCACTTCATTATTATCAAAACTGAATGGCATATGTCGCCATTCTTCTGAAACAACATTTGGATTTTCTAAGAGAGGTTCAAACATATTTACTAGATTACTAATATCGCTTAAGACAATTCTGTTATGATTAAAAACATGACTGGGTAATAGAAACTTAAATTCCCTATAACTGTTTACCGGTAATCCACTTACCATTTCTTTGGCTAGAGTTATGTAAAAATCTAATGTATTCACACGAAAACAGTTCTGATCTTGCATATTTAAATTATTTTTAATGAAATCACATTCAGTTCCAACAAATATATTATTTAACTCCAAATAATTGCATGGATGTAATAATGTATAAAAGTTCATGTCAGTTTTTAAAAGAAATGGTTTAACAGAATTTTGAAGGCATTGATTCAATAACTGCACTATAAAGTTTTGGGGTAGAAACAGGGAAGATGAATCTCCAATTGAGTTGTTGAATCTTCCTTAAAGTTGATTTAGGGTAGGAAGGTCGAAACATGGTAAGAAAAAGGTAGCAAATTTTGGTAGGGCAGATTCAATTCGCTTACAGGTATCTGTGCTGCACTGTAGGTATATTAGGTAGGTGCTACTACCTTTGTAACATGTTTAGACCTTTAGGGTTGATTCGAGCTGAATATGCTATGTTCAATTTGAGGTGCAGTACCTATCATAAAAAATATGGACTTGACATTAATTAGCACGTAACAATGTCATATATGTGAAATTACAAAGGAATAATAGGAAAACGACGGCAGAAATTATATAAAATGTTTAGTTTTACTGAATTTTTCACTTACTGAACTTACATTGTTAATACAAATTAAATTTGTTTATTAATCTTATTATATTTTTTTAATTCCGTGCATACGTACATCGTTTTCTACGTTACTTACTAGAAACTGATTTAGCATATTACAAGATAGATAAATAAATGTGTAAAATGCAAAACATAACAGATTACAATTGATTTATAGCATTATTTACCCGTGTTCATAAAATTATACGAAAAACTAAAATATTCAATGAAACATAACTGACGATGTCTAGACTTATATAGTTGTTATATAAACAAATGCAAAACGATACTAGTTATTTGTATGATTTCGAAAATGAAAAGTGATCGAATAAGCTTTCGCATTTCTTAGAAATTGTTTGTTAGTCCAGCTAGCAACTGAAGGCCCTATGGGTTTTTCCGATGGCCAGCATAACGGTACCGCATGTCTAGGTATTGGAAGGAGAACACTGAGGGATGAGAAATTTATGTGTCATTTTGTCATTTGTTATTCTCTTGTCGATAGTCGCAACGAGCATACTTGAAACTCAGGTAAAATACATTATGTTGTATTTTTAATTATAAAAACTAATTTCCTTCTATTTTTTAGCTCCTTCTTGGTTTAGTGCAATACAAAATACCATACATGTAGATTTGTTATCACAGTATTTTCTACAAAAAATAAAGATGTGCCTTTTGTAGAGAAACGCGCATCTTGATAAGCCATGTTCGATGTATAAAAATCAGAACTTTAAAGGTAATTTTCTTTATTTTGTCTAATTTTATTTTTATTTACATACTTTCAAAGATAATATAATTATATTTCACGGTACATACCTATACCTACTTTTTTTAAATTTTTGTTGAATTATCATTTAATATGATTATTTTCCTGTTAATAAAATAGTATTATTATTTAATTACAAGAAAATAAACATTAAAAAACTAGCAAATATTTTGAATGAAATGTTAATAAATTACTCTTTTGTTCGCAAATATTTATTAGACACAACAAAACTAATTTAGTTTTATCTGCTACAAGAGGATCCAAAAAAGTGAAGATATTCCTCGAGGACCTGCAAGAATTGGAGCAATAGCCAGTGAACGTGACCTTTTTTTTGAATACATACTTTATTTATTTATAAATAAAATAAATATATCATCATGGTATATTACCCATTGCTGGATGTGCTAATCTGCTTTGTTCACAGATGTCACCTCAGAGATGAAACATATTATGTAACTTACAATATGCCTTATCTTATTTTATTTATGTATATTTTGTTTAAGCAAATAAATCTTTTATTATATATAATGTATAATTTTTCCTGAATCCTAATAATAAATAATATACTTTTCAAGGAATTTGCAATTACCTTATTTAGGGGTTCATATAAATTACTATAAAGTATTTTTAACAACCTTACAGGCATTTACTGGTAACTTGTGATACGGAAATTCCAAATCACTTTAAAGTATTTCTATAAACCACTGCGGGCATTTGCATCCCACTATATGAAGGGTCGTATCGTATCTACCTGGGAGTGAGGTAGGTTTTACTACCCTAAACAGAGATTGATGCATCGACCTTTTAAAAAGGAAGGATTGGTCAAACTTGGGGTTGCATATAGTTTCAACCCAAAAAGGTAGTTGCAGCTACGTTAAAACTTTACAGTGTGAGAACAGTATTTGACTGAAATAAAGCATTGAAAGAATTTATATAATTTAATGCATATTTAAAAAAAATATGCCTTTTTAATATTCGACTGCAGTAGGTTCAAAATTGTAGTTGCTCATTGTAAATTGTCTTCAAAAACAGCTATTATAAAATATGCTAATAAGGGTTCCCAGTATGCCAAAACTCTCTCAAGACACTGGTGTAATGACAACCATCTTATTCCACTAAGTTTCAACATTTTATAGTGTTGTACATTGAAATAACTTTGAATCTCTTTTAGCTGTCCACGTCTCTTCGAATTGCCATAAACATACGAGTAGATCAATCTGATCAATTCTTCAGCTTCTGGTAGTAACTTGGAGCAGGCTTTGCTAGCGATTAAAGCCGCCGAGTGGCAAATGCATGTAAACAATACTGCATGAGGGACATCTTCTTGAACATGAGAGAAAAATTAATTATTTTTACCGACCATAACTGAAGCTCCATCTAATGCTACAGGAACAATATTCGTTATAGACATTTCCATTGCTATAAAAGTTTCTTTAAATTTTATATACATATTTGATGCATTAGCTCCAGTTCCTACATCTAGCAGATCCTTTGAATTCCGGTAATTTTAATCACAAAATAATTTCAACTTTTTTTTTCTTTAGTAGCCATTATAAGTAACCTGTAAGTATAGGTTAGAATTAGTTTTACGATTATCCATAAATGAAATGTCAATATTATACTTTAATTTACTTCTTCTGATGTTTAATTTCAAATTACAATAATTATTACTAGTAGTAATACAATATTTTGACAACCATCTATATAATCTTCGCAGTTCACTCGCTACAAACTGTACACATGACATGAACGAACACGCTACATAATCATCAAAGACTTAAGAGTGTATTGCACTCATAACTACGGCATGAGGGGGGTAGCAGAATGTACCGATAGTGTGACGGTTACTTTATTCCCTAACCCATCCTTCAAATCGGTTTACAACCGCAAATAGACCCTTTCCAGGTAAACGTTATAATCTAGTCTCTAGTCAATTCTTGTCTTACTCGTAAATTTCAAAATTATAATATATTATTTAGTTTTAAATGAAAATAAATATCTCAAAGAATTAAATTGAACAAAATGTAATTAAAAAAAGATATTATTAGCTACTTAGATTATAAATTAAAATATTTTTGAAAGTATTACATACATAATGGCTAAACACCCCGCGGAGGGGTAGCGCCGCTCTTATTCTAGAGCTTTCTAGATCCTTATTTGGGGTGGATCACTCCTCATGTTACCTAATTATTTTATATTTTTGCTTATATTTTTCCATTTCTGTCGGTTTAGTGTTTGTTCCTGCCAGTTATGTATTCCTGCTTTGTTTAAATCGTTTTTTACTTCCTCTATCCATGTTGATCTGGGTGTACCTCTTTTCTTTTTCCTATCTGGCTCTCATTGCAGCATTGCGTATATGGTTGTGGATGGCCCGGCTCTCCATATATGCCCAAGCCACTTGACTCTCTGTTCTTTTATTTTTTTGACTATATCTTGATTACCGATTTCTTGTTCTAGTTCGTAGTTCATTCTTGTTCTAAATTCATTATTTTCCGTTTTTGTAGGCCCTAATATTGTCCTTAATATATTTCTTTCTATTATTCTTAGTTTTTCTTCTTCTTTTTATGTCATCGTCATTGTTTCCGCTGCATACATTAATATCGGCCTGATAATTGTTGTATAAATACACATTTTTGTTCTTCGTGTGAGTATTTTACTCGTTGGTAACTTCTTATTGATGTGTAATGCTCTGTTTGTCGCCATTATTTTTTCCTGGATTTCTATTTCTCTGTTGCCATCGTTCGTTATCATTATTCCCAGATATTTGAATCTTTCAACTTCTTCAAATTTATTATTTCCTATTTTCATTAGCTTCTTTTCCGATTTCTTTCCTAATCTCATTAGTTTGGTTTTATTTTCGTTAATTCTTAAACCCATCTTTTCTCCCTCGTTGTTGACTGTATTCACTATTTCCGTCATTATTTTCCTGTTCTTTGTAATTATCACTATATCGTCAGCGTATGCAACTATTTGTCTTCCTCCTGTTCTAATTGTTCCTTTGTTTATTTTTTGTAATGCATATTCTAATGCTATGTTGAGTAGTGTCGCTGATAGTGAGTCGCCTTGCCTGACGCCCTTATTTATATTGAATTCTTCCGTATCTCCTTTTTGTGTACCTATACTGACGGTTGATCTAGCCATTGTCATTTTTATTAATCTTCTTAGTTTGAGGTGTATTCCAAGTTCTTTCATGGCTGTGCTAAGGCTTGCTCTCTTGACTGTGTCAAATGCCTGCTGGAAGTCTACGAATAGCATTTCTATGTCCATTTTGTATTTTATAGATTTTTCAATTATTTGTTTAATTATATGTATTGCGTCAACTGTTGATCTGCCTTTGGTGAATCCGCATTGGTATTGTCATATTATATTTTTTGTTGCTTCTACTACTCTTCTTTGAATAATTGTGGACATTATTTTATACGCTGTGTTTAATAAAGTTATTCATCTGTAATTTTTACATACTTGCTGGTCTCCTTTTTTATGTATTGTTATAATTTGCCCAGTAGTCCATTCCTTCGGCATTTCTTCTTCCCTCCATATTTTCTTAATTAGTAGGTATATTCGGTTTTGTAGTTCATCGCCCCCGTATTTTATCATTTCGTTGTTGATATTATCTTTTCCAGGTGCTTTCCCGTTACTACTTTTATTTATTACATCTTTTATTTATTCTAGTGTTGGTTCCGGTTCGTTGTTCTCTCCTTCTGTTTCTTCCTTTTGTTCTCTTGTATCCAGAAATAGTCCATCCATACCTGTTTATATTCTTCTTCAGCCACTATTACTTTTCCGTTTGTTTTTATGCCACTTATTTTATATCTGTGAGGTATGTTTCCCTCATTGATCTTGAATTTTTTTCGTATTTCTATTCAATTTTTCTTTTTCAATGTTTTTTATTTTATCTTTCATCCATTCTCTTTTTTCTTTTCTTATTATTTTGTTGCATGCTGATCTCATTTTACCGTTTACTTCTCTGTCTTCTGTGCTATTTGTTCTTATCCATTTAAGTCTTGCTTACCATTCTTTTTTATTTCTTTTTCTTGAATTCCGATTTGTTTATGTGCTGCTTGGTTTATACAGTTCTTTATAGTGTCCCAGTCCTCATCTATGCTGCTTACCTCTTTGTTTTGTTTTATTAATTGCATTTCCAGTTGCTCCGCGTATTGTATTCTCTCTTTTTGTCCTTCTAGTTTATTTATATCCCATTTATTTCGCATCTTTTCCTTTTTGTGTTTTCTTCTTATCTTTTGCCTTACTATTGCAGTTACCATGAAGTGATCAGTGTCTACGCATGCTCCCCTGAACGACCTTACATCTCTTATGGATGATTGTTTCCTCTTCGTAATTAGTATATGGTCAACTTGTGTGTAATTCTTTTGATTCGGATGTTTCCAGGTAATTTTGTGCCATTTTGGGTGTTCATATTTAGTGCTACTTATTATCATGTTTGTTCTTGTTGCCAAGTTGGCTAATCTCTGTCCATTATTATTCGTCTTCGCGTGTATGGTATGCTTTCCTGCAACTTGTTTGAGGTGTTCTTCTTTTCCTATCTGGGCATTGAAGTCTCCTAGTATTAATAAAGTGTCTTCTTTTGGTATTCGTTCTATTTCCTCTTCAATTTTATCATAATGCTTCTCCTTTTCCTCTTCTGTAGCCTTCTCGGTTGGTGCATAAATATTTAATAATGACAAAAAAAGGGTTTGTGTTCTATTCGTAAATAAGCCATTCTTCCATCGATTGGTCGAATTCCACTATTTTGTCCCTGATTGGTTGATTATTATGCTTTGTATTTTTCTTTCTGGTTCCGTCAGATATTGATCGATGTATATTTGTTTATGTCTTAGTTTATTCTTCGATTTGAAAATAGCATCTTTTTCATTTTCTGTTGTCATTGTTACTATTACTTTTTCTCTTCCTGTCGTATTTGTGTTATATATTTTATATGCTTCTTTCACCTCTATATTTAGGCTCAAATGTTCTTTGATAAACTCTTCTGTTTGTCGCTTTACACTTTGATCGCTTATTGTCATGCCCGTGATTACAAAAGATATTCGTTTCTTTTCTTTTCCTCTCCTCTCTTCTCTCTTCCCTAGTACTTCCAATCTTCTTGTTATTTCCATGTTTTCTAGTTGTCGTTGAGCTTCATTTTCCTTTACCTTCTGTATATCCATATTCATTCTCTCCATATTTGTTCTAATTTCATTGCAGGAGTCTTCCATTTCTCTTTTTAAGCCCGCATTTCCTTCTTTTACTTCCTTTCTTCTTTCCTCAACATCTTTTTTAATAGTTTCATAATTTCGTGATAATTCGGTTAGGGTGGATTGTACCTATTCCTTTTAGGATTTCCTTCATTCTGTCTTCCTTTTTTTCTTCTGTGTTCTTGTGTATAATGTTCTCCTCTTTATTTGTTTGTATATTTCCTCTTCGTACCGGTGATCTCGCTGTTCTTATGCTTCGTTTGAATGCTCTTCCTATATCTTCTTCTTCGCGTTTTCTAATAGTACTGTTACTTCTTCCCTCTTCTTTATTCATTTAGACAGTTTGTTGTATGTAATAGTTGTTATTTCTTACGATATACTCATATATATTCCTAAATTTATGCTACTAATCCCTCTATTGTTAACCTTTAAATCTTAAATCTATCACTATTCTTAATTGATGTCCCTATTTAATTATTACTATATAGAAAAAGTTAGTCTTAGCGTTTTCAATTGGTTTTGTTGTTTCGCCTAGTCTGTTTGTGTCCATATGTGCACTATTGTTGATCTGGTTGCTGGAACTACGGCGTAGAATAAGTCGTCTGCCTTCCTCTTCCAACGACCTTCACGGAGGAGTGTTGGTTTGCGTCCTAGATGGCTTTATCGAGTCTTGGCAATAGATGGCGCCAAAACCCCACGACCTTCACGGATAAGTGTTGGTTTGCATCCTGGATGGCTTTATCGAGTCTTGTCAATAGATGGCGCCAAAACAGCACAACTGATTTGAGTTAAGATTGATCAAATTTTTTACTTATCCTAAGTTTCTTAAATATTAGTAAAAAGGATATTTTTGGCTTCTTGGCTCTCATGTATTAAAAAAATACATAGTTTATAAACCTATTTTAATGAAAAAGTGTACTTTTTTAACAGACAAAAAATATATTATTGATAGAAGAGTAACGAAAAATAAAAAAATATATTAATGACACGAGAAAATATTGCAAACAATTTACAGTTTTGTAATTTCCACCGCAAGACACAAAACTAATTACCAGATACCTGGGATAAGGGAACAAGTGGTGGTAAATCCTTATGTTCTAATGCGCTTTATTATGGCACAATATACATATAACAATTTCGTTATTGAAAGGGTAAATTGATTTTAATAATACGACTGTCATTTCCAAATAAGAGAAATCTGAGATAATGCTTAAAAGAAGCGGTAAATCCCAATAATGTAATTCAAGGCGGTTCAAAAACCAGGTACTAAGAGCCGGCCAGAACCGGCGGACAAATAGAGCCACCACTTGTTTTGAATTTTAACTAAAATTAGTGAATATAAAATAGAAATTTTCGTCAATATTTACAAACATTTTTATATATTTTTATTACTAATATAATATTTCTTGTAAAACTGAATACTGTGACATGTGAATTTTCTTTAATTTTAAAACAGAAGTAAAAAATATATAAGCATGAAAAATCACAGATTCTGTAATTTTAGTGAATTTTTATTTCTCAAACTATTAACGTTAACAAAAATTTTACACTGTGCCAGCATAGACACACTCTCTTACATTGTCCGTATAAAATTTCATAATTTTCTGCTCACTGGCTTGGATATATGGCTTTAAATAATGAAGACATTTTTTCAGCTTTATTTTTGGAGAAGTATAGGCCATTAAGCTGCATTCACAGCCCGAAATTTGATGAAATTCGTGGAGTTTGTTTTATGTACACGAATTATAATTTGTAGAAAAGTTTGCAAGCTCCAAACTTTTGTGGCTAACTTAGGGTGCGTTCTACTAATTGTGTAAAATATATTTAATTTGAATAAACTCGTTTTGTTGACGTTTGGGTGATTTGAATGGATTTCATTGTTTTACTTTGTTTTTGATTTATTTTCTTCACTATATTTTCAAATCTGTCTTTTTCAATAAAGTATAAAACATAAGATGGAACTTGATAATGAATTATATTATTGATGGAAAATCTGTCAGCATCTATATTTTATGTTTTTAGCATAGAACACTTTTCTTATAAAGTCAATCAAAGTTGTTGGGGTTATTTCAATGTTTTTAATTTGATGTTTGTTGTATTATTGTCCAAAAGAATTAGTGCAAAGGTCTAAATAATGTATTTATTACATGTATTTAAAATAGAACTATCTACAATCTTTGCTTATGTATAATTATAACCAAAAAATTAAATAACTTTTACAATTTTAATTTTATATGACAATCTAATAACGAGTAGAAATAGCAAGGGAAGGATTGTCGTTTTATTGAAATGGTTTTTAATATTTTTAACGAGTTAATGAATGCATTGACAAACAAATGATTAATTTTCAGAAATGTTAATTTTTTTTGTTATTTGGCATTACGGCACAAATTTCGAGCTGTGAACGGTCAAATTAATATCTTCAAATTTCAGTGCTACAAATTTCGCCGAATTTCGGCTGTGAATGCAGCTTTACGCGGGACACACGGTCTGTTTTGGTAATACTTGCTCTAGTAATCCAGAATATGGCATCACTGTAACCATTCATCGAGAACTCTACCAGTGGCGGTTCGTTACTGTACACATAAATATGACATATCACTACTAGGGTTGCCAACTCTGTGGATCAAAAATCCGGGAGATGAAATAAAAAATGAGTGATAATCAAATATTTTTTTTATTTAAAGTTATATTATTTTATACTGCGAGCAGCTTGCAAAGCCTTTTGATTGGATACGATAAACTCATAAAATTCTTTACAGGTGTATTTAAAATTATTATTACTGGGATATTGTTTCAATCAAAAGTTTTCTCAGAGCTAGATGCAGTCTGAATAGTTGAAGAAAAAGCAAGAACAGGGGAAGGAAATAAAACATAGTGATGAATTTGAAGAATATGGGATTGAACATGATGGAGTATAAATGGTTGCCCTAGAGGTTTTTTGTATAAAAGTATTTGCAATATGTGAATTTGCGAGGGAACAGGGAGCGGAACAACAAACAATGTAAAAACACCGTACTTAAGACACAAAATGAAAAACATGCATTAAAAGTATTACCGTTTGATGTAGAATCGTTAGTATTGAAAGTTTTCAGCGAATTCTCCGCATTTGCCAAGTGAACTGCAAAGCTTAAGGAGTTCTTCGATTTCGCTCATTTAGAGTACAAATCTATTCTCCGCCATGTGCCTACACGATCGCTCTCTTTGCTTCCAGCTTTAGACAGACTGCTTTTGAATTGGCCGGCTTTGAGAGAATATTTTCTTAATGAAGGTGAAGACGAATGTGCAGCAATACTTTGGAAGGCCTTTAAAGATGAGAACAGTCTTCCATTAGGCTACTGCTATTTTATTCACAATATAATGCAAATTTTTGATATTGCTATTAAAAAACAGGAAACTGACTATATTACATGCACTGAACTGCACACGATTATGACAGAATTGCGAACCAAAATTATTAATAGAAAAAATGACAAGTTCTATGGACAGTCAGCGATGCAATTTCTGAAAAAGTTGACGCTTAGTGACCAAAAAACTTTTAAAGAAGATGCAGATAAATATTTGGAGAGATGTTTGACTTACTTGGATAACTGGTACAATTTTGACGACTCTATTTACAAGAAAGTGACTGTAATGAATAAAAAAATCTGAGTGCTTCTCTGAACGTGCCAATAAATGAGGATAAATTGTATGACGACTACTGTTTACTGCGAGAAGTTCGTGAAGTTGTAGCAAGTAAAACAAAGAGAGTAGACTTGCGTTGGGTTCATTTTTTTGAAAAATGTAAGGATGAATTTGGCAAAGAAATAAAAAAACTTGTAACATTCGCTCTATCGATCCCTAACGCAAACGCCGCCGCTGAACTTGTATTTAGCGTAGTAAACGAACTGTTGTCGAAAAGTCGTAATCGGCTGAATGAAACTCATGTAAAATCTGAAATGCTGGTGAGTATAAAATGCTACCTTTTCAATAATAATTAAAAAATATATTATCTCGTAAATATTGTCGTTTGGTTACTTGTTATAAAATAATACAGGGCAAGTTGACAAATACTATGCTGCGCAACCCGTACCGTGGAATAGATTTACCACTCGTCACTTTTAGTGCTTTCCCGGTGCTCGCTTGCGCAGTTTCATTAATGAATGTATAATGTACTTTTAGGTTATGTACAATGAACATAACATAAAATTTGAATATACCAGCAATTTTATTATAGCTTATTTTAACTCAAGATATCTGTATTTTTCTTAGACAATTGCAAGGTATAAAAATAAACTTAATTTCATATTTATTTGATTGCATTTGAGCATACTTCATTATAAAATGTCTAATTAAAAACGCCAACAAAATACATTAGACTCATTTATACATTAAAAAACAAAGCAGCAGGGGCAACATGAAAACGAAAAGAGTACGAAAAAAAGATGGGTCACCAACAATCTTAAGTGCGTTAAAAGAAGAATTAATAGAAAAGAAGAAAAACGTTATCAATGATTTTGGTAACTATATATATATATATATATATATATATATATATATATATATATATATATATATATATATATATATATATATTATAAATAAATAAAGAACTAGATAATTTCAAGAAATAAGAATTATTAGAAAATCCATTTGTACCCCCTCTAAATGATAAATTTTAATTTTTCACAAAAAAAGAAAAATTGAAAAAACATTTAAAGCACAATTTACAAAAAAAAAATCATGTCTAGGTTACACACTTAAAATTAAAGTATTATTTTGCAAATTATGTTCCATACACCACCTACAACACTAGGTGCGGAAAAATGTAAAGTTGAATCTGGTGTTTTAATAACTAAAGCACAAACAAAATTTGCCAGATTATTAGAAAGTTGGATACTTAGAGGTTCATCAACGTTCTTAGTATCATAAAAAAGCGATCGACACGTCTAAAGCATATTATCCGCTGAAAGAATCAAGTTTAAGTAAATTGGAAGCGACTGTCTCGCATATTAGATCCTATAATCACAATGGGGAAACAAAATATACCGTTTAGGGGTCATCGGGATAATGGATCATAAGGCGACTTCCCTGAAAATTCTAGTGGATCTATATACCAAGGAAAGCAATTTTAGATCTATTATGAGATTAATGATCAGAGTAGATGAGCATTTGAAAAAAATTCACCTGCAAATGCAACGAACATATCCAAAACCACGAAAAATTAATTAATCAATTGTGCAGAATTTAGAGCTGAAGATGCAGACTGCTTGTGTCGTGTTGGTGACAAATCAAATTTAAAAAACGGAAGACCATGTGATACCGAAAGTAAGATTCAAAAGAAAAATCTTGTTCAGCTACATCATAAGAAATATGAGATTACAGCAGCATGGTAGAACTTGTGAACTGTAACAAAACTATCAAATGTTAATTCAAAGCGGTCAAAAGTCAAAATTAATACTGATCTTCACATACTGCTACTTAATGTGCTCTATCCCCCTTATTTGTAATTGAGCCACTTTGACGTTCAGAAGATATGAACCTAACACCTTGATAATGATAAAAATAATATAAATTATAAACAAATCAGGGGATGATATATCAGAAACCGAACTTATGTTGGTCAAGTATAGCTGCAACACATACTCCAATTAAATGTGTTCTGTTTCCCTTATTTGTAATTGAGCCACTTTGACATTTACACGGTATAAACCTAGCACCTTGATAATGATAAAAATAATATAAATTATGAACAAATCGGGGGATGACATATCAGAAACGGAACTTATATTGGTCAAGTGTAGCTGCAACACATACTCCTACTAAATGTGCTCTGTCCCCCTTATTTGTAATTGAGCCACTTTGACATTGACACCGAAATCCGTCTGAATCTTTTGAATTGTTTCCACCTGCCTGTCGCTCAGTTTCAGGCAAAATTTCAATTCAACAATAATATGTTCAATATATTCAAATTAATACTGTTTGTGAACTAAATTCACAATATAAATCTGTTTTTAAGTTGTATTTTAAATAGTTCAGATGTTATAAATTTACAACTTTGATAATATTAGTTGAAATATTCCCGGGCGTAAAATATTAGTCCGCTGCTGGAATCTACGATAAGCTACGCCCAATCGGCAAATATCAACAACATAGCATGCGCTCTTGTGTTGCACAAGCAAGTGAAGTTAACACTAATGATATAACATAAGCTAAGTTAGTATTGTTCATAGTTAAAAACGCAATTCAGTGTACAATTTAGAACTCTGTTGTGGTAAGTTTTCCATGTTTTTTTTTTACTATTATAAATATATCGTGTTCTTGTCCAGTGATATTTAATATAGATTATTTATATTTGTGTCTTTTATTGATGTATAAAATATACGAGTATAACTTGTTTCAAACTCATAACCATCTTCATCTTCATTGTATTGTAGTGTATGTTATTTTGTTCAAATGTAAAGTGTAGCTTTATATTATAGGTGTTGCGTTCTATTTGTCTTTTATTCCATGTTCGATACGTAAAGTCAATATTCTAATTTAATTTGTTACGTTATTTTTTTTATTTTATACAGTATATTAGTATTTGTTTATATATAGAGCGTATTTTCATTTTATAAGTATTGTGATTGTGTTGTATGGGTAAGTTTTTTATTTCATGCCTGTTAACATAAATTCAAACCTCTAGTTAATTTGTTTGGTTTTTGTTTATTTTATACAGTAGCATTAATACTATAGAGTACACTTCAACCTTTGATCTCCTTTGTTAATATACAACTGGTTTCACTACCTACCTAATATCTTCATTACATTGATATTATTTGGTTCAATTATGAAGCGTACCTTTATTTTATAAGTTTTTGTTCTATATGCTCCTTATTTGAGGTCTTTAACTTAAAAAAGTTAAAACTCTATTTTAGTTTGTTAGGTTATTGTTTATATTTTACTGTGCACATCAAACTTATATTTTATTTATTGGTTGGTTTTCTCTATTCTGTGTATTTAAATAGTTTGCACAATGGCTAAACGTAAAATCAAATTAAATAAATTTATAGACTGTGTTTATAAAAATGACATTACATATGACGACTTACTTAATTCATAATTTCGGCAAGTTAATTCTGAATTGTCAATTGTGTATTCTTATGAATATTAATAATGATATTAAAAACAAACAATAATTATTTTCATAGAAATAAATACTACATATTGCGTAACTACAAAAATACAAATATTACAAATAATCAGAGTACAATAAACTCTGAAAATATATCTAATTCAACAAACAACTGAAAATAAAATGGTAACTTCTACCCCTTTATGTAACAAAAGTGTAAATTTCAGTTTCAATATTTCTCCTTTATCTAATAATATAACTATAATGAATGAATCAGTTAATGAACACAAAATAGATATATTTAAAAGAAAGTTATTTGAAGATATTTTAGAAAAGATTGAAATCATAAAATATTCGAAAATAAATCTTTGTTTACTAATAATGCTAATCATGATAATAATTCTGGAACTTATGATTCATTTGAGAGTACCATAAATGTAAGTAACATTAGTGATAATATTAATTTCACTGCTTTACAAATTAATAAAAAATCAAAAAAAAACTAAAGTTTGTCATATATTACCTTCTGGTGCCTTAAATGAAAATAACTACTTTTATTATTTCAAAAAGCTAATGGAAGTAAATTAAAAATAATGGCAATAACATGCTAAATTTCGCAATTATAAAAAAATTCAAAATGTAAATAATATATGCATATTAAATATAAAAAGTAAACGCTTCAATAAAAATAAATGCATTATATATGGAGAGTGTGCACACAAGATTTGTAAACGATTTAATTTTTTTATTTATAATGTTACGACTATCGAAGATATAGAACTTGTAGTTTATAGTACGTCATTGCACATAATCATTTGCAAGTTTCAACAGGTCATCTGAAAGGTAACGAACGTCAACTTGTTCGTCAAGAATTATTAGATAAAAAACCGCTGTTATATATTGCAGAATCTACTCGTAACGATAAACAAGAAATTGCTATTAGAGGTAATTTGTAAGATAAGAAATCAGATGCCGTTATTCGAAAAGTCCGGTCAGAATCTTTAAGAAGTTTGCATAAACACACGGATGATATTTTTGATTTAATATTGTATCGAAGGAACAGAAATAAAATAAAAATCAGACCCTTTAAATTACGAAGTTTTTAGTACAGAGTAATTACAACTAATAAAAAACAATCTTGACGAAAATGGAGTGTTACAGATTTTATACTTTGATTCAACAGGAAGTGTGTTTAGTAGCACCTTTCATCCAGACCGTACTACTATGCAGGCGTTATTTTTGCAAAAATAATATAATCGTTTTAATATTGAAAAGAGGTTCTTGTAAGCATGATGCCACAAGCATTGGGGTATTTTTGACGAATTTTAAAGTATTTGCAATTAAAATTCAGTAGTTAATTGGCCAGCTTTTCGACGAGTAGTAATAGATTTTAGTTTTGCGTTAATTAACGCTATTATTTATTTTTGGAACAATATGTCGTTGCTGGAATATAAGTAAATTTCCGGAAGATAAAATACGTCTTCAAATTTTCTGCGCACATTTTATAAAGATATATCTAAATTAGTGCTAAGCAATAAAAAAGACTCTAAATTTTTTAAAGAAGTTATGGAAGCTCTATTTATTATAGAGGTCTTAAATAAGATTATTTAGTGGTTTCGTAATTTTGCTATAATTTTAAAAAGACCTGTCTTATCTAAAGTTAAAAATTGTTTAAAAATACTAATAGATACCTGCTGTTCTCAAGATATAAAGCAACCCCAAGATATGGACAACACTGATTATAATTTGCATAATACAGCAAGTTCTATGTATAAAAATAGCCCATTTTTTTAAATATTTAAAAAAATATATGAAACTTTACTTACTGCAATAAATACAGATGATGAAAAAATTCATATTTTTCTCCTGAATTTTTGGAACTAATTTTAACTAAATATATTCCTTTTTTACCACTTTGGTCAGGACTCGTGTTAAAAATAGATGCTGATTACGGCGATGTAAAACGCTTTAGCAGTGCACCAGTGGAAAATTGGAACTCAGTTCTAAAAAACACTTTACAAAAACAACATATATGAAGCCATCACGTGTAGGTAGTTATAATATCACGAAATCATGTCCTGTTTAATCTTAAAGAAGCAATGTGTGATATACCGAAAAGGAAATTAGCAACAATTTCAACCACTAAAATGCCCCTGAAAATAATTTAATAGATACAGAAACGTGGAAACGAAGAGAGCCTTGCCAGTTCAATTATTTTAAAGCCAACCATTTAAAATATTTAAAACGAAAACCAGTAGTAGAAATTCAAGATAACAAAAAAACTCACCAACCAGAGTTTTTTTCTAATGTTCTCTTAAAAATTACTGTTTATTACAACACCATATCAAAAATTCTTCTTTAAATTATGCTGTTGCAGCATATTATTTTAATAGGCTTTATATAAACCTACTAGATATTAAAGACTATCTGTGTTTAAATGCAAATAATGATTCAGGTGATTTTTGGCTTTCAGATATTTTAATTGACATGTGTATATCAATTATCAGTAAAGGTTTAAATAGTGATTGTACTGTGCTTCTTTGTCAAGAAGTAAATTATACAATTCCATTTACTGACAAAATTCCATCAATGAAAAAAATATTAATCACGAAGATTTACGTTTGGAGAGAATAAAATAATTACCTCTACTAAAAATGTCACAAAAATGCCATGTAGAATTAATAAAAATCATTAATGGCTAGTAATAGCAAATTTCAATAACCTTAGTTTCTATTTCATTGATCCCACAATAGCCACAAAGTAAGTAATTGACAAGTATATTAAAAACTTTATATCATTTTTACATTTGTACAATAATATTTTTAAAGTAAACAATCACACTGATGATTGGGTACATATGTACAACTTAAAACATCCGAAACAAAAAGACTGTTATAATTGTGGTATTTATGTAATGCAGTTTGCGAAACAAATTTTGAAAAAAGAAATTTGCAATCTATTCAAACAGGCCCAAATGAATACAGAAAAATCCTATAATATTTGCTGTTAGAAAATTCTGATCCCATGCAAGAACGTTGTTTATACTGTGGTAGAACGGACTTAAACAAAACAATTAACAAACATGTAATTTGTGATTGTTGTAACAGATGTATTCATTATGAGTGTACTCTACCCAAAGGAAATGGTATTATTTATTCACAAATTGAAGATAATTTTTATTGCAATTTATGTCAACAATATTTTAATACAGTGCATGATGGAAAAAAAATAAAATATTTTTGTGTTAATACCAAAGTGACTCAATTTTAGATAAGGGGTAAGGAGTACCTATGCAGTAGGTGCATATTCGTCACAACAACTGACTTTAACAAAAACCATTTCTGACATGTGGTTATCTCATTTTTTCATAGTTTCTTTTATTTTACAGTCAATGTCGTACTAATTTATCACTTTGTTAATGTCCAAGTGGCATAATTATAAATAAAGGATACACAACACATGTCTGCCAAGTAATCATCCACTGATTTTTTTAAATATTTTCTTTTATGTGTAACTTTATTATATAAGTTTATACTGCGCCAATGCTAAAGTTGCACAATTATAAATTAGGGGTACAGAGCACTTTAAGAAAGTTTATGTTACAAAACTGTTATTTAAACAGTTTCTGATAAATCATCCCCTGAAGCTAGCTATATCTCCTCGTTGAAATCCAATGCAGACTAACATTGTAGTCTCTAATCTCTCTAATCATTTCATTCCTGATTATATCTTGAAGCCACGTGTTACTCCCAGTACTTTTTTTATAATTTATATTATTTTTATCAAGGTATTAAGTTTATACTGTGTTAATATCAAAGTGGCTCAACTACAAATAAGGGGGACAGAGCACATTTAGTAGGAGTATGTGTTGCAGCTACACTTGACCAACATAAGTTCCGTTTCTGATATGTCATCCCCTGATTTTTTTATAACATATTATTTTTATTATTATCAAGATACTATGTTTGTACCGTGTGAATGTCAAAGTGGTTCAATTACAAATAAGGGGGACAGAGCATATTAAGTAGGAGTATGTGTTGCAGCTACACTTGCCAAACATACGAGGGCGGATCGAAAAGTTTCTAGAACGAGCTAAAAGTTAGCGTTGCGTGGGAATATCGTTCATATATTTTGAAAGCGTGATCTGTCAAATAATTACTGTCAAAATTTCAGTCCAATCGTACATTCAGTAAAACCGTCAGAGTCTACAAAAGTAAACAATTTGTACATTTTTTAAATTATGAACAAAAGCGAGTTTCGTGCAGTAGTAAAGCATTTCATTTTGAAAGGCTTAAATGCGAAAAAAATTAGCTAGAGCTAGACAAAGTTTGTGGTAGGTCTGCTCCTTCCTATGCGACAGTTGCAAACTGGATTGCTGAATTTAAACGCGGTCGATCAAGCGAAGAGGATGCACCACGTTCTGGTAGGCCAGAAACAATTACCGATGAAGAAACTGTCAGAAAAGTCCACAAAATGGAAATGAACGATCGCCGAGTAAATTTGTGTGAGATAGCAAAGGAAGTAGGTATTTCATATGACCGAGTACATCAAAACATGAGAAAGCTCTCTGCAAGATGTGTGCCGCATTTGCTAATAAACGACCAAAAGCTAGTTCGAACGTCCATTTCTCAGCAATTCCTAGACATATTCAAGCGCAATATAAAATATTTTTGCGACGTTCTGTAACTGTAGATAAAACCTGGATACACCACTACACTCCAAAGACCAAAGAACAATCAAAAGCCTGAATAGCACGCGGTGAACCAACTCCGAAGAAGGCCAAGATGATTCCATCAGCTGGAAAGATGATGGTTACCGGCTTTTGGGATTCTCGAGGAATAATTTTTATTGACTACTTACAATATGGAAGAACAATAACAGGCTAATATTATGAGTCGTTATTAGACAGATTGAACAATGAAATCAAAACCAAAAGGCCTCATTTGGCGAAGAAAAAAGTTTTGTTTCACCAAGACAATGCACCTGCTCACAAACAATTGTGGTGATGAAACTGCATGAATAATGATTCGATTCAATCAAACATGCATTGTACTCTTCAGCCTTGGCTCAATGCGAGTTCTTTATGTTTCCAAATCTCAAAAAATGGTTAGTTGAGAAGAAATCATTATCGAATGCTGAAGTCATAGAAGCCGTAAATGGATATTTCGAGAGTTTATATTATTCTAATTTTACCGAAGGAATAAACCGTCTTGAAAAGCGTTGAACAACATATATCGACTCGTAAGAAAACTGTGTAGAAAAATAAATATAATTTTGCCCCCAAAAACTTTCCGATCCGCACTCGTAAGTTCCGGTTCCGATATGTCATCCCCTGATATTTTAAATAATTTATATTATTTTTATCATTATCAAGGTGCTAGGGTCATAACTTGTGAATGTCAAAGTGGCTCAATTACAAATAACGGGAACAGAGCACATTAAGTAGGAGTATGTGTTGGAGCTACACTTGATCAACGTAAGTTCCGTTTTTGATATGTCATCCCCTGATTTTTTTCATAATTTATGTTATTTTTTTCATTATCAAGGTGATACATTCATACCTTGTGAGTGTCAAAGTGGCTCAATTACAAATAAGGGGGACAGAGCACATTAAGTAGGAGTATGTGTTGCAGCTGCACTTCACTAACATAAGTTCCGTTTCTGATATGTCACCCTCTGATTTGTTTACAATTTATATTATTTTTATCATTATCAAGGTGCTAGGTTCATACCTTGTGAATGTCAAAGTGGCTCAATTACAAATAAGGGGAACAGAGCACATTAAATAGGAGTATGTGTTGCAGCTACACTTGATCAACGTAAGTTCTGCTTTTGATATGTCATCCCCTGATTTTTTTATAATTTATATTATTTTTATCATTATCAAGGTGCTAGGTTCATACCTTGTGAATGTCAAAGTGGCTCAATTACAAATAAGATGGACAGAGCACATTAAGTAGGAGTATGTGTTGCAGCTACACTTGATCAACGTAAGTTCCGTTTTTGTTTATCTTCCCCTGATGTTTTTTTATAATTTAAATCATTTTTTTCATTAACAAGGTGCTAGGTTCATACCCAGTGAATGTCAAAGTGGCTCAATTACAATTACGGGGAACAGAGCACATTAAGTAGGAGTGTGTGTTGCAGCTACACTTGACAAACATAAATTCCGTTTCTGATATGTCATCCCCTGATTTTTTTTATAATTTATATAATTTTTTTCATTACCAAGGTGCTAGGTTCATACCTTGTGAATGTCAAAGTGGCTCAATTACAAATAAGGGGGACAGAGTACATTAAGTAGGAGTATGTGTGTTGCAGCTACACTTGACCAACATAAGTTCCGTTTCTGATATGTCATCCCCAGATTTTTTTATAATTTATATTATTTTTATCATTATCAATGTGCTAGGTTCATACCTTGTGAATGTCAAAGTGGCTCAATTACAAATAAAGGGGACAGAGCACATTAAGTAGGAGTATGTGTTGCAGCTGCACTTGACCAACATAATTTCTGTTTCTGATATGTCATCCCCTGGTTTTTTATAATTTATATTATTTTTATCATTATCAAGGTGCTAGGTTCATACCTTGTGAATGTCAAAGTGGCTCAATTACAAATAAGGGGGCAGAGTACATTAAGTAGGAGTATGTGTTGCAGCTACACTTGACCAACATAATTTCCGTGTCTGATATGTCATGGAAAAACGTTGCTAATGTCACACCGGTAACTACATGGTAAAAATCCCGACTCCGAAGGAGGAAGGATTTTACTTAATTTCAGTTTGCTTGAGTGACTTTGCGACGTCGATCCTTAGCTCTCCTTCATAAGGTTATATAATATAATAATATTCTTTATTGTATTAAAGATTTTGCATCTTATTACAATTAATGGGGGTGGGATAAATTTTTACAACTATTTTTACATTATTCACGTAGTTTATCTTGCTTTAATGGAGATAATATGATGATAGAGACGCACACGAACTTCCATACCTTACCCAGGAATCGAACCCAGAACCGCTGGCACGTGAAGTTAATAATAATTAATTTTGTCTTTCTTCAGCCCCTCCAATCCTCCCTTTTAAAAATCTAATCACTACGAAACCTGGAGAATCCCCCCAGCGGTAAGAAAGAAATTTTTATTATTTTTAAAATGATTCAAATATTATATATATATATATATATATATATATATATATATATATATATATATATATATATATATATATATATATATATATAATCAATATTCCTCATCCAATTCCACTTCAATAATCTCAGCATTATTTGCATTTTTTAAAATCTGAAGCCGGTACATAGAATAATCCCTTATTGTTATTGGAAAAATACATTTGTAATTGCAGCTGAGTGTACGTTTTGGGTTTAATTCATTCTCCTGTTAAACAATTAATAACTGCTTTTCCTTGTTTGGACATTTGATTTTTAAACAGTAGTCACTACTGATACTCTCAGATGTTGCACCGAAAAAGGGAAATGAAGTGTTTAATATAAAAACACAATTTTTAAATTTTTCTTTTCCTACAGTTTTCAATACTCTTTCTGGGAATAGATACAAATTCCTAAATGCACACATATCAGTATGTACATATCTTGTCGTATACATTTTCCTATCGTACAAATATGTCTCTTGAAGTTATTGCTAGGGCCTCTATGCTAATTCATTTAATCAACTTGATATGATAGACCTTGTTAAACGCAGCTTTTTACCCCCCTAGCGGATTTTGTTGATATGACGTCATGAATGACGTAAAGATTTCGCTACACTTAACAAGACCATTCCATGCCACAGATCATACACTTTTCTATTTATATCATCTATTTTGTATGTATCGTACATTAAATAATGAAATAATAAATATATTTATTTGAATAATCATAAATTGTGAATTATTTATTATTGAACATATAATATGAGATTTTAAAGAATTTCTTATTTATAACATAAGTACAAGGAAAAGGATTTGCATTATACAGGAAATGATAACAGAAAAGTACAATTGAAAAAATATTTACTTTTCATATATTTTTTTCAAACTGACAGCAATTGATGATAATAAAAAATTCGTATTCCGCCTCTCCTTTTCGATCGAAAACAAAATTGAGTTCGTTGTTTCTCTCTTCAACTAGTTACTAGTTCGTCCAATTTTTTGCTTATATCGTCCAATTTTTGCTACACAAACTGTCACAGAAGAATCTGATGAATACAAAACACTTTTATCTTTGGAACAGTGTCTGTGTGATTCATTTAAAAGAGTGGAAATTCGTGGCAAACGTGGAAACTTTAAACAACTTATGAAAGCTCAGTATGATGCTTCCGTATTAAAAATAGCCAGAAAAACAGCTGAAGAGTTAAAATGGAATAAAACAAAACTTTTACCTCTTACAAGTGATATAGTTCTGTTTAGAGATTATTTAATTAATAAAGGTAAACACTGTGTTACTTGTTTACATCATAAATTTTCATACCCTATTTGGGAACTCCTCGCAGAAGTTTCTGCTTCTCTTGTATTACTTTTTAATAGAAAGTGACCAGGAGAAACTAACAGAATATATTTAAAGAACTATAATTCTAAATAAACTGTCACAAAAGAAACTGATGAATACAAAACACTTTCAACTTTAGAACAGTGTATGTGTGATTCATTTAAAAGAGTCGAAATTCGTGGCAATCGTGGAAGACCAGTGCCAATTTTATAATTCATTGATTTATTTATTAAATATCGTTTGGAGGCGAGAGTTTCGGAGAAGAATGTATACTATTTATTCGGACTAGATAAAGATAAACACGTTCAAGTCGCTGATGTACTTCGGCGTGAATCACTTTTATGTGGAGCTAGGCAACCTCTTCTTTTACGAGTCACAACTTTAAGAAAGCAAGTTGCTACTACTTTGCAATTGTTAGAATTAAACGAGAATGAAATACAGATGTTGACTGACTTCTGGGCCATGACATTCAGATCCATAAAGCCCATTATAGGAAACCGGAATTAACATTACAGTTTTCAAAAGTCTCGAAACTACGTTAAGCCGTTGATAGTGGTGATTTATCGAAATATAGAAACAAAAACTTCGAAAATATTTATATTTTAATACAAATTACAACTGACAGGGAAGCACAGTTCGAATCACATTTTTTAAAATAATTTTTGTTACAATTAAATGCAAAAAAATCAGGACTACAGCATACCATCCTGAATCAACGGTTTAGTGGAAAGGTTTCACAGACAACAAAAGTTTCCTTAAAATCTTGCAGTAATCTAAATGATTGGTACAAGAATTTACCTATGGTATTACTTGGTTTCCGGACTGCTTTCAAAGAGACACTTGATTGTAGTTCGGCAGAATTAGTTTACGGCACAAATGTATGCTTACTAGTTGAATATAGTTTTAAAAAAACAAACTTAGCTAATTTTTTTCAAAATCTTAAACATAGTATGTCCGAAGTAAAAGCTGTTCCTCCTAAAACCTCGAACAAGAAATACTGTTTACATCCTGACCTATTCAAAACATCTCATGTATACATTCAATTCGACGGTATTAAAAAACCCTTACAACCCTCCTACAACGGACCATACGAAGTAATCAATAGAGCAAAAAAATTCACAGTAAATATTAATGGGACCACAGACACTATTGCAATTAATAGACTCAAACCAGCTTATATATAGCCAATATCTCTGTTGTGTTCGGAGTAATGTCAAGAAACCCTGCAACGTTTCTTTAAAAAAAAATTAAGAGAAGCGAAAGTGTTATAATATTTTTAACTACGTTTTTACTCTTTTATTGTTATAATACTTTTCTTGGGAGAATATTCACAAATTATTTTATCTAGACTACTACTACATGGCCTCCCGACCAGGTAAGTTATATATTAGGTTACTATAGTAAAATAATAACATATGTTTTGTTACGAAGTCTGTTTTCGAAAAATAAATTACGTCAAAGTTATTCCTTTTACTTTATTAATACTTTTTACAATTTAAAGATTTGTTAGTGTTATTTTTACACGTATGTTTTGACTAGTGCATCACTCATACATTTAATGTAATAGTTATCTTCAACTACCATAGATTATCCTCATTACATTTTAAACGATGTCGATTTAAGGTGCATTTGCTGGACAATGTTTTTCCGCAATGACAAAGAAATACTTCTCGCAGGCTCATATCTACGTGAGTTTTATAAAGCCTACGAAGATTTATTTTTTAGAAAATATAGCATAGCGTTTATGAATTAATTGTGTAACAGGAGAATGAATCGATTTGACCGTTTCTAGGCAAAGATATTCGCATTTGAAATAGATAAATTTAATATGCCGCGTATGAGATAAATGATACTTCGTCGATCATTTTGTTGTATATTATCAATTAAATTCCACGTTTTGTTTGAAAAACTTTTTATTTGATTGTACGTACATATATATATATATATATATATATATATATATATATATATATATATATATATATATCATCATCTAGGTGTCGTGTCTGGAACAGACGTTGACTAACATATCTCTCCACTCTTCTCTCTTCTCTCTTCTCTGCTTTTCTCGTTAACTCTTCGAAGTTCCCAACTTCCGTAATGTTTATCATTTGTGATACAAAGTTTATTCTCTTTCTGCCTCTTCCCGTTTTACCGTTTATTTTCCCCGTGCACATATCCCATTCAATGTCTTTCTGTCTAACCAAATGCCCGAAAAATTTTAATTGTCTTTTATATATTTCACTTATTAACTGTCTTTTTACTTGTATTTTTTCCAAAACTTCCGTATTTTTTATTTTATTTGTCCACTTAATTTTGAGTGCTTTCCGGTAGAACCACATTTCTGCTGCTTTTAAAAAATTTATATATTTCTTATTTAATGTCCAGCTTTCCGAGCCGTACAATAAAACACTCCAAACAAACGTTTTAATCATTTTAAGTTTTGTTTTCACCGAGATTAGATTATTTGTTAAAAAAAATTGTAGTTCTTCCTCACTTTCGGCCATGAGCAATGTGTCGTCTGCATATCTCAAATTGCTATACATTTTCCCTCCTACATTGATGCCTAAAGCTTCTTTTTCTATTTCTTCGAAAATTCTTTCACTATACAAATTAAACAAGTCTGGCGACATAACACAGCCCTGTCTCATGCCTTTTTCTATCGCTAGATAATCGGTTATCTCATTTTCAATTATTAACGCTGTTAACTGATTAGTATATATGTTTTTTATAATTCTCATATCTTTTTCATCTATACCTATTCCTTCAAGTATACTCATTAGACGCTCGTGTTTAACATTGTCAAAGGCCTTCGTAATATCAACGAAACATATATACATATCTTTGTTTACTTCTATGCATCTTTCCAAGAGTGTCCTTAATGTGAAGATTGCATTCCTTGTTCCCTTTCCACTTACAAATCCTAATTGAACCTTTGATATTTCATTTTTTATTTTATTCCGCATTCTTTCCAAGATTATTTTTTGGAGTATTTTTAGTGTATGGCTTATTAAGCATATTGTACGGTAATGATCACATTCTGTTGCGGATGTCTTTTTTGGTAGGGTTATAAACAAGGATTTATTAATTTCTTCTGGTATATTTTTCTTGTCGTAGATTTCATTTATAATGTCGTGTAATATATCGATTCCTGCTTCTTCTGTTATTTTTATCATATCAATTGTTACTTCGTCTGGCCCAGACGCTTTTTTCCTTGCCATTGAATTAATAGCTGCCTCAAGTTCTTCTTTCATTATTGTTGGCCCATATAGATATTTCCCCTCCGTTTTTATTTCAATTTTAATGTTCCTCGTACTATCCTGGTAAATTTCTCGGATATGCTCGCACCATCTATTCTTTTTTTCTTCCTTGTCCAGCAATATTTTTCCATTTTTATCTTTTATATAACCTCTAGTGTTTATTCTGACTTTTCGATTACAAATAGATTATATTTCTTTGTACACTGCGTCGTTGTTTCTTTTGATCATCTCTTCTACTAGCTCGCATTTACCATTTATCCAGAATTGCTTTGCTTCAATGCACATTTTCTTTATCTGCTTATCCAGGTTATTATATTCGCTTGTATCTTTTAGCATCCTTCTTTTATTCATTAAGTCTAATATTTCTTCCGTCATCCACTCTTGCTTTTTATTTATTTCACCTTTTGTTGTGTTGGTATGTATGGTTTTTATTAGTGTTTCTTTGAAGATTTTCCATTTATCGTTAACATCCTCCGCTTTTTCTATTATTTCTCTCTTCTCTTCGACCGCTTGTTTGATTGATTCTATTTTACCTTCATCCAAGTTTTGTAGTTCTACTTTCTGTTTTATCTGTTTCTTATTCGTTTTTTTTAGTTTTACTCTCATCTCGCATACGATTAGCGCATGGTCACTGCCACAATCCGCCCCCGGGTAGGATCTTGCATTTAATATAAAGTTCTTAAATCTTTTGTTGATTGTAATATAGTCTATCATATTTTTGTGCTCGCCATTTGGACTCTTCCATGTCCATCTTCGTCTTTTTGGTTGTTGGAACCATGTATTCATAATTACTTGTTCATTTGCTTGGCACCAATTTATCCACTTTTCACCTCTACAGTTTTTTATACCCAGTCCATATTTTCCGACAACATCTGTGACTTGCTCTTCTCCTATTATAGCATTTAGGTCACCCATAATAATTTTCATCTCTTGTGTTTTACAATATGATAGCGCAGAATCTAATTGTTCATAGAACTTATCTACCTCTTCTTCCGTATATGAAGATGTTGGAGCATAGGCTTGGATTATAGATATGTTGAAGGGTTTATTTTTTATCTTGACTAGCAGTAACCTATCTGAGATAGGCCAAAATCCTTCTATATAGTTGCTCCATGGATGTAATACTATAAGAGCTACTCCTTTTTCGTGTTTGTTTCCTCCCGAAAATATAACTGTTCCTTCTTTTATATTTAAACTTCCATTTTCTGTCCACCGTGCTTCACATATTCCACAAATCATAATATTTAGTCTTTTCATTTCTAATAGTATATTTTTCAGTTTTCCAGTTTGGTATAAAGTCTGTGTATTCCATGTCGCGATTTTGAGTTTGTCTTGTTTTTTTATTATTAAACCTTTTCTTGTTCTTGAGAGATCCGTTTGTGCTGGGCAAATTTGAACAGTGGTTTGCCGTTGCCTTCTGATCTTCGAGTATTTGCGTTTCTAAAATATTAATCATTTTACCATTACTATGTGCCAAATTCGTTACCATCCAATTGTATCCTAACTGAATTAATTGCTATTTGGTATATTGTATATTAGTGCTTCTATCCCCTTTATCTACTTCTTTGTTCTTAAAAGTCATAACCGGAGTTTTCCCAACTAAATCGATGTTACTTGTTGAATTGGATCTTTTTCTTATATAGTCAAACATAGTATTATTTGCTTTTCCGCTTTCTTTTTTTCCTTTTTTAGTTAATTTTTTAATTTTTTCTGTTGATTCGTGATCAGGAGTACCTTCCCTCTCTGTATCCAGTTCTTTGTCGTCTGATAAATATATCTTTTTCCCTAAACTGGAATCATACATTTCTATTTTTTCCTTGACTTGTCCTTCTTGCGGATTATATCTATTCATTTCTTTGTTGAATTCTTCATTTGTAAATATCTTATTCTGTTCTACATAAGCCTCTTTGTCCTCCTCTCTTGCTTGTTTGTCTAAGTTTCTTTTTCTTTTTTTATTTTATATTTCATCCTTTGTTAGCTCTTCTTCTATATATATGCGTGTATTTTTAACAGCTTTTTATTCTGCAAGATTTGAAGTTTTCTTCTCCATGTTGTTAGCCCCGCTTTAATTGGTCTCATTTTCCCAGTATTCTTTCCCATTCTCACGACAAAATCAAATTCTTCCGGTCTAATATTCAGATTCATTCTCCCATTAAAAAGATCCAAAATTACTTTTTTCAATTCCCAATAGTTCTTTTCAGTCTCTTGTACTCCAAATATAACGATATTTCGTCTTTTTTTCTCCTTTAAGATTTCTTCTAATTTCCGTTCATGTTCGCTGACTTTTTCTCTTATTGCGGCATTTTCTTTTTTCATTTCATTAAAATGTTTATTTATGTTTTCATTTAGTTTATCACTCTGCTCCACATACTCTTCTTTTACTCCTTCTTTAGTGTACTAAGCATTTCCTTTAACTGTACTTCCATATTCTATACTCAGCTGGCCGATTGTATTGATCTGACTTACTGTGTGTGACGAGTTTACATGTGCTGGTCTGCTGGTTCTTGCTGCACGATTATTGCCTTTATGCAGGGTGACACTACACTTTTATTTTACCCGTTTGCACTACTTTACGTCTTGTTACTCACTAATTTTTTAGCGTATATTTATCTGCATGCAGTTAGTTACACTATACACTAGTTTTAAATTTTTAAAATAAAATTTTAAACTTATTTTTATCTATTTATTCGCGCTGTCAAAAGTTGCTTACTGTATCTTAAACACAAAACTCTAGGTGTTTAAAAAATACTGTAAAAGGCACGCAGATATAGAAAAGAACGAAAAAGCAGACCAGGCAGCGAAAGAAGCAATCAGCGATGAAGAAATTAGGCACATTCCAATACCAATAAAAGACATCTTAAAAAATATAAAAATAAAAATAAGAAAGCACTGGTAAAACATCTGGATAAACACGACTAATAATAAACTAAGAAATATCAAGTCCAAAACCGAAAAGTGGGTAAACGTCCAAAATCGAAGGGATCAAACAAAAATCACCCGATTAATAATGGGACATTCCAACCTCACTCATAAATATCTAACACAGAAAGCAGATCCTGAAAAATTCGAGACGTGTAGACTACAAATAACAATAGAACACATATTAATACATTGCCCCAAATATGCTACACAACGAACACTGAACAACATCCCACCAACCCTACAAGACGCACTAGGACCAGACACAAATAACCTCTATCGAACTATTCAATTCTGCAAGGACATCAACATTTTCACAAATATATAATCAAATGTAGTGTATTATTTAACTACTGTTCCGGGCACTAATAATCCCAGCAGTTGATGTACCCTTAAATATTCAATTAAAAAAATACTGTAAAAAAATTTAAGGGCATAATGTACAGACCAAAGTAAGTAAAAAATCTTTATCAACATAGGACTGATTTTCTGTTCCGAGAAAAATCAAAAAAACTGACAAAGATAGTGATCGAAGAAAATTTTATCCATGTCGGTATATAGACTATAAAAAACAATAAAATTTTATATGAAACGTTTTTTTTCAATTTCTAATAGTTACGAAGTTATTTGAAAATATTGACCAAGGTCGCCACAGCATTTAACATAGTACAAATATTTGATTTAAAAAAAAACAAAAGCTCATCTAAGATTACCTCTGAAAGGTAAACAAAAAATCCCATTTAAACAAAGTCATAACTTTTATAGTTTTCGAGATAACAGATTTAACCCCGTAAAAACTCATTTTTCACTCTCAAATCTCGGAAACTGGAAAATCGGTCCCATGTTGATTAAGCTTTTTCACTCATTTTGGTCAGTACTATATGCCCTTAATTTTTTTATAGTATTTTTAAAACACACTGTAAATGTATGTATATATATATATATATATATATATATATATATATATATATATATATATATATATATATATATATATATATATATATATACAGTCATGTCCGACTATAACGAACCCGTTTATAGCGAACTCACGGCTATAACGAACTTTTTGGGCAAGCACAAACAACAACCCATATGCACATAATATTTTTTCCCCTTTATAACGAACTCTGTTATAACGAACGTCCGCTTAAAGCGAACCATTTCTTTGTCGCTAGCATGTAAACATTCCGCCTATAACGAACTTGCTTAGTTATCGCACCTCTCACTAGATGCGAACTTGCCCAGATGCAAGAACAGGACGAACAAAGCGATGATGAGGATGTGTGTACCAATGATAGTGTTTGCATTGCAATACTTATGGGGTTATCACACGTATGCACGTATCTGCAACCTGTCAAATATTTTCTGCAACTTCAAGCGTTTCGGCAACTTTTGACGTGTGATAGTGCGACAATTTTCCTGCAACTAGTTGTACATCTTGTTCGAAAACTAGTCGCACGTATCTGCAACTATCAAGATACGCATGCGTAGTAAAAGGGCGTAGGGAGCAAAAATCCCTAAACTGTTTGACATTTGTTTGTAAACAGCTGGTAAACAAATTCGAGATATTTAAAAATGCCTGGAGGAGCTGGAGTTAAAATAAAATCAGACGATTTTTTTCAAAGTCTGATTGATCTCGTAAGAAAAGAAAAAGCTCTGTGGAATACGAGACATCCATATTTTAAATAACGTAGTAGAAGCTAATAATTTGTTGTTCATTTCTGACATTATTCGTCTAAATACATATAAATGATTCAAACTTTAGAAAATAACAACAGGAATTAAATATCATGTGTACCAACATCGAGACTAAAAAAAATTTATATTTCTTGCAACTTTGCGTACGTCTGATAACGTAGGTTGCAAGTTGCAGCAACTGTTGTCAAAACAGTTGCAGATACGTGCATACGTCTGATACCCCCTTTACGATGGCCGAGGTAGAAAAGACTGTTTCTGGTATTCGTAATTATTTACAACAAAAGCAGGCCCCACAAAAGATTTTGAATCAATTTGCTGATGTTGAAATGTATTTAAACGAATCTTTTATTGCTTGTCAATCTATGCAATGTAAAATTACAGATTTTTTAAAAAAAGAGTAGTGTAGTTACCTTCAGCACGCATACATATTACAGCACTATTCAATCATTGTATGTATTATGTACTGTTTGCTTTTAATATGTATTATATACTGTTTATATTTTTAATAAAAAAAAACACGAAGTTACTTCTTTTCTTTTATTGCGAACCTCGGATATAGCGAACTGTTCCTAATGACAAGTAAGGGTTCGTTATAGTCGGACTTGACTGTATATATATATATATATATATATATATATATATATATATATATATATATATATATATATATATATATAAGTTACCGCTGTCCAAATCGCTGAATTGCAGTTCGCAGGCGTCGAACCCGACACCTGCGTTTCCCGTTTCCAGCTTATAGATTTTAGTGTAGTTACAAGTCAGTCAGAGTTTAGAATCCATACAATAAACATTAGAATAGAATAAATGCAATAATTCATTAAATAAACAATAATTTTTATGTGTAAAAATAATAGTTTTTGGCATATAATAAACTCACAATAAAAACCCTTCTTAAAAACAATATTTCGGATCCTCGAAATATAACTGGCGCAGTCTTAAAGAATTTTTCGGGAGAATTTTCACATCGCGTGAAACTCGTGTTCGTGTCATCGATCTACCGAAAACAACTACAACCCCAGGGAGAAGAAGCGACTACGTTCAAGTGCAAGACCACCCAGTTCCTTCATCTGCGAGTGAATATCGACGACGAAAGGACAAGGCGCTGCTGAACACAGACCTGACCGGGAATCAACGCACCCAATGGACAAATTTCTTCTGTTATTATGAGTACACACATGTCACACAACTATCAGTACCATTCTGACTCACATACATGATCGGATACACAATTAAACCCAGAAACTTCCTCTGATTCCGAGTCCACACTCGTAACTTCCAAACATTATAAAAGTAAACGTAAAACAAAAAAACAAAGCAAAAACACCACAAGAAGCAGCAGCAGGATCAGTAGTACAGGTTGTAAGTCTTGGAAAACATTATCTTGACATGATCCCAGATTTCTATGGTGATAGTGAATTAGAATCCCACTTTCTTCAAATTTGCGAAAAATTAGTCAACAAATTTTATATTTTGGTTGACGAAGCAGATTTTCAAAATAAGTACCTTCTGTCGAGCATTTTAGCTAAAATAAAAGGTGATGCCGCAGTAAACATCGCCAGTAGCACAATAAGTAAGTGGGCAGACGTTAAACAAGCATTATTAAACGCCTACTCAGATAAACGAAATTTATACACGCTAAGTATCGAATTAACCGAATTGCGACAAGGCAACGAAACGGCATTCGAATTTTACAATAAAATTCAGGACATATTAAACCTCCAAATTTCTTACATCAGTAATCACAGTTTAGCACTTGCTACGCCTTATCTAACAGAATATTGTCAAAGTTATGCTTTAAGAATTCTCCTCCAAGGACTAAAAGATCCTCTAGAAACTCTTATGAGAAAAATGAATCCCAAAAATATGAACACCGCGATAAACATGCAAACAAACGATTTCCAGTTAGAAACGCACAGTCGTCCACAATATCATTAAAATATCACCCATAATCAACACAAACAGAAACAAATAATTCACAATACACAAAATAGATAACCACAATATCCACAACTGATGTACAGGTGTCTCATTTTCGATGTTTTTTTAAGGTATCTCGGGTAATATTAACGATAGAGCAAAACCGTTTGCACATTCCAGGGTCAATTTTTTGAGAAAAGTTTAATAGTCACCACAGGAATTTTCGATCTTCATTTGTTTCTGAGCTACAGGCAAAAACTCGTTTTTCGTTCATTTTGAAAATATATCATATTTTATTTATTATGATAGTTTGAGAAAAATTGTTTTTACAAAAATTTTACTGTTTTTTAGATAGAATAAAATGGCGTAATTAGATTTTTTGAAAACGTAATAATACTCGAGATATAACATAAACTTATGATTTTTTTAAATGGGAATCTATGTTGAAAATAGTATCGTCTTTTTGCTTAATTCATAAGCTTTCCAATGATATATAACAAGTTTACATTCTTTTTTTTAAACATTAATAAAAGACAAATTATTAATTTATTGGGGTGAAAATATTGGAAATTATTAAGAAACAAATGAAAAAATTTAATACAGATCATCATTTGTTTATTTTGATTCTATATCTATTAATTGTGTTCTCCAAATTATTCTTAACCAATTATTTTCGGGTTAGTTAAGTTACTCTTTATCTACGTTAAGTTTGCTTTGACACAATCCGAAATAAATGGTTTAATACTTTGAAGTAAATAAATTGAAAAAATAGTAAAATTGAAACAAATACTATTAGAAATATGCAAATGATTATCTGTAAGAGATTTTTTCGTTTGTTTCTTAATAATTTTCAATATTTTCACCCCAATAAATTAATAATTTGTCTTTTATTAATGTTTAAAACAAAAGAATGTAGACTTGTTATATATCATTGAAAAGCATATAAATTAACCAAAAAGACGAGACTATTTTCAGCATAGGTTTCCATTAGTTTGTGTTATATCTCGCGAATTATTAAGTTTTAGAAAAAATCTAATTACGCCATTTTATTGAATCTAAAAAACGGTAAAAAGTTTATAATAACAAATTTTCTCTAACAATAATAATAAATAAGATATGAGATATTTTCAAAATGAGCGAAAAACGAGTTTTTGCCTGTAGCTCAGAAATAAAAGAAGATCGAAAATTCCTGTGGTGACTATTAAACTTTTCTCAAAAAGTTGACCCTGCAATGTGCAAACGGTTTTGATCTATCGTTAATATTAGCCGAGATACCCTAAAAAAAAACATCGAAAATGAGACAGCCTGTACAGACCATATCCACACATCAACCCAATTTTTAAACCTACCACCAATCAATATCCTAATCAATTTCCGAATCAATAAATAAGGACACCTTACACACCAAATCAATTTCCCTCAAATCAAGGAAATAAAACATTTAATAACCAATCCCAAATTGTTTTCAAACCAAATCCCAATTATAAAGCCCCCAAGCCTACGCCTATGTGTGTCAGTACTAAACAGCACCTAGACAGTCAACGGCACCCAGGCCAGGAACGAGCCAGTACCGTCCGCAACAATTTTATAACACGCAAAACAGACCGAATTTCATAGCGGAAGAATTATTTAACACTGAAATTGACAATATTGAAGAACAAAATCCCTATTATTATGTAACTGATCCTAACCCTGAATATTGTGTAACTGATCCTAACCCTGAATATTATGTAACTGAACCAAATTCTGACGATACGAACGAGTTTTTTCCGATAACAGCCTCGGAACAAACGTCGAATTAAGAACGTAATACACAACCATAAGTGAATAACCATTTGTCATCTACCTAGAATTTAATTTGAAAGCTTTAATAGATACAGGAAGCACACGTTTCTTTATAGACCAAGATATTGCACAAAAATATTTCAAAGAAAAAATCAGAAATGATCCTTTCAAAATTACAACCGCGAACGGAACATCATTAGAGAATTTTAGCATTATAATACCTGCCTCCAAATTATTTAATTTTTTTAATTTATGACTAGACAACTTGAAAATTTTAAATGCCATCCCTACTCAAGAAATAAAGATCCACTACCACAGAATACTTCCAAAATTTAATCATATTAAAACACCTCCAAAATCTGAAAAATTTACCAAAATATTTGTTGTTATTGTTATTGAGAGGAGTGAATCGTGTCATTGCCTCTCTTACTTTATAAGGTGTTTAAAGTGATAAATACTGTGAATATTTAGTAAAAACTTAAGTGATACATTTCTTTGTAGTATCGGTTTAATTTGTACAATTGTGCATAGTACTAAAAGTTAGTATGAAAGTAGAATTTGGTGAATTTAGTTTTTTCTCATAAAAGATAGTTTTTTTAATCTAACTTTCAATTAACATGTGTGCGACGCGCGAATACGCTTGTCTAGTGAAGTGACTTTGCGCAGTCTTTACTTAAAAAACCAGGGACTATCAAACAATTGACAATGAGCGCGGAACAATCGGACGATGAACCTAAATCATGTTTCAAATGTAAAGTGGAACTTGAGAGTGACAAAATTATAGGTTGCGAAGGATCGTGCAAACATTGGTATCACCTAAAATGTGCGAGAAATAAAGAAAAAGATTTTACAATAATAAGTACGTATAAGGGATTCAAATGGTTTTGTGATAATTGTGAAGAGAATTTAAACTTAATAAAAAGAGAAGTTAAAAAAGCAGTTGAGGTAGCCATTAATAAATGTACCTAATTTAGAAATTGCATCGATGAAAGAAATGTTAATAACTTTAACCAATAAAAAGGTGGATAATGTTGTATCACAAGATACAACATATGCAAAAACATTGGTAAAAAACAATCCTGTGGTAGTCATCAAACCGAAAGTGGAACAGAAATGCGAACAAACAAGAAAAGAAATACGGCAAACTATTAAACCATCAGATCTATCAGTAGGAGTAAATTCAATCAAGAATAGTAGAAACGGCGGTATAATAGTATCTTATGAAAAAGAAAAGGATATAAATAAATTAGAGAACGAAGTTTCCAAAAAATTGGGACAAAAATATGAAGTTAGGGTACCTAATTTAAAAAACCCTTTAATAAAAATTGTTGGAGTCACTGAAAGCTTTGAAAATGATCAAATAATTGACTGTTTAAAGAAACAACATTTAATGATTACAGAAGATTCACTACTGATCATTAAAACTAAATGGGAGCGTAATAAGATGTTCAATATAGTAGTAGAAGTAGATCCTAAAACTTATATGAATATAATGAAGGAGTCAAGAATAAAAATTGGGTGGGATAGTTGTAAAGTGTTTGAAGAATTTAACATTATGAGGTGCTATAAATGTATAGGGTATGGTCACAAAGCTGTTAATTGTACAAATAAAATTACATGTAGTAAATGTGGTGAAAATCACAAATATAATGAATGTACCTCTCAGAACGAAAAGTGTGCAAGTTGTATAAAAGCAAATAAAGATTTACAATTAAATTTTAATACTGACCACATTGCTTTAGACAGTAACTGTGAGGTGTATAAAAAAATCATTAAGAGCCAACAAAACAAAATATATATATATATATAGCAATTATAGGATATAAAAGGCTCTCATAATATTATTTGTTTAAATGCCCAAAGTTATTATTGAAATTAATAATCTACTAAATACAGAGAGATCATTAATAGTTTGGCTAACAGAAGCAAGAATAACACCAGAAATTGAAGAATCTGAACTTGGTGTAAAAGGATATAATCTGGTGCGGTGTGATTCTACATCAAGACATACGGGAGGACTGATACTATTTGTACGGTCAGATTTAAATTTTACAGTCTGTGAAAATTTTAGTGAACAAAATTGTTGGTGGTTACTTTCTATTACGTTTAACTATAAAAGTTTAAATTATTTATTAACAGCAGTGTACCGTTCTCCAAGTACTAGTTCAGCGGCCTACATTTCGTTTTTAGACACTTGGTTTACAAAAAAATAAACTAGTAATAAAACAATTCTTCTAGTGGATGATATTAATATAGACTGGCTGGATAAAGAAAATTTCTAAACTAATAGAATTAAAAGTGTGATAGACTCGAATCGATAAAAACAATTGATTAATAAACCAACGCGTATTACAAATACATCTCGAACTCTGGTGGATTATGGAATATCTAATTTACATTTCAATACCAGGCATTGAGAATTTAAATAAAAATGTAATAAAAATATATAAAAACATAGATACTAATTTACTCTCTGAAAGTCTTATAAAATGCAACTGGATATATGAGGTAACAGATATTACTCAGTATTTTGATAATTTATACAATAATTTAAAAATGTGCTATTTAAATTGTACACAAAATATAACTAAAAATTACAAATGTAATAAAGGTTGGTTTAATTTTACAGTAAAAAATGCAATAATGGAAAGAGACTTGGCATACAAACGTTTTACCTTTACTAATAGTAATGTATATTGGAATGTATATAAAAATAAAAGAAATATTGTTAGTAAAATAATTAAAGAAGAGAAACAGAGGTATTATTGGAACAAAATAGATAAATGTAAAGGAAATTCTAAGGTAATGTGGAAAACATTAAAAGGTTTAACATCTATAAATACCAAAGACAGCAATATTAAATCTGTTATATGTAATAACATTAATTACGACAATGTATCTGAAATGGTTAATATATTTAACAGTTATTTTGTTAATAGTGTTAAGGCCATTGTACAATCTATTCCAGTGGATTATAATATTAATTCAAAAAGTTTGGATATTCCATGTTCTATTAACTTTAGTTCTTTCTCATCTATTCATATACACGAATTAAAAAACATAATTTTCTCTCTTAATAATTCAGGTAGCAGTGATGAATTACATTCACAAAATTTTAAACATAATTTTCACATAATTGGTTATCTCATATTAAATTATATCAATATGTCCTTACACTCGGGTATTGTACCAGATAAATTAAAATATTCTGTTGTTATTCCTACACAAAAAGTAAAGGGAACGGTTAATGTTGAAGAATATAGGCCAGTTAATATGCTACCCACCATTGAAAAAATACTTGAAATAGTAGTGTATAAACAACTCTTAAATTATTTGAATGAAAATAATATTATAGTCCCTGAACAGTCTGAATTTAGAGCAGTTGACTTTTGTGAAACTGTACTCTATTACCTGTTAAATGAATGGAAAATTTCAATTGATGATGGAAATATAATATGTGCTGTTTTCCTTGATTTAAAAAGAGCTTTTGAAATTGTAGATCGAGATATTTTAATTGCAAAAGTAAATATATATTGAATTAAAGATAAAGCTTTGGACTGGATTCAAAACTACTTGATGGGAAGAACTCAAAGTGTCAAACTTAATAATGTTTATTCTGATGAATTAAGTAATGAATTAGCAGTACCACAAGGAAGTGTCTTAGGACCACTGCTTTTCCTACTATACATAAACGATCTACCAAGTGTTTTAAAATCTGGTAAAATACATTTTTTTATTTGCTGATGACACTCTCATTTATATGGAAGGAGAAGACATTAATAATTTAATCATGCACATTAATGAAGAATTAGATCACATTTCAAGTTGGTTAAATTACAATAAACTGAAATTAAACCTTCATAAAACAAAAGCAATGCACATATATCCATCACAAAAAATTATCGAAAGTAATATTAAAATTATGATGAATTCACGTGACGTAGACGTGGTAACTGAAATAAAATACTAAGGGGTCATAATAGATAGTAAATTAAAGTTTGATAAGCATGTTGAATATACTTGTAAAAAAAAATCCAAAAAAATAAACTATTTATCACGAATTTCTAAAAACTTATCTACTTGGAGTAAAATTACAATATATAATACCAGTATTTTGCCGCATTTTATATACTGCTCAACGATTTTGTTTATGTGCAATAAAACAGAAATAGATAAATTGCAATAGATTCAAAATAGAGCCATGAGGGTAATACTAAAATGTAGTAAATATATTAATATTGAAAATATGCTAGACTCAGGATGGCTATGTATTAAAAAAATTGTGGAATATGTTTTAATAGCTATACACAAAATGTTAAATAATAAGTTACCACAATATCTGATTAAGAATATTACTCATGTCATGTGACGCCGTTCCTGCTGGTGGTGGATCCGGTGTCGGCATGACCTTGCTCTATTAAAAAATAAAAACCAAACCCTTCCTTAGTGACTGTGACCGTCGGTGCTTCTTTCGTGTCTGTGACACGGCAGCGAACACGTAAGTACCAAGACAACTACTGATTTTACTGTGAAATTATAAATGATTTAAATCGCTAGCAAATTGAAACGAAGTTCCCAAAACGATGAAGCTAAGTTACGAACTCACCAACTAACTCTTCGGCGTCGGAGACTCCAGAAAAGCCACCAAGTGAACTCTCGACTGGAGGTCAGTGTTCTGCGTTCAGGAGAGGCTGTACTCTCGACCGAGTTGAACACAAAACTGCTTCTACAGTTGTGTGCTGCGTCTTTTATACCGTAAAATTATGAGAAGGGGTGAATCCGGATGAAACCGGTTTTATCAAAAAGTGGGAGAAGCAGATGTCGCTGGTAATTTTTCAATAAAAATTATTTTCCCAAAATTTCTATAAATTACCCTACGGTCACAGTTTTATGTTCTAGATCATACAACAACATGTTATATTTTATAAATCGCTTTTTACAAAAATATAATTCATAACACAAACGTCAGCGCGCCTAGTGACAATCATTTCTACTACGCGCTGTCAAGAATGTGAAACTAGATTACATGTGCCTAAATATCAATATGATTAATACAAACAGTGAAAACTCTATACAATGCATCGATTACAGGTAAGTGTCATATACAACAATCTTTAACATAGATATATTCAAATTAATTTACTTTTAGTTCAACCAAGTGTGTGTAAAAGTTTCGCCGGTGTCAAAGTGATGTTACATAGAACACAAGTACGTATATCTTACAATAATGGTTTTACAAGTATGAAAACATTTGCGTATGTTGTAGCTAATACTCTTGTTCAACAATGTACCACTGCTGAATGTATAATGCATTTGAACGCGGCAGTAACAGTAGCAACGTCAATGATCAGATCCGGCTACACCAGCTTTTGCCGGGCCGTTGGATACACAATAGTTATGGAGTTAATCAGGCCTACAGAGGTACTATCATCACAGTCAATGATGTACATAATTATGCTACGCGCAGTGCTAATATGTTATATGTGTGTAAAACAAATAAAGTAAGAACTAGTATGTCTATATTTCATAAAGGTTTAATATTGTACAATAAATTACCTTCTGTTGTCAAAGAGGCAAAATCAGTACGAGAATTTAAAGTTAAAATTGAACAATTATTGTAAATATTTATATGTAATTTATCACGATACCATTTTCATATTATGCATGTATCTTTGTATTTATTTTGTAATATTGTAGCGTAATGCTGTTAATAAAGAATTAATATTATTATTATTATTAATAATAATAATAATAATAATAATAATAATAATAATAATAATAATAATAATAATAATAATAATAATAATAATAATAATAATAATAATAATAATAATAATAATAATAATATTAATAATATTAATAATAATAATAATAATAATAATAATAATAATAATAATAATAATAATAATAATAATAATAATAATAATAATAATAATAATAATAATAATAATATAGAAAAAGGTAAAGCATTTATATCGGAAACCAAAATAAATAATTTAATCGTTCCAGAAGGTCTAGCAAAAATCGAAAATAATGAAATTATATACCCGATTATAAACGCAGGCGAAAACGATGAAATTATAAGTACACTACATAATGACAAAGAAATCAGTACCAGAGATGATAAGAAACCTACAATTATTATGGATTACAATGAAACCAAAGGCGCTGTAGACACACTTGATCAACTTGTTGCTACATATAGTTGTAAGCGAAAAACAAATAGATGGCCGGTGATAATTTTTTATAACATTCTTGATATTTCCGCGTATAACGCATTTATTTTATATACATCTGTAAATCCGGAATGGAATAAAAATAAACTACATAAAAGACGAATATTTTTGGAACAACTTGGAAAGTTACTTATAAAACCTTACGTAGCTTCTAGAACACATATGCCGAGAAATCAAGAATCAAGTACTATGGTACGAAAGATGCAAGAGCAAAGTCAAGGCGAAACATCAGGCATATCCACAGCAGCGATGAGATGTGCTAAACGTGCACGTTGTAAATTCTGTCCATCTAAGAAAGATAATAAGACAAATATGTTGTGTGCCTGTTGTAATAAATATATTTGTAAATCTCATGTTACATATTATTGTCCTGATTGTAACAAAAATTAAAATCTAAAAATTCTTGTCGAATAATTTTTCTTTAATTTTGTGAAAATATATTTTTGTCCAATATTTTATTTAACATATTGAATAAAATGGTCAAATATAATAAATATTTAATTATTTTTATCCTATCATATGTTTAACAAATCCCTGAATATTGATAATATGACTCGGGTCTTATAGACCCGAACGTAACAAGTGTATAGTAAATACGAACAGAACACTAGGGTTAAATGTTTCAACAGTTTTATTGCAATATTCCATAATTTGGTGACTAACAGAGTACTGGTGCTTAATATGGTTATTTAATTTATATAGATTTTCTTTTAAATGTTTTAAAAATTTTGTGTATCGGTTATCATGTTCTGCATTTAAGTTGCCTGTTATTGATTTTATAACAGATCCTAAACCGTTTAATATTCCTCGCTTTGTTCTAGGGTGCGTAGATAAATGGCTAATTTTCACATTAATATTATTTTTCAGGTACTCTATTATTTTATTGTTATCAAAATCTGCAGTAATAGTGTTATCTGCGCTGATAGTGCGTTTGAGATTTGTGTGTTTCGTTTTTTGTAACTTTGCATGCCCAAGGTTAATTGTCAGTAGTTCTGGGTTTAGGGTAATGTCTTGGATATTTATTCCAAGTGTATGCGTGAAGTAGAGAGACCTGGAATAGCCGGATATTTATTAATTAATTTTGTAGGTCTCTTTAAGTTTGAAAGGTGAATTTTGGATTGTTTTTTATCATTATTTTCCGTGGCAATTTCTGCAGTTTTTAAATTTTGTTAATCTTTTTAATTTTTTCCTTTTTGAATTTAGGGTTTTTCGTTTTACTTTTTTTGTTTATTATGAACGTAGAGTGTTTCGGGTATGTCGGGAAGTTCATCGCGATTTTCGTTTAATTTAGTAATAATTTTGGCTTTATCTGTCTGCAATTTGTTATTTATATTTTTATAAACTAATTTTGTTTTTTCCTTGTGTTTCTGAATGTAATCTTGTATTATCTGTTTCTCAAGTTCTATATTGAGTGGGGAGTTTGTATCTAAATGTCCGTTAATAATTTCGACTGGTTTTAAATTTGTCGTGTTATGATTCGTATTATTATAAGCCAGGATTGCATAATTTACTTTATCTTTTATTAGTTCATTTTTGAAATTTCCTTGTCAATTGAATAAATGGATGTGCTCTATCAAAGTTGAATGAAAGCGTTCGACTAACCCGTTGGAATTTGGGTTTTGTGAGCAAATGAAATGAATTTCGATTTTATGCAGGCTTAATAATTCTTTTATGACATTGTTTTTGAATTCGATTTCATTATCTGCTACTATTAATTTGGGCATACCGTGGTGTGAGAAAAATCTTGTCAATTTATTAGCAATTTCTATAGCATTTGTTGATGTAACTTTATATTTAGAAAAAGCGTCAATTATAGCTAGGAATTTGGTGTTTTCTAGAAAGAGTGTGTCAATGTTGATTATGTCCAATGGTTTATTGGGAGTAGGAGTAATATTTAGTTTTGGTTTGATAGAGTTTCTTTCATATTTAGCAGCTAAGCAAATTTCACATCGGTTTATATAGTCTGTGATGGTCTTTAGCTGGTTCAGCCAATATCGTTTTTTAATTTAAGTGTGAACTTCATTTATTCCGCGATGGGTCTTACCTTCGTGGAAGTTTTTTATTACTTGTAGGATTTTATCATTTTCCTCTACGTCTATTACTTTTATGTTGCTTTTGACAAATTTATTTCTGAATGTTTGAAATATTTTTGTAGTACGTTACTAAATTTCTCATAAATAGGTGTGTCGAAGTATAGGTAACATTTCACCTTTGGTGTAATATATTCTTTTATGAAGTTTATTGTATCCTGTTCGAAATCTATTTCAGAAATTTGGATATGAATTCTCATTTTATCACAATAAAATTTTTGGTTTAGAAAAGGAGTGTTTAACCTGTGATATAAAAATTTGATTTTTACCAAAATTTACAGGTGATTCAGTGATTGTTATACATACAATAGGGTGTTCGGGCTTCGAGTGATTGTTTGATCAGTTTCGGGATCATGCTGTTCGTCTTCGTCCAGGTCTACAATTAAGGATTGTTTGTCATTGTCGGGGTTGGATTCAGTATCATTAAACTTTTCGATGAGATCGAAAAGACTGTGATTCTGGGTCTAAAGTGTTTACGTTTAATTCAATGCGTGATAATGCGTCTGCATTTTTGTTTACAGAGCCTTTTTTATGAATAAGTTTATAATCCGTAAATTTCTAGCTTGAGTTGCCATCTCATTAATTTTGAATGGGGTTCTTTCAGTGAATGTAAGTATAATAAAGGTTTGTAGTCGGTTATGATATTCAATTTTCTACCATACAGATAGTGTCTAAATTTTTGGGTAGCCCACACGACGGCAAGTAATTCTTTTTCGATTGTGCTATAGTTTATTTCTGAGCTATTTAGTGTTCGACTCGCGTAAGCGATGGGTAGGTTGGATCCTATGGGTCCTTGTGAAAATATAGCATCGATGGCATATTGGCTTGCGTCTGCTGTCAAGTTAAAGGGTTTCTTACAGGCCGGGTATTGAAGGATGGGTTCGTTTATTAGGACATTTTTGCAGGTGTTAAAGCAATTAATGTATTCGGGGTCATTGTATTTAATAGTTGCATCTTTTTTCAAATATTTCGTGAAGGGTTTAGTAAGATCTACAAAGTCTTTAATAAACTTCCTGTAATAGCCTAACATTCCTAGAAATGCTTTGATTTCTGTGGCTGTTTGTAGGATGGGGTAATTTTTGATAGCATGGATCTTGTCCGGATTGGGTTTTACACCATCTGGAGTTACTACATGGCATAAATATGAGACTTCTGTGCGTAAAAATTCGCACTTATCCGGTTGAATTTTGAGATTAGCTTCTTGTAAACGATTAAAAACTCATTTTAAATTTTGAATGTGCTCTTGTAGAGATGTACTAAAAATTATTACATCGTCGAGATATACGAGACTAATTTCGTTGGTTAAATTTCGAAGAACGTTGTCCATCACTCTCTGAAAAGTGGCTGGTGCGTCCTGTAATCCAAAGGGCATTCTTAAATATTCGAAATGTCCATTTTCTGTGTTGAAGGCAGTTTTTTGTATGTCGAATTCACTCATTTCAATCTGGTGAAATCCTGACGCTAAATCCAAAGTTGAAAAATATTGGCATATACCAAGTTTATCTAATAGTGTGTTGAAGTTAGGTATTGGATATTTATCATCGATTATCTTCTCGTTTAATTTCCGATAGTAAATTGCGAGTCTCCATTTCTTTTTTCCAGATACTTCTAATTTTTTTGGTACGATCCAAACGGGGGATGACCAAGGGGAATGAGAGGGACGGATAATATTCTGATTTACCATTTTCTGAATTTGGGATTCCACTTCTTTGCTGTGTACGTCGGGGTATCTATATGTTTTTGCATATACGGGAATTTCGTCTTTTGTACGTATGGAATGTTTCATTTCGTTTGTAAAGATTAGTAGCTTATCGTTCGTATGAAAGATATCTGAGTACTCGCTCAGCAATTTTTTATCTCACGTTTCTCTTCGCTATTCATGTAGTTAGTTCTAATGTTATTCATGTCTAATTTATATTTCGTTTCATTTTGAATAAAACTTATATTATTAATTTCAAAGCTATTTATTTCCTGGATTTGTACCCAATCTACACAATTTATAATTTCATCGTTTTCGCCTGCGTTTATAATCGGGTATATAATTTCATTATTTTCGATTTTTGCTAGACCTTCTGGAACGATTAAATTATTTATTTTGGTTTCCGGTATAAATGCTTTACCTTTTTCTATATTATTATTATTATTATTATCATCATTATTATTATTATTATTATTATTATTATTATTATTATTATTATTATTATTATTATTATTATTATTATTATTATTATTATTATTATTATTATTATTATTATTATTATTATTATTATTATTATTATTATTATTATTATTATTATTATTATTATTATTATTATTATTATTATTATTATTATTATTATTATTATTATTATTATTATTATTATTATTATTATTATTATTATTATTATTATTATTATTATTATTATTATTATTATTATTATTATTATTATTATTATTATTATTATTATTATTATTATTATTATTATTATTATTATTATTATTATTATTATTATTATTATTATTATTATTATTATTATTATTATTATTATTATTATTATTATTATTATTATTATTATTATTATTATTATTATTATTATTATTATTATTATTATTATTATTATTATTATTATTATTATTATTATTATTATTATTATTATTATTATTATTATTATTATTATTATTATTATTATTATTATTATTATTATTATTATTATTATTATTATTATTATTATTATTATTATTATTATTATTATTATTATTAATAATATAGAAAAAGGTAAAGCATTTATACCGGAAACCAAAATAAATAATTTAATCGTTCCAGAAGGTCTAGCAAAAATCGAAAATAATGAAATTATATACCCGATTATAAACGCAGGCGAAAACGATGAAATTATAAATTGTGTAGATTGGGTACAAATCCAGGAAATAAATAGCTTTGAAATTAATAATATAAGTTTTATTCAAAATGAAACGAAATATAAATTAGACATGAATAACATTAGAACTAACTACATGAATAGCGAAGAGAAACGTGAGATAAAAAATTGCTGAGCGAGTACTCAGATATCTTTCATACGAACGATAAGCTACTAATCTTTACAAACGAAATGAAACATTCTATACGTACAAAAGACGAAATTCCCGTATATGCAAAAACATATAGATACCCCGACGTACACAGCAAAGAAGTGGAATCCCAAATTCAGAAAATGGTAAATCAGAATATTATCCGTCCCTCTCATTCCCCTTGGTCATCCCCCGTTTGGATCGTACCAAAAAAATTAGAAGTATCTGGAAAAAAGAAATGGAGACTCGCAATTTACTATCGGAAATTAAACGAGAAGATAATCGATGATAAATATCCAATACCTAACTTCAACACACTATTAGATAAACTTGGTATATGCCAATATTTTTCAACTTTGGATTTAGCGTCAGGATTTCACCAGATTGAAATGAGTGAATTCGACATACAAAAAACTGCCTTCAACACAGAAAATGGACATTTCGAATATTTAAGAATGCCCTTTGGATTACAGGACGCACCAGCCACTTTTCAGAGAGTGATGGACAACGTTCTTCGAAATTTAACCAACGAAATTAGTCTCGTATATCTCGACGATGTAATAATTTTTAGTACATCTCTACAAGAGCACATTCAAAATTTAAAATGAGTTTTTAATCGTTTACAAGAAGCTAATCTCAAAATTCAACCGGATAAGTGCGAATTTTTACGCACAGAAGTCTCATATTTATGCCATGTAGTAACTCCAGATGGTGTAAAGGACAAGATCCATGCTATCAAAAATTACCCCATCCTACAAACAGCCACAGAAATCAAAGCATTTCTAGGAATGTTAGGCTATTACAGGAAGTTTATTAAAGACTTTGTAGATCTTACTAAACCCTTCACGAAATATTTGAAAAAAGATGCAACTATTAAATACAATGACCCCGAATACATTAATTGCTTTAACACCTGCAAAAATGTCCTAATAAACGAACCCATCCTTCAATACCCGGCCTGTAAGAAACCCTTTAACTTGACAGCAGACGCAAGCCAATATGCCATCGATGCTATATTTTCACAAGGACCCATAGGATCCAACCTACCCATCGCTTACGCGAGTCGAACACTAAATAGCTCAGAAATAAACTATAGCACAATCGAAAAAGAATTACTTGCCGTCGTGTGGGCTACCCAAAAATTTAGACACTATCTGTATGGTAGAAAATTGAATATCATAACCGACTACAAACCTTTATTATACTTACATTCACTGAAAGAACCCCATTCAAAATTAATGAGATGGCAACTCAAGCTAGAAATTTACGGATTATAAACTTATTCATAAAAAAGGCTCTGTAAACAAAAATGCAGACGCATTATCACGCATTGAATTAAACGTAAACACTTTAGACCCAGAATCACAGTCTTTTCGATCTCATCGAAAAGTTTAATGATACTGAATCCAACCCCGACAATGACAAACAATCCTTAATTGTAGACCTGGACGAAGACGAACAGCATGATCCCGAAACTGATCAAACAATCACTCGAAGCCCGAACACCCTATTGTATGTATAACAATCACTGAATCACCTGTAAATTTTGGTAAAAATCAAATTTTTATATCACAGGTTAAACACTCCTTTTCTAAACCAAAAATTTTATTGTGATAAAATGAGAATTCATATCCAAATTTCTGAAATAGATTTCGAACAGGATACAATAAACTTCATAAAAGAATATATTACACCAAAGGTGAAATGTTACCTATACTTCGACACACCTATTTATGAGAAATTTAGTAACGTACTACAAAAATATTTCAAACATTCAGAAATAAATTTGTCAAAAGCAACATAAAAGTAATAGACGTAGAGGAAAATGATAAAATCCTACAAGTAATAAAAAACTTCCACGAAGGTAAGACCCATCGCGGAATAAATGAAGTTCACACTTAAATTAAAAAACGATATTGGCTGAACCAGCTAAAGACCATCACAGACTATATAAACCGATGTGAAATTTGCTTAGCTGCTAAATATGAAAGAAACTCTATCAAACCAAAACTAAATATTACTCCTACTCCCAATAAACCATTGGACATAATCAACATTGACACACTCTTTCTAGAAAACACCAAATTCCTAGCTATAATTGACGCTTTTTCTAAATATAAAGTTACATCAACAAATGCTATAGAAATTGCTAATAAATTGACAAGATTTTTCTCACACCACGGTATGCCCAAATTAATAGTAGCAGATAATGAAATCGAATTCAAAAACAATGTCATAAAAGAATTATTAAGCCTGCATAAAATCGAAATTCATTTCATTTGCTCACAAAACCCAAATTCCAACGGGTTAGTCGAACGCTTTCATTCAACTTTGATAGAGCACATCCATTTATTCAATTGACAAGGAAATTTCAAAAATGAACTAATAAAAGATAAAGTAAATTATGCAATCCTGGCTTATAATAATACGAATCATAACACGACAAATTTAAAACCAGTCGAAATTATTAACGGACATTTAGATACAAACTCCCCACTCAATATAGAACTTGAGAAACAGATAATACAAGATTACATTCAGAAACACAAGGAAAAAACAAAATTAGTTTATAAAAATATAAATAACAAATTGCAGACAGATAAAGCCAAAATTATTACTAAATTAAACGAAAATCGCGATGAACTTCCCGACATACCCGAAACACTCTACGTTCATAATAAACAAAAAAAGTAAAACGAAAAACCCTAAATTCAAAAAGGAAAAAATTAAAAAGATTAACAAAATTTAAAAACTGCAGAAATTGCCACGGAAAATAATGATAAAAAACAATCCAAAATTCACCTTTCAAACTTAAAGAGACCTACAAAATTAATTAATAAATATCCGGCTATTCCAGGTCTCTCTACTTCACGCATACACTTGGAATAAATATCCAAGACATTACCCTAAACCCAGAACTACTGACAATTAACCTTGGGCATGCAAAGTTACAAAAAACGAAACACACAAATCTCAAACGCACTATCAGCGCAGATAACACTATTACTGCAGATTTTGATAACAATAAAATAATAGAGTACCTGAAAAATAATATTAATGTGAAAATTAGCCATTTATCTACGCACCCTAGAACAAAGCGAGGAATATTAAACGGTTTAGGATCTGTTATAAAATCAATAACAGGCAACTTAAATGCAGAACATGATAACCGATACACAAAATTTTTGAAACATTTAAAAGAAAATATATATAAATTAAATAACCATATTAAGCACCAGTACTCTGTTAGTCACCAAATTATGGAATATTGCAATAAAACTGTTGAAACATTTAAACGAAACGAAAATATTTTAAAGTCAAAAATTTAACAGCTCATGCACATTGTCGTCGGAGGAATCAAAGATCATGACAAACTATTTATTAAAGATATTTACAATCAGCTACACATTTTATACACCATGACATTTAACACTCTTCAAAATATAGAAAACTCTTTATCGTTTTGCAAACTCCACACAATGCATCCTAGCATTATCAAATCCCATGACCTTTACAAAGAATTAAATAAAATTTCAAAATTCTATAACAATGAACTACCATTTAAAATTAATCCTGAAAACATGTCAGAAATTGAAAAATTAATCTCAATTACGTGTAAATTGCAGGAAAACAAATTTTGTACTCAATGACAAGCTGAAAAAGCTCAATGCAAAAAAGTGCGCACTCAACTGAAAACGCTATAAATTCCAGGATAAAACGATGAAATGCTCGATCAAAATACAGATGCTTGATAAAAACAAACATTGCCTAATAAAAAGTACTAAATGTTCAACAAAAATAATGGATGTTTCTTAAATTTGGCAACCGCAAAATACAAAGAATAATCGCTCGATAAAATAATTAGCAGTGCAAAGATAATAATAAACACATGGCAAAACTAGTACATGCTCGGTGAAAGTAATGATTTTTACATATAAAAATGAAGGTAAACGAATAAATTGTTAATTATGCAGAATGTAAACGAAATAGGTACATTAAATTTAACGAGTAATGTTTGGAAGCAACAATATTTCTTAATATTTTTTTTAAATCTTCTAGTTTTTGAGTTAAAATTCTAAAAAAATTTGTTAGATATTTGTTATTAAGTTACCCACTTATTGCCTTATCGCTGCTGCCCTCTGCTCTCTGAATTCAAGTTCGATACACACAGCACAAAAATTGTCGGCTAGTGTTTGCTTTCTTGCACACAGTAACTAATAAACGATTAACGGAAAACATATTTATTATTAATAATTAAAAATTAAAATTGATAATAGTACAATTTTTAAAATAAAGAAATTTACATTTTGGACAACAAAATTATACAACTGTATATTAAAACAATACGAGTAGTTTAAATACGTTATTCAAAAAATGTAAGTACATATTCTTGTCTGTTTAAACGAGGTATATCAGTACCAATTAGTCATCCATTTATTGTTCCCGCCCAAACATTTTTCAATTAATTTTTTTAGCATGCGATTTTTCGTTTGTCCATATGTGTATTGTGCACAATAAAGCCACCTTCTTTAGTAAATCTAGCCTCATCAGTGAACAATACTAGCCATTCGCAAAATTGAAGTCTACTATGTGCTGAAAACATTCCGTACTGTGATAATCTCGAAGATGTACAAGATTTACAAATGTGCGAATATTAGAAACAGAATGATTTGGAAAATGCTCCGTCTATACGTGTTGGCAACTCCATGGCAGTGTCTTTATGTCAACCACAAAGTAAAATGTAGTACAGATACGAATAAATAAATAAATAAATAAACCATAGGTAAATAATTACAATGTCTGTGTACTCGTTATTCGTAAACGTAAAATTTAATTTGCAACAACCGACAGGACTGTCAATTCCTAAAACAAAATTTGTCATAGCTACTGCATTCAATTATGTGAAAAATATGTGGAACGACTCGTAAATTTACTTGGTTTTAAAAAATTTATTAAAAACGTTTGGGCGGGAACAATAAATGGACGACTAATTGGTACTGATATAACCAGTAGTCGAAGTGAGGCGGAATGGGCCGAGATGGAATCCCGCTACTTTTTTTTAAACGTGAAACCATCCCACTATTTCCCTTAGAAATTATTAGTATCCCGCAACTTTATATTTTCTTATTTCTCATCTTTATGGTCCTCCAGTTGATAGTTGATCAATTTCAATCAGAAGAAAACGTCAAACTTTGGTTCAACAAGAATCGAAGAGAAGAGATGCTGATAATTTAAATTGTGATAAACGATTAAAACCGAAGCATTTTTATAATGAAAATTTCTGGAAATTATTCTGAATGCCATTCTTATTAACAGATTTTATTATTGAAAATTTTATTTTTACTCGTGTCTTTTGTTTCTAGATAATTTTGAAATGGTTAATGTGAAATTAAATTATTAACAAATTTGGCAATATAAAAATATAATCATTGTTACACAGGCGGTCCGCGGTCCTTATATGTATGTTATTTTTTACCTCCCGTCATACCGTAGGTAAGAGAGGTATTGTAATCGTGCCAAAAATTCGATGGTGAGTCTTTAGTAAATAAGCACGAATTAGGGTCCCCCAAAACACGTTTTTACTATTTTTCTAGTTATTTTATGTAATGAAAGCTTAAAAATATATCAAGGTGGGGAGTATAACTTTCTTTTGTTGAAGGCGACTAAAATAAAAACTATTGCTGATAGACAAAATTTATTTTTGGATAATGAAAGAACATAATTTCAAATTTTAAATCATGCAGTTTTGAACAAAATATCTTGTAGGTGGTGATTACCATTCTCTATGCACTGACGCAAGTGATTTCTGAAGCTCTCTACACATTCCAACATTCGGACTATTTCTTGCCGAATAAGATTCTTCAGCTGGAGCAGGGTTATAGGCTTTGAGATATCCCCATAAAAAATCACATAGCATTAAAGTTGTGAGGGCAATGTTATCCTAACGGCTCATTTCGATTCGATCTAACGCCATCTTATTTTTTTCAAGGCAGAGACTTAAAAACACCGCCTTACAATCCCGCTTCAGCTGAAGAATCTTATTTGGCAGGAAGTAACCCGAATGTTGGAAGGTGTATCGAGGAACTTCAGAAATCGGTTGCATCAGCATTACTTAGAGAACGGTGGCCACCACCTTCAAGATGATTTGTTTAAAACTGCATGATTTAAAACTTAATATTATTTTCTTTCATTATCCAAATAAATTTTGTCTATCAACAATACTTTTTTAAGTTTAATTATTCTTGAAGCTGGTAGAATTAATGTTGAGGATTGGTTTGTATTAAATAGAGCTTCAAAATGTTATTATTTTTTCATATTAATAAATCTATTCATAATAACAGTTACATGTGGAATTTTTTTTCTTACAATGGCGACGTTTCGACCATGGTTATGGTCAATTTCAAAGCCAGATTAGTTAACATTATTTATAAAAAAGTTACATTGTTGAAAATTATTTTTAGTTTCAAAACCAACGTTGGTCTTGTAATCAAAAATAAGACATGTAAAGTCAACGCTTGTTGACAGGCAATTCAATTGACTTTTCCACATGTAACTGTTATTATGAATAGATTTATTAATATATATAAAAAATAATATTTTGAAGCTCTGTCCAATACAAACCAATCCTCAACAAAAATACTTTTTGTTCATTCGCCTTCAAAAAAAAGGTAGTTCTAAGCTACACCCTGTACAGGATGTCTCATTTTCGATGTTTTTTAAGGTATCTCGGGTAATATTAATGATACAGGGAAACCGTTTGCACATTGCATGGTCAACTTTTCCAGAAAAGTTTAATAGTCACCACAGCAATTTTCGATCTTCTTTTGTTTCTGAGCTACAGGCAAAAACTCGTTTTTCGCTCATTTTGAAAATATATCATATCTTATTTATTAGGATAGTTAGAGAAAAAATGTTTTTATAAAAATTTTACCGTTTTTTAAATAGAATAAAATGGCGTAATTATATTTTTTAAAAACTTAATAATTCTCAAGATATAACACAAACTTATGATTTTTTAAATGGGAACCTATGTTGAAAATAGTCTCTTCTTTTTGCTTATTTTATAAGCTTTTCAATGATATATAACAAGTCTACAATTTTTTGTTTTAAACATTAATAAAAGACGAATTATTAATTTATTGAGGTGAAAATATTGGAAATTATTAAGAAACAAATGAAAAAATTTATCACAAATCATCAATTGTTTATTTTGATTCAAAATATCTATTAATTTTGTTCTGAAAATTATTCTTAACCAATTATTTTCGGGTTACTTAAATTACTATTTATCGACGTTACAGTTGGCTTTGACACGATCCGAAAAAAATCGTTTAATATGCTTTTGAAGTAAATAAATTGAAAAAATGAGTAAAACTGAAACAAATACGAATGCGAATGATGATCTGGAATAGATTTTTTCATTTGTTTCTTAATAATTTCCAATATTTTCACCCCAATAAATTAATAATTCGTCTTTTATTAATGTTTAAAACAAAAGAATGTAGACTTGTTATACATCATTGAAAAGCTTATAAAATAAGCAAAATAATGAGACTATTTCCAACATTGGTTCCCATTTAAAAAATCACAAGTTTGTGTTATATCTCGAAAATTATTAAGTTTTCAAAAAATGTAATTACGCCATTTTATTCTAATTAAAAAACGGTAAATTTTTTATAAAAAAAAATTTTTCTCTATCATAATAAATAAGATATGAGATATTTTCAAAATGAGCGAAAAACGAGTATTTGCCTGTAGCTCAGAAACAAAAGAAGATCGAAAATTCCTGTGGTGACTATTAAACATTTCTGGAAAAGTTGACCCTGGAATATGCAAACGGTTTTGATCTATCATTAATATTACCCGAGATACCTTAAAAAACATCGAAAATGAGACACCCTGTACACCAATAAATTTATTTACACTACTTTTATTAATTTATATTTGATAACCATCCCGCCACCTTTTTGGTCCACTTCGACCACTGGATATATCTCGTTTATATGGACAAGAGTATTGTTAAGACCGTAGTAGGGGTAAACTCCCCCACCCTAAAATTAGTTTACTTATGCAGTTTTGTCGGTCCACCCGACACAGTCCACTGAAGGTAGCTTAACTGTTAACTAGTACAATATATCGTTATCTTTAAATATCAAGTGTTTTATTTATAAAAACCCAGCGACCTAATTATTCCCCAACATAATTTGGTCCTATCAAGCCGGATCATTTAAGTGAAGTGATTCAAACGAAAGCATATAATCAAAAAACGTGTGCAATTCAAGAACTTCGTGAAAACAATCAACATCGTGTGGAGATCAACAATCTCGTGAAAACAATCAACATCGTGTGGCGATCAACAAACTCGCAAAGCAATCAACAACGTGTGGACGTCTTTCAGTCAACAAATCAACTTCATGTGTGTTTGCCTTCATCAACAAGAGAGCAGAAGTTCTACGTGTGCGTGTAATTTCGATAAAAAAAAGGTTAGTGGGCATTACTTCCTATCAATTATTCCTCTCATTTCCCAAATATCGTGTACATTTCTTTAAATATTAACTTCGAAAATATTATAATATTTACATTGTCAAAATGGCCTCTTTGGAGGATTTGCAAAGTCAAAGAAAAATTGTGAAGTCTGCCAAGACGAGGTTTACAAATTATGTAAATGCATTTAGAGAAAATGACGACGTTCAACAACTAATTGGGCGATTATCTGATTATAAAAAATTAATGGAAAGGTATAATTCAATTCAAGACAGCATAGAGATAATTTCTAAAACTGAAGATAATAAAGACAGGGAAGAGTTTGAGGATAATTATTATAAAACATTAGCTAAAGCAGAAAGAGTAATAGAAGATTTTAATAAAAAGCAACGAAGTACAACAAGTAACACTAGCGCTTCCCAATCTGTTCATTTACCCATAATTGATTTACCTCATTTTGACGGTAATTATACTGACTGGACAACATTTCATGACAGTTTTACTTCAATAATTCATCGCAATGCTAACTTAGCAAATATTCAAAAATTTCATTACCTTAAAAGTTGTCTCAGTAAAGAAGCAAATCGATGCATAGATAGTTTAGCAGTTTCTGACGAAAATTATGACAAAGCTTGGGAATTACTTAAAGAACGGTATCATAAAAAGCGATTAATTGTTCAGAATCATATCCATGAATTATTTCAACTCCCCGCTATTTCCAAAGTTCAACCTACTCTGCTTCGCTAACTGTTAGAGAATGTTGAGGCTCATATGGCCTCTTTAAAGACTCAGAATGTTGAAACTGATAACTGGGATTTATTAATAATTTATTTGGTTGTATCAAAACTTGATTTATTTACAAAACGTGAATGGGAATCAACATTAAAATCTTCCGAGTTACCTACTCTAGAGGAATTAAAAGATTTTGTATCACAAAAATGTCAAATTTTGGAGTCCATAGAATTTACAAATACGAGTAATAGTACAAAACATAGCGAAATCCCAATTAAACCAAAAAATCAAGAATACCCGAATAAACGTTCAAATATGTATATACCCGCTAAATCACAGCAAAATATATTGTGTAATTATTGTAAACAATCTCATTTGATACACCAGTGTAAAGAATTTCTTCAGTTAAGCACTCTAAATCGATCACAAGAAGTTAGAAAACTTAAATTATGTTTTAATTGTCTGCGTAGTGGCCATGATTCAAGATTTTGCCAATCAACAAGTACTTGTAGATCATGTAACGGTAAGCATCATACGCTTCTACATTTTAATATGCAAAGGCCTAGTAACATAAACCCTCAATTACATTCAAATGTTAGTTATTGTAATGACAACACAAAAGAAATTTTATTATCAACTGCACGTATTCAAGTTTTAGATAAAAACAAAGAATTTCATTACGCGAGAGTTTTATTAGATGTTGGGTCGCAACAAAACTTCATAACGAAAGAATTTTCGGAAAAACTAGGATTAGAATACAACAATATAAATTTACCGATATCAGGAATAAACCAAACAAATAGTACCGTTAAACAATCAGTAAACATACAATTTAAATCCTTGTGTAGCAAATATACTTCAGATATATCATGTTTGGTTTTAACAAATATTACTAATAACTTGCCTGCTCAATCGTTTGGAAGTACAGATTTACCTATTCCAAATAACATTAAATTAGCCGATCCGAAATTCAACGAATCTTCTCCTATAGATATGCTAATTGGTGCACAATTATTTTGGGAACTTTTAGAAGAGGGACGTATAAAACTTACCAATAAAGAAACATATCTGCAAAATACTTCTTTAGGATGGATAATTGGAGGTCCATTTACTATAGCATGTTCTCAAATTGGTAATAATGTATGCAACGTTAGTTTAAACTCAAAATTAGAAAAACAAGTGTCACAATTTTGGCAATTACACGAACCGATAAATACACCGTTAACTTTTGAAGACAAATTGTGCGAAGATGTATTTCTGACAACTCACAAAAGAGATTTAGATGGTCGGTTTATTATACACTTACCATTTAAAAGCAGCATCCCTAATATAGGTTCAACAAAAGAGATAGCAATAAAGCGATTCAGAGCTTTAGAGAATAAGTTTAGGTACAATATGAATTTCAAAATTGAATACAATAATTTCTTTCGAGATTATATTGCTCTTGGCCATATGTCCTTAGCAAAAGACCAAAGTCTTGAAAACAGCGACGGTTTGTTTCTACCTCACCATGGGGTCATAAAAGAAGACAGTCTCACAACTCGGGTGAGAGCTGTATTTGATGCCAGCTGCATTTCTACGAACGGTCTCAGTTTGAGCGATAAACTTTTAGTGGGTGAAAATTTACAAAGGGATTTATTTTCATTGCTGGTAAGATGCCGCCAGTACCAATTTGTTTTGTCTGCTGACATTTCGAAGATGTTCAGACAGATTCTTGTTGCAGAAGAGCATAGAAATTTTCAAAGAATTTTATGGAGGGAAAATCCTAATGAAGACTATAAAATATACACCCTAAATACAGTTACGTACGGTGTTAGTTCTTCCCCCTTTTTAGCAATGCGTTGCCTGCATCAACTTGCATTTGAAGCAGAAACTGAATATCCAGAGACAAGTCAAGTAATACTAAATGATTTCTATATGGACGACTTAATCACAGGTACAAATTCATTGGAGGATGCAATGCAATTAAGAGATTCTTTAATTACGATTTTAAAACGAGGGTGTTTTGAATTATGCAAATGGGCATCTAATGATGTCAATTTATTGCCGGAATCAAATGAATCCAATGTAACACAAGTCAGATTAGATTCTAATATGGAAACAAAAACATTGGGACTAGTGTGGGATTGTAAAAACGATTTATTAAAGTATGAAATACAAATTAAAAATAAATACAATAAAATTACGAAACGTAGCATTTTAAGTACAATCGCAACAATATATGATCCAATAGGCCTTCTTTCTCCAATTCTTGTGACCATAAAAGTCATTTTACAAAAGTTGTGGCAATTAAAATTATATTGGGATGATGATATACCTTTCGATTTGCATAAAAAGTTTTCGGAATATCTTGTTCAATTGCCAATTATTAACGAAATTGAAATAATGAGAAAAATTATTCCTGTTTACCCGTTTAAGTCGATTTATTTGCATGGATTTTGTGATGCCAGCCAAAAAGCGTACGGAGCAGTTGTTTATGTTACAGTTACATATGAAAACGGTGACATATTTACTAATCTTTTGTGTTCAAAATCACGTATCGCTCCACTAAAGACTGTAAGTGTACCCAGATTAGAACTTTGTGCTGCGGTATTATTAGCTCAATTAATTGCAAAATTAACATCTACATTAACAATACAATTTGAGGAAATTTATTTGTGGTCCGACTCAATGATCACACTATCGTGGATATCATCACCACCCAATCGATGGCAAACATTTGTTGCAAATAGAGTATTAGAAATTCAGACAGTAACAAAATCAAGCCAATGGAGACATATTGACGGTCAAGAAAACCCTGCCGATATAATTTCGCGTGGCATGGATCCTTTGAATTTAAAAAATTCTTCTTTATGGTGGCACGGGCCTTCATTTATATCCGACCCTCCAGAAAAATGGCCTAATAAAACAATTAACTTAACAAATTTACCAGAAGAAAGAAAAATAGTATTAATTGCGCAAAATAACATTGACGAATTACCTGTGTTTGATAAGTTTAGTACATATAGAAAATTGAAATGTGTAATAGCCTATTGTCTCAGATTTATAAATAATTGTTCTAAAAATAGCGAAAAATTATCGGGTCCACTTAGTGTTAGTGAAATAGCGAACGCCAACAATATTATAATTAAATATGTGCAAAACAAGGAATTCGGAGGTGAAATTAAGGACCTAAAAGCTAAGAAACATATAGTTAAAAGTAGTCGTCTAAAAGACCTGAATGTTTTCTTAGATAAGGACCAAGTACTTAGAGTAGGGGGGCGGTTACAGAATTCAGTACTTCCCTTTAGTCAGAAACATCAAATTCTTTTACCAAAAAGTCATATAGTAACAAAATTAATTATTAGTGACACACATGTTAAACAGTTACATGCAGGGATTCAAGCAACCCTAGCTGCAGTACGCCAACATTTTTGGCCGGCGGCAGGGAAAAGTGCCGTTCGTAAAATAATACATAAATGCGTAAAATGTTTTCGTGCAAAACCTATTACTTACGAACAAATTATGGGAAATCTTCCAAATGAACGCATAACCCCCTCTAGAGCATTTTTGCACTGTGGTGTAGACTACGCTGGACCGATAAACATTACAGAAAATCGAAGTCGCGGAAAGAAAAAAATAGTTAAAACCTATGTAATAGTATTCGTATGTTTATCAACTAAAGCCATTCATTTGGAATTGGCATTTGACTATACTGCGCAAAGTTTTTTAAATGGTTTAAAAAGAATGATGGCTCGTCGGGGCACAGTTCAAAAACTATGGTCAGATAATGGCACCAATTTTGTTGGCGCGAATAAAGAACTACAACGCTTAAAATCATTATTTGATTCAAAAGAATTTGAAAATGTTGTATTGGCAGAATTATCAAATGACGGTATTGACTGGAAATTTATCCCGCCAAATTGTCCTTATATGGGCGGTATATGGGAAGCTGGAGTAAAAGCATTCAAACACCATTTCAAAAGAGTTACCGGTAGTTTAATTATTAATATAGAAGAAATGTACACATTATTGCACCTAATAGAATCTTGCCTAAATTCCCGACCTATCACACCTATAAGCAATGACCCCAATGACCTAGAGCCCTTAACACCAGGGCATTTCCTAATTGGAGCAGCGTTAACTGCACCGTATGAACCGGAACTACATTCCATACCAGATAACCGTCTATCTAGATGGGAAAAAATAGAAAAATTACGTCAACTTTTCTGGAACCGCTGGCAGAAAGAATATCTTGTTGAACTACAGAGACGTAACAAATGGCAAACACCCACAACGCAATTAGCAGTCGGCACCATGGTTATCGTAAAAGATGACAATTTACCACCGCTTCAGTGGAAGCTGGCCAGAGTCATCGAATTACACCCAGGGACCGACGGAGTCGCCAGAGTTGTCACCTTGAAGACGTCGAGCGGAACAACGACAAGAGGGGTTCATCGTTTGTGTGTTTTACCTCTACTAGATGCGAATGACAATGGTGAAAAATAGTGCAGTGTATGTGACAAAGGCCTTTATAGTGAGCAATAAAACATTGTGTGTGTCTTACTAGAATAAGGACATGAGCATGTGTTTATTCGTTAGAATTATCCTACATATATGTTTAGCTGGTTATGATTTGTTTTGTTATATGTATTATGTATCCATGTGTATATATTGAAAATCTATAGTTTTTCAAAGGCGGGAGGATGTTAAGACCGTAGTAGGGGTAAACTCCCCCACCCTAAAATTAGTTTACTTATGCAGTTTTGTCGGTCCACCCGACACAGTCCACTGAAGGTAGCTTAACTGTTAACTAGTACAATATATCGTTATCTTTAAATATCAAGTGTTTTATTTATAAAAACCCAGCGACCTAATTATTCCCCAACAAGTATGTACTTACATTTTTGAATACAGTATTTCACATTACAAGCCAGGTAAAACGGTTTTTACTGCTGATAGGAGGAAATGACTGGCGAGCCTGTCAGCTCCTTGAGGCAGTAAAACAGTGTATGACGACAGAGGTGATGTCACCGTTTCATGCTAAGAGTGCTCACACCCAAGAGGATAGGCAGTGTAAGCGCTGTAAGCACGTTTGGTGTTTTTGATACCATTGCTTGCTGAAACAACGAAAGTGTTTGTTAAGATAGAAGTTGTTAACGTAGTAAAGATTTTTTTTAGATGAAACTAATGAATTAATCAAACTTAAGCGAAGAATCAATAAACATTTTTGAATCACTATCATCGCTGTTCACATATTCCATTTTCTTCGTACCTAAATGAGGTCTTGAACTTAAAGTACAGCCGGCGGGAATATATGCAGGCTATTTTTATAAATATTAAAAATATTTTTACAGGAGCGTCAAGGTCACTGACAGATGAAGAAATGGTGAGAATATTAGATGATAACGATGTTTGTGATTACAAGCGATGAAAAGGATGACTTGCCTAAATTTTTTCGGTTATTCATGAAAGTTTTGAAGAAAGTGAAGAGGAAAAAATTCGTCCTTCTAAAGAGATTTATTTAATTGTGATGATGATATACCTCTTAGTGAGTTGAAAAGAAACCTTGTATCCGGAAATGCAACAGCAAAGAATCAGGTGAGACAGAGAAATATGAAGCGGATGTAATGGCAATTTGATCCTAATGTTTGGACAGTGGAAGAGAAAGAATAGGATGTGGGGAGTCGAAGTATCTAGTCACCGTTTGACTATTTTTGTCAGTATTTCAACGACAATTTTTTTTTGAATTAGTGGCGGAGCAAAGTAACTTTCGCGCTTTGCAAGAAAATGGAAAATGAAATGCGTGCTACAGCAGAAGCATATAAAAAACTGGTCGGGTCTCACATATTAATGGATTGTATAAAACTTTCACTAATAAGAATATATTACAAAAAGTCCTTGTCAATTCCTATCGTTACTGAATTTCCTAAATATAGAGTTCTTTAATTACAAAATTTTTTGCAAGAGAAAAATTGCCTATGGAAAGTACAGCCAATAATATACTCCGTTAGACGTAAATCTAACACTATTCAACTAAGTACAGAATTAAGTACAGACGATCAAACGTTTCCATTTACCGGAACAACTGTTCTTCGGCAATACGTACAAAATAAACTAAACCCTGTGGGCTTGAATAATTTTGTGTTGGCCACACCACAAGGATTTTTTATAGATTTCATAGTATTTTAGGATTCCTAAACTTGGCCAGGGGGTACTCCAGATTCCGAGCTAGGAATTGGAGGAACTGTGGTGAAAACCGTAACAAAATGTTCCCTTCGGCTACACGATATTTACAGATAGGTGTTTCACTTCTATTAAGCTTCTTAACTACTTAGAACATGAAAGGAAAATAAATTGTGTTGGAACAATTTTGACTTCAAGGAAGGTTACAATTTAATTTGAAACAGAAACTTGAATCTGATAAAAACTTATCAAAACAAGGAAGAGGATCATTTCAAGAATTAATTAGAGAAGATAGTCGCGTGTCTGTAACAAAATGGTTTGATAATAGATGTAAAAAGCATATCTTCGAATTTCGAAATATCATGTACAGTTTAAAATATGTCCGAATTATTCGTTCACAAATTATATCACAATATTTATTTTAATTATATTTATACTCAATATACTTGTTTATATCCTAGATCCTAAAATTGGTATCGTTTGAATAACTCGGTTTGGCAAGGACCCAGTTAAATTTGTAGTGTTGGTGTTGAAACCACCCCACGTTACATTTGGTGAGCGGTTTAGGGGTATATCTGCCAAATTAGAGAAATCAGTATATCTGATTTTCTCACGAGGGTTTAAATAATATCAATTTGCGAGTGTTAAAATGCCAGGTGGTGCTAGCGGGAATTGGGTTAAATTTTTCGAAAAGTTAGAATTAAGCGAGAGTAAAATTCGAAGTTTTACATCAATGTTACAGATTGCGAGGTTCTACCAGCTGCCTAGCTTCAAACACATTCTTTGCAGCGGTTCCCAATAAGTAATGGGCTCAGTCTTAAAAATGTATTATAATTTAACATTGTATATTTGCAACCTGTAACATTGATGTAAAACTTCGAATATTACTCTTTCTGATGATGTGCGGATGTCGCACGAAACGTCCGTTTTTGTATACACAACATAACTGTTGTAATAAAAACCGAAGGAACTTTAAGGCCTTCAATTCTTATCCTACATTGAAACTAGAAGTTCCTAATATATTTTAACTTTAACAGTTTAAAATATGCTATACAAGCATATAGAGTTCATTAAAGTTCAACCATTATGTTGCGTTGGCAATCTATAAATAGTGACTACAATATATTTATTGCAACGTTATAAGTTTATAGAATTTTCCACGGTAGTCACTAAAATTATGATGATATGGAAAAAGGCAGCTATTAAACAACGAATAGCTAAATAGACAGACGGTCTTTAACTTTCGAACTAATAAGTCCAAATTATATTAAGTTCACAAATTATATCACAATATTTATTTTAATTATATTTATACTCAATATACTTGTTTGTATTACTTTTATGCTTAAGTTATTATTTCACACCCAAATCCTAGATCCTAAAATTGGTATCGTTTGAACAATGCGGTTTGGCAAGGACCCAGTTAAATTTGTAGTGTTGTGGTTAAAACCACCCCACGTTACATAGAGCAGTGGTGGTAGCTTCGACATCGATAGGTTCCCAACCTATTGAGAATGTGCGGCGATGAGATAAAAAAAATTACGCGTATATTTCTACACGACATACAATATTACATACTAAAACAGGTCCATGGGAGGCGTTGATCCTTGTAACAGATTCATTGCGTATTATTGAATTTGTCAAAAAACAAGGAAATGGCCAGTTATATTTTTCGTCCATTTTATAGATCTAGCTATTTTCAATACCTGGATTGAATATCGCTTGGATCAGAAAACGCTAGAAAACAATAAGCCAAAGGACTTACTATTCTTCAAAATTTATGTACGGGAGCGCCTTTCAAAAGGTGCTTCAACAAATGTAAACTCTGATGAAGAATTTGCTTCCATGCATTCAAAAAAGAGGGCAACGAAATCAAGTATGTTTCTGCCGATAGAAGTCAGGAAAACAGGCAGTAAACATCTACTAATTCGTGCGGTAGATGATAAAAATAAATTCATGCATTGTAGAAAATCCAACTGCAAAGGAAATACTAGATTTACATGTGTCTCATGTGATGTTTTGTACCTTCCGCTACCCTTAGTAAGGGAGGTATAGGGATCGTGCTAATAATAGCATATTCAGATTTTTGTACATGACCACGTTTAAAGGTCCCTAGAATCCAATTTTAACATTTTCATGACGATGTGTGTGTGTGTGTGTGTGTGTGTGTGTGTGTGTGTGTGTGTGTGTGTGTGTGTGTGTGTGTGTGTGGCTGTGTGTATGTGTGTGTGTGGGTGTGTGTGTATGTATGTATGTATGTATGTATGTATGTATATATGTATGTATGTATGTATGTATGTATGTATGTATGTATGTATGTATGTATGTATGTATGTATGTATGTATGTGTGGATCCTCCACTCTAACTCAAATACTATCATTCTGAAAATTTTGAAACCTTGTATGTCGAACTTTTTCTCTAATGGGAAGAGCCCGTTAGATTTTGGTATAACTCAGATAACCGGAAATAGCACTTTACTAGAAGCTCAAAATAGTTTTTCTGTGAAAAATTCCTTTGAATGTAATTTTTTCGACGTTAATATTATTATAAAAATTAAAGATTGCTAAATTTTCTACAGATGTGTATTAATACTTTTTCTATATATTTATGGATAATTTTATAAAATTATGTATAATTTAAATCTTGGAGCCTACGCTTTAAACAAACAAAACTCCTTCGTTGCGCAGTTATTCAAATGTATGTAACTGACAGATAAATAGATTAATAAAAACTAACGATTCGCAAAAAAGTTTAAGCTAAATCTCAGTTTCGGATTAGTGAATTCTATTTTATGCCGGTAATTCAAATGTAATCTTCATTTTATTATCAAAAAAGGTAGTTACTTGGATTAGACTAGACTATATTTTAAGAAATAAACTGCCAAAATTAGAGTAAAATTCGCTAATCCAAAAATAAGTATTAGCTTAATCTTTTTTGGGACTCGTGCGGTACATGGCGGGAGGTGTTGTGTTGTCCACACCAGATTTTTTTGTATATTAATCCATGCAGACAATTTCACAATTCATTTTATTAAATATATCGCAATATACTGGTGTTTCCTTTAAAACATCTAGCGCTTTTTTGGACAAACTAACGACTTTAGAGAAAAATGTTTTATGCATATAGATATATACATTCATTGCGATCAGTCGTGTATTTTTTTTTTCGCTGTGCGTTTTTTAAAACTTTCAGTGGTTTATTTTTGCGATATATTTATAATATTTGTACTAAAATCTGCGTCTTTCTACATATTTCTAACGAAGATATTTTAACTTAAGTACTGTCTGCGTTTTAGTGCAGTTTTTTGATTTTAAGTGCATCTATCAATGCTACTTATTTATTGCATCTATAAACAAAATCCAGCAAGTCTCATAGATCGAGAGGTCAGTGACTTACAATTGACCAGTTATATTATCAGCATTCAATACAAGTACAATCATCATTATGGTCTCAACGTGCGACAACTGCAAACTGAAGGTGAGTAGACAAGACAAATCAGTCACGTGCTTCGGCTGTCATTCATGCTACCACACCAGCTGTTTGAATATACCTCAATCGGAAAAAGATATTCTGCTGTCCTCTAAATATTTAGTTTGGGTTTGCACACCTTATAAAGATCAAAAAGATCAATCAGCATTTCGAACTCAATCCACATCTAGTTCAAATTATACTTTAGATGACATCATGGCGTCTGTAATGAAACTAAAAATATCGGTTGGGTTTTGCTGCAGTAAAATGGACGATTTCGATAATAAAATGAAATTGTGGACGGATAAAATTAATTTAATTGACCCACTTAAAAAAAGAATGCGAAATGCTAAAACAAAAAGTTTTTGATCTGTAGCAAAGATCCCACTCCAATAACCTGGAAATTATTGGTACTCCAGAAAACAGTAATGAAAACTTAATATCATATCTGATTTAAGTAACAACATACAATGCCCTACAACTGAAAATGTTTTGGACCCAATACATCGAGTATCTCATTTTAATAACTCGAAAATACCTAAAAATATAATTGTCAGGTTCATTTTGCGGCTAAAGAGAGATAAATTTATTGCTCATGTTCGTCTAAAAAAAGACCTATTTACTACCGATATTAACTTGAAAGAAAAATCGCGAATTTTTGTTAATGATCAATTAAGCCTTAATAATAAATTTTTATTAAAAAAAAAACAAAAGAAACTGCTCGTTAAAAAGGTTTCAAATACTCGTGGGTTAAAAACTGCAAAATCGTTGTACGTAAAAATGATAATAGTCCGATAATCATAATTAATACCGAAAAAGACCTAGGTAAATTAAATTAAATCAAAAATGTTAATATAATACAACATTAGTAATATTATTTTTAAATATGATTAGTATATACTACCAAAATGTTCGCGGTTTAAAAACTAAATTAATCAATGTGTATAACGAAATCAGTGCAAACAACTACGATGTAATTCGCTGGAATGAAACTTGGCTTAATGATTCTGTTAATGATAGTGAACTCTGTGACTTAAGCAAATAGTCAGTGTTTAGGAGAGATCGCAAGGATCCTAACAAAAAGCAAGGCGGCGGTGTTTTAACTTTAGTGTCCAACAAATACTATTGTATTCAGATTGGTGTTCGAGCGCTGAAGACATCTGGGTATCTGTGTCTAGTAGCAACCACCAGAAATTTTTTATATGCTGTGTATACATTCCTCCCCAAAGTGACTATAACATATACAGCGACCATTTCAACAAGATAAATGACGTTTCCCTGAAACTTGCTTCGGACAACATACTAATAATGGGTGACTATAACCTGCCAGATTTACAATGGTCAAAAACTCCCTCCTTGTTATATATTATATAAATTATCCGCGATTGATTGGGACACTAACTTAAGTTATGAAAATATTAATGACAATGTAATAAAATTTTATGATATTTTATACAGCCTTTTGGATACCTTCTGTGTTCTTCAATACCATAAAAACAGAAAATATCCAAAATGGTTTTCAAAATCTTTCATAAAAATAATAAATGAGAAAAATAAATACCATAAAAAATGGAAAACTTACAACAATATTGATGATTACAATACATTCTCGATACTTCGTAGAAGATATAAAGTTGTTTTATCTCGAGATTACAATAATTATATTAAAATCATTTAAAATAACATGAAATCTAATATTAATTGTTTTTGGCAACACATAAAAAATTTCCGCAAAGATAACAACTTACCAAATTCAATGTTTATAAACGATACTGTTGGTCTGTCGGGCGATAAAATAAGCAATCTTTTTGCTACTTACTTCGAATCAGTGTACACAACTCACTGTAACATTAATAACACACAACATAATTCTTCGAACTTAAATATAGGCCATGTAGTAATACAGGAAAATGAAATATTACAAGGTCTATGTACACTAAATATTAAAAAGGGTTGTGGACCAGACGGAATACACCCTAGCTTTATCAGGAGCTGTGCTTATTACCTATCGTACCCACTCTTTCTACTTTTTAATAAATCACTTCAGGCATGAGTATTTCCAGAAATATGGAAATTATCACACATCACACCCATTTTTAAATCTGGAGATAAGCGAAACATAGCTAACTATCGTCCAATTTCCATTTTGTCGACATTCGGAAAAGTTTTCGAATATTTAATAGTTAATAAAATAAAACAAGATCTTAGTGCCATAATCAACGCCAAACAGACAGGGTTCTATAACAAAAAGTCTGTCTTAAATAATTTACTTCCTTTTACTGAGTTTGTTAGCAAGTGTCTAGATAATAGAACACAGGTAGATGTTGTGTACACGGATTTTAGCAAAGCCTTTGACAGAGTTAATCACACTTTATTAATAAACAAACTAGCATCTTCGGTACTCATGGTACTCTTCTACGATGGATTGAGCCGTATATAAAAAAACCGTTCTCAGTTGGTCGTTGTCAATGGTTACAAGTCGCGTACAATAAATGTTCCTTCAGTTCCTTCAAAGTATTACCTCTTTAATAAATTGTTACCTACTGCAGAACGAATTGTCAAGTCTTGACAAATACTACACTGCGAACGACAACCTTGAACATTTCAAAATGTTCTTTCATAAGCTTCACTAGACACAGGAGTATTCTCTCATTTAATTATAAATTACATCATTTGGTCTTAGAGCGCAAAACCATCATTAGCGGCCTTGGTGTTCTGTTTGACTCTAAATTACTTTTTATCGAACAAATTGATACCATTGTTCGCAGAGCTTATAAAATAATAGGATTTATTAACAGATATTGTAAACATTTTAATACACTACATTCGTTCTTATTATTATACTAGTCGTCGCTAGTACTTTCTATTATTGAATATGCATCGCAAATATGGAACTCAGTTTACAATAACAACATAAATAACATAGAGTCTGTACAGAAAAAAATTGTAAATATATTAATATTTAAATTCCTATTATACAATGAAAATTACAGTGATATCCTGCAGCAATTAAATCTTAAATCATTCGAACAACGTAGAACTGCAAATGATATGCTTCTATTACACAAAATTGTAAATATTTCTATTGCTAGTTTTTCTATTATTGATAAAATAAATTTCCACGTTCCTCCGTCCAAAACACGGAATAAAAATCTTTTTTATATTTTGAAATGCAATTCTAACAATCACAAAAACTCGCCTATCAATAGAATTATGTCGTGTTATAATAGAAGTTTCCAACATTTAGATATTTTGAATTTATCTTTAAACCTTTTTAAAAAATGCTTAAAAAATGCATTACACACTAATGACACTACATAATATTATCTTTGGTTTTTTTCTTTTTGTACTTCTCTATTTATTTGGTAAATTTCATATAAGATATATTTTCAAACTCGAAAATTACGTTTTTAAAAAGTTTTATTTGACATTGAAGCGATACAAAGCACGTACAAGGAATACACACTCTAAACATGTTACATATGTCTTATATAGGGTTTGCAGCGATTATCTCTGTGGGAAGGTGTCCATTTGCACCTTTCCACGCTTGAATTTTGTTATATTTTCAGTTTATGGGGCGACGTCTCTACTTAACTCTTCCCCCCTTAAGTGGAAAAACGAAATCGTCAAGAGTTGAGTTTTTGCTACAATTTGGCTGTGGCTCTAATGTGTTCATTTCGATGTCTTTAGAATTATTCCCGGAATTATTTCTTTTATTTTTCTTTGAGAGATAATCCTTGCATTTCTTAAAACTATAAAATATTAACAATAAACTTAAAATAATTAATACTATATAAATGATTGTATAATGAATAAAACTGTTCGATTCGTTTATATAAATTGGTTTTAAGAAAATATTATTTTCTTTATTAATTTGGAATTCAGATAAATTTTTAATTCCGTTTCCCAAATGAACAATCTGTGTATTTGTAATATTATTATTTAAATCTATGAGATGTCCGAAATTATTTATTAGTTCAATTTGATTATTAATTTCACAATTTTCGGTATGATATATTCCTTCTAGCTCTTGTATTTCCATGTTATTATTGCAGAGATATTTTGCTTGTTTCTTGTTTGGGAAGTATAAATAATTTAATTTTGAATTTTTTATTTGAATGATTGAATTGATTTTTGATATTTTATTATATTCGCAGAATTGAAAGTCTTTATAACAAATAATATTCTCTAAGCATTTTTCGTATTCATTAGTTTGTAATAAACAGTAATATTCATTATTATTTAATTGAGTACATTTATCTAACATCTTAATCTTACAATTATTCTTAGAATATAATCCATTAGCTACGTTTAGTGTTTCGTAAATATTATGTAATTTTGTGGGAATAGAAGTGACTTGTATTATTTCTTCAACTCGGGTGTTAGAAGGGATTTCAATAAGGATTATTAGATTGGGATTTTTATAAGAACAGTATGTCTTTATGATGTCATTGTTTAATAAGTTATTTATAAGGGCGGATTGTAGGTATTTGTCATCGATTTTATTTATTTCTACCAGAAGTTGTGCATGATTAATTACGCCAAAATGTAGGGTATTTAGTTTACAAAATGTAAGAGTTTCTTCCAATTGAATGAGAGAGAGATATATGTCTTGCTCGACTTGTATAAATTCATTTATAAGATTTCGTACTTTGATAGTATCTACTTCTTCCAGAACAACTCCAATTTCTTTTTGAATATTATTTAATTTTTCGTTCAATAAATTATTGTTTTCATTTATTATACTGATTTTGTCATTAAACTGTGCCGTGATATTATTACTAATTTTTATTATAGTATTAATTTAGTTTGAAATTAATTTTTGGTTGCTATCGATATTTTCTATTATCTGGTCATATCTATCTTTGTCGGACTGATCAAGATTACCCGTTATGCTCTTAATGATAGAGCCTAAGCCATTGAGAATTCCTCGTTTAGCCCTTTTCATATTTAATAGTTGATTTTTTTTTTATATGCAACATTAAATTGTTTAGGATATTCCGGTAAGTTGCTAATTTATTGTAATTATTATAATTTTCTAAATTTTGGAATAGTTTAACGGTATTATTTTCTAGTATGTCATATTGTTGGAATAAATTTTCGAGGGAAATTTGAAAGGTAATTATTTGTGTGTTTACCTGGATATGAACTGTTCCAAGGTCGAGGATATTGATTCCGGGGTTTTGTTCATCTCGTATAATTTGTAATATTCCATATGGAATTAATCTGTAACAATACGAGGCTTTTTTAATTGTGACAATTTATGTTTTTTATTCTGTTCGTCTAAAATTTGGCCTCTTTCGTTTATGATTTGTTTAACATTTACTTGTTTAAATTTTGGTTTCTCGATTTTTCCCGAATTTCGTTTATGAATTTTGACGTGGGCTTGTTTGGGAATGTCGAAGTGTTTTTGTTGGGGTTTAGCGTATTTTAATTTACTCTTTTCTATATTACTCTTTACTTGTCGATTTACTTCTTTAAGAACTTCCGCATGTTTTTGTATGTAGTCTTCGACCATTACTTCTTCAGGTTGTAAATTTGATTCGAAGTTTTGTCCATATATTATTTCCAGCGGTGTTCGTTTTGTAACGGAATGAATGCTATTGTATTCTCATTTGCTCAATTAATGAAGAGTGGAAACGTTCGACAATGCCATTACTGTTAGGGTTATCTACGGAGATATAGTGGATATTAATCTTTCTTAAAGTTAAGTAGTTTTGAATTATTTTATTATTAAACTCCAACCCGTTGTCGGATACAATTTCTTTTGGAATAATAAAATGGGTGAAATATTTTATTAGTTTATTTAATATCGTGACAGCATTTTTATCTTTTATTGTGTAGGCCATGGCGAATTTTGAAAAAGAATCTACGATAGTAAGGATTTTTACTTGTTCAAGTGATAAGATATCAATGTGTAATTTTTTAAATGGTTTTTCAGCGGTGGGTGTTAGAATCGGTGGAATTTGAATGGGTTTCCGTTCATATTTTGTGATTAGACAAATATTGCATTTATTTATATAATTCTGGATATCTTTTAACATATTGGGCCAGTAATATGATAATTTTAATTTGTTGTAAGTCTCCGTTATCCCTCTATGATTTGTCTTGCTCTCATGATAGTTTTGAATTGTTAATAGTTGTTCTTCTTTGTCTTCTAGGTCTTTAGTCATTGTTTTGCACGATACGAGTTTATAACTTCCGCTGTCAAAGTAGGTTTGAAGTATAGCATTAAAATGTAGTTTGAAATTTTCAGGAATAATACAATAATAGGTTATACCGGGTTGTAGATAATTTTTTATAAAATTTTTGATTGTTTCGTTACAATTTATTTTATTTAAGTATACGTAAAAGCGTTGAGTTGAATGTCCGAAAAGTTTGGATATTTTGATATCGTTTTTACCTGTTGTCTCTTTAACAACAATTTGATTTTTGGAAGTGTTTATGGAAGTGTCTAAATAGGTTAATCCGTTAACAGGCGTTTCGTCGTCCGAGTGACATGTTTCTGTAGTTTCGGAATGGCCGGTAAGAGTTGTTTCATTTTCTGAACCTGTTTCAACTATAACGGCACCATTGTCTGTATTTAAATTTAGTTCTAAATTTGAGGGTTTTTCATAAATGTGAAAAATGATTGAAGAATTTCCGAAAATTTCTTTTATATAGTTCTCGATTTCGGGCCAGGGAATTTTATCACAACCGGAACAAACACGTGGTAAATCTAATTCCGTGATCTCGTTTTGAATGCAGTATTCCAACAATTTTTCTAGACATGTTTTAATATTTTCAGATGTTGGTTTTTCATAATATAAATTTTTCGTGATAAGATGTAGTATTAACCTTGGGTGTTTTTGAATAAAAATTATGTTATCTAAATTAAAAAGATTTTGTAGGGGGTAATGTGATTTAACTTGTTCTGCGAATCCCTTAGATAGTTTTTTATCTTTGGAGATGCAGTGCACTAACGGATTATTTGATTTAAAAAAATCAGAATTTTTATACCGAATTTCAAATTGTGGTCTAAGTCTAGAAAGAGCATCGGCTACGTAATTTTGGCAACCCTTTTTATATTCTATAGTATAGTTGAACTCTTCAAGTTTTAGTCGCCATCGTATTAATTTCTGATTTGGCTCCTTTAAGGAATTTAACCAAACAAGTGGGCGATGATCGGTGATAATTTTGAAATTACGGCCTAAAAGATAATTGCGAAATTGTTTAGTAGCCCATATGATAGCTAATAGTTCCTTTTCTACCGTACTGTAGTTAATTTCATGATTGTTGAGTGTACGTGATATATACGCGATTGGCAGGTCTTTATTATTTTTATCTCGCTGTGATAAGACAGCTCCGATTGCGTAATTGCTCGCATCGGTAGTGAGGAGGAAATCTTTTGATAAATCAGGATATTGGAGTATGGGGTCGTTGGATAGGAGGGTTTTGCATTTCTCAAAACAATTTTTATATTCTTTATTATTTATGTCGATTTTACTATGTTTCTTTAAACAGGTTGTGAGAGGTTTTGTAATTTTGGAAAAATCATTAATAAATCGTCTGTAGTAGCCAAGTAAGCCTAAAAATGATTTTATTTCTGGTTTTGTTTTCGGGATTGGGAAGTTTTTGATAGCTTGAATTTTGCTTGGATTTGGTTTAACGCCCTCTGTAGTGATAACGTGTCCAAGATAAGCGACTTCTTTACGGAGAAATTCGCACTTGTCTAATTGAATTTTCAGATTGGCTTCACGTAATCTTTTAAAAACTTTCTCAATATTTTCTAAATGTTCCTGAAGGGATGTTCCTAAAATTATAATATCGTCGAGGTAGACGAAACAAATTTTGTTAACTAAGTCTTTTAACACAAAGTTCATCAATCTCTGGAATGTCGAAGGGGCATTTTTGAGACCGAAGGGCATTCGTTTAAATTCATAATGGCCAAAATCTGTTGAGAATGCAGTTTTAGAGATGTCATCGGGATGGACTTCGATTTGATGGAAGCCGGAAGTAAGGTCTAGGGTGGTAAAATAGTTTGATTTGCCAAGTTTATCGAGGATATCGGTTATGTCTGGTATAGGGAATTTGTCGTCTACTGTCTTTTCATTTAGTTTGCGATAGTCTATGACAACGCGATATTTTGGTTTTCCGGAGGCATCTTGCTTTTTGGGTACGACCCATATGGGCGACGACCACGGTGAATAGGAATGTTGAATGATGTCGTCTTCTAACATTTTGTCAATCTGAGATTGCACCTCTTGTTTGTAGATTTCCGAGTATTTATACTGTTTTGCATGAACGGGGATGTTATCAGTTGTTTTGATCATATGTTTTATTTTACTCGTAAATGATAATTTTTCATGTTCATTTAATATTAAGTCTTTATACTTGTTGAGAGTATTAGATAATGAGCGTTTTTCCTTATCTGTTAAATGCTCGTCTCGTATTTCTTGCCGGTTTATCTCTATATTATTATTGTTAAACTTGCGCTGGTCTAAATATTGAAATTCATATTTATATTTATAAAGAAAATATACTTCTCCTTTTATAAAATCAAATTTTGTTTCTAATAATGTAATTCCAGGTATGCCTAAAAGTATATCGAAGTCTTTGTGGAAATCAAATATGTAGCTTTTTATATTTAAATCTTTAAACTTGAAAAATGTAAATTCAGAACTGGTTGACTTTCCATTACATGTGTGTATAGTAAAATTTTCGGGAAATGTAGTAGTATTTTGTTTAATTAATTTGGGATGGATATAATTTTGTGTTGAGCCTGTATCTAAAAGAATTTTGTAATCTGATACCTGGATAAAAGGTAGTTTGCTAAAATTGTTTGTTAAGGATTCGATGTTGTGACTCGATTTGCGGAAAATTTTGGGTGTCAATATTTTCAATGTATTCATCCTCGGCTTCAAGTATTTGTTCGTTCCCGATTTGTTCCGCTTGTTCTTGATATTCATCGAAATTTTCTAAATTTTGAGTGTATAATTCTTGGAAGTTAGGGTTTCGAACAGCGGTTTGTCTAGTTTGAATACTCATAGGAGTAGGATTTCGAAATGATGCGTTGCGAGCATTTGCTTGTGGTGCGAATCTTTGTTGGGATTGGGGTGGAGGGTGTGCTCGGCTAGCAGGTTGTTGTGGTGGATGATGCATTCGGCTAGTAGATGGAGCAGGATATTTATGCATGGGTGACTGATATTTGGGGTAATTAAATTGTATTTGATGTTTAGGCGGTGGTGGCAAGGTTTGTTGCTATGTTTTTTGTTGTGTATGAATATATTGCAAGTCGCTAGTTACCAGATTTAGTATATCTGTAAGTTTTCGAGGATTACGGGCAGCTAGTTGACTTCTAAAGGGTTCTCTACAGTTATTTATAAAACATTGAACAAAGTATTCAATTGAATTTTCTACGATAAATTTGCTGACAGCCGCCACGAATTTACATTCAATTTTGCTTTTGTAAATGAGATATAAATCATTAAATTTGTTAAAATAATCTAAAATGTTTTCTTTTGTTTGTTTGTAATGACTTGCCTCGTACATAAGTGTGTGTTCAGACCGTGTGTCAGAAAAATTTTGTTGCAGGTGTTCTTTTAATTCTGACCATTTAGTGAAACTTGACATGTTTAAACTTTGTGCGGCTACTCCGCGAATTTTATTTTTCAAAGTTAACATTACAATTTTTTTTGTAATTTGTGAAGGGTTTGTTTGCTCTATGAGCGTGTTCATATCATCTATTGTATTAATAAAATTTGATAGAGACTTTACGTCTCCATCGAATGTTGGTGCTAAGTCTAGCATTTTTAATATTTCATTATTTAAGTTTTGGAAAATATTTCCTACTTCCTCAGGCATGTTGATTAAGGTTAAATTTGAAAGTGCTTGTGTGAGAGAATCCAGGCTTAGATAAGAAAATATAAATTTTTTATATAACTTACAATAGTAGAATTATTGCTCTTATCATAATTTGGTACCTTCTCTCTGTTGACGGTGTGTCGACGTCTCGGCGATGATCGGCTGCTGGCTCGATGCGGCTGCTGGGCTCGCTGTACCTGCTGGGCTTGCTGTGGCTATGGGCTCGGTGCGGCTGCTAGGCTCGCTGCGGCTGCTGGGCTCGCTGCTGGCTGTGGGCTCGATCTCGGAGATGTAGCGACTCTGTTGATCCTTGACGTGAAGAGACTGGAGTACTGACTGTTTCGACGACTCAGTCTACTTCTTCGGCTGTTTCTTCGTTGAATTTTGGGATGTTTGTGTCGACTCGCGATCACAAATAGTTAAGTTCTCAGTGAATTAACCGTTAAAACGGACGATTGCGGATTTTAAACGGATTGAATTTTTAGGAAATTTCCGAATATGCAAACTTTCACTAATCCTACAGCGACTGCGCCAGATATATTGTCAAACTCGAAAATTACGTTTTTAAAAAGTTTTATTTGACATTGAAGCGATACAAAGCACGTACAAGGAATACACACTCTAAACATGTTACATATGTCTTATATAGGGTTTGCAGCGATTATCTCTGTGGGAAGGTGTCCATGTGCACCTTTCCACGCTTGAATTTTGTTATATTTGCAGTTTATGGGGCGACGTCTCTACTTAACTTATATTTATACTCATATTGTGTATTTCTGTAAATATTTATTGTACATAAGCGGAAGCCTATTATTGGGTAATCTGTTGGCTTCCCGTAAATAAATAAAATAAAAAAATAAAATAAAAGAAATGATCAAGAATAAGGGGCTAATTTATCAATAATGTAACGTTTTTATTTATTTAGGTCAATTGTAAATATAAGACAATTATAATTAATTAAAATAAAATTTTATTATAACGACAAATAGATATTAAAATAAAATTAAAAGATAATAAATTTAACTAACACTACGATTAGCAAATATTAAACACTAATTGAGACTAAGAATATTATAAGACATTTAAAAACTAAGATTATTTATTTAAACAATATATATTTATTTATGTTTACCACTTGTCGACTATCTGTTTATATCACCAACAATTTAACACGCGACGCTTATTTATGTCAGACTGTCTAATGCCTTCGATAACAGTGCTTATATACTCCGGCATTTGTATTCAAAAAATTTCTAGAGCACTATTCCAGATAAAAACTCAAACACAATAGATTTCATCAACCGCTTAATTTAGCAGGTTCGGACAAGTCTGTTGCGTCATCGCTAAAAATAGACACTCGCTCGTTCCTGCAACGCGGCTGCGACAGCGGCGGCGACAGTGTCGGCGACAGCAGGCGCTGCACATTACACTGTCCCCTCCTTAAGACTGTTTCGTCCCGGTACAGTTCGTGATGACGAAATCTGCATGCATTACCCTTGGTGCATTTCGAAGTTTTGAAGAAATGACAGTCGATGGTCCGCTCGACTTCTTCTTTATTTCCGTTAGGGTTAAAGCTGCAAACGAGAATTTCAACATCGGTAAAACGGAAGAGGATTTCTATCATCTAGACCACAGCCTAACTTAGGTACGGCTAGCTTCAAAATGTCATTCTCAAGCAGACGATCCCTCAATTCGCACAGCGAGCTCCACAGGCTACGATACGACAGCTTCTAGTACGAGCGTGGTTTTTTAACCTGGTAATAGATGTACCGCTGATGGTCTGCATTGCTATCCCTCAGGCACAGCGTGTCCCAACAGTGGGCGTTGGTTGGCCAGTTCTTGTAATCGGCCAAATTTTGCCTTAAAGACTGAGGCTATACCGCGGGACATCTTTAAGTCTTCTGATACGCAGTGACCGAGCGAATAATCTAAAGACACGGTGAATAGATCTCGGTGTTCTTTCGTCACACCGCACCGCGCCATGCGGCCAAAGGAATAGTTCTCCATGAAGTCTTCAAAAGATAGTTCTTGTGCTATGATCCGATGAACCGTTGCTCCATTATGGTCTTTGTGGTTATCTCCGGCGAAAGGGGCTAGCCGATTAAAGTGTACTACTCTCGGCTTCCCGGTAGGTCGTTTCTTAATTCTGTATACCACGTCATATATCCTTTTGACTATCTCATAGCGGCTTTCCCAATTCTTTTGCAGCTTTGGTGATAAACTGCAACGTCTTTGTGGGTTGTAAAGCCACACTAAATCCCCAGGTTGATATCCACCCTTTTCGGCCTTGATGTCATATCGGTCCTTCATTTGGTCGCTGGCAGCTTGAATGTTCATACGAACTTGTTCATGAATATCATCCATTCTGCTCCGTAAGTCCGCGACGTAATCTTCACCGGCCAGATCTTCCCCAGGTTTACTGCCGAACACCAAGTCGTATGGTAAGCGCAACTCACGTTCGAATAAGATGTACGCAGGAGTTTGCCCTGTTGTTTTATGTACGGATGAACGATAAGCCATCAGGAACAGATGAAGATGTCGGACCCAGTCTTTTTGGTGGTTCGACAAATATCGGTTGATCGTTCAGTTCATTCGTTAAACCATGCCATCAGACTGCGGATGTAATACAGTTGTTTTAGTTTTATTAATTTCTAATATCTTACAGACATTTTGGAAACGGCAGACTCAAAATTTCTCCCTGGTAGAGTGGAGATCAGGTGGTACTCCGAATCGGCATATACATTCTTTAACTAAAGTTTCAGCGGCCGTGGTGGCCTCCTGGTTGGGTAATGGATACGCTTTAACCCACTTGGTGAAGTAGTCCATGATAACCACGATGTATTTATTTTCTTCATCACTTTCGGGGAAAGGTCCAGCCACATCGATTGCAATACGCTCAAATGGACTGCCAACGTTGTATGGACGCATTGGTGCTTTTCGTCGTTTATGTGGATCGTTGCTTCCAGCGCAAAACACACATTTCTTGCACCAATCTTTAACATCTTCCGTGAAGTTAACCCAGTAAAACCGCTGACTCCAAAATGGCCTCCAAATCCGTCATTGATCTCTTTCAGCACGTCTGGTACTCTACTCTTAGGAATAACTAACTGAGTTCTCTTTTCAGTTCCATCAGCATTTTCTACAACACGCTTCAAATGGCCATCCTCAATCACCATGGAGTCCCATTGCGCCCAGTACGATTTTACGCTTGGTGAGTGCGATGCTACATCTCCCCATACTGGTTTGCTCTCCTCTACTTTCCATTCCAGTATAATTCTCAAAGTCGAATTTTTTTCTTGGATTTCGCGTAGTCCATCGGGCTACATCGCTTGCATTCGTCTTGGCATGGCTTTCTGGACAATTCGTCGGCATTACGATGGCTGGTACCTGTCCTATCCTCTATTTTTAAACCGTATTCCTGTAGTCTTTCAATCCATTTAGCCACCTGACCTTCAGGATTCTTGAATTGTGGCAGCCATTTTAATGCAGCATGGTCAGTTCTAATCAAAATTTTCCTTCCATACAAATATTTGTAGAAATGTTCCACGGATTTCACGACTGCCAAGAGTTATTCTCTTGTAACACAATAATTCCTCTCTGGTTTTGACAAAGTCTTACTAAAATAGGCAATAACCTTCTCATGTCCGTATTGTATCTGGGATAGAACGCCACCAATTCCCACGTTGCTGGCATCTGTGTCTAGTTTGAACTCTCCTTCAGGTAAGGGATAACTCAGGACAGGTGCGCTTGTCAATGCTTGCTTCAGTTCTTTGAACGCAACTTTACAGTCCATTTCCCAAATAAATCTTCTAAGTTCGTGTTTATCTCTAGGCGCTGGCCAATCTCTCAGCCTTTAACTTTTCCGGGTCAACTGCAATACCCTTACTAGAAATCACGTGTCCAAGGTAATGAACTTCTCTTTGAAACAAGTGACACTTCTTGGGGCTGAGCTTGGAAAACCTCTTCCAAATTCTTCATGTGATCCTCGAATGTTTTGCCTACCACAATAATGTCATCGAGATAGACTAAACAGGTTTTCCATGACAGTCCAGCCAATACTGTTTCCATGAGTCGTTCAAACGTTGCAGGGGCATTGCAGAGCCTAAATGGCGATACAGTAAATTGCCACAGTCCAGTACCAATGATGAAGGCTGTCTTTTCCTTATCTTTTTGATCCAAATCTACTTGCTAGTATCCGCTCTTTAGATCCAGAGTAAAGATAATCTTCGAGCAAGCCAAAGCGTCTAGTGTATCGTCTATTCGAAGTAGCGGGTAGCTATCTTTCTTAGTCACGTTGTGAAGCTGACGGTCATGTAATGTAATGGCATGTGTTCTTTACTAAGTCGAGTCTAATTATAGTCTTCGTCACACCCGTATACAGTAACATTTTTAGTGGTCTTCTATCAACAGAGCCATTCACGTAGATACTGCTGGCCTGATGATGAAGGGATGCGACATAACTGATGGATTGTGGGGCTACGAGATTACGGGTCGGCGATTGCCCCTTCGGATGAACCGGACTTAGTTTTCCGACTCCTTTTCTTCTTTTACCGACTCTTTCTTCTTTTGCATTTTTCCAACTAAGTTTCTTTCTTTCAGCAAACACATTTACAATTCGTCGCATTTTCTCTTCTAGATCTTCCGTGACTTCTTCTCCCTCGGCATCAATAATTCGCAGTTGAGATTGGTTACATGAAACTTGTTTGGCAGCTTCATGTTCTAGTGCAAATAAAAGTGCGTTAATTAATATTTTTGGAGCTGCAGGATGTGCGAAACGAACCAAACGAGCTACGTCGACTTCAAATTCTTGAAGGCTTTCTTTTGAACTCTGATAGCGGTTCCTCGGTTGCGTCTGGTACACCTGCTCCAGGTGCGCATTGCCATATCGCATGTACAACCGCTTGACTAGTTGGTCGTAGTCCTCTTGTTCTTCTTCCTTCAGCGTTTGTAGATCAGAGTGAACTTAGCAGCAGATTCGCAGCAGCAGATTCGAATGAAAAATAGCGTTGGACAACCCTCCTGTTCGATGACGTTTGCTGCCGTTCGTTGAAAATCGCTGCCGTTCGCTTAGGTTTATTTCAATAAAATCAAAGATAGAATAAGAATAACGTTAAATATCTAATTCAGTAAACCCAGTAAGATATTTGGTATATTAATTCAAGGCCATAGGGTATATAATAACGATAACATTTTGAGAATATACACTTTAACAAATATTACTGGCTCATAGCTATCCTGAAAAGAATGCGGACAGAATAAATCATATACAAAATGATTACTATATTAATAAACAGTACAAAAAATATCATTTTGTTAAATAATTCAGGGGAACAGGGTACGTAACAACAATAAAACTTTGAAAATTTATATCTTAACAGATATTATTGGTTCACAGTTATCCTGCAAAGGATACGGACAGAATAAACCATATACAAAATGATTACTATATTAATAAACAATATAAAAGATATCATTTTGTTAAATAATTCAGGGGAACAGGGTAAGTAACAACAATAAAACTTTGAAAATTTATGTCTTAACAGATATTATTGGTTCACAGTTATCCTGCAAAGCATACGGACAGAATAAATCATATACAAAATGATTACTACATTAATAAACAATATAAAAACTATCATTTTGTTAAATAATTCAGGGGAACAGGGTACGTAACAACAATAAAACTTTGAGAATTTATATCTTAACTGATATTATTGGTTCACAGTTATCCTGCAAAGGATACGGACAGAATAAATCATATACAAAATGATTACTATATTAATAAACAATACAATAAATATCATTTTGTTAAATAATTCAGGGGAACAGGGTACGTAACAACAATAAAACTTTGAAAATTTATATCTTAACAGATATTATTGGTTAAGTTTGAATAAAACACACTTGGTAAGTTTCACAAAAATATTTATTAATTTTCACAACGATCGTTTCGATCTTTCGATCATCATCAGGTGAACTAAAGTACAAAGTAAAATTGCCTGCTTAAATACTAAGTGATTACAGATAATAATAGTGGGGATTTTCCTAAATCTAATTGGTCGTTTACAATGTTGACTTTTCGTAAAATTGCTTTTTGAATTTCTATATTTTCTAATAAGCTTAACTTTAAACCTTTTTGCTGCACGTGTAATATTTTGAAGTTTCCGTTATATGTATGGTCATGTTCTAGACAATGTGTAGCGAAGCCTGTGTTATGTTTTTTATACTCGATTGACTTTTGGTGTTCTTTGATTCTTTGTTTAAATTGCCTTCCACTTTGGCCGATGTATAGCATTACAAGAATTACATTCAATTTGATAAACTCCCGATAAGTTTTCAGCTTTTATATTTTCTTTGTTATTAGTTAGAAATTTGCCTAAATTGTTTTTATTTGTAGAAATCATGTTGATATTAAGTAATATTTTAATATTATTTGAAATGGTACCGATGTGGTTTATAGCGTGCCAAAAAGGTTTAGAGTTTTCTCAATTACCTGGGGCATAAATCAAATTTGAGGTGCGTTGTTTAATTTTCTTATTTAAGATTTTATTTACTATTTTTTCTTTATACCCATTGTTTTTTACAATCTGTTTAATAGTTTTGACTTCCAAGTCAAAATTAGATTTGTTAAGAGGTATGTTAACTAGTCGGTGTACCATACTGTGTATTGCTGACATTTTTATTGATCTAGACTGGTTAGAATCTGCGGGAATTATAGTATCAGTAAACGTGGGTTTTCTATATATATTATATTGAAATTCATTCGAGACGTTGGCAATAGTTAAGTCCAAGAAGTTAATGCTAGAATTAGATTCTTTTTCCATCGTAAATTTTAAATGTTTACTAATATTATTTAGGAACTCGAAAAATATATTTAGTTGTCTGTCAGTACCACTCCAGATGCAAAAAATGTCATCAACATATCGTTTCCAAAAGACAATACATTTAATGAAAGGGTTGTTATTGAATATGTGTTCTTTTTCAAAATTATTCATAAAAATTTCTGCTAGTACGGGTGACAAGGGTGAACCCATGGGTAAACCTGTAGTTTGTTTATAAAACTTATCATTAAACTTAAAATAATTTTGATTTAAACACATTTCAATTAACGTATACAAGTCCATTTGTTCAACAATGTTAAGTGAGCTATTTTCTATAAGTTTTAATATAATAGTTTTCAATTCATCCACAGGAATTGCACTGAATAATTATTTTACATCGAAAGATACAAATTTATAACTAGGTGATAGTTTTACAGTTTTCAGTTTATTTACCAGTTCAAGGGAGTTTTTGACCGAGTATATGGATTCAAAATGTAATAATTCTGGTATGAGTGAGTTTAGAAATTTACAGATTTTGTAAGCTGGGGCGTTAATGTAAGAAACAACAGGTCTCATGGGGCTACCTTGTTTATGTATTTTTGGTAAACAATATAAAGACGGTGCTTTTGGGTTCATGCATTTAAGTTTAAACCTGTCCGTGTCACAAATTAAAGATTTACACTCCTTTAATTTATCATTCACGTCACTTTGAAACACACTTGTAGGATCTTTTTTAATTTCAACGTGTCCACTTTCCTTGATGAGTTGTAGTGATTTTTGTGTGTAGTCTTTTTTCGGTAGAACGGTTATTGTATTGCCTTTGTCAGCCTTACAAAGTACTAAATCTTCGTTTTTTAATAAGTTTTTAAGATTTTTGATAGTTTTCAATTCATTATTTTTATGTTTATGAATTATTTTTGGTTTCCTGCGATGTTTCTTAATATTAGCTGCTATTACATGTTTGGCGTGGTTTTTTATATCTTGGTCAGCTATTGAGTTGAAAGCGATTTCACATCCGATTGCTAAATTTTCGTAATTCTTTTGGGTTGGCGGTAACATCGGTGAATATTTTAGTCTTTTATTCAACAAATGTTCTTCTGTTTTACTTAAACTGATGTGAGATAAATTTAGCACTCTTGGGTAGAATTCTTTAACTGCAGTTACTTGGTTGGTTTTCACTGTTTTATTAAGTTTTGTAATTTTTGTCTTTGCTTTAAATATCTGTTAAACACGATCTCTTGTATTTCATTACGAGTTTCCCTGTCTATGATGTCAAATTCCATGGAATGTAGTCGATGTGTCAATTCTCCATGTATAATTTTTAAATGTAGACTAAAATTGTCTCTTCTAAAATACCATTTTTTAATTTCAAAGTTAAGCCAACAGTTATACATTTTTTCGATTAATACAGTTTCTTTTAAAGATTTGTGCTTGTCATATAACGGAAACTTCAAAATATTACACGTGCAGCAAAAAGGTTTAAAGTTAAGCTTATTAGAAAATCTAGAAATTCAAAAAGCAATTTTACGAAAAGACAACATTGTAAACGACCAATTAGATTTAGGAAAATCCCCACTATTATTATCTGTAATCACTTAGTATTTAAGCAGGCAATTTTACTTTGTACTTTAGTTCACCTGATGATGATCGAAAGATCGAAACGATCGTTGTGAAAATTAATAAATATTTTTGTGAAACTTACCAAGTGTGTTTTATTCAAACTTAATTGTTAAATATGTTTCACCAAGAGCCACCCACAAATTCTATCCAATATAGATATTATTGGTTCACAGTTATCCTGCAAAAGATACGGACAGAATAAATCATATACAAAATGATTACTATATTAATACACAATATAAAAAATATCATTTTGTTAAATAATTCAGGGGAACAGGGTACGTAACAACAATAAAACTTTGAAAATTTATATCTTAGCAGATATTATTGGTTCACAGTTATCCTGCAAAGGATACGGACAGAATAAATCATATACAAAATGATTAATGTATTAATGAACAATATAAAAAATATCGTTTTGTTAAATAATTCAGGGGAAACAGGGTACTTAATAAAAATAAAACTTTAAAAATTTATATCTAAACAGATATTATTGGTTCACAGTCCTCCTGCAAAGGATATGGACAGAATAAATCATATACAAAATGATTACTATGTTAATAAACAATATAAAAAAATTATTTTGTTAAATAATTCAGGGGAACAGGGTACTTAATAACAATAAAACTTTGAAAATTTATAACATAACAGATATTATTGGTTCACAGTTATCCTGCAAAGAATACGGACAGAATAAATCATATACAAAATGATTACTATATTAATAAACAATATAAAAAATATCATGTTGTTAAATAATTCAGGGGAACAGGGTACTTAATAACAATAAAACTTTGAAAATTTATAACATGGCAGATATTATTGGTTCACAGTTATCCTGCAAAGGATACGGACAGAATAAATCATATACAAAATGGTTACTATATTAATAAACAATATAAAAAATATCATTTTGTTAAATAATTCAGGGGAACAGGGTACGTAACAACAATAAAACTTTGAAAATTTATATCTTAACAGATATTATTGGTTCACAGTTATCCTGCAAAGGATACGGACAGAATAAATCATATACAGAATGATTACTATATTAATAAACAATATACAAAAATATCGGTTTGTTAAATAATTCAGGGGAACAGGGTACTTAATAACAATAAAACTTTAAAAATTTATATCTTAACAGATATTATTGGTTCACAATTATCCTGCAAAGGATACGGACAGAATAAATCATATACAAAATGATTACTATATTAATAAACAGTACAAAAAATATCATTTTGTTAAATAATTCAGGGGAACAGGGTACCTGACAACAATAAAACTGAAAATTTATATATATTAACAGATATTATTTGTTCACAATTATTACCGCAAACAAATATTCCGTATTAAATAACGAAGACTCATTGTAAAACAATACAAATGATGGCGGAACTAAAGAATTCAAACCACCTCCCGTGTTCATACAGAACGTAATAAACTACTCAAATATGCTGAATTGCATCCAAACTGTTCTTATTTCTATTGAATATCTGTGCAAAACTCTATCAAATGACGAAGTGAAAGTCAATACTATAAATTCTAATGCGTATAGAAAATGAATACATCTGCTAAACCAGAACAAAGTGGCATTTCACACATATCAACTGAAAGAGTCGTATTAAAAAATCTGCTTCCTTCAATGCCATCGACGAAATCAAAGAAGGTTTGCAAGAAAAAGGATATGATATTAGAAATGTAACTAATATAAAAAGCTGGCATACAAAACAACCACTGCCTATGTTTATTATAGACCAGGAGCCCATAGTCAATAACAAAGACATTTACAAACTAACAAATCTTTTAGGAACAAAAATAGTCATCCAACCTCCAAGGAAAAAAAAGAGACATCCCACAATGTCAAAGGTGCCAAGAATATGGGCATACGAAGACGTACTGCTCTAAACAGTATCGTTGTGTAAAATGCCCAGAATACCACTCAACGAAAGAGTGCCCTAAAAGCAAGGATACTACACCCGTATGTACATTATGCGATGGACCACATCCTGAAAATTATAAGGGATGCCGATTTTACCGAGAAATACAACGACGAAGCAAACAGCGCAATAAATCTCATTATAACCTAGTCTCTAAGGATCGGCAAACTACTGAAACTCAACACATTGAATATCACGATATAATAGAAACTAATATTAACAATAATTCCCTCAACAATAACACAAACACTTACGCAAAGGCAACAAAAATGCAAGCAAATGAACATACTTCGCTGCTACAATTTCTGAACAAATTCGAAAATATGTTCACACAACTAATGAAACAGAACAGCAATATTATCAATATGTTATCCATGTTAATTAAACACATAATTATTAATGGATAACACAATACGAATAGCATTGTGGAACGCCAATGGGCTCATACAACATATGAAGTGGTATTAACCAAATATCACTATTAGTGACATTCATTTTTTGTCCCCATTTACGCAATGCAAATTTTCTACCTAAACATAATCTGGTTATAAATAACGTATCAAAACCCATAACTTTTATATTATTGTTGTTAATTTTAATTACGGTACAAATAAACGCATTTAATATGTCATCAATCAACCAATTATTGGAATATAACGAAGATAAAATATTATAATTCAGTAAATGGCCATGTACTGTGTATATAGTTTGCGAACATAATGGAGGATAGTTAGTATATTCCAACCAGGGTGCTTTTGCTGTTGTATTATAAGTTATTAAATTATTAACATTTATTGTGTTACTATCATTCAAGTATGAAAAATAATTTTTGTTTTTACTTATAGGAGAACTTTTTTTGCCCATGTTTCTTCTGATAAAGTAATGTTTAAAGTATCATTTTTATTAATAATGTGTTTTTCTTTGGATCAACTTTCTGTCTTTATTTAATAATAAAAGAGCAGCTCCATGTTTCCTTTGTTGGCATGTATTTCTTTTGGTTACATTTGTATTTAAATGCAGTTTATGGTCCAGAATCCGACCTTTTAAAATAGATTCCATTTTTTGAATAAAACGCGGAACTGAAATCCTACGTTTTCCAGTAAACGTGTCCGTTTTACCTATTTTGAACCAATTTTCTACAAACGCGTTGCAGTCTTTCCTGATACCATATTTGGATATTAATAATCCGGACAAAATCGGGTAAAATGGCAGAAAATCTCGCTCTAAATAATTTAAGAAAGATGGTAAATAATAAATATTCTTATGTTTATTGCTGTCAGAATGTAACTTTATCATATCTTCCTTTATGGAGTGGAAATAAATAAAAAATGGAGATTTTTTCCTTGTAGAATTCTCATTAGTGTTAATATTTATTTCGAGCACACACCCTTGTACTTGAGTAAAAACGTTTATTTTGTGTTGCAGAAAGTTTAATGCGGATTTTACATTTTCTGCTTCATATTCTTGGCCAAACACAAGAACAATATTAACCCAATATTCTGTCATAGTGAGAATGTTATTACTATGTATTAGACAAGCCATTACATTTTTTGCCAATCTCCTCAAACAATAATTTTTTGTAAAAGAATTTATTTTTTGGGTAGCGTTTTTGAAAAAATGTGTGGAACAAACATGAATTAATGTTAAATGATCGACGGGAGTACCTGAATAAATATGTTCCCATGATACGCGTAAATAATTGAGTAAGTCCATTTTGTTAAATGTTAATAATACAGACTGAACTAGTACCATGCTAAAATCAGTCTCTACCTTGGCAACAACAGGCTTTTTAGATTGATATATAGTTTTGAGGTCGTGTATGAATGACGAAAGGAAAAATTGAATGGATGGAATATTGTGGACAGATGTTATATATTCCGCCACAAGAAGAGGGGCTTTTCCTGCTTCAGGAAGAACTAAGGCATAGTAGAATAATTTTACATCTATCCACGGAGGACGTGCAATTACGCTCCCGGTTTCATCTAAATATAAAAAGATAGGATGTTTCCTTAAAGATACTAGATGTCGTATCTGATCCTCTGTTTGCAACCTTACATAGAAATGATCGTAGCCGATATCCTGAATATAACCATTCATTTTTTTCCCTTCTCACTTGCCGGATAATCGTTGAACTTTTTTAAGTTTTATTAAATAATTAAATAAGTCATTGTCCAAATCGTTAGATTTTATAGTTTCGCTTGAAATCTTTTTCAAAACGTTTAAACTCGGCGCGTTGTTCAAGTTTCCCTTTTGTAAAATGGAATAGGTAGCTTTTGATAAATCTTCATATCTAACTACACTTGGTGTCTCTATTTTAAGTCTTTCCCCGTACTCTTTCCTGCGATTCCCCGATAAAAATCGCCGATGTTTTTCATTACTGTGTTTAACTTTTCCAGTTTGTAAAATACTCATTACAATATTACCACTAGTTAAATCTTGCGTTGCAAAAAATTTAAAAGATGCACAACCTGTATGTTTGCAAATCGCAAATGCTACAAAAGAACGCTTAATTTGCTTTCGTTTTTTAACATAGCATCTGTGCCATTTAAATGCTAAAACACATATAGGATATGTAGTTGCAAAATAATCATTAAAATCATGAGTCCAACCACGTTTTAATTTGTGTGTACCGGAGAAAAACTTTCTCCAAAATTCATAGGGAATTATTATAGAATTCACAAAAACATTTTCAGTACTTTTATTACAAGACTGCTCGCTACGAATATGAATTGAAGATTCAAGAGAAAAGTGCTCATTTAAAGGATGAAATGAAGAATCAGATCGAACATTTTCAGTTTGAATTTCATTAGACGGGAAACTAACATTTTGACAGTTTTCTTTAGAAGAGGGCATAATCGAAAGATGTATTGAGGAATCAAGTGAAATATTTTTTACTTCATTGAAAGAAATATTGGTCTTATTTTCTTCGTCAGAAAACAAATTTCGTTTTACAGATAGTTTAGTTTCGCTAATTTGAAGATAACTTTTCAGCGATACTTTAGATTTAGAATATGAAGGTAAATTTTCTATAGGACTGATATCTATATATAGTTTCACTTTTTCATTTGTAGCAGCAGGTGCTGAAGTAAGAGGTTCATATAATAAACGTAGTTTTTTAGTTTTAACCATTTCTACCTTCGGATCCATGGAAAACTTTTCAGCGGAGTCAACATCATCCTTGATTACGTTTCTATCGTAAGTACATGTTAAAATATTGGGTTTACGTATTAAATATTTATGTACTATATCTGTCTCATCAGGTTGAATAATCTCTTTTCTGGTATAGTAATATATCATTTTTCTGTTTTTCAAATTATTTTTTATTTTCAAATATTTACACATATCTGAAAGAATACTTTTATTTTTATGAACTGAAGTTTGTTTTAAATCATTTACACCAATGTTATATTTAAATAAGCAGTATTTAAATTCATCAAATAATTTCAGTTTTTTCGGCATTTTGTAGTTTTAGTTAATTTTATTATAATTTAACAAACAGATCAAAATTAGACAGGAAATAAGGAATTTCTTATCAAAAATTATTAGTAAAGCACTAACAAAATTAAATACTTACATTATATGGTTATATTTTAAATAAAACTAAGAAACTAGAAATGGTCGCCAATGGTAAAGTATAATTTAATAATCAAATCTTACGAAAACCATAAAATTATATTATCTAAACCATTACATTTACATGAGAACCATAAGAAATAGAAAGCATCTGTTATATTAAAACGAGTATTAAAATAAATACTAAACTATGTATAACACACCGCTGAAAGTAATCTATTTAAATATGTACTTCAGACTGTACAATTAACAACTTAATAAACATAAAGCAAAAATAAAACAAAAGAAATTAAATAATATGGAGAATATTTGTGACCAGTATTATAGGGTCATGGGCGCGAGAGAAAGAGAGACAGTGGAGGTAATGAAAATATATTTATAACTAGGAATACCTTAAAATTATATACAAAAACTAGATACTACAAAACAAAAAATAATACAATAAAACCAAAGCAGTAATTTAAAAATAAAATTACGACTTAAAAGATAATAAAACAAACAATATATGATATTATCAGTATAGAAATGAAAAAAATTAGAAACGATTCGAAAAACAAGAAAAAACGTGAAATTAAATTAGTAGTTGAACGGCGTACGAAGACAAAACAAATAAAGCCCTATTATATTAAGCTGAATAATGAAATAATCAGCAAGAAACGCAAATATTTATAAACAAACACCAGAACATAAAACTAAGAATGCAAAATTCTTGAATATTAGAACGCTGTTTAAATACGAACTTTTCTCTTCGACTACAGACAGTGGAATGAACTAATTCCTATTGTCCCCGCCAGCCAGGAACCCAGGCTATGGCGCGAAATATATATAAACCAATAACGAGCTCCAGTCACACAAAAGTTCAAAATAAACAACACGTGTAACAAATACGCGGTCAAAGCCACTGGCATGCGCTCGCGGTGTCATGCGTATTACTATGTTATAATATCTGCAGGCTTGCCAGATTGGGGGATTTCCCCCTAGTTTTAGGGTATTTTATCTCTCATAGGGTAAAAAACAGGGAAACAGTTGTTCTGGGGTATTTTTTAGAGGACGCTTGACAGGAACTATAATTATAATAAAAGCCAAAAAATCCAAGGATATTACCCCCCCCCCCCTCTCACGTTTCATATACAATGATTGGTGTTTGAATTCCGATTCAACTTGGGCACATACTCTGGGTGTATCAATTTTCAACCATCCCAGAGTTTGTTAAAAAGATTTAATTCTGAAAACATTTACAAATGTAAGAACAATGAAGTAGATATTATTGATCTGTTTAATTCAGAATAAGTATAATTTTTAATGGTTGTATTATTAATATTAATGGACACGTGTGTTGGCTCTCGTTGAAACATATTAAACAAATGAGAATTTTAATAAAACACTCGGTATGTTTCAAAAAATAATAAATATATTAAAACATTAATGTACATTTCGACATTGCGTCATCTTCAGAATGTTTTACAAGAAAGTACAAGGCCAAATATATACCCCGGCAACAACGACTAAGATAGATACATTAGAGGGGATTTGTATAAATCTATTTGTTCGTTTATTAGAAGATTCCCATTAACCACGGCATTTTGAATTTGTATTATTATTTTTTAATATATTTTATTTTAGATGTGCTAGATAATTAAATTTTATTTGGGGGAAATTAGTATCAGTCATCTGGTAACCCTGAATATCTGTCAATATATAAATCTTCAAAGTTTTATTGTTATATTTTTTGTATTGTTTATTTATATAGCAATCATTTTGTAAATGATTTAAACTGTCCGTATCCTTTGCAGGATAACTGTGAACCAATAATATCTGTTAAGATATAAATTTTCAAAGTTTTATTGTTGTTACGTACCTTGTTCCTCTGAATTATTTAACAAAATGATATTTTTTATATTGTTTATTAATATAGTAATCATTTTGTATATGATTTATTCTGTCCGTATCCTTTGCAGGATAACTGTGAACCAATAATATCTGATAAGATATAAATTTTCAGTTTTATTGTTGTTACGTACCCTGTTCCCCTGAATTATTTAACATAATGATATTTTTTATATTGTTTATTAATATAGTAATCATTTTGTATATGATTTATTCTGTCCGTATCCTTTGCAGGATAACTGTGAACCAATAATATCTGATAAGATATAAATTTTCAGTTTTATTGTTGTTACGTACCCTGTTCCCCTGAATTATTTAACAAAATGATATTTTTTGTATTGTTAATTAATATAGTAATCATTTTGTATATGATTTATTCTGTCCGTATCCTTTGCAGGATAACTGTGAACCAATAATATCTGTTAAGATATAAATTTTAAAAGTTTTATTGTTGTTACGTACCCTGTTCCCCTGAATTATTTAACAAAATGATATCTTTTGTATTGTTTATTAATATATTAATCATTTCGTAAATGAATCATTCTGTCGGCATCCTTTTCAGGATAGCTATGAGCCAGTAATATTTGTTACAGTGTATATTCTCAAAATGTTATCGTTATTATATACCTTATGGCCTTGAATTAATATACCAAATATCATACTGGCTTTACTGAATTAGATATTTAACGTTTTTCTTATTCTTTCTTTGATTTTATTGAAGTAAACCTAAGCGAACGGCAGCGATTTTCAACGAACGGCAGGAAACGTCATCGAACATGAGGGTTGTCCAACGCTATTTTTCATTCGAATCTGCTGCTAAGTTCACTCTGATGTTTGTAGGATGTTGATGGCTTCCCCACGCAACGAAACAGTCAACGCTGTAGCCTTCTCTTTGGACGCCCAGTTATGCGCTTTCGCAGCCGCTTTAAATTGTTTTAAATAATTCGACCACGAAGACTTTCCATCAAATTCTGGTGTTTTGATGTGCGTTGTTGTAGTAGTTTCAGGTTTTACTACTTTCCTTTCTTCTTGTAAACTTGTCTTCGCTACATCGAAATTTGGCATTGGCGAAAATGTAATTCTAGTGACCTTTTCTCGTAATTCTCCGATCTGCTTGTCATATTCATCTTTTAAATACTTCAGCTCTTCTTGAGTTTTTCTAGAATTCTCCTCTAATTTTTCTAAACATCTAGAGCCAAGCTCATAACCTTTTACTAAATTTTTCAACAAAGAGTTACTTACTAAAATATGTTAGTATAATACTAGTGATACCGGTTCTCATAATTCCACTACTAGCTTATTTTAACTAGTAGTAAAGTATATATGGCAATCCTGTACTATTAATAAAAACGTTGAATGAAAGATATATAAACATGTTAGCATGAAATGAAAGGTCTGTTAATACAGGTTAGAAGTACTACTAAATAGACAACCTGTAAAATCGCAACAGATCTGACAGTTGTGAGTTGTGATGTGACAGCAGTGAGTCAGTGAAATAATAAAGCGTAAAAGTGAAGAAAAATATTACTTATATAAATTAAATGGCAAATAAACGGGAGCGTGGTGAAAACTGGACACAAAAAGAATTTTTTTTATTAAACTTAATTGAAGAAAATTTAAAAATTATAGAAAACAAAAGTTTAGATGGTAAGGTACTAAAAGAGCGAAAATTGATTTGGATATCAATAGCCAACAAAATGGCAAGCAGAGGGTATTGCTTAAAAGTAGACCGAATTAAGCAGCAGTGGGTACTCATATAAACTACCGCAAAAAAGAATACCAGCAGTTACATGAAACAAATAAAAAAGACGGGTGGAGGACCACCACCTGAACTGCCAAACCCAATTGATCAAAAAATTCAAAGACATGATTCCAAATGAATTTTAAAAAGATTTAAGTGAATTTGATTGCGATACAGATATGGAAATACCAGTGACACGGCAGACAGAGAATGAGATATTTTCAGAAAATATTGAACTGTATAACACGGAAAATGAAAACGTAAATAATGAAATACAAATTATACAAATGGAGTATCTAAATGACAATGAAAATAATATGATGCCTGATATAAATGAAATATTGAACACTACTTAGCAGAACGATATGTAAGTACATTATCTTATAGTGTAGGTATTAAATTATACAAATATTATGGTTGATTTAATTTATATATATATTTTTTTTATGAATAAAAGTAATCCTGAAAATGAAATATATTCACTTCCCAATCCCAATCCTACATCAAATCCCTCGTTAAAACCGAAAAAAACAAATTGTAGGGATATGACGCTGCATGAAGAAAAGAGATTGGGACAAGAAGAAAAACGATTGAAATTTGATGAAATAATTCATAATTTAATGGCAGAAAAAATCAAAATAAAAACTGAACTTTTAGAATTACAGATTCAAATTTTAAAAAAGAAATTATTATAATAAATTGTATGTAATTTATTTATTTATTTATTTAATATACACTACCCAACGGGCATAGCCAATTCTGGGGTAGGAACAATTACACAAAAAAAGTAAAGTTACAGTATTCATTACAGATAATAACATTAAATAATAACATACATAGTTTACATGTTTTTAATAATTTTACAAAAACCTTTACAATAATTATCAGAAAATAGGTCAATTCGTGAATTAGCTGTGACATAAATTTTATTACATAAAGTATACATGTTAACAATAAGTGACTGGGAGGGCACATTTGTACTAGCACACGGGATGTAAAAAGTATTTATTGATCTAGTTTGAACTGCTGGTATTGAAAAGTTAAACAATTGCAAACAATATGGATCATCTACAATATTATTTACCAACTTATAAAGTTATATTAACGAGTAAGTATTGCGTCTGTTAGTTAAGGACTGAAAATTAAATATTTGCAATAATATTTCATAAGTTATATTGCGATTAGGATATGTACTGTAACGTTTTTATTTATGTAAGTGAAGTGTAAATATTAGACAATTATTATTAATTAAAATAAACGTTTATTATAACGATAAATAGATATTAAATATAATTAAAAGATGATAAATATAACAAACACTACGATTAAACAAGTATTAAACACTAATTAAGACTAAGAATATTATAAGACACTTAAACACTAAGATTATTTATTTAAACAATATATAGCTCACTTATTTATTTATACACCTATATTTATTTATTTTTACCACTCGTCGACTATCTGTTTATATCATCAACTGTTTAACACGCAACGCTTATTTATATCAGACGGTCCAATGCCTTCGCTAACGGTGCTTATATACCTCGGCATTTGTATTCGAGAACTTACTAGAAAACTATTCTAGATAAAAACTCTAATACAATAGGTTACATCAACCGCGTAATTAAGCAGGTTCAGACAGGTCTGTTGCGTCATCGCTAAAAATAGACACTTGCTCGTCCCTGCGACAGCGGCGGCGACAGCGACGGGGACAGCGGCGGTTACAGTAGCGACGACGGCGGGCACTGCACATTACACTGCACCCTCCTTAAGACTTTTTCGTCCCGGAACAGTTTGTAATGACTAAATCTGTATGCATTACCCTTGGTGCATTTCGAAGTTTTGAAGAAATGACAGTCGATGGTCCGCTCGACTTCTTCTTTATGTCCGTTAGGGTTAAAGCTGCAAACGAGAATTTCAACACCGGTAAAACGGAAGAGGATTTCTATCATGTTCCTAACAATACTCCAATCTAAACCATCTAGACCACAGCCTAACTTCGGTACGGCTAGCTTCAAAATGTCATTCCCAAGCAGATGATCCCTCAAATCGTACAACGAGTTCCACAGGTCACGATACGACGGCTTCTGGTACGAGCGTGGTTTTGTAACCAGGTAATAGATGTACCGCTGATGGTCTGCATTGTTATCCCTCAGGCGCAGCGTTTACCCGACAGTTGGGCGTTGGTTGGCCAGTTCTTGTAGTCGCCCAAATTTCGCCTTAAAAGCTGAGGCTATGCCGCGGGACATCTTTAAGTCTTCTGATACGCAGTGACCGAGGGAATAATCTGAAGACACGGTGAATAGATCTCGGTGTTCTTCTTTCGTCACGCCGAACCGCGCCTTGCGGCCAAAGGAATAGTTCTCCATGAAGTCTTCAAAAGTTGGTTCTTGTGTTATGATCCGACGAACCGTTGCTCCATTATGGTATTCGTGGTTATCTCCGGCGAAAGAGGCTAGCCGATTAAAGTGTACTACTCTCGGCTTCCCGCTAGGTTGTTTCTTAATTCTGTATACTACGTCGTTTATCCTTTTGACTACCTCATAGGCGCCTTCCTAATTCTTTTGCAGCTGTGGTGATAAACCACGACGTCTTTGTGGGTTGTAAAGCCACACTAAATCTCCAGGTTGGTATCCACCCTTTTCGGCCTTGATATCATACCGGTCCTTCATTCGGTCACTGGTAACTTGAATGTTCGTACGGACTTGTTCATGAATGACATCCATTCTCTCCGTAAGTCCGTAACGTAATCTTCCCCGGTCAGATCTTCCCGAGGTTTACTGCCGGACACCAAGTCGCATGGTAAACGCAACTAACGCCCGAATAAGATGTTCGCAGGAGTTTGCCCTGTTGTTTCATGCACCACTTTGGTAGTTGGAGACTACCTTTGACAAATATCGGTTAATCGTTCTGTTCATTCGTTTAACCATGCCATCAGACTGCGGATGTAAAGCAGTTGTTCTAGTTTTATTAATTCCTAATATCTTACAAATATTTTGGAAAACGGCAGCCTCAACATTTCTTCCCTGGTCGGAGTGGAGTTCACGTGGTACTCCAAATCGGCATATAGATCCTTTAACTAAAGTTTCAGCGACCGTGGTGGCTTCCTGGTTGGGTAATGAATACGCTGCAACCTACATGGTGAAGTAGTCCATGACAACCACGATGTATTTATTTCCTTCGTCACTTTCCTAGAATGGTCCAGCCACATCAATCGCAATACGCTCAAATAGACTGCCAACGTTGTATTGACGCATTGGAGCTTTACGTCGTTTATGCGGACCGTTACTTCCAGCGTAAACCACACATTTCTTGCACCAATCTTTAATATCTTCCGTGAAGTTAACCCAGTTAAACCGCTGACGCAATCTTTCTAGCGTTTTGATGGCCTCCAGATCCGTCATGGATCTCTTTCAACACGTCTGGTACTCTACTCTTAGGAATAACTGAGTTCTCTTCTCAGGTCCATCAGCAGTTTCTACCACACGCTTTAACAGGCCATCCTCAATCACCGTGGAGTCCCATTGCGCCCAGTACGATTTTACGCTCGGTGAGTGCGGTGCAACATCTTCCCATACTGGTTTGCTCTCCTCTGCTTTCCATTCCAGTATCATTTTCAAAGTCGATTATTTTTCTTGGTCTTCGCGTAGTCCATCGGGCTGCCAATTATCGTCAACTACTGTTGTCCTGGCGACAATAGAAAATTTCTCTTCTAGTCGACTACAATGCTTGCAATCATCTTGGCATGGCCTTCTGGACAATGCGTCGGCATTACGATGGCTGGTACCTGTCCTATGCTCAATTTTGGAATCGTATTCCTGTAGTCTTTCAAACCATCTAGCCACTTGACCTTCAGGATTCTTAAATTGTAACAGCCATTTTAATGCAGCATGGTCAGTTCTAATCAAAAATTTTCTTCCGTACAAATATTTGTAGAAATGTTCCACGGATTTCACGACTGCCAAGAGTTCTTTTCTGGTAACGCAATAATTCCTCTCTGGTTTTGATAAGGTCTTACTAAAATAGGCAATAACTTTCTTATGCCCGTCTTGTATCTGGGAAAGAACACCACCAATTCCCACGATGCTGACATCTGGTATGAACTCTCCTTCAGGTAAAGGATAAATCAGGACAGGTGCGCTTGTCATAGCATGTTTCAGCTCTTTGAACGCAACTTTGCAGTTCATTTCCCAGATAAATCTTCGACCTTCTTCAGTAAGCCTTGTCAGTGGCTTGGCTATGTTGGCAAATTCAGGTACATATCGTCGATAATAGGTACACAAACCAAGAAAACTTCCCTTTGAAACAGGTGACACTTCTAGGGGCTGAGCTTCAGGTTAGCCTTCCGTAATCTCTGGAAAACCTCTTCCAAATTCTTCATGTGGTCCTCGAATGTTTTACCTACCACAATAATGTCATCGAGATAGACTAAACAGGTTTTCCATGATAGTCCAGCCAATACTGTTTCCATGAGTCGTTCAAACGTTGCAGGGGCATTGCAGAGCCCAAATGGCATTACAGTAAATTGCCACAGTCCGGTACCAATTGTGAAGGCTGTCTTTTCCTTATCTTTTGGATCCAAATCGACTTGCGAGTATCCGCTCTTTAGGTCCAGAGAGGAGAAAATCTTCGAGCCAGCCAAAGTGTCTTGTGTATCGTCTATTCGAGGTAGCGTGTAGCTATCCTTCTTGGTGACGTTGTCAAGTTGACGGTAATCGACGCAAAATCGTGTAGAGCCACCCTTCTTCTTTACTAACACCACTGGTGAAGCCCACGGACTGCTTGAAGGTTCGATCACACCTTCCTTTTTCATGTCTTCAATAATTCTTTCCGCTTCCTCACGCTTCGCCAATGGTAGTCTTCTTGCTGGTTGGCGGATGGGTCTTGCTTCGCCGGTGTCCATCTTATGGTGAACCACATTAGTTCTCCCATTGGTCTTGTCAAATTGGAATACATCTTGAAATCTTCCAATTAATTTCTTCGCTTTGGTTCTCTAGTCTGGTCGCTTGGAAGAATGTTGCTAATTCATTAATTAACGTGTCCGGGACTTCCTGAGATATGTTTCCTTTGGCCTTAACAGTTCGAATAATCGAGGAGACTGCCAAACATTCTCCTACAATTGTTCCTCTCTTAAGAACAACTGGATAAAAATTTACGTTCATTATTCGAACTGGTATTACTTGACTGGCTTTGATCAATGATTTTCCAACAACAACTCCAGTACCAGTCTTCACATCATCATTCTTGGGCTCAAGCATAACAATATTCCCCTCACAGAAACTACAATCTAATTGTGCTTCTGGAAGGGTAACATCTGCCATTAGTACGCGCACAGCCTTATCTTCTCGTGGGTTTAAAACGAGTTCTTCTTCATTGACCATCATTACGCCATTCTTCAGGTCAAGTTTGAAACCGTGCTTTTTACGTCCATACCGAGTATTAATTCATCTTCAACGTCAGCTACCAGCGCACGATGTTTAAAGGATGTATTTCCAATAGTGATGGTCATATCTATTTCTCCTTATGTGGTAGCTTGTTCTTCCGTCCCTGTGCGTAATCTCCACTTGGTTGGTTGAAGATGCATCTTGCCTGTGTTCTTTACTAAGTCGCCTCTAATTATCGTCACCCGTATCCAGTAACATTTTTAGTGGTCTACCATTAACAGAGCCATTCACGTAGATGCTACTGGTTTGATGATGAAGGGATGCGACATAACTGATGGATTGTGGGGCTATCGTTGACGATTGCCCCTTCGCATCAACCCGACTTAGTTTTCTAACTCGTTTTCTTCTTTTGTCGATTCCATATTCTTTTGCATTTTTCCAAGAACTGAGTTCCTTTATTTCAGCAAACACTTCATTAACAATTCGTCGCATTTTTTCTTCTAGATCTTTCGTGTCTTCTTTTCTTTCGGCATCAATATTTCGCACTCGCGATTGATTACGTGAATCTTGTTTGGCAGCTTCATGTTCTAGTGCATATGAGAGTGTTTAATTAATGTTTTTGAGCGAGCCAATCGCAGTGCTTGCTGCGTTTCGCTGTCTTGAACTCCGTAGATAAATGCTTGAATAGCCAGACTCTCCAAAACGCTGTCAGGAGCTGCAGGATGTGCGAGACGAAGCAAACGAGCTATGTCGACTTCAAATTCTTGAAGGCTTTCTTTTGAACTCTGATAGCGGTTCCTCAGTTGCGTCTGGTACACCTGCTCTAGATGCGCATTGCCGTACCGCATGTCCAACCGCTTGACTAGTTGGTAGTAGTCTTCTTGTTCTTCTTCCTTCAGCACAGTCAACGCTGTAGCCTTCTCTTTGGACGTCCCGTTATATGCTTTCGCAGCCGCTTCAAATTGTTTTAAATAGTTCGGCCACGAAGATTTTTCATCAAATTCCGGCGTTTTAATGTGCATTGTTGTACTAGTATCAGGTTTTACTACTTTACCTTCTTCTTGTAAACCTGCCTTCACTACATCGGAATTTGGCATTGGTGACAATGTAATTCTAGTGACCTTTTCTCGTAATTCTTCGATATGCTTGTCATACTTATCTTCTAAATTCTTCAGGTCTTCTTCAGTTTTTTTAGAATTTTCCTCTAATTTGTGTTCTAAACTGCTAGAATTTTCTTCCAATTTTTGTTCTAAAATTCTATAATGTTCCATTAATTCTTCTTTTAATGTCCTGGAATTTTCTTCTAGTTTTTGTTCTAGTGTTCTAGAATTTTCTTCCGCTTTTCTAGAACTTTCCATTATTTTTTTTCTAATGTTCTAGTCTGTTCTGTCAATTTCTGTTCCAATGTTCTAGAATTTTCTGTCAATTTTTGTTTCAATGTTGTAGAATTTTCGGTCAATTCATCTTTTAATTTTCTGGAACTTTCTTCTAATTTTCTAGAACTCTCTTCTATAAGTGTACGAATGTCACACTGAATTTCGAATAAGTAATCAGCAGGATTTTCATCTGCATCGATTATTTCTTCTCTCAGTCTCTCTTGAAGGACTGACTTGTTTCCTGGTGTGTCCAAATCTCTTTCTTCCAATTCGGTCTTGAGGTCACTTACTTTTAATTGTTTAGTTGCCATTTTATTTATTTTTTTTATTTACACTTCACAATTTATTAACCCCACACCTGACACCAATTGTAACGTTTTTATTTATCTGGGTGAAGTGTAAATATTAGACAATTATTATTAATTAAAATAAAAGTTTATTATAACGATAAATAGATATTAAATATAATTAAAAGATGATAAATGTAACAAACACTACGATTAAACAAATATAAAACACTAATTAAAGACTACGAATATTATAAGACACTTAAACACTAAGATTATTTATTTAAACAATACATAGATCATTTATTTATACAACTGTATTTATTTATATTCACCACTTGTCTACTATCTCTTTATATCACCAACTGTTTAACACGCAACGCTTATTTATCAGACTGTCCAATGCCTTCGCTAACGGTGCTTATATACCCTAGCCGAAATTCGAGAACTCAGTAAAACACTTCTAGATAAAACACAATAGGTTAGATCAACCGCGTAATTAAGCAGTTTCCGACAAATCGGTTGCGTCATCGCTAACAATAGACGCTCGCTCGACCCCGCGACAGTGGCGGCGACAGCGACGGGGACAGCGGCAGTGACAGTGGCGGCGACAGCGGGCGCTGCACATTACAATACCTCGGCATTTGTATTCGAGAACTTACTAGAAAACTATTCTAGATAAAAACTCTAATACAATAGGTTACATCAACCGCGTAATTAAGTAGGTTCAGACAGGTCTGTTGCGTCATCGCTAAAAATACACTCGCTCGTCCCTGCGACAGCGGCGGCGGCAGAGACAGCGACGGGGACAGCGACGGCGGGCACTGCACATTACAGTACCCATGATTTTAAAGTACATATATATTTCAAAAATTTGTACTGTACAGATTCGACTAATTTAGTATATACGTTATAAATAGGGCTCCAGATTAGTGAACTGTTGTCAAATTTTGATCTTACTAAAGAAAAATACAAGGAAAATATAGCCTGAATGTTATGAAATTGGCGTGTATTTCGAATCACAAACCCGAGCATTTTACAAGAAGCCGATATCATTTCTTGAATGTGATTAGAAAATGAAAGCTTTTGATCAAAAACTATTCCAAGATCCCGCACAGTTTCGCATCTAGTCAGTAAATTATTAGAAATATTGTAATCAAAATAAATAGGATTTAATTTCCTGTTAAACGACAAAACTTTGCATTTATCGATGTTTAAGTCAAGCTTGTTTTTAGAACACCATTCAATTGAATTATTAATATCAACTTGCAGCAGGACACAATCTTCAGCATTTGATAAACTACGAAAAATCTTCAAATCGTCTGCAAACAGTAGGATATTGCTTGTGAATATGGAAGAAATATCATTTATGAATAAAAGGAAGAGAAGAGGGCCAAGGTTAGACCCCTGTGGGACACCGGAGGTGATGCTGAAGGAAGAATTGTGACCGAGAAAATTAACAAAAAAGGAGCGATTTCGAAGTTATGAAGAAAGCAGAGATATTAAAGAGGGTGATAAAGAGAACGATTGCAATTTATGTAAAATAATATCGTGATTAATTCTATCGAGCGCTTTAGCGAAATCTGTGAAAATTATGTCTACTTGCAAGTTGTTATCAAGAGCTGCAGAGATATAATGGGTAAAAAAACATAAATTCGTTGTAGTAAATCTATTAGACATCAAACCGTGTTGAGAAAACGTAATTTTATCCTTTACTTGTTTGTATATGGTATTGTACAGCAAACTTTCTAATATTTTACTGAAATTTGACGTAATTGCTACGCGTCGATAATTTTTTATGTTCGCGGAATCACCAGATTTGTGGATGGGAGTAACCCTCGCACACTTCCATACATTAGGAAATGTTGGTGTTCTCAGAGATAGATTAAAAATATGACGCAAAGCTTTCGAGAAAGGAAATTAAGTCTCTTATAAAAATATTAGGCACGTGATCTGGACCACATGACAATTTGTTTTTCAGTTTTTTAATTGCTGCTTGAATTTCATCTTCAGTTAATAGATTTTGAATAATAGGTACATTTGACTGCATAGATATATCGGGGAGAGATACACTGGTATTAGTTGAATACACACTGTGAAAATGAGTTGCAAATGTTTCTGCAATATCATTGGGTTTGGTAACAATATTATTGTTGTATTGCATACTCGAGGGATAAGAAGTTTTTTTTTTCGTTTTTAAATTTATGTATTTCCAAAATTTACTAGGGTCATCAATAACTGAGTTCTCGCTATTCTGTAAATTACATGTGTATAATGTTTTAATATCCTTTTTGATTTTAGCACGAATTTGACTGTATTGTTCGTAATACATTGAAATATGTGGAAATTTTTTGAACATTTTAAAGTAATTAGCTTTTCTCTTCATATCATTTTTAATTTGAGGTGTAAACCAAGCAGGTGATGAGATAATGTGGTTAGATTTCAAAGGAATACATTCATTAAACATAGAATATAAAGCAGAACATTTATGTAACAAAATAAAACTACGTGTTAATTTAAAAGTGTGTTTGATATCAAATCATTTGCCCTCCGACTTCCAAAAATCCCAACATTAGAAATAACGTCTAATATAATTTTGTCTAAATAGGTTGCCTTGAACATTCATTTCATTATTTTCAAAATCAACTTCATATTCCATATTAATATCATCTTCATCTTAAATAAGTAATTATCTATGTGCAAAAACAAATAGAAAAATTCTAGTACGTTAACTTACCATCTGAATGTTCATCTAAATAATCGTCAACAGCTATGTTATGTAAAATAGCTACTGAAATAATGCGTGCCTTTACTGTATTTAAATTTATTTGAAAAGTATTGAATGCAGCTCGCAATTTCATTTTTAACCTGCCAAATAGCTTTTCTCTTATTTCTCTTGTTTTGATTTGAGCCCTATTAAATCTGGTTTCCGCAACAGGTTGAGGATTTAAGAGAGGCATTAATAAATAAGAAGTGCAAGCGTAGCCATTGTCACCTAATAAAATACCATCAATTTCGCCATTCTAAAAAATCGTGTAAAATATTCTATAAATATAAGTGAGAGGTAATAAATATACGAGTATGTACCTCAAATTTGGTTTTAATATTACTCTGTCCAAACTCTTCCATCGCGTGCGCTGCCTCTCCAACGCGCTACAATATCTGTAATTTTGCAATTAGCATCACAAAGAACCTAAAATTACTCTTTTTTATAGATACAATCTTATCAATATTTATATATTACATAAAACATTTAAGGAATGATATCCTTTTCGACATAGATATGTATCTCTAAACTCTCCGCCAGGATTTTTTATTTTAATGTGGGTGCCATCTATGGCCCCTACAATATTGGGCATATTGGCTATTTTATAAAACTTATTTTTCAGGCCTTCAGTGTCGATTGGAAATGAAATAAATTGAGCACGTTTTCTTGCTAATGCGAAACTGACTTTTTTATTATTCTTGAAATTGTTTGTCTACTATTTTCACATTTGATTTTAAAATATATTTTGGAAAATACTTACCAATTTCTTGTTGATATGAATATTTACTAAAGTATCGTAGAGTAATACAAATTTGTAGTTCTGCAGATATACTACCACCGTTTTTAGATATTGGTTTTATATCATTTCTTATTAAATCAATTATTTTTCTTACAGTCCCCTTTGAAAATTACATATTTTCCCAAATTCATTTTCTAAAAGATTTTCTAATGGATTTATCCTTTTTTACTTCCGAAGTAAAGGAAGTATTGTAATCACGAAAAATTTCGGTTTTGAGATTTCAACGGAAATATCCATTTTGACCATCCCTGAATCCATTTTGACTAATTTCGTCGTGACGTCTGTACGTACGTACGTACGTGCGTATGTATCTCGCATAACTCAAAAACGGTAAGCCGTAGAAAGTTGAAATTTTGTATTTAGTACTGCTATAACATCTAGTTGTGCACCTCCCTTTTTGGTCATTACATAATTTCTAGAAATGGTACTTTATTTGGAGCCTATAATAAATTTTAATGAAAAACTATCTTAAAATATAATCTAACACTTTTCAAATTTGGTATATAAGACTTTTATGTCAATTGGAATAACATAGTGGATTTTGGTTAAAACAGGCTAACGGGAAGTGATATATTACCTGAAGTTGTTAACAGTTTTTCTTCAATAAAATGGTTTCGTTTTGATTTTAGAAATAAATGCTTCAAATAATTTTTTTAGATAATTAAATTTTGTATCTAGCACATCAAGTATTATTAAATTAGCCCTTTGTATAAGCGAGATATGTATATTTAAAACTTATATTTTTTTTGGTTTTTGTAATGAAGCTTGCTATGGATTAGGACAAAAAATAACAAAAAAATAAAAAATAGATGCTAATGTCAAATCACGTCAAATACGTGTAATATTATACTTGGGCCTATACTTCATATTGGTCTTGTGTACAGAGAAGTCGTGTGGTGTCCACATCAGATGTTTTGAATATTTTCTTCGGCAAGTTATTTTCTCGCAATTCGCGCATCTCTCTTATATCTCTATCCATCTTTTTAAATAATTATTATTACGACAATCTTTTTATTGACAGGTCAGGGAATAGTACTTAAAATTGTCTTTTATTGCTACCAATTATCACTACTAAATTTCTCTTTTACTAGGTACTACTAAGTTATACTTACACTAATTTTACTTTATGAGCGCAAATAATTTAATAGTGTGTAATTGCAAACATTAGTAGTGCTACTAATATTTAGTAAAAGGTTATGAGCTTGGCCTCTAGAGTTTTCTTCTAATTTCCCTTCTAAACTTTCAGAATTTTCTTTTAATTTTTTTCTAAAGTTTTCCCCAGAATTCTAGAGTTTTCTTCCATTTTTTGTTCTAATGTTTTAGACTGTTCCAATAATTCTTCTTTTAATGTTATGGAATTCTCTTCTAGTTTTTGTTCTAGTGTTCTAGAATTTTTTTCCGCTTTTCTAGAACTTTCAATTAATTTTTCTTCTAAAGTTCTAGAATTTTTTGTTATTTCCTGTTTTAATGTTCTAGAAGTTTCCGTTAATTCTTCTTTTAATATTATGGAATTTTCTTACGCTTTTCTAGAACTTTCCATTAATTTTTCTTCTAATGTCCTAGACTTTTCCAATAATTCTTCTTTTAATGTTCTGGAATTTTCTTTTGTTTTTCTAGAACTTTCCTCAAATTTTTGTTCGAATTTTTCTTCTATAAATTTATGAATATCGGGTGGGTCGAATAAGTATTCTTCAGGATTTTCACCAGCATCGATTATTGCTTGCCATAATCTTTCTTGAAGCACTGACTTCTTTTCTGCTGTTTCCAAATCCTGCTCTTCCAGTTCTCTCTTGAGATCACTTACTTTAAATTAATTTAATATTAATTGTTTAGTCGCCATATTATTTATTTTTATTTAATACTTCATAGTTTATTAACCCCACACCTGCCACCAATTGTAACGTTTTTATTTATTTGGGTGAAGTGTAAATATTAGACAACTATTATTAATTAAAATAAAAGTTTATTATAACGATAAATAGATATTAAAATATAATTAAAAGATAATAAATTTAACTAACACTACAATTAACAAATATTAAACACGAATTAAGACTAAGGATATTGTAAGACACTTAAACACTAAGAGTATTTATTTAAACAATATATATATATATATATATATATATATATATATATATATATATATATATTATTTATTTATACTACTACATTTATTTATGTTTACCACTTGTTGACTATCTGTTTATATCACCAACAATTTAACACGCGACGCTTATTTATATCAGACTGTCCAATGCCTTCGCTAACAGTGCTTATATACTCCGCCATTTGTATTCAAAAAATTGCTAGAGCACTATTCCAGATAAAAACTCAAACACAATAGATTTCATCAACCGCGTAATTAAGCAGGTTCGGAGAAGTCTGTTGCGTCATCGCTAAAAATAGACACTCACTCGTCCCTGCGGCGCGGCGGCGACATTGGCGGCGACAGCGGGCGCTGCACATTAAAATAATAACAAACCGAAAATTTATCCAGTTGTTCTCGAACGGTAGAACAAAATATTTTTTTTAAATGGTTAAAAATAATAATAATAATAATAATAATAATAATAATAATAATAATAATAATAATAATAATAATAATAATAATAATAATAATAATAATAATAATAATAATAATAATAATAATAATAATAATAATAATAATAATAATAATAACCCCTCAGGGGGTGGGTTCCTAATGGTGGAACCTGCACGGGGAGTGGCGTCCCCGGGGCCCCGAGCCACGAGGAGTTGGTGCCCGCACCACTGGGGAGTAGCGCCCCCACGGATCTCCGAGCTACGTGTGGCAGTCCCACACACACCGTCCCTAGGGCCAACAACCCGAAAGGATGTGCCTTCGTATAACGCTCCTGTGACAAGAAGCATGAGCCGAGGCGTGGTAGGGCACCAGACTGGCCCTATTCGGAAACGTCGTGAGGATCAACGGTCTGGAGCTGGAACAGACGGAGCAAGTGGCGTTCTCCAGCATACTAGCACCACAAGACGCTACGAGAACACAAATGAAAACATTAGTGCTTCACCTACTGCAAATGTTGCGAATGCATTTGCTGCTGAGCCCATTGCAGCAGGAGGATCAAAAGGTAAGAGAACCCGATGGAATAAGGAAATGAATAAATTCCTGTACAAAAGTTACCTTTTTATTACTAAATTTGAAACGGACGACACCCCATACAGCAAACAATTGCACGAATGCATGATCGGGAAGTTCCCGCAATCAGACGAGAAGTACGAGTTGAACTCGGAATACCAGAACCTGAAAATATAAACGAAGTAGATATTACCATTAGACCACGCACGAGTAGCATACTTACCAGCAATGACGATCATGGCTCGATTTTACGTCAAAAAGTTACCGACGCTTTTGAAGAAAATCTCCTCCTCTTCCATGGAATAGAACCCGCAAACAAACCATACTTACCGCATCTGAAACACAATAAAAACAATAAAATTATAATTAAAATATGTGATGATTTAATATCATCAAAATTGTCACCCTCGCCCACAATAACAGACATCATTGATATGGTATACATAGGAGCCGCAACAACATTGACAATAAATAAACAAAAAATAACGCATATAAACAATACAACAAGCGGCAGAAATACACAACCGCCATGGGAAAGGAGATTGAGAAACAAAATTGAGGCACTAAGAAAAGAAATTGGGATCCTTTCACAAGCCCGCAGGGACAAACCAAGCTCAAAAGTCCTTAAAAAAGCTACAAACATAGTCAACAAATACAAAAATAACGAAAACAACACAGTAACAGAAATACTGGATCTTCTAAAGCAGAAACTTGCCGTCAAAGCTAACCGACTAAGAAGATTCAAAGAAAGTCATTAAAGAAGAACTCAAAACAGCACCTTCACAACCAATCAAAAAAACTTTTATAGAAATTTAAAAACCAAGCTGACGGAAACACAGAACAAGTCACAACACCGGACACACAAAAATTTAAAGAATTCTGGGAAGACATCTGGTCTACACCATCTACTTTCTGTAACAGGGGAGATTGGTTAAAAAAGGAATACCAGGCTGCAGACAAAATTCAAGTTATGGCAGAATGGGAAATAACAACCGACAACATACAAGAAGTAATAAAACGTACACCTAACTGGAAAGCTGCAGGACATGATAAAATACACAATTTTTGGTGGAAAAAGTTCCGGAGCACACACGTTCAACTCGCACGAGTATTCACACACTTATTACAATTCCCAGAAGAAACACCTACCTTTCTAACATCGGGTATAACTTCCCTAATACCTAAAACCGAAACACCAAGCGAAGATCCGTCAATGTACAGACCGATTACATGTCTACCAACTGCATATAAAATATTAACCTCAGTACTGACCCAAAAAATTTACAAACACCTAGAAGACAACAAAGTACTTGCAGAAGAACAAAAAGGAAGTAAAAAGAATACGAAGGGATGTAAGGACCAGCACACAATAGACACTATAATAACGGAGGAAGCAAAAAATAAACATAAAGATCTATATATGGGATATATTGATTACAAAAAAGCCTTCGATAGTATACCACATGACTGGTTAATAGAAATCATTAAGATCTATAAGATTCATCCTTACATAACTCGTTTGCTAGAAATCGTTATGGATAAGTGGGAGACAAATATAAACATCGATAGAATGAAACCGACCATCGGACCTATTAAAATCAAAAGAGGCATCTTCCAGGGAGACTCCCTCAGTGCTCTCTGGTTCTGTTTAGCACTAAACCCCTTATCAAGAATACTAAACAACAATTCATACGGGTACACACTTGATGGATCTAAGGAGCAAACCACACACCTAATGTACATGGATGACATAAAAATCTTCGCTAACTCTAAGAAAAATCTTAATAAACTTATTCAGAAAGTAGAAAAATTCAGTCAAGATGTGCGTATGCAATTTGGCATAGACAAATGCAAAACCACCGGCATGAAAAAAGGATAATGGGACCAAGTGGCAGAATACACAACGAATAATAAAGAGACCATCACGAACCTAGATAAACACGAGTTGTACCGTTACCTAGGAATAAAGCAGAATAACACAACTGCACACAAAAAAAATGAAAGAAATTCTAATTGAAGAACTAATCCAAAGAACGAAGAAAATCCTCGTAACTAAACTCTCAGCACGGAACAAAACTCTGGCAATAAATACATACGCAATCCCTGTAATAACGTACAGCTTTGGGGTACTCAAGTGGACGAAAACTGACTTGGAAGACCTGAACAGAAAACTTACAGTATCCTTCACAAAATTTAGAGACCACCATCCACGCAGCTCTATTGAAAGATTTCACCTACCAAGATCTGTAGGAGGAAGAGGCATCACTGACCTAGTAAATGCATACTACAAACACATCAGTAGTCTTAGGTCGTATTTCCTCTCAAAGAAAACAGCAAGCAAATATTACGAAGACCTATGCAAAGCTGACTTAGGCTATACGCCATTAAACTTAGGAAATAGTGAGTACGAACCACTACAGCTTACAAACACTGACGCGCAAAAATTACACAATTGGAGACGGAAGGAACTGCATGGAAGACATATTGCCAACCTGGAAAATCCCGAGTATTGTGTCGACATCAACGCGAGCAACAAATGGTTACAAGCAGGGAATATATTTTCCGAAACAGAAGGTTTCATTTGTGCCATACAAAATCAGGTCATTAACACTAGAAACTACAAAAAGACAATAATAAAAGACCCGTCCATAACTAATGACTTATGCCGAATGTGCAACATAGACCACGAAAACATAGATCACATTATCAGTGCATGTAGCACTCTAGCACCAACGGAATATATTAAGAGGCACAACAAGGTCGCAAAAATCATACACCAATTGCTCGCTGCTAGGATAAAGAATGAAACTATAAACACACCTCAATATAAGTACGAACCAGAGATAGTGATAGAAACCCAGACTGGAAAATTGTATTGGGACCGACAAGTAATTACCGACCATCCAGTAAAACACAACAGACCCGATATTGTGTATCATGACAAAAGCAATGACATCACGTATCTGATAGATATCGCTATACCTCACGTAACAAATCTCGAAAGAACAAGAAGAGAAAAAGTTGGAAAATACACAGCATTAGCAATGAAATCAGAGAGATCTGGCATGTCAGTGAAGTTAAAATAATACCGATAATAATAGGAGCAACAGGAGAGATTCCTACCACACTAAAAGAATCACTACAAGACATAGACATTCCATACGATACATATATTACAATGCAAAAAGCAGCATTATTGGAAACCTATCGAATAGTACGCCAAGTACTCAACATTAAGGATTAGAAGAACACTTACCAAAAGACCAACGAAAGAACAGGCGAACTATCCACAACGCACGACCACCGGATCGACACCATCCGACAAGGCAAACAATCTGAAAAAATGAAATATATTAGTTTCCAATGTATTATATATATCATATCTACTGTACTTACCAATGAAATACCATACCTTTTATTGTATACACTTACCTCCCTGGAGGTCGTTGTACAAGTTTTGTAAAATTGAATAGATAAATAAACAAATAATAATAATAATAATAATAATAATAATAATAATAATAATAATAATAATAATAATACTAATAATAATAATAATAATAATAATAATAATAATAATAGTAATAATAATAATAATAGTAATAATAATAATAGTAGTAGTAGTAGTAGTAGTAGTAGTAGTAGTAGTAGTAATAATAATAATAATAATAATAATAATAATAATGATTGCGAAAATAGCTGATGGTTTCGTTTGTAATGTGAAAATTAAAGAAGATAAAATAAATGAACGATCTAAAAAGCAAATGATAGGTTTATAGAATATGTAACGCAATGAATACTCAATTTAATGAAAATGCACTCTTTATTTTCAGTGCAGACGCTACAGCACTTACAGGAGTTATGTATATCTGTTATTGTTTCCACAGCCGACATTCGAGCCAGCAGTACTACCAATATTATATTACATAATATCACTACATTTTTTCCTTTTTTGAATTAAACTATTATGAGTTTTATATTTGAATATATACAATGAACTTAACATTTTCTCTCCGCGGATGATTCATGGCATTTGATCCTTTTGGTTCTGGATCATTTATTTGTACGGTGTCAAGTTAGGCTAGCATAGGTTCTGTTTTGATTTCATTCTCCAAGTCATTCTGTGTGTCTTTGGCGAGGTCTGAATCTGATTCATTGTCTAACTTGGATTTTATGTGGACTTTCTCCGGTACTTTAATTTCATTTGAAATGTATCTTTTGACTATTAATACATTTGTGGTAAAAGTATTACCGGTTGGGGATTTAATTGTAACGCTATTTCCCGTTCTATTTATTATTTGATATTTAGTCGAGTCATATTCGCAACTTAATTTATTTTCTTTATTTTTACTTACGAGAACAGAGTCGCCCTATTTTAAGTCACATTCTTGTACTCTTTTGTTTTTGTCGTAGAATTCCTTTCCCTTCGCTTTTTTTCATGCGTCTCTTTCCCTCACATTTTGATCCCATAAAGTTACTTCATTTAATTCCGGTAGTTTTGTTCTAATTTTCCGATTAAATAACAATTCCGCTGAACTTACTCCAGTTGTACTATGCGGTCTCGAACGATACATCAATAAATAGTTTAGTAATTCGTTTCGCCAATCAAGCTTTTTCGCGTGCGCGATTTTCATTGGTTTTAAAAGACTGCGATTTTGTCTTTCTACTTCCCCGTTTGCCTGCGGCCACATCGGAACCGTATGCCTAATGCATTGTTTAGCCCATTGTTCTAGTTCTACACTAGCCATTTGAGGACCACTGTCACAAATAATTATGCGAGGAAAACCGTGTGTAGATAATATCCTGTTTAGATTTTTTATAATCGTGTCCGTTTTTACGTTGTATATAATTTCTACCTCGTAGTATCTAATATAATAATCGACTATCAGTAGTAAATATTCTTTTGTAGAAAACGGACCAAGTAAATCCATAGCTAGCGTGTCCCATGGTTTATCGGGCAACGCGTTTCTCTGAAAAGGTGTCGAAATGACTGATTTCTGGACCAACCGTGACATCATTTAACAAATTTTTCGGCATCTTTATCGATTCCTTCCCACCAAACTCTATTCTAAGTCTGTTTTTCATCGACAAAATCCCTGGGTGACCCTCGTACGCAATAGATAAGACTCTATTTTGTAATGAAATTAGAATTATTATCCGTGTACCTCTGAGAACAACGTTTCCATAAATAAAAAGTTCATCTTTTCAAATTTTAAATCAAGAATTACCCAATGTTTCCCATTTGTCCGATTGTATTGCCAAACTAACTTCAACCAACGTTGGATCGGTTTCCGATTCACGGTCAATTTCCGCTAAACTCATTGCTTTAGAAACTGATTCTTTTGCTATCTAATAAACGTAATCAAACGTTTCACTGTCTCTTTGATTTTCTAATTTTTTAAATTTATCTAATCACGACAAGGGATTTTCATACTTTACCCGATAACAATAGGGTTGCAAACGAAGGATCCATCTTTCAATACGAGCGTTCGGTTTTGACCTTGGAGTGAACAAATATTCAAGTAATTTATGGTTTCTTACTAAATCAAATTCCATGCCATAAACGTAACCATAAATCGTTCGCAGGCGAAAACTAATGCCAGAGATTATTTTTCCGTCTGCGAATAACCTTTTTCACATTTTGAAAAACTTTTGCTGGCATAGCAAATAACTCTGATCCACCGATAAACTCGGAATGAAAGATCCGCAAAAATTCTCGAGACTCAAAAACCCTCTAATTTCATCTGGTGTTCCTGGTCTACTAAAATTTTGCACTGCTTCTATTTTAGATTTAGGTGGTCTGTAACCTTGTCCCGTGACTCTAAATTCCAAAAAATCAAATTCTATTTTAGCAATTTTACATTTGTTTTCATTCAATATTAAACCTTTGGCGTTCAAAGTATTACAAACTTTTAATAATCTACTATCATGTTCCTGTTTCGTCGTACCGTGTGCAATAATATCGTCTAAAAAAATTTCCGCGCCTTCACAATTTCGCAAAATTTACCTCAAAATGCGCTGAAACATTTCGAGTGCGCAACTTAAACCGAACATTAATATTTTGTATCTACACAGGCGCGAATTGGTCACAAAAGTCGTGATTTGTGTAAATATTTCATCAAGTTCTATTTGATGATAAGCATCACGAATGTCTAATTTGCTACCACGTATTTTAAATAAAACTTGTTCAAGCACTGGCAATGGGAAACGTTCTCTCACGATTGCTTGATTAGCCGGCGCATATCAAGGCATAATCTGAATTTACCGGTGTCGTGCATTACTGGTACTACTGGAGATACCCAAGGAGTAGGTCCTTCAACTTTCTCGATAATATCTTGCCTGCATTTGTATTTGGTTGCGAATTTTGAAAGGAACTCTATGCAACGGTTGAGCTACTGGTGAAAAAGAATGATCAATTGGCAATCTGAGTTGAAAATCTTTCAGTTTGCCAATTCCCGTAAGTAATTCTTTCTCAATTTTTATATTATAAATTTGTAAATCTGGATCGATTTTCAAAATATTCAGCTCAACAGCTGTTTGATACCTACCCCAGTAATCCCCGACCATTATCTTTAAAAACTACAAAATTTGCTTGCGCTTCCCTTTTTCCCACTTTTACGTTACAATAAAATTCTTCCAATAGATCCAAAGATTTATTTTGGCCATAAGGGTAAATTTTCCGGTTTGACAATTTATGCGATTTACAAACAATACCTTTTTCCTTACACGATGTCCACAAACCTTCGTTAATGACGTTGCATGTTGCGCCCGAATCGACAGATTCAAAGACACGCCTCCGACGATGACATAGACGCCCTGCTCCTTCGCCCTGTTTATGTGGTCGGCCACTTTCAGGTTGAATGCGTATTCATCGTTGACCTCTTCGTCCATCAAATTTCTTACATATGTTCTGCCCTGCTTCTTCTTCAACGAAACTTTTTTGCTGTTCCCGTTATTCTGCTGTATATCTCAAGTTCGACAAGCTACGGCGAAGTGATCCTCTTTCTTGCATTTCGTGCACTTTTTTCCCCTTAGCTGGACATTTTGGATCTGACGTTACATGTCCGACGTAACCACAACGAAAACATGTTATCCCGTTGCTTTTTTGAGGCTGATATTTATTCCGATACGATTTTTCCTTGGAGATTTTCTAAACTGTTTCAGTGTCCATACTTTTAACTCGAACCGACGTAACCTCACATGCTTGCGCATTTCCCATTACTTCAGTTAGCGTCACGTCGCTTGTCTCGAGAATTATTTTCCTGACTTCTGAAGAGCGACATTTTTCGATGACTTGATCTCTGACCTCGTCATCATCCATTGCAAATTCACAATATCTTGCTTGTTGTCGGAGTCTTGTAATGAATTGGTTGATAGTTTCTGTTAATATTGTACCTAAATATATTAACATATATAAAATTGTGCATATCACACCATCTGTGTTCCACTTATGGAACTACTGCGTGTAACTATTTTATGTTAAGTTAGTCTTTCTACGAGTTAGAAGCAGAACGGTTGTGTTATTTGCATCACTTATTATTCCACTAAATGTCAACAGGTTATGGGCCCAGGACGGTCTAATAAGTGTGTAAATTAGTTATTGCAATGAATATTAGTGTTTCTACGTGCAAAAACTCATAGAAAATTTGCAAACAATAAAGTTGACTCGTTTGTTACGGTGTTGTGCGGAAAGTAGAGCTCAAAATGGCGGTCAGCTATCTTTCAAGTATCCCGAAACTGCGAGGACGCGAAAATTATGAAGAATGGTCCTATGCCATGTAAAATTTCCTAATTTTAGAAGGGTTTCATAATTGCATCGATGGTTCGAAGACTGATACGACTCTGATAGCATAAACCAAGGCAAAAATTGTGTTTTCAATTGACCCTTCTTTGTATGTACATGTAAAAGAAGGTACTACGGCAAAAGAAGTTTGGGATAAGCTCAAAGATATGTACGAAGACAAGGGTTTTACGAGAAAGATTGGCCTTCTCCGTAATCTGATTTCATTGCGATTAGAAAATTGTTCTTCAATGGAGGAATACGTCAATTCAGTAATCGAGACATCCCAGAAACTGGATCGCACCGGATTGAAGCTTGATACAACGCTTGTTGGAAGTTTGCTGTTGGCGGGTTACCTGAACGATTCGCTCCAATGGTGATGGCGCTGGAGCACAGCAGAATTGTTATTACAGCCGATTCGGTGAAGACGAAGTTACTCGATATGCAGCTAGATGGCAGCACGCATACTGCAGGTACTTTTGTTGGAAAACCGGGTTATGTTAAACGTCAACAAAACGTAAACAGAAATAACAAGAACCATCAAATGAATACAAACAGGAATCGAGACAAAGGTGCAATCGTTTGTTACAAGTGTAAGAAAAAGGGACATTATATGTCACACTGTCTTCAAACAACTGGCGGGCAAGTGAAAGATTGCCAAAATAGTCAATCGAAAAGTGCATTCAATGCGGTGTTTCTTAGTGCAAACTTTAAAGACACTGATTGGTATCTAGACTCCGGTGCAAGTGTACACCTAACCAGCAAGCAAGATTGGTTGATAAATCACAGTGAACCAATTCTAAGAGACATTATGGTTGCTGACAGTACTCATCTTGAAGTGCACAAATGTGGTGATGTTAAAATTTTCACCAAGGTAGGTGAAAAGAATTTTGAAGTAGTAATCAAAAATGCGCATTACGTGCCTACTTTAACCACAAATCTTTTGTCGGTGAGTGAACTAATTAAAAATAGAAATTCTGTGGAATTTGATAAACATTGTTGCAGAATTTATAATGCAAATAAAGTCCTAATCGCTGAAGCTTTTTTGATCAATGGGGTGTACATAAATGAGACATCAAAAAGGTGTTTGTTCGCTAAGCATGGAGAATCAGCAGAAATATGGCACAAGAGGCTTGGTCATATCAACAAACAACTCTACTTATTTGACAAAAATGAGAGATGGTTTGGTGGAGGGTATCAGTTTCAGCGGACAAGTAATAATACATAAGCCAACATGCGAAGTTTGTTGTGAAGGCCAACAGTGTCGACAACCTTTTGGACATGACGGTTCCAGAGCAAAAGGACCATTGGACGTAGTGCATAGTGATTTGGCAGGGCCTATGGAAAATACATCAATAGGAGGTTCAAAATATTTCGTTCAATTTCAAGATGATTATAGTAGAATGGCTTTTGTATACTTCATTAAATCAAAAGATAAAACTTTTGATAAATTCAAAGAATTTCAATGTTTGGTTAAAAGCAGCTGGAAGGAAAATCAAGATCCTACGCACAGACAATTGTGGAGAATACGTTGGAGCAGATTTTCAGAATTTTCTGGAAAGACAGGGTATAATTCATCAAACGAACAACCCATACACATCTGAACAAAACGCGATTTCAGAGAGGATAAACCGTTCCTTAGTTGAGAAAGCCAGATGTTTGTTTGACGAAGCAGGTTTGGAAAAGTGTTTTTGGGCTGAAGCTATAAATACAGCTTGTTATCTGAGAAATAGATCTGCAGTGTCTAACATCCCCAAGACTCCATACGAGATACTCTTCGGCAGAAAACCAAACTTAAATCATGTAAGAATTTTCGGGAGTGCAGCTATGACCCATAGTCCGAAGGAAAAGCGAAAGAAATGGGACAAGAAATCAGAAAAGTTGATTCTAGTGGGTTTTTCTGAAACAACCAAAGGGTATAGGCTGTATAATCCTGCAACGAGACAAGTATGCATCAGCAGGGACGTTCACATAATAGAAAAGGAGGTGAAAGGAAGGAATATATCTTTTCCAATTGCACAAACCAACATGCAGGAAGATTTACAAAGATCAGAAGATGTAGTGACACTTATTCAAGAAGAAAGTGATCCTGAATTAGACACGAGTTTATTTTCTGAATTGGAAACAACAAAGAAAATGGTCTCTGAACTCGAATCTGAACAAGATCAAAGTGATTCCACCTATCTTCCAGAGAATGAAAATGTCCAAATGCCGGAAAATATTAGACGATCAAATCGAGAAAGAAAGCTAAAGGTTTTTCCAGATTTTGTGGCCTATTTTACTTCCACAAATCAAGAGGAGATGCCACATTCAGTGGGAGACCCAGCGACAGTGAAAGAAGCGCTTTCAGAACCAAATAGCCAGAACTGGATACGTGCTATGATAAGTGAAATAAATAGTTTCAGTGAAAATCGTGCATGGGACGTAGTTGATCTCCCTAAAGATCATGTGCCAGTGAAGGGCAAGTGGGTTTTCAAAACCAAAGTGAGCAGTGAAGGTAGTGTAACCTACAGGATGAGATTAGTCGCAAAGGGTTTCAGCCAAAAGCAAGGTATAAATTTTGATGAAACTTTTTCCCCAGTTGTACGACATTCAAGTTTGAGACTACTTCTGGCCCTATCCGTTCAGCTAAATTTAAACGTTTATCATTAAGATATTGTAACATCATTTTTACATGGAAAACTTGAGGAAAATGTCTTCATGGAGTTACCTGAGGGCTTTAGTAGCCAAGCAACTAGCAGTCAAACAAAAATTGTTTTAAAATTAAATCGAGCGATTTATGGTTTGAAACAGGCCGCTCGTGTATGGTACAGGGTGGGGCAGAAAAACCTATCCGATTTCAAAACGTTATAAAATTAAAACCACTCAACTTGTCAAAAAATTTTTTTATTAACATATCGCAAATTTTATGCCATTTTTAAATTTAAGTTTTGAAAAGCACATCACTCAAATGTCGTTCTTGGGAGCGGATACACTGATTTAGGCGCTCGCGGTAGCTTTCCATGACTTTCACCGTCATTTCCACAGGAATTTCTTCAATTGCCCGAGCAATTTCCCTTCGTAAAGCAAGAAGGGTCCTTGGTCGATGCTGGTAAACCTTCGATTTGAGGTAACCCCAAAGGAAGAAGTCACATGGAGTGAGATCCGGTGAGCGCGGCGGCCAGCCAAGATCACCTCTCAGGGAAATGAGGCGACCGGGAAACAGTTCCCTGAGAATGTCCATTGATCGTCGCGATGTGTGGGCGGTTGCACCATCCTGTTGAAACCACACATTTTCCACGCCATTTTCTTCCATTTTGGGTCTAAGAAAATTTTCCAGCATGAAACAATAGCGCTCGCTGTTGACCGTTACGGTTTGCCCATTTTCTTCAAAAAAGTAAGGCCCCCAGACGCCTAGGCGGGAAAGAGCACACCACACAGTCACTTTTGGGCTATGGAGGGGTTCCTGATGGATTTCTCGAGGATTTTCGTCACTCCAATATCGAAAATTCTGCCTGTTAACGGCACCACAAAGGTGAAATTGGGCTTCGTCCGTGAAGAGCACAACATCGTCGTTTGGGAGTTCTCGGAGATCGCGACACAGGTTCGTACGGGTTTCAAAATCCCTTTCACTTAATTCCTGTGCAACAACCATTTTGTAGGGATGCATTTTGAGGTCCCGGTGCAAAATGCGCCGAATACTGCGGTTGGAAATCGCCAAAGCGAGCGAATGTTTTCGCGCCGAACGACGCGGGGAACGTTCAATCGCGGCTCTCACATTGGCCACGTTTTCAGGTCCTGTTGCTGTCCTGGGACGTCCAGGCGACTTCTTTTTCAATGCTGAACTCGTCTGTCTAAAATTTGACACCCACACTTTAATCGTAGCGTGATGTGGAACAGGATCATGACGCCCGAGTCCGAAATGAATTCGAAAAGCACGTTGTGTAGCAATTATCGAACCGCCGCATTCGATAAACCGCTCAATAACAAAAGCACGATGTTCACCAGACCAAGGCATGTTGACTACTGACAAATGGCATAAAACCGGCTTTCTAACGGTTTTTACCCCACTACTCTACCTGCTCCCTCTTCTGGGAAAAAGGGATTTGAAATCGGATAGGTTTTTCTGCCCCACCCTGTACAAAGAAGTTTAAGTAGTTTTATCTGGTTTACGATTTTTTTATTTTGTCTAACTCTGTGCAAGAAACAGATTTTTTGAAAAAGCAGTTGGCTTCAAATTTAAAATAAAAGATTTAGGGCAGATTAAGCAGTGTTTAGGCATGAGAGTTAGAATAAATGAAAATAAAAATGAAATTTTACTAGACCAAATACAGTATATTGAACAAGTTTTAGAACGGTTCAACATGAGTGAGTGTAAGTCAGTGAATACACCCATGGACAAGAACTTTTGTTTTGACCAAACAGATTCTAAATGTAATGATAAAAATGTACCATTTCAACAACTCTTAGGCAGCCTTCTGTATATTTCTGTATTGACAAGGCCAGACATCACGTTTGCAGTGAATTTCCTAAGTCAGTTTAATACTAGTTATACAGAGCAACATTGGAAATGTGCTAAGAAAATTCTTAGGTATCTGAAAGGTACAAAAGATTTTTGTATTAAATATAGAAAAGATGATACTGATATTACAGGCTTTGTCGACGCAGATTTTGCTAGTAATGCTATTGACAGAAAGTCATACACTGGTTTTGTGTTTAGACTAGCTGGCGGAGCTATTTCTTGGGAGTGTAATAAACTGAAAACAGTAGCGTTAAGTAGTACTGAAGCCGAGTATATGAATATTACAGAAGCTTCAAAGGAAGCGACACATTTTAGAAACTTGTTAATTGAGCTATTGGGCACATCTAAACGTATAACAATTTTTAATGATAACCAGAGTGCTAAAAAATTAGCTCTGAATCCAGTAAACCATAAGCGAACGAAACATATAGATGTGCGCTACCATTTTATCAGAGAGGCCATTGAGACTAAGTTAGTTGAGTTGGAATATATGCCTACTGTGCTCTGCGAAGCATGCAAAATTTTGTAACGAGCTAGGTTTAAGCCATGGTTAATATTATTTAGGTAAGTGGGAGTGTTAATATTCTACCTAAATATATTAACATATATAAAATTGTGCGTATCACTCCATCTGTTTTCCATTTATGGAACTACTGCGTGTAACTATTTTATGTGCGTCTGTACTAAATAAAATCAGTCTTTGTACGAGTTAGAAGCAGAACGGTTGTGTTATTTGCATCACTTATTATCCCACTAAATGTCAACAGTTTCATCTTCTTTCTGCGCCAAACCTCGAAAAAATGACGTTCATAAGTTTTGTTCTTTTTTGGTTTGAAATAATTTGTTAACTGGTCTTTTTGAATGCGTCTTCATCTTTGCCTACCGGCTCCAGGAATGGAATAGAAAATATCTTGTAACTCAAAACCGTCCACATGTAAAAAAATTGGTTTTTCGATTTGAATCGTCAATATTTTTGCTTTTTATGTAAAGCTCAACAGCTCGCAGCCATCTTTCCCATCGGGAAACACCATTTCGCTCGACGCCTGGATTGAACGGTGGTAAAGCCACGTGATTATCTATACTTCTCAATTCGTTTTCACGTCAAATTCAAACAAACGTTCTTGAATTAATATCTTCTCGTTTTTATTCCTCGTCGCCAATTGTAGAATATGTAACGCCATGAATACTGAATTTAATGAAAATGCACACTATATTTACAGTGCAGGCACTACAGCACTTACAGGAGTTGTGTATATCTGTTATTGTTTCCACAGCCGACATTCGCGCCAGCAGTATTATTCTTGGGAGTTTTTTTTTACACTAGGCATAATAAATTACATTAACGAATGACCACCCATCGCTTGCAAGAATAAGCTATACAACAAAACAGTCAGAATAACATAAAATATGTGACAAAATTAAGGACAAATGTTTTTTTGTACATCATTGAATAATGCGCATTAATACTAATTACTGTTTTAGAGCTTAAAAGTTCATATGTATTACTATACATTCTCCCGTTTCTAATTTCAGCGCTTACTTATCAGACTTTCAACGGTTCAGTCATACTTGAGAATAGATGGAATGATTACGTGGGAAACAAGTGTTTTTATTAATAAAATTTATACAAAACTATACCCAAATATTGCTTTATTTATACAGGGTTTAACAGAAATGGTGGGTTGACTGAACACAGACGACGGCTTCCACAACTAAGAATAAGGAAAAAAGTTTATATAAACATATGTCCTAAAGTGATTCGTTACGTGAGTTTTTTCAGATTTTTATTCAAAAAGATAACAGAAACCGGAGTTGTTTATTTGGAATATGTTTAGTGGAAATGGATAAAATTGTGTAAACCAACCTTTATTCTACAGTGTCATCTATGATACAAGTTTTAAAACAAAGTTATACTGTCAAATTTCTTAATTTTTTTACAATTGTAGAGTGGTTAAGTTGAAGTGCAGAAGTAATATGTTTCAAATTTGTCATAATTGTGATATCTACAGATATAACTTGGTTTTTAATTTTGCTCTTTTGCAAATATTGCATCACATATATCCAGAAGTCGTTCTTCTAAGAGTTTAATCATTCGCAAAGTATTCCACTGATGTTTCTGTATTTCCAAATATCACTTCTATCATCGTAGGATCGTCATGAATTGCTTCATAACTTCTTTTTAGGAAGATATATTATGAATGATGTTTGCAGAAGCTACTTGAAGAAGTGCATCAACTTTTACAGGAAAAAAGCTCCTACGGAAATCCACTTTGGATATCAACTCTGTTGTAAGTATATGTAGTTGGTATATCTCTCCGGCATGGCATCATAAATTAAGGCCCGGTTTTTATATCTCTGGATAAAGTGTTAGATAATTTAATTGCCAGATAAAAGAAATATATCGCATGCGTAAATTGACAAAATTATAAAGATGTCAAGTTTATGATGCGATATTTTTCTTTTATCTGGTGGAAAAACCGGACCTTAATCATGTGTTATTTGGTTTAATTCTATTGTTTCGTTATTTTCTGCATTCATGTACTTTAAAATGGATTCCGTATTTAAAAAAGGTGATAATAAAATACTCCTAATTATTACTTTGTCCAACTATTATTGTCATAGCTATTTACAAAGGGTCAATTATTTTCACGAGATATTATGAATTATTTTAAAAATTTTAATGTAAAGCAAATTTTAAAAAATATGTTTCAGACAATCATCAAGTTGGGAAGAATTCTTGTGTGAAATTAATCCATTTGTTTACTAATTCACAAGCATTCATGGACACTCAACAACACACGGTTGGTGCTAATGCGGTGGACGAGGATACAACAATAACAAATTATCAAAAATTTGAACAAATTTTTATTAAAGAGGAACCGAGGGATAAAATTACCAAGACTGTAAATTGTACAAGAATTTAATGCAAAGTGTAAAGAAGGAAGCATGTGTAAGTGATAATGATAATCAGGATGAGAACCCAAATGCTATAAATAATGATATTCGGAAAACTAAAAATTCAAACGGTTATTGTTGTGCAATATGTTGTAAGAGTTTTACGCAGAAATCACACTTGACAAGGCATATGAAGATACACAAAGATATTGAAGAGTTTGAATGTGCTACTTGTAAAAAATTATTCAGTTCAAATGATAGTTTGCAAAGGCATATGAATATTCACACTGGAATTAGAACATATACGTGTCCAACATGTAATAAAACATTTACATATAGCACTACTTTAAAATTCCATATGAAAGTTCATAGTGAAATAAAAGAATATAAGTGTAAAATATGCAATAAACTATTTAAATATAAACGTAGTCTATCCGAACATATGAAAATTCATATTGGAATAAGAGCATATAAGTGTACAACATGTGATAAAACATTTAAAACAAATTCCCATTTAACAGTCCATATGAAAATTCACAGTGGTGTAACAGACTATAAATGTACAATATGCAATAAACTATTTAAACATAGTAATTCTGCAACTAGACATATGAGACTTCATACTAGAACTAAGAAACATCAGTGTTCGATCTGTGAAAAATCGTTTACACTCAGTTCTAGTTTTAGAAAGCATATGAACATTCATAATAGTGAAAATAATTCCACTTGATGTATTTTAGTGAATAAAATAAATAAAATCTACAATGTGCAGTAAACGTTTTTAAAAAGTTGTAATCTTTCGAACCATACGAAAATTCATTAAGTAATAATAACAATGAAAACGTAACGCGATCATAATAGTGTCGTTATATAATGTCAGTGATCACAATACAAACGTGTTGAGGTCATTAATATTATTTTACGTGAGTCTGTAAAGAAAAGAAATAATATACATATTTTGAAATTTAAATTCTTATTACACCGAGTCTCTACTTTTTTCCGAATATAGAAAATTCAATGTTAAAATTTTGATGTTGCGGTACATCTACCTTTTAATTTTAGAAAAAAAGTGTATTGAAAAAAATTGTTTAGTATGAGTGTATCGAAGAGTACAAGTTTGTCTTTGAATTGTTTCTTACGTACGAGTTAAATGAAAATACAGGAATTAAGGCAATTATCAGAGCACCATGAAAAATAAAACAATTTATGTGAATCGTTTCTGACGTATCTGACAGATTTTACATTTCTTTTGATTTTATTATTATTATTATTGGAATAATAGTCGTAGTAACATATTTAACATATTGTTTATATTTTGTCGGAAATATGAAAAATTAATTATTGTCTTATTTTTCATGACACTAAAAATTGTCTTAAATCGTATATTTTCTTTTGCTTCTAACTCATGCATAGGAAACATGAACAATAAACTTTGTACTCATTGATGCACTTTTTCATTCTGAACATTTTCTTCATTGCACTTTTTTTCTTAAAATAATACTTAGATAAAGAGATATCGCCAAATTAAAATTTAACATTGAATATCCTATGTCCGGAAAAAAAATAGACACTCAGTATAATAAAATTACAGCAGAATTATAAACGACATGCTTCTAATATACAAAGTTGTGAATAATTCTAATTTTTATTATATTTTTACTTTTATCGATAAGTCGCAGGTCCAGAATATGAAGGTTGTAATTGTAATTTTTTATAAAAATGAGATTTTTGTATAAATAGACTTAGGTGTTACCTACCATATTCTATCTCTTTTTTAATAGTGTTATCTTTTCCACAGTAGTTGTAGAATATCAGGTAATTTTAATGATAGAGCAAAACGTTATGCATATTCCATACTCTTCCACGTCTTTAAATGCTCATTTCCTCTCAAAACCCGCTAATTCATGATTCTTTTTTCGTTTAAATTCAAAACCCGCCAACTGCAGCAGTCATTGAAGTTCATATTCTGCCAAGTCAATTTTAACCAATATATGAATCGGAGAGTATCACGTGTCGTTTTAGTGCCAAATTTAAAATTGTGTAAGGGAGTAATTGACCAAGGACCTGTAGCCATGCAAATGCCCATACAAGATAATAGTGACACTGCTTGCTGCTAAAATAACGATGGTCTTGCAATAGCTATTGATTTAAGGGTTTAGATTAATACAAAAGTTCATTAATTTCTTTTTTTATAATAATATTTTGTCGGCTTTTCAACTCGTCAGAGCTATAGCCCTAAATCAAATACTTTTATTTCTATTCTATTGCATTTTATTGTACAAATTATATTAGTATTTGAAAACACTTACAAACATCCAAGCCCCTGGTGGGAGTCGAACCCACAACCTCAGGATCGAGCGGTGACGGTCGCTTCGTGCGCTAGTCGCTGCCTCAATCCACACTACCACCGAGGCGGCTATGAATTTCTTTTTTTAAATTAAAGTTTCTTTTATTGTATTGTAAGCAGTGTTGTGACAGATCAATTTATAAAGGATCTAGATCAAGATCTTTATAATTAATATGTTCTAGATCAGATCAGGTCAATATCAGCGACTGGGTCTTTTTTTCAGATCAGATCAGGAATTTGGGATTTCGTAGATTATAAAGAGATCAGTAACGATTTTCAAATTATTTTGTTTGTTATTAATATAAACAATAAATTTATTACAAAGAATATACTTCGCCGTATGCCTCACACATGGGAAGAAAAATTAGATACATAGGTACGTACTTTTATTAATGCTGAATTAATGAATAAAGTAGAAACCCCAAACAAAAATAATAATTTTAAACATCAGAATTGTTGAAATGTAATAAATTAATATCGGCCATATCAAACGGGCAGACTATCATATGCCAATATTTAACATTGAGTTAACAGTTTGTAAATATGAAATAAATTGTGAAAAATTGTCAGCCATCGGGATTCAAACCCGAGACACCTAGAGCACTGTCCCGGCAAGATAGGTGTCTCGGGTTCGAATCCCGATGGCTGACAATTTTTTACAATCATATGCCATTGAATTTTTTAAGTGAGTTCAAATTACAACCCACTTTTATTTAATTTGTTCTTGGATTTTCTGGTTTCAAATTTTTGTATTTTTTGTTTTCTCATTTGACATAGCCTAAATTGTTAGGTACATAAAAAAAATTTTTTTCGTCTTCTCCAAGTTTATTTCAGTATTCTGTATATTTGATCATTTTTTAAGATCATAGATTATATAGTTCTTAGATCTAGATTCAGATCAAGATCTGAATATATAAAAAGATCTAAATCAGTTCAAAAGCCGTACTAAATGAACTAGATCAATGATTTATATCAAATGATCTAGATCAGTCACAACACTGATTATAAGGCATTTTGCGATGTTATTTCCAATATTTTTTCTATTATATGAAAAATGAACGTACTGTACAACAAGTGTTTAATCATTTTCTTTAAGTTCAAATGCAAAATCCGTCAAGTCATTTTTTAAATATTTGTTATTAATACACCTAACGGACTTTTTTAAAATATTTTTTTGCTAATAAACTGTTCTAGAACATTGTAAAAATACAAAATACCTAATAGAATATTATATGTTACTTTCTAAAGGATTTTTATGATTTTTTTCAAAAACAGTTAAAAGTAACTCATTGTTATGGCAAAGAAAAATTGTTTCAACAAATTTTGAACCATTTTTCAGGTAGAATAAAATGGCGTAATTAGATTTTTTGAATACTTATAATTCTCAAAATAATACACAAACATGACTTTTTAAATGGAAACCTATTTTAACGTTTATTTAACAATATTTATTTTACTTCTTTATTTATATAACTATATTTATTTTCACTAGTCGTCGACTACTTATTTATGTCACCGACTATTCATTTCACGATGCGTGTCTATATCAGAATACAGAATGCCCGGCTGTCTTCCTTGACAGGTTTATATACTCCGACATCGTTGTTCTAGAAACTTCTCAATCATTCTACACGATAAAAACATCGAATGCAAAGGATCAGTAATTAAAAAAGTCTATATTTGTCTGTTTACGCCATCAAGTTTCCCGCGGCGAGTGCGTCATCGCTAAGTATAGTCACTCGCTCACCGCGATGGCGTCCGCTTCTCGTTACACTATGTTGAAAATATTCTTATGTTTTGTTTATTGTATAATCTTTATTTACGTCTGTTAAAAACACACTTTTTTCATTAAAATAAGTTTATAAAATAAGGCTTTTTAAAACACAAAAGTGAACCATATACTTACGATTGATGACGTAAGGCTCAAATCGTGGAAACGAACTTAATATATGTTGAGCCACGCTAGATTATTCTCGATTGACACTTTTTAGATGATAAAATAGTTATGTAACTATCAAGTGTGTTAATGAAGGCGATTAATGTTAATTGTTGAGATCATTAATCATAGCTGGGCACATTAGTTTATACATTTATATAGTGTTAGTACGACCAGATGTGAGTCAGTGACCGAATATTTATAATAAAATAAAAATAACCCGGTTATTATATATCGGGTGTCTACTTTTTTTAAGGACCATAAGAAATACAATGGTATAATTTTCAAATGGCTGTAAATTCTGCTCTATTAATTTTGGAACTAAAGTGTAAATACTTAAAATCTTCTGAATTAAATACTGCATCAAATGAGCCTTAATTTCTTCATATAATAGGTTCTTGTTCTTTTTAAATTATTACCTTTGTTATGACTCTCTTTCGCAAACAAAACGCATGTAAACAATAATTTTGGACTTGTTAGATGCAGTTTTTAATTCTGAACATTTTTCGTATTTATACTTTTGTTTTAAAATTAATAAGGTAGAATTTACAGCAATATGAAAATTCTGTCTGTTTTACACCTGTTAGGTGAACCATTAATAAAAATGACATCTAATTTTGTCTCAAGTACAGTCTTTCTCTGCCAAGTGGTAGCATCGGTTTTTTACACTCAATAATGTGTTTATAATTATTAATTATATTAAATAAAGGCATTTTCTCATTATTCGTGAAATTTGCCGCCCTTTTTTTACTTTCTATTATTGCACTACACAAATTACTCACGGTTTTCTCAATAACATTGACAGTAAGCGTCAAAATTTTACAATTTTTTTTTCGAAACGCACACTTTGGTTCCATTTTACTTCATCTTAAGATAGTGACAGAAAAAAATTGCTTGTGCAAATCAATCAGGTTTACCTTAACCTTAAGTTATACGTATGTATATTATACTTAAGTAGCAGCGCGGTGCAAACGAGCATTAGACTGAAATTGTTAGTTGACTAAAACCCAGATGGAATGGCATGGGCAATTTTTGATAGGTAAAATTCACAGCAATAAAAGATTTTAGCGTCCCATGTAATGATTGAAAACGGCTGGCATTTAATATCGACTACCATTTACATATACATAATATCATTTTATGCAAGTCCCGCACAGAGAATACCTGGATTCTAAAATATTTTTTAAAACACAGCTGGATGGATCGTTTTTTTTTTTCAGGGAAGCCAGCAAATTGTTCGCCAGGGTATTTAAATTTAAAGTGAGTACTAAGGATGAGTATTTGGAACACCATGATACATTTTTCACGTAGCATTAGCCCCCGGTCTATAAGGGAGGTAATGCTTTTTAGTGAGCAAGAACGAATTAAGGTCCACACAACTCGATTTTACAATTTTTACAATGATGTATGTCAGTGTGTCTGTGTGTGACGATTATTTCTTCAACGATATCTCTCTTATATCAAACTTCGAGTATTTTTTTCTGAATTCAACAATTTAATTGTTTTATATCCTATAAATTAGATTTTTGTTATTTTTCAGTAGGCTATGTATGAAAAACAAAAACTGTTATTTGTCAAATTGAATTATTAAGGATAGTAATCAAATAGAATAGAACACTATTTATAAACTTATTAACAAATATTTATGTTTCGTTTCAATTTAAGCTCATTTTTTTCCTCATACATAGCATACTTGGCAAGGTACGTATAGGACGAGCTATGTACATTAGGAATTTGTATAAGGCAGGAAATGTACACGACAATATTTGTACGTTAGTAAACTGTATAAAGCAAGTTATGTACAGGACGATCTATGTACATTATGAACTTGTATACCTACCCATGCAAAAGAGTGTCTTTTGTGGTAAAAACTAATATAATTCCATTGCGTAATGTTAATCATTAAAATCAAATGTGGGTTTAAAGTAAACATTTGTATTTTCGAAAAAAAAGTTTAAATAAAGGTAAAAAACTTGTCAAAAGCCACCATGTTTACAATATCAAAAAAGAAACTCCGGGAGCATTGAGAAATAAAACAAACACAAATGTTTACCACTCAACAGTTCAGGTTTGTTTTAATATAAATTATTTAATAATATATCTAATGTGGAACAGGTTGGAAGTCTAAAAGCTGTCTTACACAGTCTGTTTTATACTTTGAATTAAATAATCTTAGTTTTTAATGCACATGTGATAAATAAAGTTATATAATTACATCAAATAGCTTTTTAAGTAAAAAGCAGGGAACACTATTTTTTATTTGGTTCAAATCAAATTTGCTAATACAATATGTTCGTGTGCGTTAATTAATTAATCTTTATCTTTGATCTGCAGATGCCGATGTTTCTGGTTCCATGAAAAAATTATTGGGTTGTAGTTTTCATTACGAGGGTCATTGGATTTTTCTCCTCCAACAAAATGTGTACTACAAATTGTAGTATACTTTGTTAGAATTCAAGACATTTTTTCATTTCTAAAAAATATAAAATAATAATACAATTATTTTATTTATGATTATTATATAATTTCTTTAACCCGTGGTAGGCACATTAGTGCAAATTCGTACCAACAAGAGAGACATTAAGGTGTTGTTTACGTTTGTTAGACAAAGACGCTAAAATAAGTGTACCTACCATGGGTTAGTAATAATTTTTTTTATTTTTAAGTCAAAATAAAATACACTAATAAAAGTTTAAACTTGATTAGAACACTATTATCATTGAAAAATACTTACGATTTTCTCGGAACACGTGCCATCCAAAGTTGTTTACGCTAAGTTTCCCAATCACGATTCGGAAAACCGTAAAATGTCAGTTCTTGGTTGCGATATTGCGTGCTAGGGCAGCCGGGAACACAACATACCCGTTCTTAACTTTGTCTTTTCGCGGTATCACTCATTTTAACGCAATTGTATTTTTAATTTAACGCGTTTTCACCAGAGATATAAAATAATATAAAATAAATAGATAGCTAAAGTTTATAACAATGGCGTCAGATTTTGTGATTTCATATAGAAAACTACGCTAATTGCACACGCATCACTCGCGCCACTCTTTTTAAACGGATAACCAATCAAAATATGAACTTGTCACATTGCACGCTGCTGTGTTCAGTCAATTCGGAAGTTTGGTTTACCCTGTGTTTGTTTGCAAACAACATATTTTGTTCGTGTTCAAAGTTCATACTAGTTAGTGTGCAAGCTGTTTAATACTTTGTTTGATTTTGACTTTTGAGTGCAATTTAATTAATATTTTGTACATACTGGTAATCAAAGTGAAAAATATTGTAACGTTTTTATTTATTTGGGTGAAGTGTAAATATTAGACAATTATTATTAATTAAAATAAAAGTTTATTATAACGATAAATAGATATTAAATATAATTAAAAGATGATAAATATAACAAACACTACGATTAAACAAATATTATACATTAATTAAGACTAAGAATATTATAAGACGCTTAAACACTAAGATTATTTATTTAAACAATATATAGCTCACTTATTTATTTATACAACTATATTTATTTATGTTTATTACTTGTCGACTATCTGTTTATATCACCAACTATTTAACACGCAACGCTTATTTATATCAGACTGTCCAATGTCTTCGCTAACAGTGCTTATATACTCCGGCATTTGTATTCGAGAACTTACTAGAATATTATTCCAGATAAAAACTCAAACACAATAGATTAAATCAACCGAGTAATTAAGCAGGTTCGGACAATTCTGTTGCGTCATCGCTAAAAATAGACACAGTGGGGGCGACGACGGACGCTGTACATTACACTGCCCCCTCCTTAAGACTGTTTCATCCCGAAACAGTTCGTGATGACGAAATCTGCATACATTACCCTTGGTGCATTTCGAAGTATTTAAGAAATGACAGTCGATGGTCCGCTCGACTTCTTTATGTTCGTTAGGGTTAAAGCTGCAAACGAGAATTTCAACACCGGTAAAACGGTAGAGGATTTCTATCATGTTCCTAACAATCCTCCAATCTAAACCATCTAGACTACAGCCTAACCTCGGTACGGCTAACTTCAAAATGTCATTCTCTAGCAGATGATCCCTCAAACCGCACAGCGAGTTCCACAAGCTACGATACGACGGCTTCTGGTACGAGCGGGGTTTTGTAACCAGGTAATAAATGTATCTCTCATGGTCTGCATTGCTATCCCTCAGGCGCAGCGTTTTTCCAACAGTTGGACGTTGGTTGGCCAATTCTTGTTGTCGCCCAGACTGGAGCAATGCCGCGGGACATCTTTAAGTCTTCTGATACGCAGTGACCGAGGGAATAATCTGAAGACATGGTGAATAGATCTCGGAGTTCTTCTTTCGTCACGCCGAACCGCGCCTTGCGGCCAAATAAATAGTTCTCCATGAAGTCTTCAAAAATTGGTTCTTGTGCTATGATCCGACGAACCGTTGCTCCATTATGGTCTTCGTGGTTGTCTTCGGCGAAAGGGGCCAGCCGATTAAAGTGTACTACTCTCGGCTTCCCGGTAGGTCGTTTCTTAATTCTATATACCACGTCGTTCATCATTTTGACTATCTCATAGGGGACTTCCCAATTCTTTTGCAGCTTTGGTGATAAACCGATACGTCTTTGTGTGTTGTAAACCCACACTAAATCCCCAGATTGATATCCACCCTTTTCGGCCTTGGTGTCATACCGGTCCTTCATTCGGTCGCTGGCAGCTTGAATGTTCGAACGAACTTGTTCATGAATGTCATCCATTCTTCTCCGTAAGTCCGTAACGTAATCTTCCCCGGCCAGATCTTCCCCAGGTGTACTGCCGAACACCAAGTCGCATGGTAAGCGCAACTAACGCCCGAATAAGATGTTCGCAGGAGTTTGCCCAGTTGTTTCATGCTCGGATGAACGATAAGCCATCAGGAACAGATGGAGATCTCGGTCCCAATCTCTTTGGTAGTTGGTGACTACATTCGACAAATATCGGTTGATCCTTGTGTTCATTCGTTCAACCATGCCATCAAACTGCGGATGTAATGCAGTTGTTTTAGTTTTATTAATTCCTAATGTCTTACAGACATTTTGGAAAACGGCAGACTCAAAATTTCGTCTCTGGTAGGAGTGGAGTTTACGTGGTACTCCGAATCGGCATATACATTCTTTAACTAAAGTTTCAGCGACCGTGGTGGCTTTCTGGTTGGGTAATGGAAACGCTTCAACCCATTTGGTGAAGTAGTCCATGACAACCACGATGTATTTATTTCCTTCGTCACTTTCTGGTAATGGTCCAGCCACATCAATTGCAATACGCTGAAATGGACTGCCGACGTTGTATTGACGCATTGGAGCCTATCGCTGTTTACGCGGACCGTTGCTTCCAGCGCAAACCATACATTTCTTGCACCAATCTTTAACATCTTCCGTGAATTTAACCCAGTTAACTCGCTGGCGCCATCTTTCTAGCGTTTTAATTACTCCAAAATGGCCCCCAGATCCGCCATGGATTTCTTTCAACACGTCTGGTACTCTACTCTTAGGAATAACTAACTGAGTTCTCTTCTCAGTCCCATCAGCATTTTCTACCACACGCTTTAACATGCCATCCTCAATTACCATGGAGTCCCATTGCGCCCAGTACGATTTTACACTCGGTGAGTGCGGTGCATTATCTTCCCATACTGGTTTGCTCTCCTCTGCTTTCCATTACATTATAATTTTCAAAGTCGGGTCTTTTCCTTGGTCTTCGCGTAGCCCATCGGGCTGCCAATTATCATCGACTACTGTTGTCCTGGTGACGATGGAAAATTTCTCTACTAGTCGACTACAATGCTTGCATTCATCTTGGCCTGGGCTTATTGACAATGCGTCGGCATTACGATGGCTGGTACCTGTCCGATGTTTGAAATCGTATTCCTGTAGTCTTTCAATCCATCTAGCCACCTAACCTTCAGGATTCTTGAATTGTAGCAGCCATTTTAATGCATCATGATCAGTTCTAATGAAAAATTTCCTTCCATACAAATATTTGTAGAAATGTTCCACGGATTTTACGACTGCCAATAGTTCTTTTCTGGTAACACAAGAATTCCACTCTGGTTTTGACAAGGTCTTACTAAAATAGGCAATAACCTTCTCATGTGCGTCTTGTATCTGGGAAAGAACGCCATCTATTCCCACGTTGCTGACATCTTAGTCTAGTATGAACTCTCCTTCAGGTAAAGGATAACCTAAGACAGGTGCGCTTGTCAAAGCCTGTTTAAGTTCTTTGAACGCAACTTTGCAGTCCATTTCCCAGATAAATCTTCGACCTTCTTCAGTAAGCCTTGTCAGTGGTTTGGCTATGTTGGCAAATCCAGGTACATATCGTCGATAATTGGTACACAAACCAAGAAAACTACTAAGTTCGTGTTTGTTTCTAGGTGCTGGCCAATCTCTCACAGCTTTTATCTTCTCCGGGTCAACTACAATACCGTTATCCGACACCACGTGTCCAAGGTAATGAACTTCCCTTTGAAACAGGTGACACTTCTTGAGGCTGAGCTTCAGGTTAGCCTTCCGCAATCTCTGGAAAACCTCTTCCAAATTCTTCATGTGGTCCTCGAAATTTTATCTACCACAATAATGTCGTCGAGATAAACTAAACAGGTTTTCCATAATAGTTCAGCCAATACAGTTTCCATGAGTCGTTCAAACGTTGCAGGGGCAATTGCCACAGTCCGGCACGAATGGTGAATGCTCTTTTCCTTATCTTTTGGATCCAAATCTACTTGCCAGTATCCGCTCTTTAGATCCAGCATAGAGAAAATCTTCAAGCCAGCCAAAGTGTCTATTGTACGGTCTATTCGAGGTAGCGGGTAGCTATCTTTCTTAGTCACGTTGTTAAGTTGACGGTAATCGACGTAAAATCGTGTAGAGCCATCCTTCTTCTTCACTAACACCACTGGTGAAATCAATGGACTGCTTGAAAGTTCGATCACACCTTCCTTTTTCATGTCCTTAATAATTCTTTCCGTTTCCTTACGCTTCGCTAATGGTAGTCTTCTTTCTGGTTGGCGGATGAGTCTTGCGTCGCCGGTGTCTATTTTTTGGTGAACCATATTAGTTCTCCCTTTGGACTTCTTGTCAAATTGAAATACATCTTGAAATCTTCCAACTAATTTCTTCGCCTTGGGTCTCTCGTCGGCGGTCAGTTCTTGGAAGGATATTGATAATTGATTAAATAACGTGTCCGGAACTTCTTGAGATGTTTCCTTTGGCTTTCGCAGTTATATATATATATATATATATATATATATATATATATATATATAAATTAAGGTTAAAGAAAGAGATGCGGAATGTCAAATTTTTTAAAAAAATAAAATGAAAACTAAAAAAAAAACTAAAAAATAAAAAAAAATAATTTGACATTCTGCATCTCTTTCTTTAACCTTTATTTATACAATGCAGAACTACCTGGATTCCTTTTGCCAATTTATATATATATATATATATATATATATATATATATATATATATATATATATATATACAGAGTGTCCCATTTAAGGTACGAATGCATTGGGATCTCCAGAATCGTAAGAGCTACGAGGTTGGTTAAATTAGACAAAAGTTGCCCCATTAGGAGACCATTTTAATGGTATTTTGTTATTTGCAAAAAAATGCATAGGTCACTTGATATAGGCGAAAATGTAAATTTTGCAGTTTTTTATTTTTGCAAATAACTTCGAAGTGTGAAATTATGCCGAATTTTGGTTTGCACATCTTTAGAGCACTTTTTTATGTTCTTTTGACTGGCGATGCTCAATTTTTTTTATCAATGTTGGTTTTCGAGGATTGATGTCAAAGTTTTAATTTTTATATGGACGCCATATTGGAAAGTTACGCCATTGAAAAGAGATTTTTTTTAGCTTTACAATGATATAAAATAGTAATAATTTATTTTTATAATTAACAGAGAAATTAACAAAAAATATTATTAATACTAAAATTTAATTGAAAAAATGTTAAAAATAAAAAAAACTTTACAATAAGTTTTCTATTAACCCTTCATTTCGTTCTACGCACATCTGCGCCCTTCGTTCAGTTCCTTCTATAACTTTTCTCAGCATTCTTGGCCTACTTTGATTTAGAATTCTTACTGTGGCATTTCTTAATTTATTTTCATTCTGATATTCCCGAATAAAAAGTTTATTTTTTAAGTATCCCCATAAAAAAAGTCTAAAGGTGTTAAATCTGGAGACCTAGCAGGCCACTTGATTTCGCTACTTCTACTACAGCTTGAATCACAGTGTTTTCATTATCGTCATCCGTTGACCTTGCATCTCTTTTAGGCCTTGTAAAAGATCCTTATTCAAGTAAGTTATGACGTAATCTAGGAAATATTTGTATATTGGGAAGCCGTCTTTCAGGATATAAGTTGAAATACATTTCTGCAGCATTAAGTGCGTTACTTTGACAGCGAATGTAACAACTAAACATATCATATGTTTCCCAACGAGTAAAATTCATTTTTATTACACGTAATAACCAACTATTGTCAAGTAAAATTAATATATCCAATTGTTGCACTTTTTTATTCTTTGTTTCCACAGCAGCCCTCGATTTACTTTTTTCAATTAAATTTTAGGATTAATAATATTTTTTGTTAATTTCTCTGTTAATTATAAAAATAAATTATTACTATTTTATATCATTGTAAAGCTAGAAAAAATCTCTTTTCAATGGCGTAACTTTCCAATATGGCGTCCATATAAAAATTAAAACTTTGACATCAATCCTTGAAAACCGACATTGATAAAAAAATTGAGCATCGCCAGTCGAAAGAACATAAAAAAGTGCCCTAAAGATGTGCAAACCAAAATCCAGTATAATTTCACACTTCGAAGTTACTTGCAAAAATAAAAAACTGCACAATTTACATTTTCGCCTATATCTAGTGACCTATGTATTTTTTCCCAAATAACAAAATACCATTAAAATAGTCTCCTAGTGGGGCAACTTTTGTCCAATTTAACCAACCTCGTAGCTCTTACAGTTCTCGAGATCCCAATGCATTCGTACCTTAAATGGGACACTCTGTATATATATATATATATATATATATATATATATATATATATATATATATATATATATATAATCGAGGAAACTGCCAAACATTCTCCTACAATTGTTCCTCTGTTAAGAACATGATAAAAATTTACATTCATTATTCGAACTGGTATTAACTGACTGACTTTGATCAGTGATTTTCCTACAACAACACCAGTACCAGTCTTCACATCATTCTTGGACTCAAGCATAACAATATTTCCCTCACAGAAACTACCATCTAATTGTGCGTGCACGATAGATTCACTTCGTACTAGAAGGGTGACATCTTCGGCCATTAGTACGCGCACAGCCTTGTCTTTTCGTGGGTTTAAAACAAGTTCTTCTTAATTGACCATCATTACTCCATTCTTCAGGTCAAGTTTAAAAACATGCTCTTTCATTACGTCCATACCAAGTATTAATTCATCTTCAACGCAGCTACCAGCGCACGATGTTCAAAGGATGTGTTTCCAATAGTGATTGTCATATCTATTTCTCCTAATGTGGTAGCTTGTTCTCACTGTGCGTAATCTACACTTGGTTGGCTGAAGATGCGTCTTGCCTGTATTCTTTACTAAGTCGGGTCTAATTATAGTCTTCGTCGCACCCGTATCCAGTAATATTTTTTGTGGTCTTCTATCAACAAAGCCATTCACGTAGATGCTGCTGGCTTGATGATGAAGGGATGCGACATAACTGATGGATTGTGGGGCTACTGGATTACGGGTCGACAATTGCCCCTTCGCATCATTCCGACTTAGATTTCCGACTCCTTTTCTTCTTTTACCGATTCTGTCTTTCTTTGCATTTTTCTGCAAAGTCTCTGCGGATGACCCAGTTTACCGCAATACCAACAAACGAGTTTCTTTCTTCCGGCAAACACTTCATTAACAATTCGTCGCATTTTCTCTTCTAGGTCTTCCGTGTCTTCATTTCTCTCGGCATCAATATTTTGCACTCGCGATTGGTTACGTGAAGCTTGTTTGGCAGCTTCATGGTCTAGTGCTTATGAGAGTGCGTCAATTAATGTTTCTGAGCGAGCCAATCGCAGTGCTTGCTGCGTTTAGCTGTCTTGAACTCCGTAGATAAATGCTTGAATAGCCAGACACTCCAAAACGCTGTCAGGAGCTGCAAAATATGCAAGACGAACCAAACGAGCTACGACGACTTCAAATTCTTGAAGGCTTTCTTTTGAACTCTGATAGCGGTTCCTCAGTTGCGTCTGGTACACCTGCTCCAGGTGCGCATTGCCATACCGCATGTCCAACCGCTTGACTAGGTGGTCGTAGTTCTCTTGTTCTTTTTTCCTTCAACGTTTGTAGGATGTCGATGGCTTCCCCACGCAACGAGACAGTCAACGCTGTAGCATTCTCTGTACACATCCAGTTATGTGCTTTCGCAGCCGCTTCCAATTTTTTTAAATAGTTCGGCCACGAAGACTTTCCATCAAATTCCGGTGTTTTAATGTGCATTGTTGTAGTAGTTTCAGGTCTTACTACTTTCTTTTCTTCTTGTAAATTTGCTTTCGCTACATCGGAATTTGGCACTGGCGACAATGTAATTCTGGTGACCTTTTCCTGTAATTCTTTGATCTACTTGTCATACTTATCTTCTAAATTCTTCAGGTCATCTTTAGTTTTTCTAGAATTCTCTTGTAATTTTTCTAAACTTCTAGAATTCTCTTCTAATTTCTCTTCCAAATTTTATGAATTTTCTTCTAATTTTTGTTCTAAAATTCTAGAATGTTCCATTAATTCTTCTTTTAACATTCTTGAATTTTCTTTTGCTTTTCTAGAACTTTCCATTAATTTTTCTTCTAATGTTCGAATTTTTATTCTAGTTTACCAAAGTCGGATGGGTCGAATAAGTAATCTTCAGGATTTTCATCAGCATCGATTAATGCTTGCTTCAATCTTTCTTGAAGCACTGACTTCTTGCCTGTTGTTTCCAAATCCCGCTCTTCCAGTTCTCTCTTGAGATCACTTACTTTTAATTCATTTAATTTTAATTGCTTAGGCGCCATATTATTTTTATTTAATACTTCACAGTTTATTAACCCCACACCTGACACCAATTGTAACGTTTTTATTTATATGGGTTGTTGGGATCTCTACCGACATTTGTGTAGATAAATCGGCTTCTCGGCTTCGCTAGCCACTCCGGGCCTGTATAAGTATTTCTCTGTCTGTTCTCGTCCGGAAATCAACGTATTCACACGTTTTGCTCTATTTTAAATTTTTTTTAAACAATACTTAGTTAACCAGTGCAGTTTTACTCTTGTACACTTTATTAAAATTACTTAAACGTAATTAAAAATAATCAACGTCGCACATGTGCCTTGCACATTTTAAAACACAGTTTTTTACACACATTTCTTTACAGCTCTATATTGGGACACATTCACATTCAATACCAGTGGTTTGGAATACCCATAACCTAGTCGCAGTACCTAGGATTGCCACATTGTTGCACAAGAAACCAAATTCTGCTTACTTGCGTCCCATGTATGAAGGTAGCTTTAAGTATATATGTTAGGATATGACTGTTATAATTGCTAATAACTGTAAATTAATTACTGTAGCCCAGGCAAATGCCAACGTAACTACATCGTTGCGTCATTGATCACGGTTGGTCACCAATAAAGGAAGAATTAGTAGTTAGTTGAGTTGTAAACGTTCAGAGAAATGGTTCAATATAATAATTTAAAAGGGAACAGTTGTTTGATTTGTTATAATCCTCTCCTTTACTAACATTATTCCTAACATCAGAAGTGGGATCACTCGCGTTGCACTAAGTTTGGTGATTTTTTTATATACGTTTTATTGTGAAGTGTTGCGCGAAGTGTATTGTCAACTAAAGTGGAAGAATCACCAAGTACATCGCAAACCACCCGGATTGATTAACGTATTAGCAGGCACTGAAGCGGAGCTAGCAGTTTCAAAATCGCAGACTGGCGATGCAACTAATTGGTTTGGTTATTTTGAAATCGTTGGTAATGAGTTTAAGGTAAATGTTCTTCAAATGCTGGTAAGAGATTGGCAACTTTTATTGCACGATACAAGATGCAGTCAGCTTCTTTTTAAAGCAGCTTTGTTCAATTTTTTTTTCTCTTATTTTTCGTGGTAGATCGAGATTCTCATTTGTTTAGTATTTTGACAGCGAGAAAAGAACTAGTACAAATTTCTTAAAACAGAGTTACTCAAATAATCGTATTCATATTTTATGATGACCTTGCATGTTTTACAGGCGTATATGAGGAGGAGAACAGTTTGAACATTTTTGATTTTCATTATACGAAGTGCTTGTTTTTTATATATTTTTTTTGTTATTGTACTAATTATATTTATTTTAGCCCCTGCGTCTGTGGTTATGATGCTACCTGAACAGTAAAATTCCTCATTGCATTCTAATGGTTCATTATGTAAAGATTGGCTGGATTTGTTGTAAAAATATTTTTTATAAATTTGTTTTCTTAACACTGAATTGTAGATTCCAGTAATTTTAGATGAAAAGGAAACAGGACAAAAAGACAGAATTTATACTTGGAAAATACGAACATAATAGTGATAGTAATGATAATCAATTTGTTTCCGTTGATACGACTACAATGTGTATGGAATAAGTCAAGAATATTATATGGGTGCATATATAAGCGGGGAATATGGATATCATTGTATGAGTTGAAAGTTCACATATTCGCCAATACTGTAAGGACTGAATTGTAAAAGAAAAGATTTTGGTTTTTTTTTTGGAAAAAGTTAATGTTTTTGTCAACTTTAATTAATTGGGGAGGTTTATTGTGTGTAATTAAGCCTATTTTTTCTGGGCTGTTTTTGGTTACATTTGGCTTAGTATTCAGGACATGGAACTAGTCTCTTGCGTTGTAGGCATGTTTGTCGGGAACTGGACTGGGGAGCCTTTGTTTTTGTAAACATGGATGCAGGGTTCCTAAGTGGAATTGTCTATTACCGTTAAAATGTTCGGTTTTTTGAGGGTTGTGCGGCATTGAAACTTACTCCAGCCAAACAGCAGACAATTCTTTTTTGACAGATAAAAAGCTTGCGGGGAGCCACAGAAGCACACAATAACAATTAACGTCCGTATTACACTTATGAGTTATATAATAGTATCTTTACCCGACGCAATTAGACTATTGTCATCTGCATATGGAATCAGAAGACAGTCGTTCGTTGAAGAAGTAGTTTAATCATTAACATAAATTATGAATAAAATGGATGCTAGGATAGTACCTTACGGTAGATCCACGGTAATGTAGTACTTGTGACTTTATAGTTTGATTCTTAGAGAATTGATCACTGTGCTTAGAAGCAACGTATTGGTCTATTATTTTAAAAGCTGACAGTCTATGAGAGAGAAACCCCACGAATACCGAGTTCTTCCAGCTTAGATAATAAAAGAGAGTGATCAACACAGTCGAATTCTTTACTGAGATAAAAAAACATTTTGTGACAAAAAAAAATATTGATAAAAATTGTAATTCGTAAAGCGAGAAAATTTTAATAATGGATGACCTGTAAAAATGAATTGGTACAAGCCAGTATGTGAAAAGTTGACGATTGGGAGGTTTGACCTAATGGTACATAAAATGTAAAGAGACTATGGCAGATTGAGTCCATTGCTTGAACAAGCACATTTTGCACTCCTAAGCAGATAACAATGATTAATAAATGACATTAGCTTACACTTAAAAATACTGCCTCGTGTTTCATTACACAACCGTTACCGTTAAGCGTGGAAATTGGCGAGTATAACGGCCTAAGAAAATTTACTTGAATCTAATAAAAACTGAAATTAAAGTCAGGATGAACGAGCGGTTTATATTTTTACAAATATAATATTTTTTTAGGATGTGACTGCGAAACATGTTTTATAATCATATGTAGTCTGAAGGCTAGCCTATTTGTTGGAGAAAAGTAGCAGAATATTCGAGTGAGTCTCATTCCGTGGCCGCTGAGTGCCGTCGACTCCTTTTAGATTATGGTTTAATCCACTCACTTGCTTTACTGGATGCAAGCAAAAATTCGGTGAGGGAAACCGGTGGAAGTCCAACCACATAAGCCCCACAGGAACAGATTTTACTAGAGTTTGGCAAAATGGTGTTGATCATTTTATGGTTCCTTGTTGTGGGAAATATTAGCGATATGAATCTAAAAGTTTGTAGAAAGCTAAACCTTTGGTGATAGTTTTGGTTTGAATATTAGAAGTCAGTAACGCTTAACATCAAAACATGTTGAAAGCCAGTAACGTTTTGTATGAAGCTTTGTTGTAGGCCAATGGCGCTTTACGCGTAACTGCAGATTGGATGCCATATGTTTTAGAATTGAAGAATAAGGAGTCTGGTGAATTACATGAGCTCACTAAAAAAAAACAAATATTCCAAGTTTGGCTATTGTAATGCTGGATTCAGTTGGTTCAAAATATCAATTAAATTTATGTGCGAATATAGTACTGGATTGAAGTAGGCCCTGGGTCTGAACAAGTAATTTAATTGAAATATTTATTCAAGTCTTCGCATCTTTGATTAAATAGGAGTATTTGTTTTAAGCCTTTGCACCATTAAGTTGAATTGAAGGTTTTGTTTTACGCCGAGTTTAAATGAAATGATTGTACGCCGTGTTGAAATGAAATGATAGTACGCTGAATTGCAATGACATGATTGTACGCCGAGTTTAAATGAAATGATTACACGCCGAATTGAATTGAAATGTTTGATTTACGCCGAGTTGATTTGATTTGTTTGTTTTGAGCTCTGTAGCGCCGAGTTGATTTGATTTGTTTGTTTTGAGCTCTGTAGCGCCGAGTTGATTTGATTTGTTTGTTTTGAGCTCTGTAGCGCCGAGTTGATTTGATTTGTTTGTTTTGAGCTCTGTAGCGCCGAGTTGATTTGATTTGTTTGTTTTGAGCTCTGTAGCGCCGAGTTGATTTGATTCGTTTGTTTTGAGCTCTGTAGCGCCGAGTTGATTTGATTTGTTTGTTTTGAGCTCTGTAGCGCCGAGTTTATTTGATTTGTTTGTTTTGAGCTCTGTAGCGCTGAGTTGATTTGATGTTTGTTTTGAGCTCTGTAGCGCCGAGTTGATATGATTTGTTTCTTTTGAGCTCTGTAGCGCCGAGTTGATTTGATGTTTGTTTTGGGCCTTGGTAGCACCGAATTGATTTGATATGTTTGTTTTGAGCCCTGGTAGCGTCGAGTTGAATTGATTTATTTGTTTTGAGCCTTTAATGGCGAATGTATTGAACTTTAAAAATCCATTGTTTGAACCTTAAATGGTCGTGGAGATTAAATAACCATTGTTTGGATAAATGATGGTTGAAGCATCATAGCGCTTCATTTATGCAGAGGGTGTGGACAATTAGATGGATGTACTTTAAATAATTTTTTTTTTTGCAATTTTGTTAACGATAGCTGTGCGAGGGCGCACAGTTTGCATGATGGCCGTGTTAGGATATGACTGTTATAATTGCTAATAACTGTACATTAATTACTGTAGCCCAGGCAAATGCCAACGTAACCACATCGTTACGTCATTGATCACGGCTGGTCACCAATAAAGGAAGAATTAGTAGTTAGTTGAGTTGTAAACGTTCAGAGAAATGGTTCAATATAATAATTTAAAAGGGAACAGTTGTTTGATTTGTTATAATCCTCTCCTTTACTAACATTATTCCTCACATATATACACGCATCTTGCTCATAGCGAGTACAATTTCTGTTACATTTATTTGCTAATTTGCATACTCTACATTTATAACTTACAACATAACCTATATTTTTTACTCACATGGTCCTCGATCACATGTTATACTATTATTGTGTTGTTTTACACACTTTTAATAATTCTTTTGTATTATTTAATTTGGGAATCTTTATATTTAAGATATTTTCTATACACATATCATATAGTTACACTTAGTTATTAGTGATTTTTTTAATATACATTTGGAATTTGTACGTTGAATATTTTATGCACATTATATTTATATTGTTATGTTTAATTGATATTTATTCGCTACACCCATGCATGACTCTCTCAGATTCATCCGCTTATTTTACACACATTTGTGCATTTTTAATCCGTATTTTGTACTTTTACTTGCACCACATTATCACAGACTTTTATAATTTTATTGGTCTTGCGCATTTGCTTTATCAGTTATTTGCCCCTATCTTTGCTGTTGTTAGGTTTGAGGTTGTAGGTTCGCATTCCTATACAATATTTTTTGTGGGCCAACCTTTACTATTCTTTCACTCCTAGAGTACACTATTCTTGTGAAGACCTGTAGAGCGCTCCTGCAGGTGAAGAGTGTTTTACCCGTCAACTCCCAGTTGAGTATTTTCTATTTCGTAGAATATTTTTTAAATGATTATATAACTGCGCATTTTCTAATTTTATTGCGTCATATTGTACCGCTAATATGTTTAGTCAATCCGCCAATACAGCCACTCACATCCACGCAACGCAACACAAGTAGGCGCTCCACGGTATCACTTACTTCAGCCACAAGAGTTCGAGATAGTGACTGCCCAATGCCTTCGCTAAGAGTGCTTATATACTTGTATATATTTGTATTCGAGAACTTACTAGAACACTACTCAAGATAAAAACTCAAACACAATATATTAAATCAACCGAGTAATTAAGCAGGTTCGGACAAGTCTGTTGCGTCATCGCTAAAAATAGACACTGCGCTGCGAAGCAGCTACGACAATGGCGGCGACGGCGGGCGCTGCACATTACAATATGTATTGCCTTGTAGTGCTGCAAAAAACGCAGTTAGCGTAGTTTGGCAGCCATAACCGCCCATGAAATCACAAAGCTAGTATACGGGTTTAGCAATCTATTTATTTTATATCTGTGGTTTGCACACAACTCAGCATGCATTGGTTGTACATCTGTCAGCGGCTTCTTTACGAAAATGGCGAAAATGTCGGGCGAGTAGATGATGGGTTGGCGTATAACAATCACTCACAACACAGCTATTTCTAATTACCGTTCAAAAACGTCTGCGATGCCTCCAACTCGACAATGTAATAGACGCTAACACCACCCTTTAGCCAGGTGATACAGATAGGTGATACATACAGATAAAATTATCCGGCTTTTGCCGTTAGATGGCTGTCCAAAACACTTATCACATCAAAAAAGTTCCAGAATAGGGACCCAGCAGGGAAACGTGAGAGATTCAAAGTGTGTAATGTAGACTGGGTGGGGATTCTGTAACTTTTGAGGTAGTTATCGGTACCGATATCAGTATGGTTATATAGAAAATAATACACCGATTTTTCTTATTTGACCCTCACGTCATAGTTTGAAGTTCGTATGAATCAAATGGTAATGGTAGTGATGGAAACGTGATTACCAGTAGATCTCAAACAGTTTTGTGTACAAGGCAATTACGTCATATAACATTTCATAGACTAGCCATGGTTACACTTATAAAATACGAATGTACCATTTTCCAAAATAATATAGTTGTTATTAAAATTATATATTTTACCTTAATTGTGTAGTGCCGAGTTGTGTACCTATTTATATACTTTTAGTTATTTATCATAATCACGGATCACTTTTTTTCTAATTTTATTTAATTTGAGTTGTCTGTCTGTCTGTTTGTATGCCTGTCCCAACTTTTTACAAAACATGTTAGCTGACTTCCCAATGGTCTGCAGAGCTGATACGTAGTTGGAATAAATTTTCTTCATTTCTACATTTTTACACTTGTGACAAGTAAAAGGTTGTAGCTTTTTCTTTGATCTTTCAATTTTAGACCACGTTCATAATTATTTATAATCGGAGCGTAATTTTATACTGAATTTCATTTTTAAACTAAAATACTACTCCATTTTACGATTATTCCTAAGATTATATTTACATAAGAACGAAAATCATTGTAGGAAAGAATAAGTATCGCCAATAAATTATAAAAATAACATTGACATTGTAACGCAACCGATTAGTGATAGGACCCAAAAACTACGTTGTGTTTGTAAAAATGTAAAGATGAAAGAATGTAACCCCAAAATGATCGTAATTTGAAGTGGCTATCATGAAAGGAGAAGAGAGGGGACGTTAGGAGGGAAACTAAGTAGATTTCTTCCAATAGAGTATCTATAACTCTTATGCAATTATTATTGCAAGTACAAATAATCAAAGATATGTCAACATACAAACAACAATATAAATTGTATTGTGGATTGTACAAGTCAACAGGTTGGATGTGTGATGTTTGGTCCTGGCGCGGCACGAGAATGGCGCTTGGCACATGGGAATATAGCGGCTAGTCGAGCATCATATGGCTCTGTATTAAACCACCGGTCAAATACTGTAACAGACCATATAGTCAAATAGAAAGGAGTATAAATCTGGTTTGCACAGACTAATATTTCTCCGTATTTATCTTTGTAAATCATAATATATCTTTTATAAGCCACCGTCTCTAGAAGTGGGAAACAGTTATTATGCCTGGGATAAGTAACCATCAGGCAACAAGCATTTGCAATAATAAAGTATTGCAATGGTAATAAATGATACAACACAATATAATTGTCAATCAGACACCAGTGCTGTATATAAATACAAGCAGAAACCATCACAGTAACATAAACAAATGTAAATTAACTCAAATAACACTGAAGTAAAAATAATAGCAGTTCCATTGATCTAATGCGTAAAGAAAAATAATGAAGTCTTCATAAAAGACAAAGATTATTAAATATATTGTTCTGTAATAGAAATGTTTTAGAAGTGCTACTTTATAGAGGTCAGCTTCTCTCAATTAGTTTACCCTGGTGTTTCACCATAACTTAGACCTGGACATCATCCTCATAGCTCACACTGTTACGGTTCTAGAGCAGAAAGTGTCTCAAACGAGATGTAGACAGCTTCCTCATGACCCACACTAGGTGATACTACAACTACAGGAGTAAATGTCTCAAAAGAGACCTGAACATCGTCCTCATAGTAAGCTAGGCTCACCCCACTAGACGATGCCAGAACAAACAAACACCATTCCATCACAGTAGCAAATAAGCTAAAATGAATCAATGATAATTAACCAGGGACCTGGTGTACGGAGACTGTTTTAAATGGATTGTTAGTTACGTGGCGAACTGAATGTTGATTACTTATTAACAGGAAGGTGAAAGGAATCTGACCATCCATGCTAGAATGAAAAAAGTCTATAGAAGAAGGAATGGGTTCTGTCCGGATAGCCAGGATGGCCACCCACGTAGAAATGATAAACGTCTGTGGAAGAAGGAATGAGTTCTGTCCGGATAACCAAGGACGGCCACTCACGCAGGAATGATAAAAATCTGAAGAAGAAGGAATAAGTTCTGTCCGAATAACCAAGGACGGTACTGACGTTGTCTGTAGAAGAAATTAGTAAATAAATGGAAAGCGAAACAAGGCCGTCTAAATAGACGTGGAGGAAACAATGTTGTGGAATTTGCCTGTCGAATCTAGCCGACTCTGACGAAGAGACAGGATTGCAAAAGGTAATTCTTGTTGTGAAAATTTGTCTGTCGAATCTACCCGACTATGACGGAGAGACGGTATTGCACTGGGTAAGACTTGTTGTGAAGATGGTATATGAGTGAGACTGGGACTCCCGACTAAGGAAGCCGGAGAGGTTACCCAACTACTGAACGCAGCCAGAGGCCAAACCAGCTCTTACAGGGAAGTCTCGCTATAAATGTAAAACATTACGGTCTTGTAGAAGATGTGTAGGTAAAAAGTTGTTAGATTTCTTATAGTATACAAGAAGAATAGAATAAACTCTATGTTTAAATGCTTTTAATATCCTTTTAGGTATTACAGAAAAATGTCACACGCGTCAATCAAAAACTAGTTCTCTAAAAAAATGTTTTAACAAAATAATATTATAAGCCAACTATAAATATTTAACTATATTTAAATAAATATGTTTCCACAACACTTTCCCTTATTTAAATAAAGTTAAATCAAATATCTCAAAAGAACAAATTTGATCATAACACAAATTTAAAAGAATTGTATATCATCTATTAATAGTATACATTTGTTTTAATTTAAAAGTCCCATTTTACCACACAATAGTTGTAAACGAGGTCTTGCTAATGGCTTCGTCATGATGTCTGCTACTTGATACTCTGTTGGAATCTGTTGAACTTCCAACTCTCCTTCCATTACCTTTTTTCGAATGAAGAAATACTTTATTTTAATGTGCTTGGTTCGATGGTGAAATTCAGGATTATGTGTTAATTTCACTGCTGCTTGATTATCAATCTGAAGAACTGGCACCTGCTTCAGCTTTGCGATTTCTTTAAACAGTCTGCTTAACCAGATAATTTCTTTAACTGCTTCATTCGCAGCTACAATCTCCGCTTCAGTTGTAGATGTAGCAACCATAGCTTGCCTTTGGCTAAGCCACGAAATAGCTCCACCTGCATACGCTACCACCACACCTGACGTTGATCTTCCAGTTTTGTTACATCCACCAAAGTCTGCTTAGCTGTAGCATTCTAATACGCCAATGTTTATGTTAGGGCGATACAGAATGCCTAAATCAGATGTACCTGCGATGTATCGAAGTACCCGTTTTAGCCTCATAACATCCTCTATGGATGCACAATCGAGTGTTCTTGATAGGACGCTAACGCTGTATGCTAGATCTGGCATTGTTCCAATCATTAAATACATTAACGCTCCAACTGCCTCTCGATATGGAAAATCAATTTTCTTGATGCTTTCTTGTTCTTTTTCGATGTTTCTTGTTCTGTTTTCGATGTTTCAACTTCCTTTAACATGGGTGTGGAAACGGGTTTGCACTCTTCAAAATTAAAACATTTCAATAGTTTCTTTACATATGCTTGCTGACTTAATTTTATTGTGCCATCACTGAAACGTTTAATTTCGAGACCAAGGTAGTACGATGCTGGTTTCACGGTAACTTTAAACTCTGTCTTCAACTCCTCAGTCAGTTGCCACGACTAACCCATCGTCCACGTAAAGAGCAACAAATAGTTTCTTGACACCCTTTTGCCTAATGTGCAAGCATGGATCTGCTTCACTTGCCTTAAACCCTCTTGATAAAAGAAAATTAGCGAAGCGTTTGCTCCAACACCTTGGAGCTTGTTTAAGACCATAAAGGCTTCGTTTGAGCCTGCAAACTCGATTAGTGTTATCTTCGTATCCTTTCGGCTGCTGCATGTATATTGTCTCTTCTAATTCTGCGTACAGAAATGCAGTAGATACGTCAAACTGTGTTAAGTGCATCTTCTCACTTGCAGCAATACTAAGCACCGAACGAATTGTGCTTAACTTAGCAACCGGACTAAATGTTTGATTGTAGTTTATTCCAAAACGTTGCTTGAATCCCTTAATGACAAGTCTGACTTTATACTTGTCAATGGTGCCACCTTGATTAGTTTTTATTCGATAAACCCACTTAGATGGAATAGCCTTAGCTCCATCCGGGAGATTCGCTAACTCCCATGTCTGGTTCTCTTCTAGTGATTTTATTTCACTGTTCATGGCTTATATCCAATTATCTTTGTCCTTGCTGTTAGGCGCCTCTTCATATGATTCTGGAGTTTTTGTCCCATTAATAATTTCTTCAGTGATCATAATGTAGTCATCGTAACGTAAAGGTTTCCTTAAATTAGAGCGTTCTCTGAGTTGACGATGAGTATCTTCAGTTTCACTTTCTTCTCTAAACTCCGACTCGTCATTTTCATCTTCTTGCACCGATTGCTTTCCCTGATCTTTATATTCGATATCTCGTAGTGGTAGTTCGACGTGCTCTTCACACTTGCTAGACTTTTCTTGAAAGGTTACATCTCTGCAGACGATGACTTTATTTTCTTCTTTGATCCAGATTCTGTAACGTTCGTCACCATCGTATCCTACAAGAAATCCCTTGACAGCTTTTTTGTCCATTTTCTTTCTCCTCTGAACGGGAATGTGGGCATAACATGTAGATCCTATAATTCGTAAATGTTTTATTCTGGGTTTCTTACCAGTCCACAACTCAAAGGGACTACAGCCTTCCACAGAAGATCTTCCAGTCCGGTTTAAAATATATACTGCCGAACCGACCATCTCTGCCCATGGAAAATTAGCCTCTTTGTTTGAGTGCTTAAATGTTCGAGCCATCTCAACTATGGTGCGCATCTCTCGTTCGCTGCCACCATTTTGTTGTGGCGTGTAAGGTGCTGTCAATCTCTGCGTGATACCTGCTGCACGTAGAATCTCCTGAACGTCCTTATTATTAAATTCCCCACCATTGTCGCTGAGTATTTCCATAATCGTATTTCCAAGCGTCTTGGAATGTTGAAGAACATGGACTAGTGTGTCCTTGACTTCTGATTTTTCTTTAATGATGTAGCAATAACGGAATTTTGTGTAACTGTCCTTAAATGCCACGAGATATCTTTTCTTTTGGAAAGATTCGTCAAACGGACCACAAACATCAGCTGACATTAATTCACCAGGTTTGGATGTTTTTCCTCTATGTCCAAATGGCAATCGATGTGATTTACCATAGACACATGGCTCACAAAGATCCTTTTCTAAAGGAACAATAATACCTAACTCTTTTTCTAGCATCTCCTTGATATGGCGTTTATCCTGATGACCCCATCTTTCATGGTACAACTGTAATAATGAAGTATCATCTGTAGTATTTATTTCTACCGCATGTCGAGGTATAATTGGTTCAATAGCTGCCTTGTATAAGTTCCATATAATTCTCGTGTTCCATACAGAAATACTTTACCATTAATTTTTAACCAGCATTCTGTTGCCGAAGACTTAAACTCGCTGTTTAGATTCTTATCCTGAGCAGCTAATACTGAGAATAAATTTCTAGTTAATTGTGGAACATACCAGACATCCGTCAACATTATTTTTTGACTGCTAACTGTCGATGACATTTGAATCGTGCCCTTTCCCAATGCCAACAAAGATTCGTTCCCAGCTGCCTTAATGCTACAAGGCCTGTCAAACTTTTCAAAATCTTCAAAATAATCTGAACAATTTGTTACATGCTTTGTTGCTCCATTGTCAATCCACCACGTCCTCGAATTCGTTTCAATGGCAAAAGTCTCTTCAGAATTGAACATGAGTACGGCGCTAGCTGCAGCAGAATTGCCCTGAGTGTCTCTAGTTGCCTGATTTTTCTTAGGTCTTCCATCAAAAATCCATTTCTTGCAAAACCTAATCCAGTGCCCCTTTTGTTTGCAATAATTGCAGATATCGTTCTTCGATCTGTATTTAACGAACTTACCTTTGCCATCTTGTTTTTGCTTATTTACATTTGCCATTAATGCTTCTTGTACCATTTTGTCACTATTTACCTTTGTGAAATTTCTTTCAAATGTGCATAGTTGATTTGTTAATTCATCAAATGTTCTGTTTTCATCTTTTGTCAGTAACATCCAACTAGACTTAAAATTTTCAAATTCACTTGGCAAAATATATAAAGTTTTGCAAACTAATATAAGATCTGGCAAGGTATTGACTTTTTTAGCCTTAAGCCCGTTATTTAACTCATTCCACAGACTTCTTAGTTTAGCTATGTGCGTTGACACATCTTCACCAGGTATCCAGCTAAAAGCAAAAAATTCTGTACAGATCCTAAATAATTGATCTCCAGATACTGCCTCAAAATGTTGCTTTAACGCATCCCATGCGTCACTAGCTGTCTCCTTATCCATTATTTTCTGATAAACTGTATAAGTTATAGAACTCGTTATCATAGACTTGGCATAACTATTTGCTTTACGGTAAAGATCGGATTTCTCTTTGTGTGCTTTAATTTCTGCTTCCGAAGCATCTTTTCTTAAGGCTTCTGGTTTTACTAATTTCTTATCAATTACGTCTATTGCCCCTTCATGATAATCTATTAGATCTCTCATTTTCCTTTTCCATACTGGCCAGTCTGATTCTCCACTTAGAGGTTTAATGTGCTTTGATAGATCCATTATAAAAAAAAGGAAAAATATGCAATGACTTCCTCTTAACTTCTTGCTATACTATTCTTTGTTATTGTCGCACTGGACCCATAACCTGTTAGATTTCTTATATTATACAAGAAGAATAGAATAAACTCTATGTTTAAATGCTTTTAATATCCTTTTAGGTATTACAGAAAAATGTCACACGCGTCAATCAAAAACTAGTTCTCTAAAAAAAATGTTTTAACAAAATAATATTATAAGCCAACTATAAATATTTAACTATATTTAAATAAATATGTTTCCACAACAAAAGTCAGGTACCAGGTACTGAGGAACTTGGTGTCAAATAACAACCATTGGGAATCGAGATCTTGGGTCGTCCAACTGGACGTGGCGGAAACGCTAGTGGAGGATTTTACCTGTCAGAACTAGCCGACTTTGGTGGAAAGACAGGATTTCACTTGGTAGGCTCTATTATGAAGAAGGTATGTGAGTGAGACTAGGGCTCACGACTAAAGAAACCGGAGAGGTTACTCAACTACTGAATGCAGCCAGTGGCCAAACCAGCTCTTAGAGGAAGATCTCGATGTTAGAGCCATTGTAAAATGCGTTAACATACATGGAAAAAATTATAAAAAATAAATATTGGACGGTTAGTTCTTGAAATATATGCTGGGTCGTTACTGACCCGTTGGACAAATAGGGGTACACATAATAAAAATATTATTTCTTAAACTGTAGTATTTTTTTAAATTTTCTTGTGTAAACTAAAGTATTTATTTCTTAAATTTTTTACAAAAAACATTACAAACTATATTTCTATACTTATTGCTGTTTAAAATTTTTGTATGGTAGTCTTTGAAGCATTTATCGTGAAGTGGAATTTTACACCTGTCGCATCGTTTCGTTGCGTTAAATGTTGTGTTGATATGGATGTAGAAGGAATTAATGCAACATTTTGAGGTCCAGTTGAACGCGGTGGCTTACCATAATTTGATAATGATGTTCGAACGATGTGCCTGCGAAATTCTAAATTATCCTCCTTATATCCAAATTGACGTGCTAGTATCCATGCATTGGTTACACAAACATCAAGCATCCAGAGCCATATTGGAAAGTACCGTTTTTTTCCTGTTATTTTTATTCTATAATTAGAAATATTATAATCCATCAAATCGACACCGCGCATAAATTTATTATATTGTGAAAATCACAAATGGCTGATTTATTTGAATTTTTTGTTTTTCTTTGACAGAATACCGACTCGCTTTTTGTATTGGATCAACTCCATGTTCATTTGAAAAAATAGTGACAACATTGTTCTCTTTCCATTTTATGGCTGCAATTTTATCGCTGTTGTCAAAAGAACTACAGTAATATCCTCTTGGATTTTTTATCATATCTTTTTGTCTTCCAAGGGATACTTTTCAGTCCTATTTTCGCGAACAGTTCCTGTGCCACCAAATCCCATATCTCCAATTGCTGATAACAATTTCATACTTGTAAAAAAGTTAACAAAATATAAAGAAAATTTAGAACCCTCAAAAGAATCTTTCAAAATATTTGCAAACTTCAAAACCACACTTTCTCCTAATCCACAGTTCTTGTCAACACTAGATACAGGTTTTCGACCTTGATATATATCGAAATTTACACAATAACAATTAAATAAAGCCATTACCCAAGCTTTATAGCCACGCTGATATTGAACTTCAGCAAACGCATTCATTAGACCCCTATTTAGTCTATCAGGATCATAGCATACTTCATTTCCAGAATCGGAATCTGTTTGCCAACAACCACTATTATCTGGAGGTAAAATATAAATACCATCTGGCACATCGTCACCATTTTCAATCTTTTCTATTTCTTCCTAAATTTCTGCCGTAGTGAGTGGTTTATTCCTAAAAATATTTTTCAAATTATAACACGCCATGTGCCCAATGGGTCGTTAACGACCCATCGAAATATATTGTTAAATTTAATGTATAAATTAAATTAATTTTATGCTAATAAAAAAACTATATGATAGCCCTATTTTTGCTTAATCAAATAAAATAATTTTAATACATATAGTTTATCATTTAAATGTACTTACAAATTTTTGAATGAAGCCATTATGTCTACGTTCTCCAAGCTCTGATTTGATGTGCACCTTATGAACTATGAGAGTGAAATAAACAGTTGTCTCTACAAGTATTTGTTACACGCAGGTACTAGAAACATTTAGTTAATAAATGGTCAACTAAATGATCAATGAATTTGTATAAAATCTAATATTGTAAGGTGGGTCGGTAACGACCCGTTGGGTATAAATGGATTAAGTACTACTGATGTCGAGTGTCATATTCAAATTCCGTATAACTATCTTTCGCTTAATTCATTAGTAAGACAAAGATGAAGCTATTAGATATACGTATCGAAAATAGAATGAAGGAAACCATAAGTAAGACAGAGATAAATATTCAATTAATTGTTATTTTGTGGTTAAGAAATCAATGACGTGAGGGTCGAGTAAGAAAAATCGGTGTATATATTATTTGAAAATGATGTAAATATGCCAATCACCTTATAAAAAATACGTTATGTAGTAATAACTGAACCGATAACTATCGGACGAGTTACAGAATCCCACCCTTCATTGGCATAAAAAGTACACGCCAATGACTACGATTATCTCGACAATTCAAGCTGCCTCAAGTACGATGTCAGAAAAGTATTCGACTTTTGGCCGGGCAAAAATACTGGCATACCTGGAGTGTTGGAAACCCAATCACCTTCAAAATAGTCTTCTTGGGACTCCACACACTTCTCCCGGCGGTGCCGCCATTGTTGGAAGCATTCCGAGAAAGCCTCTTTCGGAATGGAGTTTAGTTCGGTTGTCGTTGCAGCCATAATGACCTCTTTTTTCTGAAATCGCGTTCCTTTCAATGGCCTCTTGAGAAATCGCAGGGGGCAATATCAGGAGAGTAAGGAGCCTGTTGAACAACAGAAGTCTTGTTTTTCGCCAAAAAAAGTCTGAATCAAGTGCGAGGAATGTGCTGGAGCATTGTGGTGATGGAGACGCCAATTTCCTGTTGACCACAACTCCAATCTCTTGAGCCGCTGTGATGCGTACTCGTGTGTACCACACCGCGGGAGTCAAAGAAAGCAGTCAGCATCACTTTGACGTTGCTGCGCACTTGGCGGGCTGGTTGTACCACTCCTTAATCTGTGTGATGTCCATAGCATCGTTACCGAAAGCCGTCTGAATTTTTCGAATGGTTTCCACCTGGCTGTCGCCCAGTTTGAGGCAAAATTTGATGCAATAGCGCTGCTCCAGTCGTTGCGTCATTTTCCTTGCAATGAAAAACCGACGAGAGCACTATACACTACCTCATTCAAACGCTGCTTGCCAGCAACAGACGCTATCGAAAGGCAGGAAAAATCACGCATGCGCACGAAGGTTCAAGGTCAGCTCATGCAAGCGCGCTTGATTCAAATCCATGAGAATTTCGCAAAAAAAAATAAGATCGGATACTTTTCAGACCTCGTACATTATGACTTGAAAAATCCTATTGATTTATCTCAGCGACTTGAAAATAGGATAGTTGTTTTCAATCTTCGTATTTACTAAACACAGATAGTTTAATACTAGATTATGCAGACAGACAAGGAGAGGAATATGATCTAATTTCATGATGGATATGTAACCTCAAAATCTAAAAATTGTCATATTGTTATTTGTCTTCTCTTTTAAAAACATTAAAAAAATATTTCTTTCTTCATCACTGCAAATATTTCGCTTTTGGACAATTTATTTAACACTTCACAGTTTATAAACCCCACACCTGACACCAATTGTAACGTTTTTATTTATTTGGGTGAAGAGTAAATATTAGGCAATTATTATGAAAATAAAAGTTTATTATAACGATAAGTAGATATTAAATATAATTAAAAGATGATAAATATAACAAACACTACGATTAAACAAATATTAAACACTAATTAAGACTAAGCCACTTAAAGACTAAGATTATTTATTTAAACAATATATAGCTCATTTATTTATACAACTATATTTATTTATGTTTACCACTTGTCGACTATCTGTTTATATCACCAACCGTTTAACACGCAACGCTTATTTATATCAGACTGTCCAATGCCTTCGCTAACAGTGCTTATATACCCCGGCAATTGTATTCTAGAACTTACTAGAGCACTATTCTAGATAAAAATTCAAACACAATAGGTTATATGAACCGCGTCATTAAGCAGGTTCGGACACGTCTGTTGCGTCATCGCTAAAAATAGACACTCGCTCGTCCCTGCGACAGTGGCGGCGACAGCGACGGGGACAGCGGCGGTGACAGTAGCGGCGACGGCGGGCACTGCACATTACAATATGTAACCTCAAAATCTTTAAATTGTCATGTTGTTATTTGACTTTTCTTTCAAAAACTTTTGAAAAATATTTGTTTCTTATCACTTCAAATATTTCGCTTTTGGGCAGTTTTATATCGCGACTTTTATAAAATGAGGTAAAATACAAATAACCAAATGATATGAATTTATTAACACTCGAACATGTTGCCAATGTGCGCATGCGTAGTTCCATTATTTGAAGCTTTACTGTTTATATCGACAGAACTCAACCGCTTCATAAGTCCAAGCCTTTTATTTTATAGGCTTGTCTTGACATTTTCAAGCGGCTTGAAATATTAATCTCGATCGTTTATTTCGAAGATTGAAGAGGGATTTACTAAATTCAAGCGGTTTGAAACGTCGAGATAGACGTAGCCAGTGAGAAAATAAAGAATTGTTTAGTTAATATCAACATTGATTTTTATTTCAACAAAAATATAAAAATAAATACTTTTAAATAATAACAAATTAGAATCTTTTTTTCTTGTTTTATAGTAATGTGATCCGTTTCTAAAGTGTCTTCCATTCTTTTCTTTTCATGCTTCTTTTTTTCTGTGGTGGGTCTGTATTGTTTAATTGAATTGGTAATATTTGTCATTAATTCAACATTTTTCTTCATATATTTTTTTAATTTATTATTTACTGTTGATTCATTAGACGATTCTATTTTTATTTCCTTCATAATTTCTTTATTTATTTCTTGTAAATTATTTATGTTGTTATTATCCTGATTGAATTTGTTTTTCTTTTTCTTCTTTTTCTTTGGTTCTACATTTTATAAATCTATACTTGCAATTATGTTATCACCTTTTTTCTCCAATTTAATTTTTGCCTTTTTTATCGGCATATTAAATTATGTTGTTGTTATTTTAATTTGATTGATTTGCGTCTGTCTGAGACTGTGAAAGTTGATTGTTCCTTTTTTTTATTATTTTTTCTAAAGATATGTTTACATTATTTTGATAAATTGTCGATTGCACTAACGAATTTTCTTTTATCTTTTTCGAATTAATCGTATTTTTATTTGTTCTAGTCTGACAATTTATAAATAATTCATTTTTCCCCCTTATCTTTTCCATTGATTTATTTGTTTTCCCTGTTGGCGTATCGGAAATTTCTTTCCCTTTTATAATATATTTTGCTACATCGTTTGAATCGGTAATACTTTTTTGTAAGAAACCTTTCTTTGCCCTTAATATTCCAGTCTGAAGAATGCTGGGTGTTATTGAAGTTTCTTCTTTAGTGTCCATGATGCATACGATACGAGAATTCTTCGCAACTTTGTAAGAGTCTGAAACGTAAATTTACATTTTTATGAAATACTTCTTTTCGCATATCGAGATTTTAGTGAATAAGCACGTTTTAAAGTCTCTGGAATTTGGAATTAGATTTTAACATTTTAACGATAATGTGTGTGTGTGTGTGTGAGTGCAAGTACGTGCGTGCATGTGTGTGTGCGTGAATTTGTGTGCGTGCGTGCGTTCGCTCATTCACGGTAATTCTTATACCAAACTTTCTATTTCCGTATAAAAAGCCTCTTTGGGAATGGAGTTTAGCTCGGCTGTCGTTGCAGCCATAATGTCCTCTCTTGTCTGAAATCGCGTTCCTATCAATTGCCTCTTGAGTTCGGGGAACAGCCAGATGTTTCAGGGGGCCATATCAGGAGAATAAGGAGCCTGCTGAACTACAGGAGTCTTGTTCTTCGCCAAAAAAGTCTGAATCAAGTGCGAGGAACGTGCTGGAGCATTGTCGTGATGGAGGCGCCAATTTTCTGTTGACCACAACTCCGGTCTCTTGCGCCGCACAGCATCACGTAGGCGACGGTGATTGTTTGGTCCTGTGGTGCGTACTCGTGGTGTACCACACCGCGGAAGTCTTTGGTCTTGGTGATGTGGAATTCTTCCACTGTGACGACTGGGATTTGGTTTCCGGGTCGTACCCATACACCCAGGACTTGTCACCTGTGATTATGGTGTTAATAAGTCGGGATCACTGTTTGTGGAGCCCAGCATGTTCTGTGAGACTTCAACACGAAGTTGCTTTTGCTTCACCGTCAACAGCGTCGGCACGAATTTCGCAACCCACTCTCTTCATGGGTAGATCTTTGGTCATAATGGAATGTGCCGAAAAAGTGTCCACCTCTTCCGCAATTTCTCGGATACTCACACGACGGTCCCGCATCACTGCAGAGTTCACTTTGGCAATGATCTGGTCATTTCGACATGTTGATGGCCGACCGGAGCGTGGCTCGCTCTCCACCGATGTGCGACCTTCTTTAAACCGGTTGTACCACTCTTTAATCTTTGTTATGCCCATAGCATCATCAGCGAAAGCCGTCTGAATATTCCGAATGGTTTCCACCTGGCTGTCGCCCAGTTCAGTCATTTTCCTTGCAATGAAAAACCGACGAGAGCACTACACACCTCATTCAAATGATGCTTGCCAACAACAGACGCTATCGACAGGCGGGAAAAATTTCACGCATGCGCACGAAGGTTCAAGGTCGGCTCATGCAAGCGCGCTTGATTCAAACCCTTCAGGTTTTCGCAAAAAATAAATAAGGTCGGGTACTTTTCTAACAGACCTCGTACTCAACAAACAACCAATTTGTTCAATTTACTAACAACGTTACTGCTGTAAGAAATCAAGTGATTACCTTGTATAAAAAAATCATGGAAAACCTTATTAAGTAATCCTTATTTTTTTCTATTTCGATTGTTGTCAGGTATAAGGATTATTGTGATTTAAATTTGTTTTATCCTTAGAACGGAAATGCATGTATTTAGCACAAAATTTTGTCTGTATGAAAGTGCGAGTATTAAAATTTGTTTCAGAAAATTCTCAAAAAGCAAAGATGAACACTCAACTGCACACCGATACAACAAATTATCAAAAAATTGATGAGATATTTATAAAAGAAGAACCGCTGGAAGATAATTCCCAAAATCGAGAATTGTACGAAAATGTTTTACAAAATGTAAAAAAGGAAAAATGTATAACTGATAATAATGAACAGATTGACTAAGAATATAACAACCCAATTACGACAAATAATGATATTTTAAAAGCTGAAAATATTCAAACAAATAATTTTGAAGAAATTTTTATTAAAGAAGATACTTTTCAAGACTGAATTGTACGAAAATATATTACAAAGTATAAAGAATAAAAAATGTATGTGATAATGATGAACAGAGTAGTAAAAATACTAATTCAAACAGTTTTTGCTGTGGCATGTAACAAGAGCAAACACAATTGAGAAGAAAAAAATAAAATAAAACAATACGAATATCCAACATGTGGTCTACAATTCACACGCGATAGAAATATATCGAGACATTTGAAAATTCATAGTGGAATAAAAGATCTTGAATGTACATCTTGCAAGAATTTTCTCCAAACATAAAAAATCACAATCGAATGACGTATGCAACATCTTTGGTTCGCCGTAGTTATGCTACGAGCGCTAGTTTATAATAAAAACATGAACGTATGTCTTCTATATTTGATATTGAAACGTCAAATTCAATGTAAACATACACAGGTGGCCGTGTTTTGCTTCTGTCTCTTTCTATGATGCATGTTTTGGGCACGTAATTTGCGCATAGTTGATGTTATGTACGCCGTAATGGTGGGAAGAAAATATTGCAAAAGTTAAACATTTTTTTGGCTAAATTGCAGTTTATCCAGAATTCAAGAATTTTATAATAATGGTTATATATACTTGGTAAACCATTAAAAACACTAAATACTGCTAAAAATTAGACGCGAAAAGCTATATTTATAGATTTTGGCATTTTTTCTGAAAAAAATTAGGTTAGAAGAACTACGTATATTTCCATGTTTAAGTAGATACTTACGCTTTCATACGAGTTATACTGTTTCAATTAATGTATATTTGCAAAATTATGTCTTATTTTCATTCTTTTCCTACGTTTTATTACATTTTTTATTTATAATTTTGCGTTCATCTGTCAAACTATTATAAACTAACATGAAGATAGTGGGCATAGCTAAGAGACACTTGGATATACAGTGGTGCTAAAACTGTTTTGTTCTTAGATTCAAAAATCTGTAATTTCTTAAAAATACGTGTGCGTTGGGTATTGTTTTTGTCAGGATTTTTTTAAAATTTCTTAGGAAATACGTGTGCGTTAGGTATTTTTGCCAGGATTTCTTTAAAAAAATCTTAAAACATTACTGTGCGTTAAGCTTATTTAAGTATTACTGTGCGTTAGGAATTTGTTTTTTCCAGGATTTTTTTTTTAATTTCTTAAAACATTACTATGCATTAGGTTAGGTTATTTAAGTATTACTGTGCGTTAGGTATTGTTTTGGTCAGGATTTTTCAAAAAAATTCTTAAAAAATTAGTCTAATTTTGTACTCGGGAGACAATTTTGTCGTCGCGCAACTGACCCATGATCGTCGTCGTCATAAAACATTCATATTTTACAAATGAAACCACTGTTTTACTTTCACTGGTTTATCCTATATTACCGACTTTCAATTTGAACAATGTCCGTGTGCTTATATTCTATTATAATTTTAGGTTAAACTGCATTTCTTCTAAAATATCTATTAATAATTATTTTTCTACTTCATTTTCTATGTTTTAATGTAGTATTTTACTAAAAAGTGTATTGTGTCTTATTAACAAGCATTTCCAGTGTTCATTTCATTGCAAAAAACAAAACTTTATTATAGGTAAAGTTACACTTTATTTTTCCTAAAAAAGATATAAATACCTGTTTCCGGGCTCTAATTTTATGTTTCCTTATTATATTTTAGCTAAAATAAGGCATTACAACAAAAAATGCAATTTCTACTGTTCTGGATAAACTGCAATCCAGCCATTTTTTTTCACCGATATTTTTTAAAAAATTTACAAAATATAAAAGTACGCTTGATATTTGAAAATATTTTCACATAAAAAAATTTAAATTCGAAACATTTGCGAGAGCGAATTTATTTACATTTTAATTTGGAATATTTCAAACAGTTCAGGAGTTATAAGTCCCCAAAAATGAGGTGTAAAATTGTTTAATATCACGATTTTGGTTCAAGTGAACTTTAGAGTGTTGATTAGTAAATTAGAATACGCAAATTTAATTTGGTCCCTTACTATGCGTATCAGCAACTGGCACTTGATCGTATTCACCGTAGATTTTTGAAATTTTTGTCATACAAATTAGATAGGGTCTATCCGGTTCGAGGTACGGATCAACTACCCCTCCTTCAACGCCATGATATGCTATCACTGACTACCCGGAGAGAGATGAGTTGCGCGAAGTTCCTTTGGCTTCTGCTACGTGGAGGCGTTGATGCACCTTTCCTTTTATCGCGCGTCCAATTCCATGTTCACGTCAGGCGTCCAGGTTTCCAAGGACTTTTCAACTTCCTCCCTTCCGGTCTGATGTGCTGCATCGTTCCCCCGTAACTGTCATATGTCGAAATGAGAACATGTTATATGAAGACATTTTTTTAACATTTGTAATTTGTAATTTTTATGTTTATTTTTTTATGTACCTATCGTAATATATTTGTTATTCATGTTCAATTTATATTGTCCTGTAAATGGTTCAGCTGTTGGGCAATAAATCATATTATTATTTATTACTTGTTATTTGTTATTTATTATTAATTATTAATTATTAATTATCTATTATCTACTATCTATTATCTATTATCTATTATCTATTATCTATTATCTATTATCCATTATCCATTATCCATTATCTATTATCTATTATCTATTATCCATTATCCATTATCCATTATCCATTATCTATAATCTATTATCTATTATCTATTATCTATTATCTATTATCTATTATCTATTATCCATTATCCATTATCCATTATCCATTATCTATTATCCATTATCCATTACCCATTATCTATTATCTATTATCTATTATCCATTATCCATTATCCATTATCCATTATCTATTATCTATTATCCATTATCCATTATCCATTATCCATTATCCATTATCCATTATCCATTATCCATTATCTATTATCCATTATCCATTATCCATTATCCATTATCCATTATCTATTATCTATTATCCATTATCCATTATCTATTATCTATTATCTATTATCCATTATCTATTATCTATTATCTATTATCTATTATCTATTATCTATTATCTATTATCTATTATCTATTATCTATTATCTATTATCTATTATCTATTATCTATTATCTATTATCTATTATCTATTATCTATTATCTATTATCTATTATCTATTATCTATTATCTATTATCTATTATCTATTATCTATTATCTATTATCTATTATCTATTATCTATTATCTATTATCTATTATCTATTATCTATTATCTATTATCTATTATCTATTATCTATTATCTATTATCTATTATCTATTATCTATTATCTATTATCTATTATCTATTATCTATTATCTATTATCTATTATCTATTATCTATTATCTATTATCTATTATCTATTATCTATTATCTATTATCTATTATCTATTATCTATTATCTATTATCTATTATCTATTATCTATTATCTATTATCTATTATCTATTATCTATTATCTATTATCTATTATCTATTATCTATTATCTATTATCTATTATCTATTATCTATTATCTATTATCTATTATCTATTATCTATTATCTATTATCTATTATCTATTATCTATTATCTATTATCTATTATCTATTATCTATTATCTATTATCTATTATCTATTATCTATTATCTATTATCTATTATCTATTATCTATTATCTATTATCTATTATCTATTATCTATTATCTATTATCTATTATCTATTATCTATTATCTATTATCTATTATCTATTATCTATTATCTATTATCTATTATCTATTATCTATTATCTATTATCTATTATCTATTATCTATTATCTATTATCTATTATCTATTATCTATTATCTATTATCTATTATCTATTATCTATTATCTATTATCTATTATCTATTATCTATTATCTATTATCTATTATCTATTATCTATTATCTATTATCTATTATCTATTATCTATTATCTATTATCTATTATCTATTATCTATTATCTATTATCTATTATCTATTATCTATTATCTATTATCTATTATCTATTATCTATTATCTATTATCTATTATCTATTATCTATTATCTATTATCTATTATCTATTATCTATTATCTATTATCTATTATCTATTATCTATTATCTATTATCTATTATCTATTATCTATTATCTATTATCTATTATCTATTATCTATTATCTATTATCTATTATCTATTATCTATTATCTATTATCTATTATCTATTATCTATTATCTATTATCTATTATCTATTATCTATTATCTATTATCTATTATCTATTATCTATTATCTATTATCTATTATCTATTATCTATTATCTATTATCTATTATCTATTATCTATTATCTATTATCTATTATCTATTATCTATTATCTATTATCTATTATCTATTATCTATTATCTATTATCTATTATCTATTATCTATTATCTATTATCTATTATCTATTATCTATTATCTATTATCTATTATCTATTATCTATTATCTATTATCTATTATCTATTATCTATTATCTATTATCTATTATCTATTATCTATTATCTATTATCTATTATCTATTATCTATTATCTATTATCTATTATCTATTATCTATTATCTATTATCTATTATCTATTATCTATTATCTATTATCTATTATCTATTATCTATTATCTATTATCTATTATCTATTATCTATTATCTATTATCTATTATCTATTATCTATTATCTATTATCTATTATCTATTATCTATTATCTATTATCTATTATCTATTATCTATTATCTATTATCTATTATCTATTATCTATTATCTATTATCTATTATCTATTATCTATTATCTATTATCTATTATCTATTATCTATTATCTATTATCTATTATCTATTATCTATTATCTATTATCTATTATCTATTATCTATTATCTATTATCTATTATCTATTATCTATTATCTATTATCTATTATCTATTATCTATTATCTATTATCTATTATCTATTATCTATTATCTATTATCTATTATCTATTATCTATTATCTATTATCTATTATCTATTATCTATTATCTATTATCTATTATCTATTATCTATTATCTATTATCTATTATCTATTATCTATTATCTATTATCTATTATCTATTATCTATTATCTATTATCTATTATCTATTATCTATTATCTATTATCTATTATCTATTATCTATTATCTATTATCTATTATCTATTATCTATTATCTATTATCTATTATCTATTATCTATTATCTATTATCTATTATCTATTATCTATTATCTATTATCTATTATCTATTATCTATTATCTATTATCTATTATCTATTATCTATTATCTATTATCTATTATCTATTATCTATTATCTATTATCTATTATCTATTATCTATTATCTATTATCTATTATCTATTATCTATTATCTATTATCTATTATCTATTATCTATTATCTATTATCTATTATCTATTATCTATTATCTATTATCTATTATCTATTATCTATTATCTATTATCTATTATCTATTATCTATTATCTATTATCTATTATCTATTATCTATTATCTATTATCTATTATCTATTATCTATTATCTATTATCTATTATCTATTATCTATTATCTATTATCTATTATCTATTATCTATTATCTATTATCTATTATCTATTATCTATTATCTATTATCTATTATCTATTATCTATTATCTATTATCTATTATCTATTATCTATTATCTATTATCTATTATCTATTATCTATTATCTATTATCTATTATCTATTATCTATTATCTATTATCTATTATCTATTATCTATTATCTATTATCTATTATCTATTATCTATTATCTATTATCTATTATCTATTATCTATTATCTATTATCTATTATCTATTATCTATTATCTATTATCTATTATCTATTATCTATTATCTATTATCTATTATCTATTATCTATTATCTATTATCTATTATCTATTATCTATTATCTATTATCTATTATCTATTATCTATTATCTATTATCTATTATCTATTATCTATTATCTATTATCTATTATCTATTATCTATTATCTATTATCTATTATCTATTATCTATTATCTATTATCTATTATCTATTATCTATTATCTATTATCTATTATCTATTATCTATTATCTATTATCTATTATCTATTATCTATTATCTATTATCTATTATCTATTATCTATTATCTATTATCTATTATCTATTATCTATTATCTATTATCTATTATCTATTATCTATTATCTATTATCTATTATCTATTATCTATTATCTATTATCTATTATCTATTATCTATTATCTATTATCTATTATCTATTATCTATTATCTATTATCTATTATCTATTATCTATTATCTATTATCTATTATCTATTATCTATTATCTATTATCTATTATCTATTATCTATTATCTATTATCTATTATCTATTATCTATTATCTATTATCTATTATCTATTATCTATTATCTATTATCTATTATCTATTATCTATTATCTATTATCTATTATCTATTATCTATTATCTATTATCTATTATCTATTATCTATTATCTATTATCTATTATCTATTATCTATTATCTATTATCTATTATCTATTATCTATTATCTATTATCTATTATCTATTATCTATTATCTATTATCTATTATCTATTATCTATTATCTATTATCTATTATCTATTATCTATTATCTATTATCTATTATCTATTATCTATTATCTATTATCTATTATCTATTATCTATTATCTATTATCTATTATCTATTATCTATTATCTATTATCTATTATCTATTATCTATTATCTATTATCTATTATCTATTATCTATTATCTATTATCTATTATCTATTATCTATTATCTATTATCTATTATCTATTATCTATTATCTATTATCTATTATCTATTATCTATTATCTATTATCTATTATCTATTATCTATTATCTATTATCTATTATCTATTATCTATTATCTATTATCTATTATCTATTATCTATTATCTATTATCTATTATCTATTATCTATTATCTATTATCTATTATCTATTATCTATTATCTATTATCTATTATCTATTATCTATTATCTATTATCTATTATCTATTATCTATTATCTATTATCTATTATCTATTATCTATTATCTATTATCTATTATCTATTATCTATTATCTATTATCTATTATCTATTATCTATTATCTATTATCTATTATCTATTATCTATTATCTATTATCTATTATCTATTATCTATTATCTATTATCTATTATCTATTATCTATTATCTATTATCTATTATCTATTATCTATTATCTATTATCTATTATCTATTATCTATTATCTATTATCTATTATCTATTATCTATTATCTATTATCTATTATCTATTATCTATTATCTATTATCTATTATCTATTATCTATTATCTATTATCTATTATCTATTATCTATTATCTATTATCTATTATCTATTATCTATTATCTATTATCTATTATCTATTATCTATTATCTATTATCTATTATCTATTATCTATTATCTATTATCTATTATCTATTATCTATTATCTATTATCTATTATCTATTATCTATTATCTATTATCTATTATCTATTATCTATTATCTATTATCTATTATCTATTATCTATTATCTATTATCTATTATCTATTATCTATTATCTATTATCTATTATCTATTATCTATTATCTATTATCTATTATCTATTATCTATTATCTATTATCTATTATCTATTATCTATTATCTATTATCTATTATCTATTATCTATTATCTATTATCTATTATCTATTATCTATTATCTATTATCTATTATCTATTATCTATTATCTATTATCTATTATCTATTATCTATTATCTATTATCTATTATCTATTATCTATTATCTATTATCTATTATCTATTATCTATTATCTATTATCTATTATCTATTATCTATTATCTATTATCTATTATCTATTATCTATTATCTATTATCTATTATCTATTATCTATTATCTATTATCTATTATCTATTATCTATTATCTATTATCTATTATCTATTATCTATTATCTATTATCTATTATCTATTATCTATTATCTATTATCTATTATCTATTATCTATTATCTATTATCTATTATCTATTATCTATTATCTATTATCTATTATCTATTATCTATTATCTATTATCTATTATCTATTATCTATTATCTATTATCTATTATCTATTATCTATTATCTATTATCTATTATCTATTATCTATTATCTATTATCTATTATCTATTATCTATTATCTATTATCTATTATCTATTATCTATTATCTATTATCTATTATCTATTATCTATTATCTATTATCTATTATCTATTATCTATTATCTATTATCTATTATCTATTATCTATTATCTATTATCTATTATCTATTATCTATTATCTATTATCTATTATCTATTATCTATTATCTATTATCTATTATCTATTATCTATTATCTATTATCTATTATCTATTATCTATTATCTATTATCTATTATCTATTATCTATTATCTATTATCTATTATCTATTATCTATTATCTATTATCTATTATCTATTATCTATTATCTATTATCTATTATCTATTATCTATTATCTATTATCTATTATCTATTATCTATTATCTATTATCTATTATCTATTATCTATTATCTATTATCTATTATCTATTATCTATTATCTATTATCTATTATCTATTATCTATTATCTATTATCTATTATCTATTATCTATTATCTATTATCTATTATCTATTATCTATTATCTATTATCTATTATCTATTATCTATTATCTATTATCTATTATCTATTATCTATTATCTATTATCTATTATCTATTATCTATTATCTATTATCTATTATCTATTATCTATTATCTATTATCTATTATCTATTATCTATTATCTATTATCTATTATCTATTATCTATTATCTATTATCTATTATCTATTATCTATTATCTATTATCTATTATCTATTATCTATTATCTATTATCTATTATCTATTATCTATTATCTATTATCTATTATCTATTATCTATTATCTATTATCTATTATCTATTATCTATTATCTATTATCTATTATCTATTATCTATTATCTATTATCTATTATCTATTATCTATTATCTATTATCTATTATCTATTATCTATTATCTATTATCTATTATCTATTATCTATTATCTATTATCTATTATCTATTATCTATTATCTATTATCTATTATCTATTATCTATTATCTATTATCTATTATCTATTATCTATTATCTATTATCTATTATCTATTATCTATTATCTATTATCTATTATCTATTATCTATTATCTATTATCTATTATCTATTATCTATTATCTATTATCTATTATCTATTATCTATTATCTATTATCTATTATCTATTATCTATTATCTATTATCTATTATCTATTATCTATTATCTATTATCTATTATCTATTATCTATTATCTATTATCTATTATCTATTATCTATTATCTATTATCTATTATCTATTATCTATTATCTATTATCTATTATCTATTATCTATTATCTATTATCTATTATCTATTATCTATTATCTATTATCTATTATCTATTATCTATTATCTATTATCTATTATCTATTATCTATTATCTATTATCTATTATCTATTATCTATTATCTATTATCTATTATCTATTATCTATTATCTATTATCTATTATCTATTATCTATTATCTATTATCTATTATCTATTATCTATTATCTATTATCTATTATCTATTATCTATTATCTATTATCTATTATCTATTATCTATTATCTATTATCTATTATCTATTATCTATTATCTATTATCTATTATCTATTATCTATTATCTATTATCTATTATCTATTATCTATTATCTATTATCTATTATCTATTATCTATTATCTATTATCTATTATCTATTATCTATTATCTATTATCTATTATCTATTATCTATTATCTATTATCTATTATCTATTATCTATTATCTATTATCTATTATCTATTATCTATTATCTATTATCTATTATCTATTATCTATTATCTATTATCTATTATCTATTATCTATTATCTATTATCTATTATCTATTATCTATTATCTATTATCTATTATCTATTATCTATTATCTATTATCTATTATCTATTATCTATTATCTATTATCTATTATCTATTATCTATTATCTATTATCTATTATCTATTATCTATTATCTATTATCTATTATCTATTATCTATTATCTATTATCTATTATCTATTATCTATTATCTATTATCTATTATCTATTATCTATTATCTATTATCTATTATCTATTATCTATTATCTATTATCTATTATCTATTATCTATTATCTATTATCTATTATCTATTATCTATTATCTATTATCTATTATCTATTATCTATTATCTATTATCTATTATCTATTATCTATTATCTATTATCTATTATCTATTATCTATTATCTATTATCTATTATCTATTATCTATTATCTATTATCTATTATCTATTATCTATTATCTATTATCTATTATCTATTATCTATTATCTATTATCTATTATCTATTATCTATTATCTATTATCTATTATCTATTATCTATTATCTATTATCTATTATCTATTATCTATTATCTATTATCTATTATCTATTATCTATTATCTATTATCTATTATCTATTATCTATTATCTATTATCTATTATCTATTATCTATTATCTATTATCTATTATCTATTATCTATTATCTATTATCTATTATCTATTATCTATTATCTATTATCTATTATCTATTATCTATTATCTATTATCTATTATCTATTATCTATTATCTATTATCTATTATCTATTATCTATTATCTATTATCTATTATCTATTATCTATTATCTATTATCTATTATCTATTATCTATTATCTATTATCTATTATCTATTATCTATTATCTATTATCTATTATCTATTATCTATTATCTATTATCTATTATCTATTATCTATTATCTATTATCTATTATCTATTATCTATTATCTATTATCTATTATCTATTATCTATTATCTATTATCTATTATCTATTATCTATTATCTATTATCTATTATCTATTATCTATTATCTATTATCTATTATCTATTATCTATTATCTATTATCTATTATCTATTATCTATTATCTATTATCTATTATCTATTATCTATTATCTATTATCTATTATCTATTATCTATTATCTATTATCTATTATCTATTATCTATTATCTATTATCTATTATCTATTATCTATTATCTATTATCTATTATCTATTATCTATTATCTATTATCTATTATCTATTATCTATTATCTATTATCTATTATCTATTATCTATTATCTATTATCTATTATCTATTATCTATTATCTATTATCTATTATCTATTATCTATTATCTATTATCTATTATCTATTATCTATTATCTATTATCTATTATCTATTATCTATTATCTATTATCTATTATCTATTATCTATTATCTATTATCTATTATCTATTATCTATTATCTATTATCTATTATCTATTATCTATTATCTATTATCTATTATCTATTATCTATTATCTATTATCTATTATCTATTATCTATTATCTATTATCTATTATCTATTATCTATTATCTATTATCTATTATCTATTATCTATTATCTATTATCTATTATCTATTATCTATTATCTATTATCTATTATCTATTATCTATTATCTATTATCTATTATCTATTATCTATTATCTATTATCTATTATCTATTATCTATTATCTATTATCTATTATCTATTATCTATTATCTATTATCTATTATCTATTATCTATTATCTATTATCTATTATCTATTATCTATTATCTATTATCTATTATCTATTATCTATTATCTATTATCTATTATCTATTATCTATTATCTATTATCTATTATCTATTATCTATTATCTATTATCTATTATCTATTATCTATTATCTATTATCTATTATCTATTATCTATTATCTATTATCTATTATCTATTATCTATTATCTATTATCTATTATCTATTATCTATTATCTATTATCTATTATCTATTATCTATTATCTATTATCTATTATCTATTATCTATTATCTATTATCTATTATCTATTATCTATTATCTATTATCTATTATCTATTATCTATTATCTATTATCTATTATCTATTATCTATTATCTATTATCTATTATCTATTATCTATTATCTATTATCTATTATCTATTATCTATTATCTATTATCTATTATCTATTATCTATTATCTATTATCTATTATCTATTATCTATTATCTATTATCTATTATCTATTATCTATTATCTATTATCTATTATCTATTATCTATTATCTATTATCTATTATCTATTATCTATTATCTATTATCTATTATCTATTATCTATTATCTATTATCTATTATCTATTATCTATTATCTATTATCTATTATCTATTATCTATTATCTATTATCTATTATCTATTATCTATTATCTATTATCTATTATCTATTATCTATTATCTATTATCTATTATCTATTATCTATTATCTATTATCTATTATCTATTATCTATTATCTATTATCTATTATCTATTATCTATTATCTATTATCTATTATCTATTATCTATTATCTATTATCTATTATCTATTATCTATTATCTATTATCTATTATCTATTATCTATTATCTATTATCTATTATCTATTATCTATTATCTATTATCTATTATCTATTATCTATTATCTATTATCTATTATCTATTATCTATTATCTATTATCTATTATCTATTATCTATTATCTATTATCTATTATCTATTATCTATTATCTATTATCTATTATCTATTATCTATTATCTATTATCTATTATCTATTATCTATTATCTATTATCTATTATCTATTATCTATTATCTATTATCTATTATCTATTATCTATTATCTATTATCTATTATCTATTATCTATTATCTATTATCTATTATCTATTATCTATTATCTATTATCTATTATCTATTATCTATTATCTATTATCTATTATCTATTATCTATTATCTATTATCTATTATCTATTATCTATTATCTATTATCTATTATCTATTATCTATTATCTATTATCTATTATCTATTATCTATTATCTATTATCTATTATCTATTATCTATTATCTATTATCTATTATCTATTATCTATTATCTATTATCTATTATCTATTATCTATTATCTATTATCTATTATCTATTATCTATTATCTATTATCTATTATCTATTATCTATTATCTATTATCTATTATCTATTATCTATTATCTATTATCTATTATCTATTATCTATTATCTATTATCTATTATCTATTATCTATTATCTATTATCTATTATCTATTATCTATTATCTATTATCTATTATCTATTATCTATTATCTATTATCTATTATCTATTATCTATTATCTATTATCTATTATCTATTATCTATTATCTATTATCTATTATCTATTATCTATTATCTATTATCTATTATCTATTATCTATTATCTATTATCTATTATCTATTATCTATTATCTATTATCTATTATCTATTATCTATTATCTATTATCTATTATCTATTATCTATTATCTATTATCTATTATCTATTATCTATTATCTATTATCTATTATCTATTATCTATTATCTATTATCTATTATCTATTATCTATTATCTATTATCTATTATCTATTATCTATTATCTATTATCTATTATCTATTATCTATTATCTATTATCTATTATCTATTATCTATTATCTATTATCTATTATCTATTATCTATTATCTATTATCTATTATCTATTATCTATTATCTATTATCTATTATCTATTATCTATTATCTATTATCTATTATCTATTATCTATTATCTATTATCTATTATCTATTATCTATTATCTATTATCTATTATCTATTATCTATTATCATCTATTATCTATTATCTATTATCTATTATCTATTATCTATTATCTATTATCTATTATCTATTATCTATTATCTATTATCTATTATCTATTATCTATTATCTATTATCTATTATCTATTATCTATTATCTATTATCTATTATCTATTATCTATTATCTATTATCTATTATCTATTATCTATTATCTATTATCTATTATCTATTATCTATTATCTATTATCTATTATCTATTATCTATTATCTATTATCTATTATCTATTATCTATTATCTATTATCTATTATCTATTATCTATTATCTATTATCTATTATCTATTATCTATTATCTATTATCTATTATCTATTATCTATTATCTATTATCTATTATCTATTATCTATTATCTATTATCTATTATCTATTATCTATTATCTATTATCTATTATCTATTATCTATTATCTATTATCTATTATCTATTATCTATTATCTATTATCTATTATCTATTATCTATTATCTATTATCTATTATCTATTATCTATTATCTATTATCTATTATCTATTATCTATTATCTATTATCTATTATCTATTATCTATTATCTATTATCTATTATCTATTATCTATTATCTATTATCTATTATCTATTATCTATTATCTATTATCTATTATCTATTATCTATTATCTATTATCTATTATCTATTATCTATTATCTATTATCTATTATCTATTATCTATTATCTATTATCTATTATCTATTATCTATTATCTATTATCTATTATCTATTATCTATTATCTATTATCTATTATCTATTATCTATTATCTATTATCTATTATCTATTATCTATTATTATCTATTATCTATTATCTATTATCTATTATCTATTATCTATTATCTATTATCTATTATCTATTATCTATTATCTATTATCTATTATCTATTATCTATTATCTATTATCTATTATCTATTATCTATTATCTATTATCTATTATCTATTATCTATTATCTATTATCTATTATCTATTATCTATTATCTATTATCTATTATCTATTATCTATTATCTATTATCTATTATCTATTATCTATTATCTATTATCTATTATCTATTATCTATTATCTATTATCTATTATCTATTATCTATTATCTATTATCTATTATCTATTATCTATTATCTATTATCTATTATCTATTATCTATTATCTATTATCTATTATCTATTATCTATTATCTATTATCTATTATCTATTATCTATATCTATTATCTATTATCTATTATCTATATCTATTATCTATTATCTATTATCTATTATCTATTATCTATTATCTATTATCTATTATCTATTATCTATTATCTATTATCTATTATCTATTATCTATTATCTATTATCTATTATCTATTATCTATTATCTATTATCTATTATCTATATCTATTATCTATTATCTATTATCTATTATCTATTATCTATATCTATTATCTATTATCTATTATCTATTATCTATTATCTATTATCTATTATCTATTATCTATTATCTATTATCTATTATCTATTATCTATTATCTATTATCTATTATCTATTATCTATATTATTCTATTATCTATTATCTATTATCTATTATCTATTATCTATTATCTATTATCTATTATCTATTATCTATTATCTATTATCTATTATCTATTATCTATTATCTATTATCATTATCTATTATCTATTATCTATTATCTATTATCTATTATCTATTATCTATTATCTATTATCTATTATCTATTATCTATTATCTATTATCTATTATCTATTATCTATTATCTATTATCTATTATCTATTATCTATTATCTATTATCTATTATCTATTATCTATTATCTATTATCTATTATCTATTATCTATTATCTATTATCTATTATCTATTATCTATTATCTATTATCTATTATCTATTATCTATTATCTATTATCTATTATCTATTATCTATTATCTATTATCTATTATCTATTATCTATTATCTATTATCTATTATCTATTATCTATTATCTATTATCTATTATCTATTATCTATTATCTATTATCTATTATCTATTATCTATTATCTATTATCTATTATCTATTATCTATTATCTATTATCTATTATCTATTATCTATTATCTATTATCTATTATCTATTATCTATTATCTATTATCTATTATCTATTATCTATTATCTATTATCTATTATCTATTATCTATTATCTATTATCTATTATCTATTATCTATTATCTATTATCTATTATCTATTATCTATTATCTATTATCTATTATCTATTATCTATTATCTATTATCTATTATCTATTATCTATTATCTATTATCTATTATCTATTATCTATTATCTATTATCTATTATCTATTATCTATTATCTATTATCTATTATCTATTATCTATTATCTATTATCTATTATCTATTATCTATTATCTATTATCTATTATCTATTATCTATTATCTATTATCTATTATCTATTATCTATTATCTATTATCTATTATCTATTATCTATTATCTATTATCTATTATCTATTATCTATTATCTATTATCTATTATCTATTATCTATTATCTATTATCTATTATCTATTATCTATTATCTATTATCTATTATCTATTATCTATTATCTATTATCTATTATCTATTATCTATTATCTATTATCTATTATCTATTATCTATTATCTATTATCTATTATCTATTATCTATTATCTATTATCTATTATCTATTATCTATTATCTATTATCTATTATCTATTATCTATTATCTATTATCTATTATCTATTATCTATTATCTATTATCTATTATCTATTATCTATTATCTATTATCTATTATCTATTATCTATTATCTATTATCTATTATCTATTATCTATTATCTATTATCTATTATCTATTATCTATTATCTATTATCTATTATCTATTATCTATTATCTATTATCTATTATCTATTATCTATTATCTATTATCTATTATCTATTATCTATTATCTATTATCTATTATCTATTATCTATTATCTATTATCTATTATCTATTATCTATTATCTATTATCTATTATCTATTATCTATTATCTATTATCTATTATCTATTATCTATTATCTATTATCTATTATCTATTATCTATTATCTATTATCTATTATCTATTATCTATTATCTATTATCTATTATCTATTATCTATTATCTATTATCTATTATCTATTATCTATTATCTATTATCTATTATCTATTATCTATTATCTATATCTATTATCTATTATCTATTATCTATTATCTATTATCTATTATCTATTATCTATTATCTATTATCTATTATCTATTATCTATTATCTATTATCTATTATCTATTATCTATTATCTATTATCTATTATCTATTATCTATTATCTATTATCTATTATCTATTATCTATTATCTATTATCTATTATCTATTATCTATTATCTATTATCTATTATCTATTATCTATTATCTATTATCTATTATCTATTATCTATTATCTATTATCTATTATCTATTATCTATTATCTATTATCTATTATCTATTATCTATTATCTATTATCTATTATCTATTATCTATTATCTATTATCTATTATCTATTATCTATTATCTATTATCTATTATCTATTATCTATTATCTATTATCTATTATCTATTATCTATTATCTATTATCTATTATCTATTATCTATTATCTATTATCTATTATCTATTATCTATTATCTATTATCTATTATCTATTATCTATTATCTATTATCTATTATCTATTATCTATTATCTATTATCTATTATCTATTATCTATTATCTATTATCTATTATCTATTATCTATTATCTATTATCTATTATCTATTATCTATTATCTATTATCTATTATCTATTATCTATTATCTATTATCTATTATCTATTATCTATTATCTATTATCTATTATCTATTATCTATTATCTATTATCTATTATCTATTATCTATTATCTATTATCTATTATCTATTATCTATTATCTATTATCTATTATCTATTATCTATTATCTATTATCTATTATCTATTATCTATTATCTATTATCTATTATCTATTATCTATTATCTATTATCTATTATCTATTATCTATTATCTATTATCTATTATCTATTATCTATTATCTATTATCTATTATCTATTATCTATTATCTATTATCTATTATCTATTATCTATTATCTATTATCTATTATCTATTATCTATTATCTATTATCTATTATCTATTATCTATTATCTATTATCTATTATCTATTATCTATTATCTATTATCTATTATCTATTATCTATTATCTATTATCTATTATCTATTATCTATTATCTATTATCTATTATCTATTATCTATTATCTATTATCTATTATCTATTATCTATTATCTATTATCTATTATCTATTATCTATTATCTATTATCTATTATCTATTATCTATTATCTATTATCTATTATCTATTATCTATTATCTATTATCTATTATCTATTATCTATTATCTATTATCTATTATCTATTATCTATTATCTATTATCTATTATCTATTATCTATTATCTATTATCTATTATCTATTATCTATTATCTATTATCTATTATCTATTATCTATTATCTATTATCTATTATCTATTATCTATTATCTATTATCTATTATCTATTATCTATTATCTATTATCTATTATCTATTATCTATTATCTATTATCTATTATCTATTATCTATTATCTATTATCTATTATCTATTATCTATTATCTATTATCTATTATCTATTATCTATTATCTATTATCTATTATCTATTATCTATTATCTATTATCTATTATCTATTATCTATTATCTATTATCTATTATCTATTATCTATTATCTATTATCTATTATCTATTATCTATTATCTATTATCTATTATCTATTATCTATTATCTATTATCTATTATCTATTATCTATTATCTATTATCTATTATCTATTATCTATTATCTATTATCTATTATCTATTATCTATTATCTATTATCTATTATCTATTATCTATTATCTATTATCTATTATCTATTATCTATTATCTATTATCTATTATCTATTATCTATTATCTATTATCTATTATCTATTATCTATTATCTATTATCTATTATCTATTATCTATTATCTATTATCTATTATCTATTATCTATTATCTATTATCTATTATCTATTATCTATTATCTATTATCTATTATCTATTATCTATTATCTATTATCTATTATCTATTATCTATTATCTATTATCTATTATCTATTATCTATTATCTATTATCTATTATCTATTATCTATTATCTATTATCTATTATCTATTATCTATTATCTATTATCTATTATCTATTATCTATTATCTATTATCTATTATCTATTATCTATTATCTATTATCTATTATCTATTATCTATTATCTATTATCTATTATCTATTATCTATTATCTATTATCTATTATCTATTATCTATTATCTATTATCTATTATCTATTATCTATTATCTATTATCTATTATCTATTATCTATTATCTATTATCTATTATCTATTATCTATTATCTATTATCTATTATCTATTATCTATTATCTATTATCTATTATCTATTATCTATTATCTATTATCTATTATCTATTATCTATTATCTATTATCTATTATCTATTATCTATTATCTATTATCTATTATCTATTATCTATTATCTATTATCTATTATCTATTATCTATTATCTATTATCTATTATCTATTATCTATTATCTATTATCTATTATCTATTATCTATTATCTATTATCTATTATCTATTATCTATTATCTATTATCTATTATCTATTATCTATTATCTATTATCTATTATCTATTATCTATTATCTATTATCTATTATCTATTATCTATTATCTATTATCTATTATCTATTATCTATTATCTATTATCTATTATCTATTATCTATTATCTATTATCTATTATCTATTATCTATTATCTATTATCTATTATCTATTATCTATTATCTATTATCTATTATCTATTATCTATTATCTATTATCTATTATCTATTATCTATTATCTATTATCTATTATCTATTATCTATTATCTATTATCTATTATCTATTATCTATTATCTATTATCTATTATCTATTATCTATTATCTATTATCTATTATCTATTATCTATTATCTATTATCTATTATCTATTATCTATTATCTATTATCTATTATCTATTATCTATTATCTATTATCTATTATCTATTATCTATTATCTATTATCTATTATCTATTATCTATTATCTATTATCTATTATCTATTATCTATTATCTATTATCTATTATCTATTATCTATTATCTATTATCTATTATCTATTATCTATTATCTATTATCTATTATCTATTATCTATTATCTATTATCTATTATCTATTATCTATTATCTATTATCTATTATCTATTATCTATTATCTATTATCTATTATCTATTATCTATTATCTATTATCTATTATCTATTATCTATTATCTATTATCTATTATCTATTATCTATTATCTATTATCTATTATCTATTATCTATTATCTATTATCTATTATCTATTATCTATTATCTATTATCTATTATCTATTATCTATTATCTATTATCTATTATCTATTATCTATTATCTATTATCTATTATCTATTATCTATTATCTATTATCTATTATCTATTATCTATTATCTATTATCTATTATCTATTATCTATTATCTATTATCTATTATCTATTATCTATTATCTATTATCTATTATCTATTATCTATTATCTATTATCTATTATCTATTATCTATTATCTATTATCTATTATCTATTATCTATTATCTATTATCTATTATCTATTATCTATTATCTATTATCTATTATCTATTATCTATTATCTATTATCTATTATCTATTATCTATTATCTATTATCTATTATCTATTATCTATTATCTATTATCTATTATCTATTATCTATTATCTATTATCTATTATCTATTATCTATTATCTATTATCTATTATCTATTATCTATTATCTATTATCTATTATCTATTATCTATTATCTATTATCTATTATCTATTATCTATTATCTATTATCTATTATCTATTATCTATTATCTATTATCTATTATCTATTATCTATTATCTATTATCTATTATCTATTATCTATTATCTATTATCTATTATCTATTATCTATTATCTATTATCTATTATCTATTATCTATTATCTATTATCTATTATCTATTATCTATTATCTATTATCTATTATCTATTATCTATTATCTATTATCTATTATCTATTATCTATTATCTATTATCTATTATCTATTATCTATTATCTATTATCTATTATCTATTATCTATTATCTATTATCTATTATCTATTATCTATTATCTATTATCTATTATCTATTATCTATTATCTATTATCTATTATCTATTATCTATTATCTATTATCTATTATCTATTATCTATTATCTATTATCTATTATCTATTATCTATTATCTATTATCTATTATCTATTATCTATTATCTATTATCTATTATCTATTATCTATTATCTATTATCTATTATCTATTATCTATTATCTATTATCTATTATCTATTATCTATTATCTATTATCTATTATCTATTATCTATTATCTATTATCTATTATCTATTATCTATTATCTATTATCTATTATCTATTATCTATTATCTATTATCTATTATCTATTATCTATTATCTATTATCTATTATCTATTATCTATTATCTATTATCTATTATCTATTATCTATTATCTATTATCTATTATCTATTATCTATTATCTATTATCTATTATCTATTATCTATTATCTATTATCTATTATCTATTATCTATTATCTATTATCTATTATCTATTATCTATTATCTATTATCTATTATCTATTATCTATTATCTATTATCTATTATCTATTATCTATTATCTATTATCTATTATCTATTATCTATTATCTATTATCTATTATCTATTATCTATTATCTATTATCTATTATCTATTATCTATTATCTATTATCTATTATCTATTATCTATTATCTATTATCTATTATCTATTATCTATTATCTATTATCTATTATCTATTATCTATTATCTATTATCTATTATCTATTATCTATTATCTATTATCTATTATCTATTATCTATTATCTATTATCTATTATCTATTATCTATTATCTATTATCTATTATCTATTATCTATTATCTATTATCTATTATCTATTATCTATTATCTATTATCTATTATCTATTATCTATTATCTATTATCTATTATCTATTATCTATTATCTATTATCTATTATCTATTATCTATTATCTATTATCTATTATCTATTATCTATTATCTATTATCTATTATCTATTATCTATTATCTATTATCTATTATCTATTATCTATTATCTATTATCTATTATCTATTATCTATTATCTATTATCTATTATCTATTATCTATTATCTATTATCTATTATCTATTATCTATTATCTATTATCTATTATCTATTATCTATTATCTATTATCTATTATCTATTATCTATTATCTATTATCTATTATCTATTATCTATTATCTATTATCTATTATCTATTATCTATTATCTATTATCTATTATCTATTATCTATTATCTATTATCTATTATCTATTATCTATTATCTATTATCTATTATCTATTATCTATTATCTATTATCTATTATCTATTATCTATTATCTATTATCTATTATCTATTATCTATTATCTATTATCTATTATCTATTATCTATTATCTATTATCTATTATCTATTATCTATTATCTATTATCTATTATCTATTATCTATTATCTATTATCTATTATCTATTATCTATTATCTATTATCCATTATCCATTATCCATTAACCATTAACCATTTTCTATTTTCTATTTTCTATTTTCTATTTTCTATTTTCTATTTTCTATTTTCTATTTTCTATTTTCTATTTTCTATTTTCTATTATCTATTTTCTTTTTTTTATTATTTATTATTTATTTTATTAAAATATCCCATAGATTTTGCGAATATATGTGAGAATTATTTTGTAGTGGGACATGAATACATGTATTTGTATTTAAAAATATTTTTCGTTTTATGCGTACAACCAGGTAAATTATCTGGCGAGAGGTTATGCGCTGGCCACATCAGATTTTTGTATCATAATTTGTAATATGCTGAAGATGAACCACTAGTGTTCGAAAAGACCGTTGGTTTGAATGAACAAATTCTGGATCAGTAAGGCCTTTTTCATTTTTTCCACTTATACATTCCCGTGTTGCTATCGCTCTCGGCCTGTTTGTTACTATAAGAATCTCGCATCATGGCGCATTCCATCTATATAATAATGGGCGCGTTTAGCGAACGCAACAGTTGTCACAGCGGAAACTGATATTTCGCTGAACGTTACCGCTGAGTATACGCTGTTTGTCAGCATTGTAAGCAGTGAATTTTTACGCTGTATGCAGTCAGCGTAATATTAATAAGTTAAAAAGTTTGAAGTTAACAGCTAAATATATCGAATAATTCTAACATAATATGTTTAAATGATTATGTTCTTATGAATAATCAACTAATTTCTACATATTCTATAAGTACATATTATTTTATATAAAGCTTTGAATTGATGCATAATTAGTAAATTTGTAAATTAAAATGTAGATCAACCGACTGAAGAAGAACCTGGACTTGGTGAAAATATAATTATAGAGCAAAATCCTAGAGGCTATTTCGCTACATGATCTTGGATTTGGCCACTGAATAAACTGATCTTTTAGTTCTACAATCGCAGATATAATTTTTATAAAAATGTAATGTACGGTACTTTTAGAAAATACATATCTATCACTACTTGCCCAAACTACCAAAAAACTTTCTTCCTTCGATATAACCCATAATGAAAACAAAACTTTTGTTTCTAGTGAAATATATAAATGTCGCTCTAGTAAATGTGGTTGTAATAAATAATAATTCTTCTACGTTAGCGCGGGTCATTCTAAAATGATTTTTAAATTCATCTAAACTATAATTAGGTACAATATTTTCCAAATATCCTTCATTATGTACTGGCACTATTCTATCTGGGATAATATTTTCAGCAATAACTACTTGAATTATGTTATTCATATTAAAATCATCTTTAAAAAAAATGTCATTTATTATTTCATCCATAATGAAAAAATTATCTTTATCTTCACATGAACACCTTATAAATATAAGTCCGTTCAGCGAATATGCAAGTGTTGATACTAATCAGTAGTAAACGTGTTGTAAGATGAGGTACAACTGATGTGTTCGCTAAATACGCCCATTGAGTTCAGTGGTATTATTATTATACATAGATAGTTACAATGACATATATTATATTATAAATACAATTACATTTATAAGTACTGGTATAAATTGGTGTCCTTAATGTACTTCAAAATAGATTTATAATTATTTGCATTTAGTGCATCTTTAATGGTTCCTGGTATTTAAACATCACATCTGTCACAGATTGACGGATCAGTTTTATCAGAAAAGATATTTGCGAGTAATTTTTGTGTGGCCTATTCTCGTGAATATAGCTTGTTCTTTTCGAGTATTTATTTATTATTTTATTTATTTATTAATTAACCTTAGCAGTACAGAGTGGTACAAATGGCATGTCAAACAGGAAGAAGTATTACAAATATAGGTAATAAATGTTATAAATTTTAAATAAATCGTGGAATTAATTATTACAAGACAACCAAGATATCTAACATTTTTACGACATGAAGTAAACACAAAATTAGAATCACAAGGAAAACATAATGATAAAAAGTTAAATAATTGTATAGTTAAAAATCTGATGTGGCCAGCACATTACCTTCCGTCAGTTCTATGTATTTTGTATAAATGTCATACAGAAAGTTCCTTGCAAAAGATTACATTTCTTGTACATTACCGTAAGGCAGTTGTTTGTATGTACGAGTATTTTATACAAATTCCATACAGAAAGTTTCTAACAAAAGATCCTATATTTCCAGTAAAATTATAACATAAACATACTGTCAACTGCACTTGACACGGACACCTTTCAATCAGAATTTTCTTCATGTAGCAGCTGTTTCCAGAGTTATAGCAAAGCTGACTAATATATATGATATTTGATTTCTTTATAATTTTTTAACTCTATGTCCATTTAATATGAAGTATAAAATGCATTCAAATTGCATAGAGAATAAATAATTCTTTAATATTTATAATAACATTAAATGTGAAAAAATGATATTTAACATCGTTTTTTCAAGAAAAACTGTTAAAATCTTCAAATGAGGGTACTTCCGGTTGACCAATTATAACCAAAATCTAATCAGCTCTTCACATGGATGTAGCGAAGAGGAATACGAAAGAATTATAATTTTTGGAATTATAGTATTAGAGTTATCGCATTAGAAAATTTTGTCACACACACACACACACACACACACACACACACACACACACACACACACACATACATACACACACACATACAGACATCATCGTAAAAATATTAAAATCGTATTCTAGGGTCCCTAAAACGTGCTTATTCATCAAAAACTCACCACCGAATTTTTTGACCAAAGACAATACCTTTCTTACCTAAAGGTGACGGAAGGTAAAAAATTCGTCTATTGAATAAAAAATATTTTCCATAAGGATGACTTTAACTGCTGTTTTAAAAGTTTTATTGCTCTGAATTGGTTTTAAACGCGAGGATAAATGGTTGTAAATTTTGATGGGCATATATGAAACATTATTATGAAAATTTTGACTTTTGTGTTTCGGAATGGAAAGATTGTTTTTTTGTCTTGTATCATAGTGTCCATTGGATACGGTGAACAGTGAAGGGTTGCGTTTAACAAACATTACACACGACAGGATATAGATGCAAGGGAGGGGGAGGATTTGGAGGCTTTTGAATAAACCCCTGCAGGAGGTGCTAGATTTAACGCCAACCATTGCTCTAATTATACATTTTTGTGCTTTAAAAACGGAAGCTGCATGTGTCGAGTTTCCCCAACAGATTATACAATAACATAAAATAGAATAAACTTGACCATAATAAAAAAGTTTTAGAATATCCACACTAACGCAGGTTTTAAAATTTCTAATGACGAAACAGGGGATGTGAAGTCGTTTGCATAGTATCTGCGTATGTTCAACCCAAGATAGGTTGTATGCAACGTGCAAACCGAGTACTTTTGTAGAGGTAACCGGCGTCACAGAAACATTTGCGATGCACGCAGCAATGTTGAATTCAGACCCTCGTAATTGAAATTGAATTAGGTTTGTCTTACTCGCATTAAGCACAACACCATTAGTTTTACACCAGTTATCCATAGCGTCAACGCTCTCCTGTAATTTAGAATTTAAAAGAGGGATAGAAGGAGCTGAAATAGTTACTGAGGTGTCATCAGCAAAAAGACAGACATCGTTATTGTTTAATGAAGAAGGTAGATCATTAATGAATAATATAAAAAGTATAGTTTTTATTGTGTCTTCTTATCTCATTATTTTCTTGGATTTTTGTAGATTATTTGTTATTTGGATCTTCCAGTGGTTGTTCCAGTCACTTAATATTTTATGTTTGATTATGGCTTTGGCATCATTTGCTGGTATTGGTATTAATTTGTCATTATTACCGTTCTCCGTGGCTTATTTTGAAGCTATATCTGCCTGCTTATTTCCTGTTATGCCAATATGTGAAGCAAAGGGATCCAGATGAATATTATGCGGATGTTTTTGGTGCACAATTGGGACAGAAGAGCTTGTATGTTGTTGATTAAAGGATGTTTGGGACAGATTGTTTTGATGGATTGGATTGTTTTGAGGGAATTGGAGCATATGGCATATGATATCTTATGCTTTGAAGTTTTTAATATGTTCATGAGACAGTTGTATATTTCATATATTTCGGTTGTAAATATAAAGGTTTCGGTAGGTAAACGGTACTTCTGCATTTGGTCCTGAGTTACGAGTACTGTACCCACTTTGCTATTTATTTTTGAGTCGTCTGCATATAAAAATTGGTTGTCGTTATGGTCTTTTTGGATTTTTCTAAAGTGATTTTTGATTACTAAATAATTTGTTTCTTCTTTACTTGTATTGACAGATCTAAATTTATGTCGGGTATTTCACTAGACCGTGGGCGGTATTTTGGAAAGATTATTTTTGTCAATTTAAAAATATTTAATTAAATATATATATGTGTGTGTGTGTGTGTGTGTGTGTGTGACGTGTGTGACGTGTGTGACGTGTGTGACATGTGTGACGTGTGTGACGTGTGTGACGTGTGTGATGTGCGTGTGTGACGTGCGTGTGTGACGTGTGTGACGTGTGTGATGTGCGTGTTTGACGTGCGTGTGTGACGTGTGTGTGACGTGTGTGTGGGTGTGTGTGTGTATGTGTGACGTGTGTGATGTGTGTGACGTGTGTGTGACGTGTGTGTGTGACGTGTGTGACGTGTGTGACGTGTGTGACATGTGTGACGTGTGTGACGTGTGTGACGTGTGTGATGTGCGTGTGTGACGTGCGTGTGTGACGTGTGTGACGTGTGTGATGTGCGTGTTTGACGTGCGTGTGTGACGTGTGTGTGGGTGTGTGTGATGTGTGTGACGTGTGTGTGTGACGTGTGTGATGTGTGTGATGTGTGTGACGTGTGTGTGTGACGTGTGTGATGTGTGTGATGTGTGTGACGTGTGTGTGTGTGTGTGCGACGTGTGTGTGTGACGTGTGTGTGTGACGTGTGTGACGTGTGTGACGAGTGTGACGTGTGTGTGTGACGTGTGTGCGTGTGTGTGACGTGTGTACGTGTGTGTGACGTGTGTGAGGTGTGTGACGTGTGTGTTTGACGCGTGTGTGTGTGACGTGTGTGTGTGCGTGTGTGTATGACGTGTGTGATGTGTGTGACGTGTGTGTGTGTGACGTGAGTGTGTGACGTGTGTGACATGTGTGACGTGTGTGACGTGTGTGACATGTGTGAGTGACTTGTGTGTGTGACGTTTGTGTGTGCCGTGTGTGATGTGTGTGACGTGTGTGATGTGTGTGACGTGTGTGTGTGACTTGTGTGTGTGACGTGTGCGTGACGTGTGTGATGTGTGTGACGTGTGTGATGTGGGTGATGTGTGTGTGACTTGTGTGTGTGTGACGTGTGTGATGTGTGTGACGTGTGTGATGTGTGTGACGTGTGTGATGTGTGTGATGTGTGTGACGTGTGTGTGTGACGTGTGTCATGTGTGTGACGTGTGACGTGTGTGATGTGTGTGACGTGTGTGACGAGTGTGTGCGACGTGTGTGTGCGACGTGTGTGTGTCGTATGTGTGTGACGTGTGTGTGTGACGTGTGTGTGACGATTGTGTGTGATGTGTGTGTGTGACGTGTGTGTGTGTGACGTGTGTGTGTGTGACGTGTGTAATGTGTGTGACGTGTGTGTGTGATGTTGTGTGATGTGTGTGATGTGTGTGACGTGTGTGTGTGACGTGTGTGACGTGTTTGACGTGTGTGACGTGTGTGACGTATGTGACGTGTGTGACGTATGTGACGTGTGTGACGTGTGTTACGTGTGTTACGTGTGTGACGTGTGCGACGTGTGTGACGTGTGTGACGTGTGTGACGTGTATGACGTGTGTGATGTGTGTGATGTGTGTGACGTGTGTAATGTGTGTGACGTGTGTGAAGTGTGTGACGTGTGTAAAGTGTGTTACGTGTGTGACGTGTGTCTGTGACGTGCGTGTGTGTGATGTGTGTGACGTGTGTGTGTGCCGTGTGTGTGTGATGTGTGTGTGACGTGTGTGTGTGACGTGTGTGACGTATGTAACGGGTGTGACGTGCGTGACGAGTGACGTGTGTGACGTGTATGACGTGTGTGACGTGTGGGATGTGTGTGACGTGTGTGACGTGTGTGATGTGTGATGTGTGTGACGTGTGTGATGTGTGTGATGTTTGTGACGTGTGTGTGTGACGTGTTTGACGTGTGTGACGTGTGTGACGTGTGTAACGTGTGTGACGTGTGTGACATTTGTGATGTGTGTGACGTGTGTGATGTGTGTGCTGTGTGTGATGTGTGTGACGTGTGTGTGTGACGTGCGTGTGTGACGTGTGTGTGTGATGGGTGTGTGTGACGTGTGTGTGTGACGTGTGTGTGTGACGTGTGTGTGTGATGTGTGTGTGTGACGTGTGTGTGTGACGTGTGTGACGTGTGTGTGTGACGTATGTGTGTGATGTATATAATGTGTGTGTGTGACGTGTGTGTGTGACGTGTGTGACGTGTGTGACGTGTGTGACGTGTGTGATGTGTGTGATGTGTGTGACGTGAGTGTGTGACGTGTGTGTGACGTGTGCGTGTGACGTGCGTGTGTGACATGTGTGTGTGACGTGTGAGTGTGACGTGTGTGACGTGTGTGACGTGTGTGATGTGTGCGACGTGTGTGACGTGTGTGACACGTGTGACGCGTTTGACGTGTGTAATGTGTGTGTTGTGTGTGACGTGTGTGTGTGAATTGCGTGTTTTTTACCTTGTGTGTGTGACGTGTTTGTGTAACGTGTGTGTGTGCCATGTGTGTGTGACGTGTGTGATGTATGTGACGTGTGTGATGTATGTGACGTGTGTGATGTGTGATGTGTGTGACTATTGTGTGTGACGTGTGTGTCTGACGTGTTTGACGTGTGTGACGTGTGTGACGTGTGTGACGTGTGTGACGTGTGTGACGTGTGTGACGTGTGTGATGTGTGTGAGGTGTGTGTGTTACTTGTGTGTGTGACGTGTTTGTGTGACGTGTGTGTGTGCCGTGTGTGTGTGACGTGTGATGTATGTGACTATTGTGTGTGACGTGTGTGTCTGACGTGTTTGACGTGTGTGACGTGTGTTACGTGTGTTACGTGTGTGACGTGTGTGACGTGTGTAATGTGTGTGATGTGTGTGACGTGTGTGATGTGTGTGTGATGTGTGTATGTGATGTGTGTGTGTGACGTGTGTGTGTGACGTGTGTGTGTGACGTGTGTGTGTGAGGTGTGTGTGTGACGTGTGTGTGTGACAAGTGTGTGTAACGTGTGTGTGTGTGTGTCTCTGTGTGTGTGTGGGGGTGTGTGTGTGTGTAACGTGTGTGACGTGTGTGTGTGTCTCTGTGTGTCTGTGTGGGGATGTGTGTGTGTAACGTGTGTGACGTGTGTGTGTGTGTGACGTGTGTGACGCGCGTGACGTGTGCGACGTGTGTAACGTGTGTGACGTGTGTTACGTGTGTTTCGTGTGTGACGTGTGTGTGTGACATGTGTGACGTGTGTGTGTGACGTGTGTGTGTGATGTGTGTTTGTGACGTGTGTGTGTGACGTATGTGTGTGATGTATGTAATGTGTGTGTGTGACGTTTGTGTGTGACGTGTGTTTCGTGTGTGATGTGTGTGACGTGAGTGTGTGACGTGTGTGTGACGTGTGTGTGTGACGTGTGTGTGTGACGTGTGCGTGTGACGTGTGTGTGTGACGTGGGTGACGTGTGTGACGTGTGTGACGTGTGCGACGTGTGTGATGTGTGCGACGTGTGTGACGTGTGTGACACGTGTGACGCGTTTGACGTGTGTGACGTGTGTTACGTGTGTGATGTGTGTGATGTGTGTGACGTGTGTGTGTGTGACGTGTGTGTGACGTGTGTTTGTGACGTGTGTGTGTGACTTATGTGACATGTGTGACGTGTGACGTGTGTAACGTGTGTGTGTGACGTGTGTGACGTGTGTGACGAGTTTGACGTGTGTGACGTGTGTGATGTGTGACATGTGTGACGTGTGTGACGTTTGTTACGTGTGTAACGTGTGTGACGTGTGAGACGTGTGTGACGTGTGTAAGGTGTGTGACGTGTGTGATGTGTGTGATGTGTGTGAGGTGTGTGTGTGACTTGTGTGTGTGACGTGTTTGTGTGGGGGTGTGTGTGTGTAACGTGTGTGACGTGTGTGTGTGTGACGTGTGTGACGTGTGTGAAGTGCGTGACGTGTGTGACTTATGTGACATGTGTGACGTGTGACGTGTGTAACGTGTGTGTGTGACGTGTGTTACGTGTGTGACGTGTGTGTGTGTGACGTGTGTGACGTGTGTGTGTGACGTGTGTGTGTGATGTGTGTGATGTGTGTTTGTGACGTGTGTGTGTGACGTATGTGTGTGATGTATGTAATGTGTGTGTGTGACGTGTGTGTGTGACGTGTGTGTTTGACGTGTGTGATGTGTGTGATGTGTGTGACGTGAGTGTGTGACGTGTGTGTGACGTGTGTGTGTGACGTGCGTGTGTGACGTGTGTGTGTGACGTGTGTGTGTGACGTGTGCGTGTGACGTGTGTGTGTGACGTGTGTGTGTGACGTGTGTGTGTGACGTGTGCGTGTGACGTGTGTGTGCGACGTGTGTGACGTGTGCGACGTGTGTGTGTGACGTGCGTGACGTGTGTGACGTGTGTGACGTGTGTGACGTGTGTTACGTGTGTGACGTGTGTGACGTGTGTGTGTGACGTGTGTGACGTGTGTGTGTGATGTGTGTTTGTGACGTGTGTGTGTGACGTGTGTGTGTGACGTATGTGTGTGATGTATGTAATGTGTGTGTGTGTGACGTGTGTGTGTGACGTGTGTGATGTGTGTGACGTGAGTGTGTGACGTGTGTGTGACGTGTGTGTGTGACGTGTGTGTGTGACGTGTGTGTGTGACGTGTGCGTGTGACGTGTGTGTGTGACGTGGGTGACGTGTGTGACGTGTGTGACGTGTGCGACGTGTGTGATGTGTGCGACGTGTGTGACGTGTGTGACACGTGTGACGCGTTTGACGTGTGTGACGTGTTTGACGTGTGTGACGTGTGTGACATGTGTGACGTGTGTTACGTGTGTGACGTGTGTGACGTGTGTGTGTGACTTGTGTGTATGTGACGTGTGTGTGTGCCGTGTGTGTGTGACGTGTGTGATGTGTGTGACGTGTGTGATGTGTGTGACGTGTGTGATGTGTGTGATATGTGTGACGTGTGTGTGTGACGTGTGTAACGTGTGTGACGTGTGTGACGTGTTTGACGTGTGTGACGTATGTGACGTGTGTGACGTGTGTGACGTGAGTGACAAGTGTGACAAGTGTGACATGTGTGACGTGTGTTACGTGTGTTACGTGGGTGACGCGTGTGACGTGTGTGACGTGCGTGATGTGTGTGACGTGTATAACGTGTGTGATGTGTGTGACGTGTGTGATGTTTGTGACGTGAGTGAAGTATGTGACGTGTGTGACGTGTGTGACGTGTGTTACGTGTGTGACGTGTGTGACGTGTGTGACGTGTGTGACGTGTGTGACGTGTATGACGTGTGTGACGTGTGTGAGGTGTGTGACGTGTGTGATGTGTGTGAGGTGTGTGTGTTACTTGTGTGTGTGACGTGTTTGTGTGACGTGTGTGTGTGCCGTGTGTGTGTGATGTATGTGACGTGTGTGATGTATGTGACGTGTGTGACGTGTGTGATGTGTGTGACTATTGTGTGTGACGTGTGTGTCTGACGTGTTTGACGTGTGTGACGTTTGTGACGTGTGTGCCGTGTGTGACGTGTGTGAGGTGTGTGACGTGTGTGATGTGTGTGATGTGTGTGAGGTGTGTGTGTTACTTGTGTGTGTGACGTGTTTGTGTGACGTGTGTGTGTGCCGTGTGTGTGACGTGTGTGATGTATGTGACGTGTGTGATGTGTGTGACGTGTGTGATGTGTGTGACTATTGTGTGTGACGTGTGTGTCTGACTTGTTTGACGTGTGTGACGTGTGTTACGTGTGTTACGTGTGTGACGTGTGTGACGTGTGTAATGTGTGTGATGTGTGTGACGTGTGTGATGTGTGTGTGCGATGTGTGTGTGACGTGTGTGTGTGACGTGTGTGTGTGACGTGTGTGTGTGACGTGTGTGTGTGAGACGTGTGTGTGTGAGGTGTGTGTGTGACGTGTGTGTGTGACAAGTGTGTGTAACGTGTGTGTGTGTGTCTCTGTGTGTGTGTGTGTGGGGGTGTGTGTGTGTGTGTAGCGTGTGTGACGTGTGTGTGTGTGTGACGTGTGTGACGTGTGTGACGTGCGTGACGTGTGCGACGTGTGTGACGTGTGTAACGTGTGTGACGTGTGTTACGTGTGTGACGTGTGTGTGTGACATGTGTGACGTGTGTGTGTGACGTGTGTGATGTGTGTTTGTGACGTGTGTGTGTGACGTGTGTGTGTGACGTATGTGTGTGATGTATGTAATGTGTGTGTGTGTGACGTTTGTGTTTGACGTGTGTTTCGTGTGTGATGTGTGTGATGTGTGTGACGTGAGTGTGTGACGTGTGTGTGACGTGTGTGTGTGACGTGCGTGTGTGACGTGTGTGTGTGACGTGTGTGTGTGACGTGTGTGTGTGACGTGGGTGACGTGTGTGACGTGTGCGACGTGTGTGACGTGTGTGACACGTGTGACGCGTTTGACGTGTGTGACGTGTGTTACATGTGTGATGTGTGTGATGTGAGTGACGTGTGTGTGTGAATTGTGTGTGTGACGTGTGTTTGTGACGTGTGTGTGTGACGTATGTGACGTGTGTGACGTTTGTTACGTGTGTGACGTGTGTGACTTATGTGACGTGTGTGACGTGTGTTACGTGTGTGATGTGTGTGATGTGAGTGACGTGTGTGTGTGAATTGTGTGTGTGACGTGTGTTTGTGACGTGTGTGTGTGACGTATGTGACGTGTATGACGTTTGTTACGTGTGTAACGTGTGTGACGTGTGTAAGGAGTGTGACGTGTGTGATGTGTGTGATGTGTGTGAGGTGTGTGTGTGACTTGTGTGTGTGACGTGTTTGTGTGGGGGTGTGTGTGTGTAACGTGTGTGACGTGTGTGTGTGTGTGTGACGTGTGTGACGTGTGTGACGTGCGTGACGTGTGTGACGTGTGTGTGTGACATGTGTGACGTGTGTGTGTGACGTGTGTGATGTGTGTTTGTGACGTGTGTGTGTGACGTGTGTGTGTGACGTATGTGTGTGATGTATGTAATGTGTGTGTGTGTGACGTTTGTGTTTGACGTGTGTTTCGTGTGTGATGTGTGTGATGTGTGTGACGTGAGTGTGTGACGTGTGTGTGTGACGTGCGTGTGTGACGTGTGTGTGTGACGTGTGTGTGTGACGTGTGTGTGTGACGTGGGTGACGTGTGTGACGTGTGCGACGTGTGTGACGTGTGTGACACGTGTGACGCGTTTGACGTGTGTGACGTGTGTTACATGTGTGATGTGTGTGATGTGAGTGACGTGTGTGTGTGAATTGTGTGTGTGACGTGTGTTTGTGACGTGTGTGTGTGACGTATGTGACGTGTGTGACGTTTGTTACGTGTGTGACGTGTGTGACTTATGTGACGTGTGTGACGTGTGTTACGTGTGTGATGTGTGTGATGTGAGTGACGTGTGTGTGTGAATTGTGTGTGTGACGTGTGTTTGTGACGTGTGTGTGTGACGTATGTGACGTGTATGACGTTTGTTACGTGTGTAACGTGTGTGACGTGTGTAAGGAGTGTGACGTGTGTGATGTGTGTGATGTGTGTGAGGTGTGTGTGTGACTTGTGTGTGTGACGTGTTTGTGTGTGTGTGTGTGTGTGACGTGTGTGACGTGTGTGACGTGCGTGACGTGTGTGACGTGTGTGACGTGTGTTACGTGTGTGACGTGTGTGACGTGTGTGTGTGACGTGTGTGACGTGTGTGTGTGACGTGTGTGTGTGATGTGTGTGATGTTTGCTTGTGACGTGTGTGTGTGACGTGTGTGTGTGACGTGTGTGTGTGACGTATGTGTGTGATGTATGTAATGTGTGTGTGTGTGTGACGTGTGTGTGTGACGTGTGTGACGTGTGTGATGTGTGTGACGTGAGTGTGTGACGTGTGTGTGACGTGTGTGTGTGACGTGTGTGTGTGACGTGTGCGTGTGACGTGTGTGTGTGATGTGTGACGTGTGTGTGTGACGTGTGCGTGTGACGTGTGTGTGTGACGAGGGTGACGTGTGTGACGTGTGCGACGTGTGTGATGTGTGCGACGTGTGTGACGTGTGTGACACGTGTGACGCGTTTGACGTATGTGACGTGTTTGACGTGTGTGACGTGTGTGACATGTGTGACGTGTGTTACGTGTGTGACGTGTGTGACGTGTGTGTGTGATGTGTGTGTGTGACTTGTGTGTGTGTGACGTGTGTGTGTGCCGTGTGTGTGTGACGTGTGTGATGTGTGTGACGTGTGTGATGTGTGTGATGTGTGTGTGTGTTACGTGTGTGTGTGTGACGTGTGTGTGTGACGTGTGTGTGTGACGTGTGTGTGTGAGGTGTGTGTGTGACGTGTGTGTGTGACAAGTGTGTGTAACGTGTGTGTGTGTGTTTATGTGTGTGTGTGTGTGGGGGTGTGTGTGTGTAACGTGTGTGACGTGTGTGTGTGTGTGACGTGTGTGACGTGTGTGACGTGCGTGACGTTTGCGACGTGTGTGACGTGTGTAACGTGTGTGACGTGTGTTACGTGTGTGACGTGTGTAACGTGTGTGTGTGACATGTGTGACGTGTGTGTGTGACGTGTGTGTGTGATGTGTGTGATGTGTGTTTGTGACGTGTGTGTGTGACGTGTGTGTGTGACGTATGTGTGTGATGTATGTAATGTGTGTGTGTGACGTTTGAGTGTGACGTGTTTCGTGTGTGATGTGTGTGACGTGAGTGTGTGACGTGTGTGTGACGTGTGTGTGTGACGTGCGTGTGTGACGTGTGTGTGTGACGTGTGCATGTGACGTGTGTGTGTGACGTGGGTGACGTGTGTGACGTGTGTGACGTGTGCGACGTGTGTGATGTGTGCGACGTGTGTGACGTGTGTGACACGTGTGACGCGTTTGACGTGTGTGACGTGTGTTACGTGTGTGATGTTTGTGATGTGTGTGACGTGTGTGTGTGAATTGTGTGAGTGACGTGTGTGTGACGTGTGTTTGTGACGTGTGTGTGTGACGTATGTGACGTGTGTGACGTGTGTAACTTGTGTGACGTGTGTGTATGAGACATGTGTGACGTGTGACGTGTGTAACGTGTGTGTGTGACGTGTGTGACGTGTGTGACGAGTTTGACGTGTGTGACGTGTGTGATGTGACATGTGTGACGTGTGTGACGTTTGTTACGTGTGTAACGTGTGTGACGTGTGTGACGTGTGTGACGTGTGTGACGTGTGTGACGTGTGTGACGTGTGTGATGTGTGTGATGTGTGTGATGTGTGTCAGGTGTGTGTGTGACTTGTGTGTGTGACGTGTTTGTGTGGGGGGGTGTGTGTGTAACGTGTGTGACGTGTGTGTGTGTGTGACGTGTGTGACGTGTGTGACGTGCGTGACGTGTGTGACGTGTGTGACGTGTGTTACGTGTGTGACGTGTGTGACGTGTGTGACGTGTGTAAGGTGTGTGACGTGTGTGATGTGTGTGATGTGTGAGGTGTGTGTGTGACTTGTGTGTGTGACGTGTTTGTGTGGGGGTGTGTGTGTGTAACGTGTGTGACGTGTGTGTGTGTGTGTGTGACGTGTGTGACGTGTGTGACGTGCGTGACGTGTGTGACGTGTGTGACGTGTGTTACGTGTGTGACGTGTGTGACGTGTGTGTGTGACGTGTGTGACGTGTGTGTGTGACGTGTGTGTGTGATGTGTGTGATGTTTGTTTGTGACGTGTGTGTGTGACGTGTGTGTGTGACGTGTGTGTGTGACGTATGTGTGTGGTGTATGTAATGTGTGTGTGTGTGACGTGTGTGTGTGACGTGCGTGTGTGACGTGTGTGTGTGACGTGTGTGTGTGACGTGTGCGTGTGACGTGTGTGTGTGACGTGTGTGACGTGGGTGACGTGTGTGACGTGTGTGACGTGTGCGACGTGTGTGATGTGTGCGACGTGTGTGACGTTTGTGACGTGTGTGACACGTGTGGCGCGTTTGACGTGTGTGACGTGTGTTACGTGTGTGATGTGTGTGATGTGTGTGATGTGTGTGACGTGTGAGATGTGTGTGACGTGTGTGACGTGTGTGTGTAACTTGTGTGTGTGACGTGTGTGTGTGCCGTGTGTGCGACGTGTGATGTGTGTCACGTGTGTGATGTGTGTGATGTGTGTGATGTGTGTGACATGTGTGATGTGTGTGACTTGTGTGACGTGTGTGTGTGACGTGTGTCATGTGTGTGATGTGTGTGACGTGTGTGTGTGAATTGTGTGTGTGACGGGTGTGTGACGTGTGTTTGTGACGTGTGTGTGTGACGTATGTGACGTGTTTGACGTGTGTGACATTTGTGACGTGTGTGACGTGTGTGACTTATGTGACATGTGTGACGTGTGTAACGTGTGTGTGTGACGTGTGTGACGTGTGTGACGAGTTTGACGTGTGTGACGTGTGTGATGTGTGACATGTGTGACGTGTGTGACGTTTGTTACGTGTGTAACGTGTGTGACGTGTGTGACGTGTGTGACGTGTGTGACGTGTGTGACGTGTGTGACGTGTGTGACGTGTGTGAGGTGTGTGACGTGTGTGATGTGTGTGAGGTGTGTGTGTGACTTGTGTGTGTGACGTGTTTGTGTGGGGGGGGGGGTGTGTGTGTAACGTGTGTGACGTGTGTATGTGTGTGACGTGTGTGACGTGTGTGACGTGCGTGACGTGTGTGACGTGTGTGACGTGTGTGATGTGTGTTACGTGTGTGACGTGTGTGACGTGTGTGACGTGTGTGGGTGACGTGTGTGTGTGATGTGTGTGATGTGTGTTTGTGGCGTGTGTGTGTGACGTGTGTGTGTTACGTATGTGTGTGATGTATGTAATGTGTGTGTGTGTGACGTGTGTGTGTGACGTGTGTGACGTGTGTGATGTGTGTGATGTGTGTGACGTGAGTGTGTGACGTGTGTGTGACGTGTGTGTGTGACGTGCGTGTGTGACGTGTGTGTGTGACGTGTGTGTGTGACGTGTGTGTGTGACGTGTGTGTGTGACGTGGGTGCCGTGTGTGACGTGTGCGACGTGTGTGAAGTGTGCGACGTGTGTGACGTGTGTGATACGTGTGACGCGTTTGACGTGTGTGACGTGTCTGACGTGTGTGACGTGTGTGACATGTGTGACGTGTGTTACGTGTGTGACGTGTGTGACGTGTGTGTGTGACGTGTGTGTGTGACTTGTGTGTGTGTGACGTGTGTGTGTGCCGTGTGTGTGTGACGTGTGTGATGTGTGTGACGTGTGTGATGTGTGTGACGTGTGTGATGTGTGTGATATGTGTGACGTGTGTGTGTGTGACGTGTGTAACGTGTGTGACGTGTGTGACGTGTGTGACGTGTTTGACGTGTGTGACGTATGTGACGTGTGTGACGTGTGCGACGTGTGTGACGTGTGTTACGTGTGTGACGTGTGTGACGTGTGTGACGTGTGTAACGTGTGTGACATGTGTGACATGTGTGACGTGTGTGACGTGTGTGAGGTGTGTGACGTGTGTGATGTGTGAGATGTGTGTGAGGTGTGTGTGTTACTTGTGTGTGACGTGTTTGTGTGACGTGTGTGTGTGCCGTGTGTGTGTGACGTGTGTGATGTATGTGACGTGTGTGACGTGTGTGTGATGTGTGTGTGTGACGTGTTTGTGTGACGTGTGTGTGTGCCGTGTGTGTGTGACGTGTGTGATGTATGTGACGTGTGTGATGTGTGTGATGTGTGGGACGTGTGTGTGACGTGTGTGTGTGACGTGCGTGTGTGACGTGTGTGTGTGACGTGTGCGTGTGACGTGTGTGTGTTACGTGTGTGTGTGACGTGTGTGACGTGTGTGACGTGTGCGACGTGTGTGATGTGTGCGACGTGTGTGACGGTGTGACACGTGTGACGCGTTTGACGTGTGTGACGTGTGTTACGTGTGTGATGTGTGTGATGTGTGTGACGTGTGTGTGTGAATTGTGTGTGTGACGTGTGTTTGTGACGTGTGTGTGTGACGTTTGTGACGTGTGTGACGTGTGTAACGTGTGTGACGTTTGTGACGTGTGTGACGTGTGTGACTTATGTGACATGTGTGACGTGTGACGAGTGTAACGTGTGTGTGTGACGTGTGTGACGTGTAAAACGAGTTTGACGTGTGTGACGTGTGTGATGTGTGACATGTGTGACGTGTGTGACGTTTGTTACGTGTGTGACGTGTGTGACGTGTGTGACGTGTGTGACGTGTGTGAGGTGTGTGATGTGTGTGATGTGTGTGAGGTGTGTGTGTGACGTGTTTGTGTGGGGGGGGTGTGTGTGTAACGTGTGTGACGTGTGTGTGTGTGACGTGTGTGACGTGTGTGACGTGCGTGACGTGTGTGACGTGTGTGACGTGTGTGACGTGTGTTACGTGTGTGACGTGTGTGACGTGTGTGTGTGTGTTTGTGACGTGTGTGTGTGACATGTGAGTGTGACGTATGTGTGTGATGTATGTAATGTGTGTGTGTGTGTGACGTGTGTGACGTGTGTGATGTGTGCGATGTGTGTGACGTGAGTGTGTGACGTGTGTGTGACGTGTGTGTGTGACGTGCGTGTGTGACGTGTGTGTGTGACGTGTGTGTGTGACGTGTGCGTGTGACGTGTGTGTGACGTGGGTGACGTGTGTGACGTGTGCGACGTGTGTGATGTGTGCGATTGTGTGACGTGTGTGACACGTGTGACGCGTTTGACGTGTGTGACGTGTGTGACATGTGTGACGTGTGTTACGTGTGTGACGTGTGTGACGTGTGTATGTGACGTGTGTGTGTGACTTGTGTGTGTGCGACGTGTGTGTGTGCCGTGTGTGTGACGTGTGATGTGTGTCACGTGTGTGATGTGTGTATGTGTGTGACGTGTGTGACGTGTGTGACGTGTGTGACGTGCGTGACGTGTGTGACGTGTGTGACGTGTGTGACGTGTGTTACGTGTGTGACGTGTGTGTGTAACTTGTGTGTGTGACGTGTGTGTGTGTCGTGTGTGTGACGTGTGAAGTGTGTCACGTGTGTGATGTGTGTATGTGTGTGACGTGTGTGACGTGTGTGACGTGCGTGACGTGTGTGACGTGTGTGACGTGTGTGACGTGTGTTACGTGTGTGACGTGTGTGACGTGTGTGTGTGACGTGTGTGACGTGTGTGTGTGACGTGTGTGTGTGATGTGTGTGATGTGTGTGTGTGACGTGCGTGTGTGACGTGTGTGTGACGTGTGTGTGTGTGACGTGTGCGTGTGACGTGTGTGTGACGTGGTTGACGTGTGTGACTTGTGCGACGTGTGTGATGTGTGCGACGTGTGTGACGTGTGTGACACGTGTGACGCGTTTGACGTGTGTGACGTGTTTGACGTGTGTGACGTGTGTGACATGTGTGACGTGTGTTACGTGTGTGACGTGTGTGACGTGTTTGTGTGACGTGTGTGTGTGACTTGTGTGTGTGTGACGTGTGTGTGTGCCGTGTGTGTGTGACGTGTGTGATGTGTGTGACGTGTGTGATGTGTGTGACGTGTGTGATGTTTGTGATATGTGTGACGTGTGTGTGTGACGTGTGTAACGTGTGTGACGTGTGTGACGTGTTTGACGTGTGTGACGTATGTGACGTGTGTGACGTGTGTGACGTGAGTGACAAGTGTGACATGTGTGACGTGTGTTACGTGTGTTACGTGTGTGACGCGTGTGACGTGTGTGACGTGCGTGACGTGTGTGACGTGTATAACGTGTGTGATGTGTGTGACGTGTGTGATGTTTGTGACGTGTGTGACGTGTGTGAAGTATGTGACGTGTGTGACGTGTGTGACGTGTGTGACGTGTGTTACGTGTGTGACGTGTGTGACGTGTGTAACGTGTGTGACATGTGTGACGTGTGTGACGCGTGTGACGTGTGTGACGTGTGTGACGTGTGTGAGGTGTGTGACGTGTGTGATGTGTGTGATGTGTGTGAGGTGTGTGTGTTACTTGTGTGTGTGACGTGTTTGTGTGACGTGTGTGTGCCGTGTGTGTGTGACGTGTGTGATGTATGTGACGTGTGTGATGTATGTGACGTGTGTGAATTGTGTGTGACGTGTGTGTGTGACGTGTGTGTGTGACGTGTTTGTGTGACGTGTGTGTGCCGTGTGTGTGTGACGTGTGTGATGTATGTGACGTGTGTGATGTGTGTGATGTGTGTGACGTGTGTGTGACGTGTGTGTGTGACGTGCGTGTGTGACGTGTGTGTGTGACGTGTGCGTGTGACGTGTGTGTGTTACGTGTGTGTGTGACGTGGGTGACGTGTATGACGTGTGCGACGTGTGTGATGTGTGCGACGTGTGTGACGGTGTGACACGTGTGACAAGTTTGACGTGTGTGACGTGTGTTACGTGTGTGATGTGTGTGACGTGTGTGTGTAAATTGTGTGTTTGACGTGTGTGTGACGTGTGTTTGTGACGTATGTGTGTGACGTATGTGACGTGTGTGACGTGTGTGACGTTTGTGACGTGTGTGACGTGTGTGACTTACGTGACATGTGTGACGTGTGACGTGTGTAACGTGTGTGTGAGGTGTGTGACGTGTGTGACGAGTTTGACGTGTGTGACGTGTGTGATGTGTGACATGTGTGACGTGTGTGACGTTTGTTACGTGTGTAACGTGTGTGACGTGTGTGACGTGTGTGACGTGTGTGACGTGTGTGACGTGTGTGAGGTGTGTGACGTGTGTGATGTGCGTGATGTGTGTGAGGTGTGTGTGTGACTTGTGTGTGTGACGTGTTTGTGTGGGAGGGGGGGGTGTGCGTGTAACGTGTGTGACGTGTGTATGTGTGTGTGACGTGTGTATGTGTGTGACGTGTGTATGTGTGTGACGTGTGTGACGTGTGTGACGTGTGTGACGTGCGTGACGTGTGTGACGTGTGTGACGTGTGTGACGTGTGTTACGTGTGTGACGTGTGTGACGTGTGTTACGTGTGTGACGTGTGTGACGTGTGTGTGTGACGTGTGTGTGTGATGTGTGTTTGTGACGTGTGTGTGTGACGTGTGTGTGTGACGTATGTGTGTGATGTATGTAATGTGTGTGTGTGTGTGACGTGTGTGTGTGACGTGTGTGACGTGTGTGATATGTGTGACGTGAGTGTGTGACGTGTGTGTGACTTGTGTGTGTGACGTGCGTGTGTGACGTGTGTGTGTGACGTGTGTGTGTGACGTGTGCGTGTGTGTGTGACGTGGGTGACGTGTGTGACGTGTGCGACGTGTGTGATGTGTGCGACGTGTGTGCCGTGTGTGACACGTGTGACGCGTTTGACGTGTGTGACGTGTTTGACGTGTGTGACGTGTGTGACATGTGTGACGTGTGTTACGTGTGTGACGTGTGCGACGTGTGTGACGTGTGTGACGTGTGTGACGTGTGTGTGACGTGTGTGACGTGTGTGACGTGTGTGACGTGTGATGTGTGTGATTTTTGTGACGTGTGTGTGTGACGTGTGTGACGTGTGTGATGTGTGTGATGTGTGTGACGTGTAAGATGTGTGTGATGTGTGTGACGTGTGTGTGTAACTTGTGTGTGTGACGTGTGTGTGTGACGTGTGTGTGTTGCGTGTGTGTGTGACGTGTTTGTGTGACGTGTGTGTGTGACGTGTTTGTGTGACGTGTGTGTGTGCCGTGTGTGTGTGACGTGTGTGATGTGTGTGATGTGTGTGACGTGTGTGTGACGTGTGTGTGTGACGTGCGTGTGTGACGTGTGTGTGTGACGTGTGCGTGTGACGTGTGTGTGTTACGTGTGTGTGTGACGTGTGTGTGACGTGTGTGTGTGACGTGTGTGATGTGTGTGATGTGTGTGAGCTGTGTGTGTGACTTGTGTGTGTGACGTGTTTGTGTGACGTGTGTGTGTGCCGTGTGTGTGACGTGTGTGTGTGACGTGTGTGATGTGTGTGACGTGTGTGATGTGTGTGACGTGTGTGATGTGTGTGAGGTGTGTGTGTAACTTGTGTGTGTGACGTGTTTGTGTGACGTGTGTGTGTGCCGTATGTGTGTGACGTGTGTGATGTATATGACGTGTGTGATGTATGTGACGTATGTGACGTGTGTGTGACGTGTGTGTGTGACGTGTGTGTGTGACGTGTTTGTGTGACGTGTGCCGTGTGTGTGTGACGTGTGTGATGTATGTGACGTGTGTGATGTGTGTGACGTGTGTGTGACGTGTGTGTGTGACGTGCGTGTGTGACGTGTGTGTGTGTGACGTGTGCGTGTGACGTTTGTGTGTTACGTGTGTGTGTGACGTGGGTGACGTGTGTGACGTGTGTGACGTGTGCGACGTGTGTGATGTGTGCGACGTGTGTGACGGTGTGACACGTGTGACGCGTTTGACGTGTGTGACGTGTGTTACGTGTGTGATGTGTGTGATGTGTGTGACGTGTGTGTGTGAATTGTGTGTGTGACGTGTGTGTGACGTGTGTTTGTGACGTGTGTGTGTGACGTATGTGACCTGTGTGACGTGTGTAACGTGTGTGACGGTTGTGACGTGTGTGACGTGTGTGACTTATGTGACATGTGTGACGTGTGTAACGTGTGTGTGTGACGTGTGTGACGAGTTTGACGTGTGTGACGTGTGTGATGTGTGACATGTGTGACGTGTGTGACGTTTGTTACGTGTGTAACGTGTGTGACGTGTGTGACGTGTGTGACGTGTGTGACGTGTGTGACGTGTGTGAGGTGTGTGACGTGTGTGATGTGTGTGATGTGTGTGAGGTGTGTGTGACTTGTGTGTGTGACGTGTTTGTGTGGGGGGGGGGTGTGTAACGTGTGTGACGTGTGTGTGACGTGTGTGACGTGCGTGACGTGTGTGACGTGTGTGACGTGTGTTACGTGTGTGACGTGTGTGACGTGTGTGTGTGACGTGTGTGACGTGTGTGTGTGTGACGCGTGTGTGTGATGTGTGTGATGTATGTTTGTGACGTGTGTGTGTGACGTGTGTGTGTGACGTATGTAATGTGTGTGTGTGTGTGACGTGTGTGTGTGACGTGTGTGATGTGTGTGACGTTAGTGTGTGACGTGTGTGTGACGTGTGTGTGTGACGTGCGTGTGTGACGTGTGTGTGTGACGTGTGTGTGTGACGTGTGTGTGTGACGTGTGCGTGTGACGTGTGTGTGACGTGGTTGACGTGTGTGACTTGTGCGACGTGTGTGATGTGTGCGACGTGTGTGGCGTGTGTTACGTGTTTGACGTGTGTGACGTGTGTGACATGTGTGACGTGTGTTACGTGTGTGACGTGTGTGACGTGTTTGTGTGACGTGTGTGTGTGACTTGTGTGTGTGTGACGTGTGTGTGTGCCGTGTGTGTGTGACGTGTGTGATGTGTGTGACGTGTGTGATGTGTGTGACGTGTGTGATGTTTGTGATATGTGTGACGTGTGTGTGTGACGTGTGTACCGTGTGTGACGTGTGTGACGTGTTTGACGTGTGTGACGTATGTGACGTGTGTGACGTGTGTGACGTGAGTGACAAGTGTGACATGTGTGACGTGTGTTACGTGTGTTACGTGTGTGACGCGTGTGACGTGTGTGACGTGCGTGACGTGTGTGACGTGTATAACGTGTGTGATGTGTGTGACGTGTGTGATGTTTGTGACGTGTGTGACGTGTGTGAAGTATGTGACGTGTGTGACGTGTGTGACGTGTGTGACGTGTGTTACGTGTGTGACGTGTGTGACGTGTGTAACGTGTGTGACATGTGTGACGTGTGTGACGCGTGTGACGTGTGTGACGTGTGTGACGTGTGTGATGTGTGTGATGTGTGTGAGGTGTGTGTGTTACTTGTGTGTGTGACGTGTTTGTGTGACGTGTGTGTGCCGTGTGTGTGTGACGTGTGTGATGTATGTGACGTGTGTGATGTATGTGACGTGTGTGAATTGTGTGTGACGTGTGTGTGTGACGTGTGTGTGTGACGTGTTTGTGTGACGTGTGTGTGTGCCGTGTGTGTGTGACGTGTGTGATGTATGTGACGTGTGTGATGTGTGTGATGTGTGTGACGTGTGTGTGACGTGTGTGTGTGACGTGCGTGTGTGACGTGTGTGTGTGACGTGTGCGTGTGACGTGTGTGTGTTACGTGTGTGTGTGACGTGGGTGACGTGTATGACGTGTGCGACGTGTGTGATGTGTGCGACGTGTGTGACGGTGTGACACGTGTGACGAGTTTGACGTGTGTGACGTGTGTTACGTGTGTGATGTGTGTGACGTGTGTGTGTAAATTGTGTGTTTGACGTGTGTGTGACGTGTGTTTTTGACGTATGTGTGTGACGTATGTGACGTGTGTGACGTGTGTGACGTTTGTGACGTGTGTGACGTGTGTGACTTACGTGACATGTGTGACGTGTGACGTGTGTAACGTGTGTGTGTGACGTGTGTGACGTGTGTGACGAGTTTGACGTGTGTGACGTGTGTGATGTGTGACATGTGTGACGTGTGTGACGTTTGTTACGTGTGTAACGTGTGTGACGTGTGTGACGTGTGTGACGTGTGTGACGTGTGTGACGTGTGTGAGGTGTGTGACGTGTGTGATGTGCGTGATGTGTGTGAGGTGTGTGTGTGACTTGTGTGTGTGACGTGTTTGTGTGGGGGGGGGGTGTGCGTGTAACGTGTGTGACGTGTGTATGTGTGTGACGTGTGTATATGTGTGACGTGTGTATGTGTGTGACGTGTGTGACGTGTGTGACGTGCGTGACGTGTGTGACGTGTGTGTGTGACGTGTGTGTGTGATGTGTGTTTGTGACGTGTGTGTGTGACGTGTGTGTGTGACGTATGTGTGTGATGTATGTAATGTGTGTGTGTGTGTGACGTGTGTGTGTGACGTGTGTGACGTGTGTGATATGTGTGACGTGAGTGTGTGACGTGTGTGTGACTTGTGTGTGTGACGTGCGTGTGTGACGTGTGTGTGTGACGTGTGTGTGTGACGTGTGCGTGTGTGTGTGACGTGGGTGACGTGTGTGACGTGTGCGACGTGTGTGATGTGTGCGACGTGTGTGCCGTGTGTGACACGTGTGACGCGTTTGACGTGTGTGACGTGTTTGACGTGTGTGATGTGTGTGACATGTGTGGCGTGTGTTACGTGTGTGACGTGTGCGACGTGTGTGACGTGTGTGACGTGTGTGACGTGTGTGTGACGTGTGTGACGTGTGTGACGTGTGTGACGTGTGATGTGTGTGATTTTTGTGACGTGTGTGTGTGACGTGTGTGACGTGTGTGATGTGTGTGATGTGTGTGACGTGTAAGATGTGTGTGATGTGTGTGACGTGTGTGTGTAACTTGTGTGTGTGACGTGTGTGTGTGACGTGTGTGTGTTGCGTGTGTGTGTGACGTGTTTGTGTGACGTGTGTGTGTGCCGTGTGTGTGTGACGTGTGTGATGTATGTGACGTGTGTGATGTGTGTGATGTGTGTGACGTGTGTGTGACGTGTGTGTGTGACGTGCGTGTGTGACGTGTGTGTGTGACGTGTGCGTGTGACGTGTGTGTGTTACGTGTGTGTGTGACGTGTGTGTGTGACGTGTGTGTGTGACGTGTGTGATGTGTGTGATGTGTGTGAGGTGTGTGTGTGACTTGTGTGTGTGACGTGTTTGTGTGACGTGTGTGTGTGCCGTGTGTGTGACGTGTGTGTGTGACGTGTGTGATGTGTGTGACGTGTGTGATGTGTGTGAGGTGTGTGTGTAACTTGTGTGTGTGACGTGTTTGTGTGACGTGTGTGTGTGCCGTGTGTGTGTGACGTGTGTGATGTATGTGACGTGTGTGATGTATGTGACGTATGTGACGTGTGTGTGACTTGTGTGTGTGACGTGTGTGTGTGACGTGTTTGTGTGACGTGTGCCGTGTGTGTGTGACGTGTGTGATGTATGTGACGTGTGTGATGTGTGTGATGTGTGTGACGTGTGTGTGACGTGTGTGTGTGACGTGCGTGTGTGACGTGTGTGTGTGTGACGTGTGCGTGTGACGTGTGTGTGTTACGTGTGTGTGTGACGTGGGTGACGTGTGTGACGTGTGTGACGTGTGCGACGTGTGTGATGTGTGCGACGTGTGTGACGGTGTGTCACGTGTGACGCGTTTGACGTGTGTGACGTGTGTTACGTGTGTGATGTGTGTGATGTGTGTGACGTGTGTGTGTGAATTGTGTGTGTGACGTGTGTGTGACGTGTGTTTGTGACGTGTGTGTGTGACGTATGTGACCTGTGTGACGTGTGTAACGTGTGTGACGGTTGTGACGTGTGTGACGTATGTGACTTATGTGACATGTGTGACGTGTGTAACGTGTGTGTGTGACGTGTGTGACGAGTTTGACGTGTGTGTCGTGTGTGATGTGTGACATGTGTGACGTGTGTGACGTTTGTTACGTGTGTAACGTGTGTGACGTGTGTGACGTGTGTGACGTGTGTGACGTGTGTGACGTGTGTGAGGTGTGTGACGTGTGTGATGTGTGTGATGTGTGTGAGGTGTGTGTGTGACTTTGTGTGACGTGTTTGTGTGGGGGGGGGGTGTGTAACGTGTGTGACGTGTGTGTGACGTGTGTGACGTGTGTGACGTGCGTGACGTGTGTGACGTGTGTGACGTGTGTTACGTGTGTGACGTGTGTGACGTGTGTGTGTGACGTGTGTGACGTGTGTGTGTGTGACGCGTGTGTGTGATGTGTGTGATGTATGTTTGTGACGTGTGTGTGTGACGTGTGTGTGTGACGTATGTGTGTGATGTATGTAATGTGTGTGTGTGTGTGTGACGTGTGTGTGTGACGTGTGTGATGTGTGTGATGTGTGTGACGTGAGTGTGTGACGTGTGTGTGACGTGTGTGTGTGACGTGCGTGTGTGACGTGTGTGTGTGACGTGTGTGTGTGACGTGTGCGTGTGACGTGTGTGTGTGACGTGGGTGACGTATGTGACGTGTGTGACGTGTGCGACGTGTGTGATGTGTGCGACGTGTGTGACGTGTGTGACACGTGTGACGCGTTTGACGTGTGTGACGTGTGTTACGTGTGTGATGTGTGTGATGTGTGTGACGTGTGTGTGTGAATTGTGTGATGTTTGTGACGTGTGTGTGTGACTTGTGTGACGTGTGTGACGTGTGATATGTGTGTGACGTGTGTGTGTAACGTGTGTGTGACATGTGTGACGTGTGTGATGTGTGTGTGTGACGTGTGTGTGTGACGTGTGTGTGTGACGTGTGTGTGTGACGTGTGTGACGTGTGTGATGTGTGCGACGTGTGTGACGTGTGTGACACGTGTGACGCGTGTGACGTATGTGACGTGTGTTACGTGTGTGATGTGTGTGATGTGTGTAATGTGTGTGACGTGTGTGTGTGACTTGTGTGTGGACGTGTGTGTGTGACGTGTGTGTGTGACGTGTGTTTGTGACGTGTGTGTGTGACGTGTGTGACGTGTGTGACGTGGATAACGTGTGCGGGGGTGTGTGTGTGTAACGTGTAACGTGTGTGACGTGTGACGTGTGACGTGTGTTACATGTGTGACGTGTGTGATGTGTGTGACGTGTGTTACGTATGTTACGTGTGTGACGTGTGTGACGTGTGTGATGTGTGTGATGTGTGTGACGTGTGTGATGTGTGTGTGACGTGTTTGTGTGACGTGTGTGTGTGACGTATGTGTGTAACGTGTGTGTGTGACGTGTGTGTGACGTGCGTGTGTGACGTGTGTGTGTGACGTGTGTGTGTTTGACGTGTGTGTGTGACGTGTGTGTGTGTCTGTGTGTGTCTGTGTGTGTGTGACGTGTGTGTGTGACGTGTGTGACGTATGTGACGTGTGTGACGTGTTTGACGTATGTGACGTGTGTGACGTGTGACGTGTGTGACATGTGTGACGTGTGTGACGTGTGTGACGTGTGTTACGAGTGTTACGTGTGTGACGTGTGTGATGTGTGTGATGTGTGTGACGTGTGTGATGTGTGTGATGTGTTTGATGTGTGTGTGTATGACGTGTGTGTGTGACGTGTGTGTGTGACGTGTGTGTGTAACGTGTGTGTGTGACGTGTGTGTGTGACGTGTGTGTGTGACGTGTGTGTGTGACGTGTGTGAGGTGTGTGACGTGTGTGATGTGTGTGATGTGTGTGAGGTGTGTGTGTGACTTGTGTGTGTGACGTGTTTGTGTGGGGGGGGTGTGTGTAACGTGTGTGACGTGTGTATGTGTGTGACGTGTGTGACGTGTGTGACGTGCGTGACGTGTGTGACGTGTGTGACGTGTGTGATGTGTGTTACGTGTGTGACGTGTGTGACGTGTGTGGGTGACGTGTGTGTGTGATGTGTGTGATGTGTGTTTGTGACGTGTGTGTGTGACGTGTGTGTGTGACGTATGTATGTGATGTATGTAATGTGTGTGTGTGTGACGTGTGTGTGTGACGTGTGTGACGTGTGTGATGTGTGTGATGTGTGTGACGTGAGTGTGTGACGTGTGTGTGACGTGTGTGTGTGACGTGCGTGTGTGACGTGTGTGTGTGACGTGTGTGTGTGACGTGTGCGTGTGACGTGTGTGTGTGACGTGGGTGACGTGTGTGACGTGTGCGACGTGTGTGATGTGTGCGACGTGTGTGACGTGTGTGATACGTGTGACGCGTTTGACGTGTGTGACGTGTCTGACGTATGTGACGTGTGTGACATGTGTGACGTGTGTTACGTGTGTGACGTGTGTGACGTGTGTGTGTGACGTGTGTGTGTGACTTGTGTGTGTGTGACGTGTGTGTGTGCCGTGTGTGTGTGACGTGTGTGATGTGTGTGACGTGTGTGTGTGTGACGTGTGTAACGTGTGTGACGTGTGTGACGTGTTTGACGTGTGTGACGTATGTGACGTGTGTGACGTGTGCGACGTGTGTGACGTGTGTTACGTGTGTGACGTGTGTGACGTGTGTGACGTGTGTAACGTGTGTGACATGTGTGACGTGTGTGACGTGTGTGTCGTGTGTGAGGTGTGTGACGTGTGTGATGTGTGTGATATGTGTGAGGTGTGTGTGTTACTTGTGTGTGACGTGTTTGTGTGACGTGTGTGTGTGCCGTGTGTGTGTGACGTGTGTGATGTATGTGACGTGTGTGACGTGTGTGTGATGTGTGTGTGTGACGTGTTTGTGTGACGTGTGTGTGTGCCGTGTGTGTGTGACGTGTGTGATGTATGTGACGTGTGTGATGTGTGTGATGTGTGTGACGTGTGTGTGACGTGTGTGTGTGACGTGCGTGTGTGACGTGTGTGTGTGACGTGTGCGTGTGACGTGTGTGTGTTACGTGTGTGTGTGACGTGGGTGACGTGTGTGACGTGTGTGACGTGTGCGACGTGTGTGATGTGTGCGACGTGTGTGACGGTGTGACACGTGTGACGCGTTTGACGTGTGTTACGTGTGTGATGTGTGTGATGTGTGTGACGTGTGTGTGTAAATTGTGTGTGTGACGTGTGTTTGTGACGTGTGTGTGTGACGTATGTGACGTGTGTGACGTGTGTAACGTGTGTGACGTTTGTGACGTGTGTGACGTGTGTGACTTATTTGACATGTGTGACGTGTGACGAGTGTAACGTGTGTGTGTGACGTGTGTGACGTGTGAGACGAGTTTGACGTGTGTGACGTGTGTGATGTGTGACATGTGTGACGTGTGTGACGTTTGTTACGTGTGTAACGTGTGTGACGTGTGTGACGTGTGTGACGTGTGTGACGTGTGTGCCGTGTGTGAGGTGTGTGATGTGTGTGATGTGTGTGAGGTGTGTGTGTGACGTGTTTGTGTGGGGGGGGGTGTGTGTGTGTAACGTGTGTGACGTGTGTGTGTGTGTGTGTGTGACGTGTGTGACGTGTGTGACGTGCGTGACGTGTGTGACGTGTGTGACGTGTGTGACGTGTGTTACGTGTGTGACGTGTGTGACGTGTGTGTGTGTGACGCGTGTGTGTGATGTGTGTGATGTGTGTTTGTGACGTGTGTGTGACATGTGTGTGTGACGTATGTGTGTGATGTATGTAATGTGTGTGTGTGTGACGTGTGTGTGTGACGTGTGTGACGTGTGTGATGTGTGTGATGTGTGTGACGTGAGTGTGTGACGTGTGTGTGACGTGTGTGTGTGACGTGCGTGTGTGACGTGTGTGTGTGAAGTGTGTGTGTGACGTGTGCGTGTGACGTGTGTGTGTGACGTGGGTGACGTGTGTGACGTGTGCGACGTGTGTGACACGTGTGACGCGTTTGACGTGTGTGACGTGTGTGACATGTGTGACGTGTGTTACGTGTGTGACGTGTGTGACGTGTGTGTGTGACGTGTGTGTGTGACTTGTGTGTGTGTGACGTGTGTGTGTGCCGTGTGTGTGACGTGTGATGTGTGTCACGTGTGTGATGTGTGTATGTGTGTGACGTGTGTGACGTGTGTGACGTGCGTGACGTGTGTGACGTGTGTGACGAGTGTTACGTGTGTGACGTGTGTGTGTAACTTGTGTGTGTGACGTGTGTGTGTGCCGTGTGTGTGACGTGTGATGTGTGTCACGTGTGTGATGTGTGTATGTGTGTGACGTGTGTGACGTGTGTGACGTGCGTGACGTGTGTGACGTGTGTGACGTGTGTGACGTGTGTGACGTGTGTGTGTGTGTGTGACGTGTGTGACGTGTGTGACGCGCGTGACGTGTGTGACGTGTGTGACGTGTGTGACGCGTGTTACGTGTGTGACGTGTGTGACGTGTGTGTGTGTGACGCGTGTGTGTGATGTGTGTGATGTGTGTTTGTGACGTGTGTGTGTGACATGTGTGTGTGACGTATGTGTGTGATGTATGTAATGTGTGTGTGTGTGACGTGTGTGTGTAACGTGTGTGACGTGTGTGATGTGTGTGATGTGTGTGACGTGAGTGTGTGACGTGTGTGTGACGTGTGTGTGTGACGTGCGTGTATGACGTGTGTGTGTGACGTGTGTGTGTGACGTGTGCGTGTGACGTGTGTGTGTGACGTGGGTGACGTGTGTGACGTGTGCGACGTGTGTGATGTGTGCGATTGTGTGACGTGTGTGACACGTGTGACGCGTTTGACGTGTGTGACGTGTGTGACATGTGTGACGTGTGTTACGTGTGTGACGTGTGTGACGTGTGTGTGTGACGTGTGTGTGACTTGTGTGTGTGTGACGTGTGTGTGTGCCGTGTGTGTGACGTGTGATGTGTGTCACGTGTGTGATGTGTGTATGTGTGTGACGTGTGTGACGTGTGTGACGTGTGTGACGTGTGTGACGTGTGTTACGTGTGTGACGTGTGTGTGTAACTTGTGTGTGTGACGTGTGTGTGTGCCGTGTGTGTGACGTGTGATGTGTGTCACGTGTGTGATGTGTGTATGTGTGTGACGTGTGTGACGTGTGTGACGTGCGTGACGTGTGTGACGTGTGTGACGTGTGTGACGTGTGTTACGTGTGTGACGTGTGTGACGTGTGTGTGTGACGTGTGTGTGTGACGTGTGTGTGTGATGTGTGTGATGTGTGTTTGTGACGTGTGTGTGTGACGTGTGTGTGTGACGTATGTGTGTGATGTATGTAATGTGTGTGTGTGTGACGTGTGTGTGTGACGTGTGTGACGTGTGTGATGTGTGTGATGTGTGTGACGTGAGTGTGTGACGTGTGTGTGACGTGTGTGTGTGACTTGCGTGTGTGACGTGTGTGTGACGTGTGTGTGTGTGACGTGTGCGTGTGACGTGTGTGTGACGTGGTTGACGTGTGTGACTTGTGCGACGTGTGTGATGTGTGCGACGTGTGTGACGTGTGTGACACGTGTGACGCGTTTGACGTGTGTGACGTGTTTGACGTGTGTGACGTGTGTGACATGTGTGACGTGTGTTACGTGTGTGACGTGTGTGACGTGTTTGTATGACGTGTGTGTGTGACTTGTGTGTGTGTGTGACGTGTGTGTGTGCCGTGTGTGTGTGACGTGTGTGATGTGTGTGACGTGTGTGATGTGTGTGACGTGTGTGATGTTTGTGATATGTGTGACGTGTGTGTGTGACGTGTGTAACGTGTGTGACGTGTGTGACGTGTGTGACGTGTTTGACGTGTGTGACGTATGTGACGTGTGTGACGTGTGTGACGTGAGTGACAAGTGTGACATGTGTGACGTGTGTTACGTGTGTTACGTGTGTGACGCGTGTGACGTGTGTGACGTGCGTGACGTGTGTGACGTGTATAACGTGTGTGATGTGTGTGACGTGTGTGATGTTTGTGACGTGTGTGACGTGTGTGAAGTATGTGACGTGTGTGACGTGTGTGACGTGTGTGACGTGTGTTACGTGTGTGACGTGTGTGACGTGTGTGACGTGTGTAACGTGTGTGACATGTGTGACGTGTGTGACGTGTGTGACGTGTGTGACGTGTGTGACGTGTGTGAGGTGTGTGACGTGTGTGATGTGTGTGATGTGTGTGAGGTGTGTGTTACTTGTGTGTGTGACGTGTTTGTGTGACGTGTGTGAATTGTGTGTGACGTGTTTGTGTGACGTGTGTGTGTGCCGTGTGTGTGTGACGTGTGTGATGTATGTTACGTGTGTGTGTGACGTGTGTGATGTATGTGACGTGTGTGATGTGTGTGATGTGTGTGACGTGTGTGTGACGTGTGTGTGTGACGTGCGTGTGTGACGTGTGTGTGTGACGTGTGTGTGTTACGTGTGTGTGTGACGTGGGTGACGTGTGTGACGTGTGCGACGTGTGTGATGTGTGCGACGTGTGTGACGGTGTGACACGTGTGACGCGTTTGACGTGTGTGACGTGTGTTACGTGTGTGATGTGTGTGACGTGTGTGTGTAAATTGTGTGTGTGACGTGTGTGTGACGTGTGTTTGTGACGTATGTGTGTGACGTATGTGACGTGTGTGACGTGTGTGACGTTTGTGACGTGTGTGACGTGTGTGACTTACGTGACATGTGTGACGTGTGTAACGTGTGTGTGTGACGTGTGTGACGTGTGTGACGAGTTTGACGTGTGTGACGTGTGTGATGTGTGACATGTGTGACGAGTGTGACGTTTGTTACGTGTGTAACGTGTGTGACGTGTGTGACGTGTGTGACGTGTGTGACGTGTGTGACGTGTGTGACGTGTGTGAGGTGTGTGACGTGTGTGATGTGTGTGATGTGTGTGAGGTGTGTGTGTGACTTGTGTGTGTGACGTGTTTGTGTGGGGGGGGGGTGTGCGTGTAACGTGTGTGACGTGTGTATGTGTGTGACGTGTGTATGTGTGTGACGTGTGTATGTGTGTGACGTGTGTGACGTGTGTGACGTGTGTGACGTGCGTGACGTGTGTAACGTGTGTGACGTGTGTGACGTGTGTGACGTGTGTTACGTGTGTGACGTGTGTGACGTGTGTTACGTGTGTGACGTGTGTGACGTGTGTGTGTGACGTGTGTGTGTGATGTGTGTTTGTGACGTGTGTGTGTGACATGTGTGTGTGACGTATGTGTGTGATGTATGTAATGTGTGTGTGTGTGTGACGTGTGTGTGTGACGTGTGTGACGTGTGTGATATGTGTGACGTGAGTGTGTGACGTGTGTGTGACTTGTGTGTGTGACGTGGGTGTGTGACGTGTGTGTGTGACGTGTGTGTGTGACGTGTGCGTGTGTGTGTGACGTGGGTGACGTGTGTGACGTGTGCGACGTGTGTGATGTGTGCGACGTGTGTGCCGTGTGTGACACGTGTGACGCGTTTGACGTGTGTGACGTGTTTGACGTGTGTGACGTGTGTGACATGTGTGACGTATGTTACGTGTGTGACGTGTGCGACGTGTGTGACGTGTGTGACGTGTGTGACGTGTGTGACGTGTGTGTGACGTGTGTGACGTGTGTGACGTGTGATGTGTGTGATTTTTGTGACGTGTGTGTGTGACGTGTGTGACGTGTGTGATGTGTGTGATGTGTGTGACGTGTAAGATGTGTGTGATGTGTGACGTGTGTGTGTAACTTGTGTGTGTGACGTGTGTGTGTGACGTGTGTGTGTTGCGTGTTTGTGTGACGTGTTTGTGTGACGTGTGTGTGTGCCGTGTGTGTGTGACGTGTGTGATGTATGTGACGTGTGTGATGTGTGTGATGTGTGTGACGTGTGTGTGTGACGTGCGTGTGTGACGTGTGTGTGTGACGTGTGCGTGTGACGTGTGTGTGTTACGTGTGTGTGTGACGTGTGTGTGTGACGTGTGTGTGTGACGTGTGTGATGTGTGTGATGTGTGTGAGGTGTGTGTGTGACTTGTGTGTGTGACGTGTTTGTGTGACGTGTGTGTGTGCCGTGTGTGTGACGTGTGTGTGCGACGTGTGTGATGTGTGTGACGTGTGTGATGTGTGTGACGTGTGTGATGTGTGTGAGGTGTGTGTGTTACTTGTGTGTGTGACGTGTTTGTGTGACGTGTGTGTGCCGTGTGTGTGTGACGTGTGTGATGTATGTGACGTGTGTGATGTATGTGACGTATGTGACGTGTGTGTGACGTGTGTGTGTGACGTGTGTGTGTGACGTGTTTGTGTGACGTGTGCCGTGTGTGTGTGACGTGCGTGATGTATGTGACGTGTGTGATGTGTGTGATGTGTGTGACGTGTGTGTGACGTGTGTGTGTGACGTGCGTGTGTGACGTGTGTGTGTGACGTGTGCGTGTGACGTGTGTGTGTTACGTGTGTGTGTGACGTGGGTGACGTGTGTGACGTGTGTGACGTGTGCGACGTGTGTGATGTGTGCGACGTGTGTGACGGTGTGACACGTGTGACGCGTTTGACGTGTGTGACGTGTGTTACGTGTGTGATGTGTGTGATGTGTGTGACGTGTGTGTGTGAATTGTGTGTGTGACGTGTGTGTGACGTGTGTTTGTGACGTGTGTGTGTGACGTATGTGACCTGTGTGACGTGTGTAACGTGTGTGACGGTTGTGACGTGTGTGACGTGTGTGACTTATGTGACATGTGTGACGTGTGTAACGTGTGTGTGTGACGTGTGTGACGAGTTTGACGTGTGTGACGTGTGTGATGTGTGACATGTGTGACGTGTGTGACGTTTGTTACGTGTGTAACGTGTGTGACGTGTGTGACGTGTGTGACGTGTGTGACGTTTGTGACGTGTGTGACGTGTGTGAGGTGTGTGACGTGTGTGATGTGTGTGATGTGTGTGAGGTGTGTGTGTGACTTGTGTGTGTGACGTGTTTGTGTGGGGGGGGGTGTAACGTGTGTGACGTGTGTGTGACGTGTGTGACGTGTGTGACGTGCGTGACGTGTGTGACGTGTGTGACGTGTGTTACGTGTGTGACGTGTGTGACGTGTGTGTGTGACGTGTGTGACGTGTGTGTGTGTGACGCGTTTGTGTGATGTGTGTGATGTATGTTTGTGACGTGTGTATGTGACGTGTGTGTGTGACGTATGTGTGTGATGTATGTAATGTGTGTGTGTGTGTGACGTGTGTGTGTGACGTGTGTGATGTGTGTGATGTGTGTGACGTGAGTGTGTGACGTGTGTGTGACGTGTGTGTGTGTGACGTGCGTGTGTGTCGTGTGTGTGTGACGTGTGTGTGTGACGTGTGCGTGTGACGTGTGTGTGTGTGACGTGGGTGACGTGTGTGACGTGTGTGACGTGTGCGACGTGTGTGATGTGTGCGACGTGTGTGACGTGTGTGACACGTGTGACGCGTTTGACGTGTGTGACGTGTGTTACGTGTGTAATTTGTGTGATGTGTGTGACGTGTGTGTGTGAATTGTGTGATGTTTGTGACGTGTGTGTGTGACTTGTGTGACGTGTGTGACGTGTGATATGTGTGTGACGTGTGTGTGTAACGTGTGTGTGACATGTGTGACGTGTGTGATGTGTGTGATATGTGTGACGTGTGTGTGTGACTTGTGTGTGTGACGTGTGTGTGTGCCGTGTGTGTGTGTGACGTGTGTGATGTGTGTGATGTGTGTGACGTGAGTGTGTGACGTGTGTGTGACGTGTGTGTGTGACGTGCGTCTGTGACGTGTGTGTGTGACGTGTGTGTGTGACGTGTGTGTGTTACGTGTGTGTGTGACGTGTGTGACGTGTGTGATGTGTGCGACGTGTGTGACGTGTGTGACACGTGTGACGCGTGTGACGTATGTGACGTGTGTTACGTGTGTGATGTGTGTGATGTGTGTAATGTGTGTGACGTGTGTGTGTGACTTGTGTGTGTGACGTGTGTGTGTGACGTGTGTGTGTGTGACGTGTGTGACGTGTGCAACGTGTGTGACGGGTGTGATGTGTGCGACGTGTGTGACGTGTGTGACACGTGTGACGCGTTTGACGTATGTGACGTGTTTGACGTGTGTGACGTGTGTGACATGTGTGACGTGTGTGACGTGTGTGACGTGTGTGAGGTGTGTGACGTGTGTGTGTGATGTGTGTGTGTGACTTGTGTGTGTGTGACGTGTGTGTGTGCCGTGTGTGTGTGACGTGTGTGATGTGTGTGACGTGTGTGATGTGTGTGACGTGTGTGATGTGTGTGATATGTGTGACGTGTGTGTGTGACGTGTGTAACGTGTGTGACGTGTGTGACGTGTGTGACGTGTTTGACGTGTGTGACGTATGTGACGTGTGTGACGTGTGCGACGTGTGTGACGTGTGTGACGTGTGTAACGTGTGTGACATGTGTGACGTGTGTGACGTGTGTGACGTGTGTGACGTGTGTGACGTGTGTGACGTGTGTGAGGTGTGTGACGTGTGTGATGTGTGTGATGTGTGTGAGGTGTGTGTGTTACTTGTGTGTGTGACGTGTTTGTGTGACGTGTGTGTGTGCCGTGTGTGTGTGACTTGTGTGATGTATGTAACGTTTGTGATGTATGTGACGTGTGTGACGTGTGTGACGTGTGTGACGTGTGTGAGGTGTGTGACGTGTGTGATGTGTGGGATGTGTGTGAGGTGTGTGTGTGACTTGTGTGTGTGACGTGTTTGTGTGGGGGGGGGGGGTGTGTGTGTAACGTGTGTGACGTGTGTATGTGTGTGACGTGTGTGACGTGTGTGACGTGCGTGACGTGTGTGACGTGTGTGACGTGTGTGATGTGTGTTACGTGTGTGACGTGTGTGACGTGTGTGACGTGTGTGGGTGACGTGTGTGTATGATGTGTGTGATGTGTGTTTGTGACGTGTGTGTGTGACGTGTGTGTGTTACGTATGTGTGTGATGTATGTAATGTGTGTGTGTGTGACGTGTGTGTGTGACGTGTGTGACGTGTGTGATGTGTGTGATGTGTGTGACGTGAGTGTGTGACGTGTGTGTGACGTGTGTGTGTGACGTGCGTGTGTGACGTGTGTGTGTGACGTGTGTGTGTGACGTGTGCGTGTGACGTGTGTGTGTGACGTGGGTGCCGTGTGTGACGTGTGCGACGTGTGTGAAGTGTGCGACGTGTGTGACGTGTGTGATACGTGTGACGCGTTTGACGTGTGTGACGTGTCTGACGTGTGTGACGTGTGTGACATGTGTGACGTGTGTTACGTGTGTGACGTGTGTGACGTGTGTGTGTGACGTGTGTGTGTGACTTGTGTGTGTGTGACGTGTGTGTGTGCCGTGTGTGTGTGACGTGTGTGATGTGTGTGACGTGTGTGATGTGTGTGACGTGTGTGATGTGTGTGATATGTGTGACGTGTGTGTGTGTGACGTGTGTAACGTGTGTGACGTGTGTGACGTGTGTGACGTGTTTGACGTGTGTGACGTATGTGACGTGTGTGACGTGTGCGACGTGTGTGACGTGTGTTACGTGTGTGACGTGTGTGACGTGTGTAACGTGTGTGACATGTGTGACGTGTGTGACGTGTGTGACGTGTGTGAGGTGTGTGACGTGTGTGATGTGTGTGATGTGTGTGAGGTGTGTGTGTTACTTGTGTGTGACGTGTTTGTGTGACGTGTGTGTGTGCCGTGTGTGTGTGACGTGTGTGATGTATGTGACGTGTGTGACGTGTGTGTGATGTGTGTGTGTGACGTGTTTGTGTGACGTGTGTGTGTGCCGTGTGTGTGTGACGTGTGTGATGTATGTGACGTGTGTGATGTGTGTGATGTGTGTGACGTGTGTGTGACGTGTGTGTGTGACGTGCGTGTGTGACGTGTGTGTGTGACGTGTGCGTGTGACGTGTGTGTGTTACGTGTGTGTGTGACGTGGGTGACGTGTGTGACGTGTGTGACGTGTGCGACGTGTGTGATGTGTGCGACGTGTGTGACGGTGTGACACGTGTGACGCGTTTGACGTGTGTGACGTGTGTTACGTGTGTGATGTGTGTGATGTGTGTGACGTGTGTGTGTGAATTGTGTGTGTGACGTGTGTTTGTGACGTGTGTGTGTGACGTATGTGACGTGTGTGACGTGTGTAACGTGTGTGACGTTTGTGACGTGTGTGACGTGTGTGACTTATGTGACATGTGTGACGTGTGACGAGTGTAACGTGTGTGTGTGACGTGTGTGACGTGTGAGACGAGTTTGACGTGTGTGACGTGTGTGATGTGTGACATGTGTGACGTGTGTGACGTTTGTTACGTGTGTAACGTGTGTGACGTGTGTGACGTGTGTGACGTGTGTGACGTGTGTGAGGTGTGTGATGTGTGTGATGTGTGTGAGGTGTGTGTGTGACGTGTTTGTGTGGGGGGGGGGGTGTAACGTGTGTGACGTGTGTGTGTGTGACGTGTGTAACGTGTGTGACGTGCGTGACGTGTGTGACGTGTGTGACGTGTGTGACGTGTGTTACGTGTGTGACGTGTGTGACGTGTGTGTGTGTGACGCGTGTGTGTGATGTGTGTGATGTGTGTTTGTGACGTGTGTGTGTGACATGTGTGTGTGACGTATGTGTGTGATGTATGTAATGTGTGTGTGTGTGACGTGTGTGTGTGACGTGTGTGATGTGTGTGATGTGTGTGACGTGAGTGTGTGACGTGTGTGTGACGTGTGTGTGTGACGTGCGTGTGTGACGTGTGTGTGTGACGTGATTGTGTGACGTGTGCGTGTGACGTGTGTGTGTGACGTGGGTGACGTGTGTGACGTGTGCGACGTGTGTAATGTGTGCGATTGTGTGACGTGTGTGACACGTGTGACGCGTTTGACGTGTGTGACGTGTGTGACATGTGTGACGTGTGTTACGTGTGTGACGTGTGTGACGTGTGTATGTGACGTGTGTGTGTGACTTGTGTGTGTGTGACGTGTGTGTGTGCCGTGTGTGTGACGTGTGATGTGTGTCACGTGTGTGATGTGTGTATGTGTGTGACGTGTGTGACGTGTGTGACGTGTGTGACGTGCGTGACGTGTGTGACGTGTGTGACGTGTGTTACGTGTGTGACGTGTGTGTGTAACTTGTGTGTGTGACGTGTGTGTGTGCCGTGTGTGTGACGTGTGAAGTGTGTCACGTGTGTGATGTGTGTATGTGTGTGACGTGTGTGACGTGTGTGACGTGCGTGACGTGTGTGACGTGTGTGACGTGTGTGACGTGTGTTACGTGTGTGACGTGTGTGACGTGTGTGTGTGACGTGTGTGACGTGTGTGTGTGACGTGTGTGTGTGATGTGTGTGATGTGTGTGTGTGACGTGCGTGTGTGACGTGTGTGTGACGTGTGTGTGTGACGTGTGCGTGTGACGTGTGTGTGACGTGGTTGACGTGTGTGACTTGTGCGACGTGTGTGATGTGTGCGACGTGTGTGACGTGTGTGACACGTGTGACGCGTTTGACGTGTGTGACGTGTTTGACGTGTGTGACGTGTGTGACATGTGTGACGTGTGTTACGTGTGTGACGTGTGTGACGTGTTTGTGTGACGTGTGTGTGTGACTTGTGTGTGTGTGACGTGTGTGTGTGCCGTGTGTGTGTGACGTGTGTGATGTGTGTGACGTGTGTGATGTGTGTGACGTGTGTGATGTTTGTGATATGTGTGACGTGTGTGTGTGACGTGTGTAACGTGTGTGACGTGTGTGACGTGTGTGACGTGTTTGACGTGTGTGACGTATGTGACGTGTGTGACGTGTGTGACGTGAGTGACAAGTGTGACATGTGTGACGTGTGTTACGTGTGTTACGTGTGTGACGCGTGTGACGTGTGTGACGTGCGTGACGTGTGTGACGTGTATAACGTGTGTGATGTGTGTGACGTGTGTGATGTTTGTGACGTGTGTGACGTGTGTGAAGTATGTGACGTGTGTGACGTGTGTGACGTGTGTGACGTGTGTTACGTGTGTGACGTGTGTGACGTGTGTAACGTGTGTGACATGTGTGACGTGTGTTACGTGTGTGACGTGTGTGACGTGTGTGACGTGTGTGACGTGTGTGAGGTGTGTGACGTGTGTGATGTGTGTGATGTGTCTGAGGTGTGTGTGTTACTTGTGTGTGTGACGTGTTTGTGTGACGTGTGTGTGCCGTGTGTGTGTGACGTGTGTGATGTATGTGACGTGTGTGATGTGTGTGATGTGTGTGACGTGTGTGTGACGTGTGTGTGTGACGTGCGTGTGTGACGTGTGTGTGTGACGTGTGCGTGTGACGTGTGTGTTACGTGTGTGTGTGACGTGGGTGACGTGTGTGACGTGTGCGACGTGTGTGATGTGTGCGACGTGTGTGACGGTGTGACACGTGTGACGAGTTTGACGTGTGTGACGTGTGTGACGTGTGTGACGTGTGTTACGTGTGTAATGTGTGTGACGTGTGTGTGTAAATTGTGTGTGTGACGTGTGTGTGACGTGTGTTTGTGACGTATGTGTGTGACGTATGTGACGTGTGTGACGTGTGTGACGTTTGTGATGTGTGTGACGTGTGTGACTTACGTGACATGTGTGACGTGTGACGTGTGTAACGTGTGTGTGTGACGTGTGTGACGTGTGTGACGAGTTTGACGTGTGTGACGTGTGTGATGTGTGACATGTGTGACGTGTGTGACGTTTGTTACGTGTGTAACGTGTGTGACGTGTGTGACGTGTGTGACGTGTGTGACGTGTGTGACGTGTGTGAGGTGTGTGACGTGTGTGATGTGCGTGATGTGTGTGAGGTCTGTGTGTGACTTGTGTGTGTGACGTGTTTGTGTAGGGGGGGGGTGTGCGTGTAACGTGTGTGACGTGTGTATGTGTGTGACGTGTGTATGTGTGTGACGTGTGTATGTGTGTGACGTGTGTGACGTGTGTGACGTGCGTGACGTGTGTGACGTGTGTGACGTGTGTGACGTGTGTTACGTGTGTGACGTGTGTGACGTGTGTTACGTGTGTGACGTGTGTGACGTGTGTGTGTGATGTGTGTTTGTGACGTGTGTGTGTGACGTGTGTGTGTGACGTATGTGTGTGATGTATGTAATGTGTGTGTGTGTGTGACGTGTGTGTGTGACGTGTGTGACGTGTGTGATATGTGTGACGTGAGTGTGTGACGTGTGTGTGACTTGTGTGTGTGACGTGCGTGTGTGACGTGTGTGTGTGACGTGTGTGTGTGACGTGTGCGTGTGTGTGTGACGTGGGTGACGTGTGTGACGTGTGCGACGTGTGTGATGTGTGCGACGTGTGTGCCGTGTGTGACACGTGTGACGCGTTTGACGTGTGTGGCGTGTTTGACGTGTGTGACGTGTGTGACATGTGTGACGTGTGTTACGTGTGTGACGTGTGCGACGTGTGTGACGTGTGTGACGTGTGTGACGTGTGTGCGACGTGTGTGACGTGTGTGACGTGTGTGACGTGTGATGTGTGTGATTTTTGTGACGTGTGTGTGTGACGTGTGTGACGTGTGTGATGTGTGTGATGTGTGTGACGTGTAAGATGTGTGTGATGTGTGTGACGTGTGTGTGTAACTTGTGTGTGTGACGTGTGTGTGTGACGTGTGTGTGTTGCGTGTGTGTGTGACGTGTTTGTGTGACGTGTGTGTGTGCCGTGTGTGTGTGACGTGTGTGATGTATGTGACGTGTGTGATGTGTGTGATGTGTGTGACGTGTGTGTGACGTGTGTGTGTGACGTGCGTGTGTGACGTGTGTGTGTGACGTGTGCGTGTGACGTGTGTGTGTTACGTGTGTGTGTGACGTGTGTGTGTGACGTGTGTGTGTGACGTGTGTGATGTGTGTGATGTGTGTGAGGTGTGTGTGTGACTTGTGTGTGTGACGTGTTTGTGTGACGTGTGTGTGTGCCGTGTGTGTGACGTGTGTGTGTGACGTGTGTGATGTGTGTGACGTGTGTGATGTGTGTGACGTGTGTGATGTGTGTGAGGTGTGTGTGTAACTTGTGTGTGTGACGTGTTTGTGTGACGTGTGTGTGTGCCGTGTGTGTGTGACGTGTGTGATGTATGTGACGTGTGTGATGTATGTGACGTATGTGACGTGTGTGTGACGTGTGTGTGTGACGTGTGTGTGTGACGTGTGTGTGTGACGTGTTTGTGTGACGTGTGCCGTGTGTGTGTGACGTGTGTGATGTATGTGACGTGTGTGATGTGTGTGATGTGTGTGACGTGCGTGTGTGACGTGTGTGTGTGTGACGTGTGCGTGTGACGTGTGTGTGTTACGTGTGTGTGTGACGTGGGTGACGTGTGTGACGTGTGTGACGTGTGCGACGTGTGTGATGTGTGCGACGTGTGTGACGGTGTGACACGTGTGACGCGTTTGACGTGTGTGACGTGTGTTACGTGTGTGATGTGTGTGATGTGTGTGACGTGTGTGTGTGAATTGTGTGTGTGACGTGTGTGTGACGTGTGTTTGTGACGTGTGTGTGTGACGTATGTGACCTGTGTGACGTGTGTAACGTGTGTGACGGTTGTGACGTGTGTGACGTGTGTGACTTATGTGACATGTGTGACGTGTGTAACGTGTGTGTGTGACGTGTGTGACGAGTTTGACGTGTGTGACGTGTGTGATGTGTGACATGTGTGACGTGTGTGACGTTTGTTACGTGTGTAACGTGTGTGACGTGTGTGACGTGTGTGACGTGTGTGACGTGTGTGACGTGTGTGAGGTGTGTGACGTGTGTGATGTGTGTGATGTGTGTGAGGTGTGTGTGTGACTTGTGTGTGTGACGTGTTTGTGTGGGGGGGGGGTGTAACGTGTGTGACGTGTGTGTAACGTGTGTGACGTGTGTGACGTGCGTGACGTGTGTGACGTGTGTGACGTGTGTTACGTGTGTGACGTGTGTGACGTGTGTGTGTGACGTGTGTGACGTGTGTGTGTGTGACGCGTGTGTGTGATGTGTGTGATGTATGTTTGTGACGTGTGTGTGTGACGTGTGTGTGTGACGTATGTGTGTGATGTATGTAATATGTGTGTGTGTGTGTGACGTGTGTGTGACGTGTGTGATGTGTGTGATGTGTGTGACGTGAGTGTGTGACGTGTGTGTGACGTGTGTGTGTGACGTGCGTGTGTGACGTGTGTGTGTGACGTGTGTGTGTGACGTGTGCGTGTGACGTGTGTGTGTGACGTGGGTGACGTGTGTGACGTGTGTGACGTGTGCGACGTGTGTGATGTGTGCGACGTGTGTGACGTGTGTGACACGTGTGACGCGTTTGACGTGTGTGACGTGTGTTACGTGTGTGATGTGTGTGATGTGTGTGACGTGTGTGTGTGAATTGTGTGATGTTTGTGACGTGTGTGTGTGTGACTTGTGTGACGTGTGTGACGTGTGATATGTGTGTGACGTGTGTGTGTAACGTGTGTGTGACATGTGTGACGTGTGTGATGTGTGTGATATGTGTGACGTGTGTGTGTGACTTGTGTGTGTGACGTGTGTGTGTGCCGTGTGTGTGTGTGACGTGTGTGATGTGTGTGATGTGTGTGACGTGAGTGTGTGACGTGTGTGTGACGTGTGTGTGTGACGTGCGTCTGTGACGTGTGTGTGTGACGTGTGTGTGTGACGTGTGTGTGTTACGTGTGTGTGTGACGTGTGTGACGTGTGTGATGTGTGCGACGTGTGTGACGTGTGTGACACGTGTGACGCGTGTGACGTATGTGACGTGTGTTACGTGTGTGATGTGTGTGATGTGTGTAATGTGTGTGACGTGTGTGTGTGACTTGTGTGTGTGACGTGTGTGTGTGACGTGTGTGTGAACGTGTGTTTGTGACGTGTGTGTGTGACGTGTGTGACGTGTGTGACGTGGGTAACGTGTGCGGGGGTGTGTGTGTGTAACGTGTAACGTGTGTGACGTGTGACGTGTGACGTGTGTTACATGTGTGACGTGTGTGATGTGTGTGACGTGTGTTACGTATGTTACGTGTGTGACGTGTGTGACGTGTGTGATGTGTGTGATGTGTGTGACGTGTGTGATGTGTGTGTGACGTGTTTGTGTGACGTGTGTGTGTGACGTATGTGTGTAACGTGTGTGTGTGACGTGTGTGTGACGTGCGTGTGTGACGTGTGTGTGTGACATGTGTGTGTGTGACGTGTGTGTGTGACGTGTGTGTGTGTCTGTGTGTGTGTCTGTGTGTGTGTGTGACGTGTGTGTGTGTCTGTGTGTGTGTCTGTGTGTGTGTGTGACGTGTGTGACGTATGTGACGTGTGACGTGTGTGACATGTGTGACGTGTGTGACGTGTGTGTCGTGTGTTACGAGTGTTACGTGTGTGACGTGTGTGATGTGTGTGATGTGTGTGACGTGTGTGATGTGTGTGATGTGTTTGATGTGTGTGTGTATGACGTGTGTGTGTGACGTGTGTGTGTGACGTGTGTGTGTAACGTGTGTGTGTGACGTGTGTGCGTGACGTGTGTGTGTGACGTGTGTGTGTGTGACGTGTGTGAGGTGTGTGACGTGTGTGATGTGTGTGATGTGTGTGAGGTGTGTGTGTGACTTGTGTGTGTGACGTGTTTGTGTGGGGGGGGGGGTGTGTAACGTGTGTGACGTGTGTATGTGTGTGACGTGTGTGACGTGTGTGACGTGCGTGACGTGTGTGACGTGTGTGACGTGTGTGATGTGTGTTACGTGTGTGACGTGTGTGACGTGTGTGGGTGACGTGTGTGTGTGATGTGTGTGATGTGTGTTTGTGACGTGTGTGTGTGACGTGTGTGTGTGACGTATGTGTGTGATGTATGTAATGTGTGTGTGTGTGACGTGTGTGTGTGACGTGTGTGACGTGTGTGATGTGTGTGATGTGTGTGACGTGAGTGTGTGACGTGTGTGTGACGTGTGTGTGTGACGTGCGTGTGTGACGTGTGTGTGTGACGTGTGTGTGTGACGTGTGCGTGTGACGTGTGTGTGTGACGTGGGTGACGTGTGTGACGTGTGCGACGTGTGTGATGTGTGCGCCGTGTGTGACGTGTGTGATACGTGTGACGCGTTTGACGTGTGTGACGTGTCTGACGTGTGTGACGTGTGTGACATGTGTGACGTGTGTTACGTGTGTGACGTGTGTGACGTGTGTGTGTGACGTGTGTGTGTGACTTGTGTGTGTGTGACGTGTGTGTGTGCCGTGTGTGTGTGACGTGTGTGATGTGTGTGACGTGTGTGATGTGTGTGACGTGTGTGATGTGTGTGATATGTGTGACGTGTGTGTGTGTGACGTGTGTAACGTGTGTGACGTGTGTGACGTGTGTGACGTGTTTGACGTGTGTGACGTATGTGACGTGTGTGACGTGTGCGACGTGTGTGACGTGTGTTACGTGTGTGACGTGTGTGACGTGTGTAACGTGTGTGACATGTGTGACGTGTGTGACGTGTGTGACGTGTGTGACGTGTGTGAGGTGTGTGACGTGTGTGATGTGTGTGATATGTGTGAGGTGTGTGTGTTACTTGTGTGTGACGTGTTTGTGTGACGTGTGTGTGTGCCGTGTGTGTGTGACGTGTGTGTGTGACGTGTGTGATGTATGTGACGTGTGTGACGTGTGTGTGATGTGTGTGTGTGACGTGTTTGTGTGACGTGTGTGTGTGTGCCGTGTGTGTGTGACGTGTGTGATGTATGTGACGTGTGTGATGTGTGTGACGTGTGTGTGACGTGTGTGTGTGACGTGCGTGTGTGACGTGTGTGTGTGACGTGTGCGTGTGACGTGTGTGTGTTACGTGTGTGTGTGACGTGGGTGACGTGTGTGACGTGTGTGACGTGTGCGACGTGTGTGATGTGTGCGACGTGTGTGACGGTGTGACACGTGTGACGCGTTTGACGTGTGTGACGTGTGTTACGTGTGTGATGTGTGTGATGTGTGTGACGTGTGTGTGTGAATTGTGTGTGTGACGTGTGTTTGTGACGTGTGTGTGTGACATATGTGACGTGTGTGACGTGTGTAACGTGTGTGACGTTTGTGACGTGTGTGACGTGTGTGACGTGTGTGCCGTGTGTGAGGTGTGTGATGTGTGTGATGTGTGTGAGGTGTGTGTGTGACGTGTTTGTGTGGGGGGGGGTGTGTAACGTGTGTGACGTGTGTGTGTGTGACGTGTGTGACGTGTGTGACGTGCGTGACGTGTGTGACGTGTGTGACGTGTGTTACGTGTGTGACGTGTGTGACGTGTGTGTGTGTGACGCGTGTGTGTGATGTGTGTGATGTGTGTTTGTGACGTGTGTGTGTGACATGTGTGTGTGACGTATGTGTGTGATGTATGTAATGTGTGTGTGTGACGTGTGCGTGTGTGACGTGTGTGATGTGTGTGATGTGTGTGACGTGAGTGTGTGACGTGTGTGTGACGTGTGTGTGTGACGTGCGTGTGTGACGTGTGTGTGTGACGTGTGTGTGTGACGTGTGCGTGTGACGTGTGTGCGTGACGTGGGTGACGTCTGTGACGTGTGCGACGTGTGTGATGTGTGCGATTGTGTGACGTGTGTGACACGTGTGACGCGTTTGACGTGTGTGACGTGTGTGACATGTGTGACGTGTGTTACGTGTGTGACGTGTGTGTGTGACGTGTGTGTGTGACTTGTGTGTGTGTGACGTGTGTGTGTGAAGTGTGTGTGACGTGTGATGTGTGTCACGTGTGTGATGTGTGTATGTGTGTGACGTGTGTGACGTGTGTGACGTGCGTGACGTGTGTGACGTGTGTGACGTGTGTGACGTGTGTTACGTGTGTGACGTGTGTGTGTAACTTGTGTGTGTGACGTGTGTGTGTGCCGTGTGTGTGACGTGTGATGTGTGTCACGTGTGTGATTTGTGTATGTGTGTGACGTGTGTGACGTGCGTGACGTGTGTGACGTGTGTGACGTGTGTGACGTGTGTGACGTGTGTGTGTGTGTGTGACGTGTGTGACGTGTGTGACGTGCGTGACGTGTGTGACGTGTGTGACGTGTGTGACGTGTGTTACGTGTGTGACGTGTGTGACGTGTGTGTGTGTGTGACGCGTGTGTGTGATGTGTGTGATGTGTGTTTGTGACGTGTGTGTGTGACATGTGTGTGTGACGTATGTGTGTGATGTATGTAATGTGTGTGTGTGTGACGTGTGTGTGTGACGTGTGTGACGTGTGTGATGTGTGTGATGTGTGTGACGTGAGTGTGTGACGTGTGTGTGACGTGTGTGTGTGACGTGCGTGTGTGACGTGTGTGTGTGACGTGTGTGTGTGACGTGTGCGTGTGACGTGTGTGTGTGACGTGGGTGACGTGTGTGACGTGTGCGACGTGTGTGATGTGTGCGATTGTGTGACGTGTGTGACACGTGTGACGCGTTTGACGTGTGTGACGTGTGTGACATGTGTGACGTGTGTTACGTGTGTGACGTGTGTGACGTGTGTGACGTGTGTGTGTGACGTGTGTGTGTGACTTGTGTGTGTGTGTGTGACGTGTGTGTGTGCCGTGTGTGTGACGTGTGATGTGTGTCACGTGTGTGATGTGTGTATGTGTGTGACGTGTGTGACGTGTGTGACGTGCGTGGCGTGTGTGACGTGTGTGACGTGTGTGACGTGTGTTACGTGTGTGACGTGTGTGTGTAACTTGTGTGTGTGACGTGTGTGTGTGCCGTGTGTGTGACGTGTGATGTGTGTCACGTGTGTGATGTGTGTATGTGTGTGACGTGTGTGACGTGTGTGACGTGCGTGACGTGTGTGACGTGTGTGACGTGTGTGACGTGTGTTACGTGTGTGACGTGTGTGACGTGTGTGTGTGACGTGTGTGTGTGTGACGTGTGTGTGTGATGTGTGTGATGTGTGTTTGTGACGTGTGTGTGTGACGTGTGTGTGTGACGTATGTGTGTGATGTATGTAATGTGTGTGTGTGTGACGTGTGTGTGTGACGTGTGTGACGTGTGTGATGTGTGTGATGTGTGTGACGTGAGTGTGTGACGTGTGTGTGACGTGTTTGTGTGACTTGCGTGTGTGACGTGTGTGTGACGTGTGTGTGTGTGACGTGTGCGTGTGACGTGTGTGTGACGTGGTTGACGTGTGTGACTTGTGCGACGTGTGTGATGTGTGCGACGTGTGTGACGTGTGTGACACGTGTGACGCGTTTGACGTGTGTGACGTGTTTGACGTGTGTGACGTGTGTGACATGTGTGACGTGTGTTACGTATGTGACGTGTGTGACGTGTTTGTATGACGTGTGTGTGTGACTTGTGTGTGTGTGACGTGTGTGTGTGCCGTGTGTGTGTGACGTGTGTGATGTGTGTGACGTGTGTGATGTGTGTGACGTGTGTGATGTTTGTGATATGTGTGACGTGTGTGTGTGACGTGTGTAACGTGTGTGACGTGTGTGACGTGTTTGACGTGTGTGACGTATGTGACGTGTGTGACGTGTGTGACGTGAGTGACAAGTATGACATGTGTGACGTGTGTTACGTGTGTTACGTGTGTGACGCGTGTGACGTGTGTGACGTGCGTGACGTGTGTGACGTGTATAACGTGTGTGATGTGTGTGACGTGTGTGATGTGTGTGACGTGTGTGATGTTTGTGACGTGTGTGACGTGTGTGAAGTATGTGACGTGTGTGACGTGTGTGACGTGTGTGACGTGTGTTACGTGTGTGACGTGTGTGACGTGTGTGACGTGTGTAACGTGTGTGAGGTGTGTGACGTGTGTGATGTGTGTGATGTGTGTGAGGTGTGTGTGTTACTTGTGTGTGTGACGTGTTTGTGTGACGTGTGTGTGCCGTGTGTGTGTGACGTGTGTGATGTATGTGACGTGTGTGATGTATGTGACGTGTGTGAATTGTGTGTGACGTGTGTGTGTGACGTGTGTGTGTGACGTGTTTGTGTGACGTGTGTGTGTGCCGTGTGTGTGTGACGTGTGTGATGTATGTGACGTGTGTGATGTGTGTGATGTGTGTGACGTGTGTGTGACGTGTGTGTGTGACGTGCGTGTGTGACGTGTGTGTGTGACGTGTGCGTGTGACGTGTGTGTGTTACGTGTGTGTGTGACGTGGGTGACGTGTGTGACGTGTGCGACGTGTGTGATGTGTGCGACGTGTGTGACGGTGTGACACGTGTGACGCGTTTGACGTGTGTGACGTGTGTTACGTGTGTGATGTGTGTGACGTGTGTGTGTAAATTGTGTGTGTGACGTGTGTGTGACGTGTGTTTGTGACGTATGTGTGTGACGTATGTGACGTGTGTGACGTGTGTGACGTTTGTGACGTGTGTGACGTGTGTGACTTACGTGACATGTGTGACGTGTGACGTGTGTAACGTGTGTGTGAGACGTGTGTGACGTGTGTGACGAGTTTGACGTGTGTGACGTGTGTGATGTGTGACATGTGTGACGAGTGTGACGTTTGTTACGTGTGTAACGTGTGTGACGTGTGTGACGTGTGTGACGTGTGTGACGTGTGTGACGTGTGTGAGGTGTGTGACGTGTGTGATGTGTGTGATGTGTGTGAGGTGTGTGTGTGACTTGTGTGTGTGACGTGTTTGTGTGGGGGGGGGGGGTGCGTGTAACGTGTGTGACGTGTGTATGTGTGTGACGTGTGTATGTGTGTGACGTGTGTATGTGTGTGACGTGTGTGACGTGTGTGACGTGTGTGACGTGTGTGACGTGTGTGACGTGTGTAACGTGTGTGACGTGTGTGACGTGTGTGACGTGTGTTACGTGTGTGACGTGTGTGACGTGTGTTACGTGTGTGACGTGTGTGACGTGTGTGTGTGACGTGTGTGTGTGTGATGTGTGTTTGTGACGTGTGTGTGTGACGTGTGTGTGTGACGTATGTGTGTGATGTATGTAATGTGTGTGTGTGTGACGTGTGTGTGTGACGTGTGTGACGTGTGTGATATGTGTGACGTGAGTGTGTGACGTGTGTGTGACTTGTGTGTGTGACGTGCGTGTGTGACGTGTGTGTGTGACGTGTGTGTGTGACGTGTGCGTGTGTGTGTGACGTGGGTGACGTGTGTGACGTGTGCGACGTGTGTGATGTGTGCGACGTGTGTGCCGTGTGTGACACGTGTGAAGCGTTTGACGTGTGTGACGTGTTTGACGTGTGTGACGTGTGTGACATGTGTGACGTGTGTTACGTGTGTGACGTGTGCGACGTGTGTGACGTGTGTGACGTGTGTGACGTGTGTGTGACGTGTGTGACGTGTGTGATGTGTGTGATGTGTGTGACGTGTAAGATGTGTGTGATGTGTGTGACGTGTGTGTGTAACTTGTGTGTGTGACGTGTGTGTGTGACGTGTGTGTGTTGCGTGTGTGTGTGACGTGTTTGTGTGACGTGTGTGTGTGCCGTGTGTGTGTGACGTGTGTGATGTATGTGACGTGTGTGATGTGTGTGATGTGTGTGTGACGTGTGTGTGACGTGTGTGTGTGACGTGCGTGTGTGACGTGTGTGTGTGACGTGTGCGTGTGACGTGTGTGTGTTACGTGTGTGTGTGACGTGTGTGTGTGACGTGTGTGTGTGACGTGTGTGATGTGTGTGATGTATGTGAGGTGTGTGTGTGACTTGTGTGTGTGACGTGTTTGTGTGACGTGTGTGTGTGCCGTGTGTGTGACGTGTGTGTGTGACGTGTGTGATGTGTGTGACGTGTGTAATGTGTGTGACGTGTGTGATGTGTGTGAGGTGTGTGTGTTACTTGTGTGTGTGACGTGTTTGTGTGACGTGTGTGTGTGCCGTGTGTGTGTGACGTGTGTGATGTATGTGACGTGTGTGATGTATGTGACGTATGTGACGTGTGTGTGACGTGTGTGTGTGACGTGTGTGTGTGACGTGTTTGTGTGACGTGTGCCGTGTGTGTGTGACGTGTGTGATGTATGTGACGTGTGTGATGTGTGTGATGTGTGTGACGTGTGTGTGACGTGTGTGTGTGACGTGCGTGTGTGACGTGTGTGTGTGACGTGTGCGTGTGACGTGTGTGTGTTACGTGTGTGTGTGACGTGGGTGACGTGTGTGACGTGTGTGACGTGTGCGACGTGTGTGATGTGTGCGACGTGTGTGACGGTGTGACACGTGTGACGCGTTTGACGTGTGTGACGTGTGTGACGTGTGTTACGTGTGTGATGTGTGTGATGTGTGTGACGTGTGTGTGTGAATTGTGTGTGTGACGTGTGTGTGACGTGTGTTTGTGACGTGTGTGTGTGACGTATGTGACCTGTGTGACGTGTGTAACGTGTGTGACGGTTGTGACGTGTGTGACGTGTGTGACTTATGTGACATGTGTGACGTGTGTAACGTGTGTGTGTGACGTGTGTGACGAGTTTGACGTGTGTGACGTGTGTGATGTGTGACATGTGTGACGTGTGTGACGTTTGTTACGTGTGTAACGTGTGTGACGTGTGTGACGTGTGTGACGTGTGTGACGTGTGTGACGTGTGTGACGTGTGTGAGGTGAGTGACGTGTGTGATGTGTGTGATGTGTGTGAGGTGTGTGTGTGACTTGTGTGTGTGACGTGTTTGTGTGGGGGGGGGGGTGTAACGTGTGTGACGTGTGTGTGACGTGTGTGACGTGTGTGACGTGCGTGACGTGTGTGACGTGTGTGACGTGTGTTACGTGTGTGACGTGTGTGACGTGTGTGTGTGACGTGTGTGACGTGTGTGTGTGTGACGCGTGTGTGTGATGTGTGTGATGTATGTTTGTGACGTGTGTGTGTGACGTGTGTGTGTGACGTATGTGTGTGATGTATGTAATGTGTGTGTGTGTGTGACGTGTGTGTGTGACGTGTGTGATGTGTGTGATGTGTGTGACGTGAGTGTGTGACGTGTGTGACGTGTGTGTGTGACGTGCGTGTGTGACGTGTGTGTGTGACGTGTGTGTGTGACGTGTGCGTGTGACGTGTGTGTGTGACGTGGGTGACGTGTGTGACGTGTGTGACGTGTGCGACGTGTGTGATGTGTGCGACGTGTGTGACGTGTGTGACACGTGTGACGCGTTTGACGTGTGTGACGTGTGTTACGTGTGTGATTTGTGTGATGTGTGTGACGTGTGTGTGTGAATTGTGTGATGTTTGTGACGTGTGTGTGTGACTTGTGTGACGTGTGTGACGTGTGATATGTGTGTGACGTGTGTGTGTAACGTGTGTGTGACATGTGTGACGTGTGTGATGTGTGTGATATGTGTGACGTGTGTGTGTGACTTGTGTGTGTGACGTGTGTGTGTGCCGTGTGTGTGTGTGATGTGTGTGATGTGTGTGATGTGTGTGACGTGAGTGTGTGACGTGTGTGTGACGTGTGTGTGCGACGTGCGTCTGTGACGTGTGTGTGTGACGTGTGTGTGTGACGTGTGTGTGTTACGTGTGTGTGTGACGTGTGTGACGTGTGTGATGTGTGCGACGTGTGTGACGTGTGTGACACGTGTGACGCGTGTGACGTATGTGACGTGTGTTACGTGTGTGATGTGTGTGATGTGTGTAATGTGTGTGACGTGTGTGTGTGACTTGTGTGTGTGACGTGTGTGTGTGACGTGTGTGTGTGACGTGTGTTTGTGACGTGTGTGTGTGACGTGTGTGACGTGGGTAACGTGTGCGGGGGTGTGTGTGTGTAACGTGTGACGTGTGTGACGTGTGACGTGTGTTACATGTGTGACGTGTGTGATGTGTGTGACGTGTGTTACGTGTGTTACGTGTGTGACGTGTGTGACGTGTGTGATGTGTGTGATGTGTGTGACGTGTGTGATGTGTGTGTGTGACGTGTTTGTGTGACGTGTATGTGTGACGTATGTGTGTAACGTGTGTGTGTGACGTGTGTGTGACGTGCGTGTCTGACGTGTGTGTGTGACGTGTGTGTGTGTGACGTGTGTGTGTGACGTGTGTGTGTGTGTCTGTGTGTGTGTGTGTGTGACGTGTGTGTGTGACGTGTGTGACGTATGTGACGTGTGTGACGTGTTTGACGTATGTGACGTGTGTGACGTGTGACGTGTGTGACATGTGTGACGTGTGTGACGTGTGTGACGTGTGTTACGAGTGTTACGTGTGTGACGTGTGTGATGTGTGTGATGTGTGTGACGTGTGTGATGTGTGTGATGTGTTTGATGTGTGTGTGTATGACGTGTGTGTGTGACGTGTGTGTGTGACGTGTGTGTGTAACGTGTGTGTGTGACGTGTGTGTGTGACGTGTGTGTGTGACGTGTGTGTGTGACGTGTGTGTGTGTCTGTGTGTGTGTGTGACGTGTGTGTGTGTGACGTGTGTGACGTGTGCAACGTGTGTGACGGGTGTGACGTGTGTGACGTGTGTGTGTGTGACGTGTGACGTGTGTGACGTGTGCGACGTGTGTGGCGTGTGTGACGTGTGTGACGTGTGTGACGTGTGTGACGTGTGTTACGTGTGTGACGTGTGTGACGTGTGTTACGTGTGTGACGTGTGTGACGTGTGTGTGTGACGTGTGTGTGTGACGTGTGTGTGTGATGTGTGTGATGTGTGTTTGTGACGTGTGTGTGTGACGTGTGTGTGTGACGTATGTGTGTGATGTATGTAATGTGTGTGTGTGTGACGTGTGTGTGTGACGTGTGTGACGTGTGTGATGTGTGTGATGTGTGTGACGTGAGTGTGTGACGTGTGTGTGACGTGTGTGTGTGACTTGCGTGTGTGACGTGTGTGTGACGTGTGTGTGTGTGACGTGTGCGTGTGACGTGTGTGTGACGTGGTTGACGTGTGTGACTTGTGCGACGTGTGTGATGTGTGCGACGTGTGTGACGTGTGTGACACGTGTGACGCGTTTGACGTGTGTGACGTGTTTGACGTGTGTGACGTGTGTGACATGTGTGACGTGTGTTACGTGTGTGACGTGTGTGACGTGTTTGTATGACGTGTGTGTGTGACTTGTGTGTGTGTGACGTGTGTGTGTGCCGTGTGTGTGTGACGTGTGTGATGTGTGTGACGTGTGTGATGTGTGTGACGTGTGTGATGTTTGTGATATGTGTGACGTGTGTGTGTGACGTGTGTAACGTGTGTGACGTGTGTGACGTGTGTGACGTGTTTGACGTGTGTGACGTATGTGACGTGTGTGACGTGTGTGACGTGAGTGACAAGTGTGACATGTGTGACGTGTGTTACGTGTGTTACGTGTGTGACGCGTGTGACGTGCGTGACGTGTGTGACGTGTATAACGTGTGTGATGTGTGTGACGTGTGTGATGTTTGTGACGTGTGTGACGTGTGTGAAGTATGTGACGTGTGTGACGTGTGTGACGTGTGTGACGTGTGTTACGTGTGTGACGTGTGTGACGTGTGTGACGTGTGTAACGTGTGTGACATGTGTGACGTGTGTGACGTGTGTGACGTGTGTGACGTGTGTGACGTGTGTGAGGTGTGTGACGTGTGTGATGTGTGTGAGGTGTGTGTTACTTGTGTGTGTGACGTGTTTGTGTGACGTGTGTGTGCCGTGTGTTTGTGACGTGTGTGATGTATGTGACGTGTGTGATGTATGTGACGTGTGTGAATTGTGTGTGATGTGTGTGTGACGTGTGTGTGTGACGTGTTTGTGTGACGTGTGTGTGTGCCGTGTGTGTGTGACGTGTGTGATGTATGTGACGTGTGTGATGTGTGTGATGTGTGTGACGTGTGTGTGACGTGTGTGTGTGACGTGCGTGTGTGACGTGTGTGTGTGACGTGTGCGTGTGACGTGTGTGTGTTACGTGTGTGTGTGACGTGGGTGACGTGTGTGACGTGTGCGACGTGTGTGATGTGTGCGACGTGTGTGACGGTGTGACACGTGTGACGCGTTTGACGTGTGTGACGTGTGTTACGTGTGTGATGTGTGTGACGTGTGTGTGTAAATTGTGTGTGCGACGTGTGTGTGACGTGTGTTTGTGACGTATGTGTGTGACGTATGTGACGTGTGTGACGTGTGTGACGTTTGTGACGTGTGTGACGTGTGTGACTTACGTGACATGTGTGACGTGTGACGTGTGTAACGTGTGTGTGTGACGTGTGTGACGTGTGTGACGAGTTTGACGTGTGTGACGTGTGTGATGTGTGACATGTGTGACGAGTGTGACGTTTGTTACGTGTGTAACGTGTGTGACGTGTGTGACGTGTGTGACGTGTGTGACGTGTGTGACGTGTGTGAGGTGTGTGACGTGTGTGATGTGTGTGATGTGTGTGAGGTGTGTGTGTGACTTGTGTGTGTGACGTGTTTGTGTGGGGGGGGGGGTGTGCGTGTAACGTGTGTGACGTGTGTATGTGTGTGACGTGTGTATGTGTGTGACGTGTGTATGTGTGTGACGTGTGTGACGTGTGTGACGTGTGTGACGTGCGTGACGTGTGTAACGTGTGTGACGTGTGTGACGTGTGTGACGTGTGTTACGTGTGTGACGTGTGTGACGTGTGTTACGTGTGTGACGTGTGTGACGTGTGTGTGTGACGTGTGTGTGTGATGTGTGTTTGTGACGTGTGTGTGTGACGTGTGTGTGTGACGTATGTGTGTGATGTATGTAATGTGTGTGTGTGTGTGACGTGTGTGTGTGACGTGTGTGACGTGTGTGATATGTGTGACGTGAGTGTGTGACGTGTGTGTGACTTGTGTGTGTGACGTGGGTGTGTGACGTGTGTGTGTGACGTGTGTGTGTGACGTGTGCGTGTGTGTGTGACGTGGGTGACGTGTGTGACGTGTGCGACGTGTGTGATGTGTGCGACGTGTGTGCCGTGTGTGACACGTGTGACGCGTTTGACGTGTGTGACGTGTTTGACGTGTGTGACGTGTGTGACATGTGTGACGTATGTTACGTGTGTGACGTGTGCGACGTGTGTGACGTGTGTGACGTGTGTGACGTGTGTGACGTGTGTGTGACGTGTGTGACGTGTGTGACGTGTGATGTGTGTGATTTTTGTGACGTGTGTGTGTGACGTGTGTGACGTGTGTGATGTGTGTGATGTGTGTGACGTGTAAGATGTGTGTGATGTGTGACGTGTGTGTGTAACTTGTGTGTGTGACGTGTGTGTGTGACGTGTGTGTGTTGCGTGTTTGTGTGACGTGTTTGTGTGACGTGTGTGTGTGCCGTGTGTGTGTGACGTGTGTGATGTATGTGACGTGTGTGATGTGTGTGATGTGTGTGACGTGTGTGTGACGTGTGTGTGTGACGTGCGTGTGTGACGTGTGTGTGTGACGTGTGCGTGTGACGTGTGTGTGTTACGTGTGTGTGTGACGTGTGTGTGTGACGTGTGTGTGTGACGTGTGTGATGTGTGTGATGTGTGTGAGGTGTGTGTGTGACTTGTGTGTGTGACGTGTTTGTGTGACGTGTGTGTGTGCCGTGTGTGTGACGTGTGTGTGTGACGTGTGTGATGTGTGTGACGTGTGTGATGTGTGTGACGTGTGTGATGTGTGTGAGGTGTGTGTGTTACTTGTGTGTGTGACGTGTTTGTGTGACGTGTGTGTGCCGTGTGTGTGTGACGTGTGTGATGTATGTGACTTGTGTGATGTATGTGACGTATGTGACGTGTGTGTGACGTGTGTGTGTGACGTGTGTGTGTGACGTGTTTGTGTGACGTGTGCCGTGTGTGTGTGACGTGCGTGATGTATGTGACGTGTGTGATGTGTGTGATGTGTGTGACGTGTGTGTGACGTGTGTGTGTGACGTGCGTGTGTAACGTGTGTGTGTGACGTGTGCGTGTGACGTGTGTGTGTTACGTGTGTGTGTGACGTGGGTGACGTGTGTGACGTGTGTGACGTGTGCGACGTGTGTGATGTGTGCGACGTGTGTGACGGTGTGACACGTGTGACGCGTTTGACGTGTGTGACGTGTGTTACGTGTGTGATGTGTGTGATGTGTGTGACGTGTGTGTGTGAATTGTGTGTGTGACGTGTGTGTGACGTGTGTTTGTGACGTGTGTGTGTGACGTATGTGACCTGTGTGACGTGTGTAACGTGTGTGACGGTTGTGACGTGTGTGACGTGTGTGACTTATGTGACATGTGTGACGTGTGTAACGTGTGTGTGTGACGTGTGTGACGAGTTTGACGTGTGTGACGTGTGTGATGTGTGACATGTGTGACGTGTGTGACGTTTGTTACGTGTGTAACGTGTGTGACGTGTGTGACGTGTGTGACGTGTGTGACGTTTGTGACGTGTGTGACGTGTGTGAGGTGTGTGACGTGTGTGATGTGTGTGATGTGTGTGAGGTGTGTGTGTGACTTGTGTGTGTGACGTGTTTGTGTGGGGGGGGGTGTAACGTGTGTGACGTGTGTGTGACGTGTGTGACGTGTGTGACGTGCGTGACGCGTGTGACGTGTGTGACGTGTGTTACGTGTGTGACGTGTGTGACGTGTGTGTGTGACGTTTGTGACGTGTGTGTGTGTGACGCGTTTGTGTGATGTGTGTGATGTATGTTTGTGACGTGTGTATGTGACGTGTGTGTGTGACGTATGTGTGTGATGTATGTAATGTGTGTGTGTGTGTGTGACGTGTGTGTGTGACGTGTGTGATGTGTGTGATGTGTGTGACGTGAGTGTGTGACGTGTGTGTGACGTGTGTGTGTGTGACGTGCGTGTGTGTCGTGTGTGTGTGACGTGTGTGTGTGACGTGTGCGTGTGACGTGTGTGTGTGTGACGTGGGTGACGTGTGTGACGTGTGTGACGTGTGCGACGTGTGTGATGTGTGCGACGTGTGTGACGTGTGTGACACGTGTGACGCGTTTGACGTGTGTGACGTGTGTTACGTGTGTAATTTGTGTGATGTGTGTGACGTGTGTGTGTGAATTGTGTAATGTTTGTGACGTGTGTGTGTGACTTGTGTGACGTATGTGACGTGTGATATGTGTGTGACGTGTGTGTGTAACGTGTGTGTGACATGTGTGACGTGTGTGATGTGTGTGATATGTGTGACGTGTGTGTGTGACTTGTGTGTGTGACGTGTGTGTGTGCCGTGTGTGTGTGTGACGTGTGTGATGTGTGTGATGTGTGTGACGTGAGTGTGTGACGTGTGTGTGACGTGTGTGTGTGACGTGCGTCTGTGACGTGTGTGTGTGACGTGTGTGTGTGACGTGTGTGTGTTACGTGTGTGTGTGACGTGTGTGACGTGTGTGATGTGTGCGACGTGTGTGACGTGTGTGACACGTGTGACGCGTGTGACGTATGTGACGTGTGTTACGTGTGTGATGTGTGTGATGTGTGTAATGTGTGTGACGTGTGTGTGTGACTTGTGTGTGTGACGTGTGTGTGTGACGTGTGTGTGTGACGTGTGTTTGTGACGTGTGTTTGTGACGTGTGTGACGTGGGTAACGTGTGCGGGGGTGTGTGTGTGTAACGTGTGACGTGTGTGACGTGTGACGTGTGTTACATGTGTGATGTGTGTGATGTGTGTGACGTGTGTTACGTGTGTTACGTGTGTGACGTGTGTGACGTGTGTGATGTGTGTGATGTGTGTGACGTGTGTGATGTGTGTGTGTGACGTGTTTGTGTGACGTGTGTGTGTGACGTATGTGTGTAACGTGTGTGTGTGACGTGTGTGTGTGACGTGTGTGTGTGACGTGTGTGTGTGACGTGTGTGTGTGTCTGTGTGTGTGTCTGTGTGTGTGTGTGACGTGTGTGTGTGACGTGTGTGACGTATGTGACGTGTGTGACGTGTTTGACGTATGTGACGTGTGTGACGTGTGACATGTGTGACATGTGTGACGTGTGTGACGTGTGTGACGTGTGTTACGAGTGTTACGTGTGTGACGTGTGTGATGTGTGTGATGTGTGTGACGTGTGTGATGTGTGTGATGTGTTTGATGTGTGTGTGTATGACGTGTGTGTGTGACGTGTGTGTGTGACGTGTGTGTGTAACGTGTGTGTGTGACGTGTGTGTGTGACGTCTGTGTGTGACGTGTGTGTGTGACGTGTGTGTGTGTCTGTGTGTGTGTGTGTGACGTGTGTGTGTGTGACGTGTGTGACGTGTGCAACGTGTGTGACGGGTGTGACGTGTGTGACGTGTGTGTGTGTGACCTGTGACGTGTGTGACGTGCGCGACGTGTGTGGCGTGTGTGACGTGTGTGACGTGTGTGACGTGTGTTACGTGTGTGACGTGTGTGACGTGTGTTACGTGTGTGACGTGTGTGACGTGTGTGACGTGTGTGACGTGTGTGTGTGAGTGTGAGTGTGTGTGTGAGTGTGAGTGGAGTGTGTGTGTGTGAGTGTGTGTGTGTGTGTGTTATTAGGGTTACCTAATAATGATCTAATAATATTATTTAATTTGTAAATTACGGTTATATTTAAAATTTTAAAAATTCTGTTTAATCTTTTGGAAGCTTCATCGTACGATAGTGTTACGTATTTATTATTATTTTTACCTCCCTTCATACCGTAGGTAAGGGAGGTAATGTAATCGTGCCAAAAATTCGATGGTGAATTTTCAGTAAATAAGTACGAATTAGGGTCCCCACAGCAAGTTTTTACTCTTTTTACGATGAATGAATGAGTGAGCGAGTGAGTGAGTGAGTGAGTGAGTGAGTGAGTGAGTGAGTGAGTGAGTGAGTGAGTGAGTGAGTGAGTGAGTGAGTGAGTGAGTGAGTGAGTGAGTGAGTGAGTAAGTGAGTGTGTGAGTGAGTGAGTGGGTGAGTGAGTGAGTGAGTGAGTGAGTGAGTGAGTGAGTGAGTGAGTGAGTGAGTGAGTGAGTGAGTGAGTGAGTGAGTGTGTGTGTGTGTGTGTGTGCGTGCGTGCGTGTGTGTGTGTGCAGCAAATTCGAGATAATGACGGAAATGTATTAACAGATGAGACAGCAAAAATAGACGAAAGTACCAACGGAAGAAATAAAAGTAAATATAGTATCTAATGAAGATCCTATCAGTATGTTGGAATTGACGACTGCAATACAGAAAATTAAAACAGGGAAAGCTCCAGGCTGTGATGAAATTACACCCGAAACGCTAAAATACATGTGAGATCCAGGAAAAGAAAAACTTTTAAATATACTAAATATGTGCTGGAAACAGAAAGTTATACCATCTAAATGGAATACTGGTATTATATTGCCCATCCATAAAAAATGCGACACTAAAAACTGTGACAACTACAGAGGTATCACTCTACTAGGCATTGCCCGAAAAATATACGAAAGTATCCTAGCAAGGAAGCTAAGGATGACAGTCGAACCACAGCTCATGGATATACAAAGTGGATTTAGGCCAGGACACAGTGTACAAGATCACATATTTACACTTAACCAAGTCATAGAGAAAAAGCTGGCAAAGAATGAAGAAATATACGCATGCTTTCTGGACATGAAAAAAGCGTTTGACACTTTAAAGAGAAATAAAATATGGGAAAGCCTAAGAAATAAATACCTAGGAAGCACAATAAATAACAAAGGAACAATAGACGATGAAATTAATGCAAGAATCCAAGCTACAAACAGAGTTTACCAGGCCCTACAACAAAAATTTCTTAACCATAAAGACATAACCAAATTCTCCATATATAAATCGGTATACCTGCCTGTACTACTTTACAGCGGCGAAAACTGGGTACTCACATATAAGCAACAAAAAAGAATACAAGCAGTAGAAATGAAATACATAAGACGAGTACTAGGAATTAGAAGAATTGAAAAGGGAAGAAATGACATTAGAAAACAAGCCGAAGTCAAATAGACTAAACAACTATTAGAAGAAAAGAAATTGAGTTGGTTCGGCCATCTGGTCAGAATGGATGAAACAAGACAAGTAAAGAGAGTATGGGAGTCCAAACCAACCGGAAAAAATAGACGAGGAAGGCCAAGACCCACTTGGAATAGCACAGTTAAGAACCTATTAGCCAATGCAGGAGAAAGCTGGAACCTGGCAAAAGAAAAAGCAAAAGACAGGAAGAGATGGAGAAATTTTGTATTCAATGAAAGAATAAAAGAAACACAAGAAGAAACCTCGACACCTTAGGATACAAGAGGATCTGGATTATGTATGTATGTATCAAACGTGAAATTGACAATCGCGAAAATTGCTGGAATTAACCTATCGGCACTAACATATACTAGTCTGATTGGTCGGCATTAGCATTATGACTTGAAAAAATTTAAAATCTGATGTGGCCAGCATATTACTTTCCGTCAGTTGCGTCAGATCCATGTATTTTGTACAAATTTCGTACAGAAAAGATTCTATTTCTTGTACATTGCCTGCCGGCAGTTGTATGTGTTTTAAACAAATTCCATAAAGAAAGTTCCTATATTTCCAGTAAGATTATAACACAAACATACACTGTCAATTGCACTTGACACTGACATATTTCAATTAGAATTTTCTTAATATAGTAGATGTTTCTATAGTTCTTGGTTATAGCATAGCTGGCTAATGTATGAAATTTAATTTATAATTTTAAACCCTATATCCATTTAATATGAAGTATAAAATGCACTCATATCGTATAGACAATAAAATATTCTTTAATATTTATAATAACATTAAATGTGAAAAAAATGTTATTTATCATTGTTTTTTCAAGACAACCTGTTAAAATCTTCAAATGTGGGTACTTCCGGTTGACCATCTAGTGAACGAGTCATAATTTACTCAAGGCCCTACAAGACCAAATGGTACAAAACGCAGTGGTAGCTTGTCAACCCCACATCTAATCATGTGACGATTAATAATATCCTCAGCAGTTATATGTAACAGCACGGGATCAAATTCTAATATCCCACGCGCTGCTATCAAAAATATGTAACGAAACAGGATGGTTTTCACTCGAATGAAATTAAAATTTAGAGTTAATAAGCCGAAGAGGTTACGCTGCCACCAGTTTATTTTCAAAGGGAAATAAACAAACTTACTTAGGAAACATTAAATATATTATACACAAGAACAAAAGTGATACATTTACACAAATATTTAAATTACAACACACAAATGAGATACGTACTTTACAATTTACAATTAATAGCTTTAGCAAAACAGACAGCAGAGCGGAGGTTACGTACTAAATTATTATGATTAACTTATTACTTACATGTTATACTATTTACCCATTATACAACTTCGCTGACTAACAACTTCTTACTAAATTGTAACCGCTACAACCACTTCAACTCTTCTCTTCTCTCTCTCTCTCCGTCTCTCTCTTGTCTTTGCTACAGCCGTGGTTTATATACTAATTCGGTAATTAATTTGCTTTTCAATACTACGACGCATTACATTATAAAAAACTGCGAAATATAAACACAACTTGAATAGAATTAGAATTTTGATAACTTACTCATATTTGAAAAACAAACTAATTACGAACACTTTCTATTCTGAAGTAATGAATTTAGGAATTTTTTGGAAAGTAATTCAAACTACTTTTCCAAAGATTCCATAAACTCAATAAAAATAATGCGGCTGAATTTGGTCTTGTTACATATACGACTTTAAAAGTGAAAGATTGTTCAGCCATCGAGAGGAGAGCAGCCAATAGCTTAGTTGGTAGTTTGGTAGAGCACTATTTCGGCGAGGTAGGTGTGTAGGATTCGAATCCCTATGGATGATAATTTTTCACAATTTGTTTCAAACATACAGACTGTAGCACGCATTTGTCTATACTCGAATTATTAATGCAAAGTCATAATGCTAATGCTAAGGAAGATTATTAAGTTTACAGTTTACATAAACTAGCTTAAGCCTTTCCAATTCGCCATCCTTTTTCTTTATGTGGTAGATAAAATAGCGTGTATGGTATGTAAAAACGTATTTTGATGTGTAGAATAACATTCACGTAACTTGGAATTTTATCGTTCACGCTATCTATTCTGACGTTATATGAAGACTATTACCCCGACGTTCGGCTCATTATTCCGGTACCCTGTATACTGAAACCGCATTCAATATCGAAACTTGTAACAGTCTCTTCTTGACTTTGATAAACATCTTACCCATTATTTTTATTTTTTAAATCAGTATGCAAACGACCTTCTCATAAATATGTCAGTGACTTAAAAAGAATAAAAATACTTTTTGAAAATGTATATAAATACGAAACCAGTCAGATATTCAGTTACTTCTGAATCTGTTGTGAACAAGACCACTAAAAATGAAAATCGTTTTGATTTTTACGATTTTGTTAAGTCTGATCGCATTCGAATGTGTATCAGGGACATCAGTACCTACATATGGTATACCACGTCCACCAGGGGGACCGAAGCCAGATTGTCTTTGCGTACCCAGATCGTCCTGTTGGAAAGAAGGCCTAATCGGGGCGTAAGAACTTTATTTTTTAACAAAATATAGATATATGTGTAGGAGTATCGAATTTAAAATAAATATGAGACGCGTAGCACAGTATATTAATTGCTACATTGTACAAATGTATAGTCAGTACCATATGTTTTAACTATGTTGATATATGCATAATATATTTTTTAATCCTAAACCTGTCGTATAGAATATTCGTAGATAAAGTGTAGTGTTTTATCTGTCTGTAATGGAAATTACTTATTTGGACATCTGCGGCTTGTTTCTAAAATGATCGTTCTTTTAAGTAATAGCCAATCGATTATTGCAATTTTAATAAAACTTGAATATTTGTTCATTGAAAATTTTAAACTTGAAATGGAGATAGTTTTTGAAAATTTATATTTCATTTCGTTTACTTTTATACTTTAGTGCTTTCACAAACAGCAAAAAATGCTTCTGTTAATTAATAACTTTAGAAACCAAATTTATTTAAAAAATAAAATTATCATGTACTATACGTAAGTATAAAGTTTAGAAGAAATACTTGGTTCGGTAAGAAAATAGTTCTGAAAAATTTCAACGGCAAAATTTATTTTTCTATACATTTGAGGGCACCAATATTTCTCTCTTTTTTTTCTTATATTTTTTTTAAACATAAAAATTTAAATTTTTGTACCGAGTGTCTTAGGCCAACCGACATATGGTGGATTTACATGGAAAATCAGTTAATTGTAAATAGTATCTCCCCAGTGGAAGTTATTAATTTGAAATTTTGTATGCTTATCCGGGGGTACTAATTCAATAGATTACATTTCAAATCAGTCAATTTACTTGTGTGCGCTTGTTAATAAACAAATTCGAGTCGGGTTCGGAACCAGCCAATAGCAAATATTTTTTTTTTAATTTTTACTTTTCAAAATAATTTTTACCATTTATTTGTTTTTAATCTCTTATTTAATAAAATATGAACATTATTTCAATCATTTATATTTTGTAAAATCTGAATTACACTGATTACAACAAATATTCTTGGATTTGTTTAAATGGACCAATTAATTGGCCTGCAAGATCTCCTACCTCTTAGATTTTTTCTTAGGGTCATTTAAAACCAAAAATTAACGGCCATTATGAATTGACCACTTTAGAAAATCTTATAGCAGCAATAAGGAATGACTACAGCCTTACTTCAAAACGACATCAGCTAAGCAAAGTGAGACAACAATTTTGCTTAGTACAAAATGGCGGTCATTTTCAATATTTGTTGTAATTTCTTAATTCTTACTATTGTAATTAGTACCGTTTGTGTGAAACGTTTCTAACAATTTCCTACTAGAGTCAAGCAAGTCCATTTGTTAATTTCGTTCAATTTCGATCGAGAATTTTTTTTTCTACAAAATTAAATATTATACGTTAGGATTTTTTTAAAAAAATACCTCAATTATACTCATTAAAGATATTTTGTACGAATTTTTATAAGCATTATTTCAATATGTAACAAATATTTAGTAAAAGTTATAGAGTTTATGTATGTCTATAACAAAATGTATTATTTCAGCTGCCCGCAGTATCCCGATTTCATCTGCTGTCCAAGACAACACGTCTTATATAATTAATTGTTTATAAATACAATTAAAAATATACATGAGTTGTTAATAAATGTTTATTTGAAAGATCCACGACTATTTATTCTTGCTGTTATAGGTGTCCTTTTCTCTATTGCATTGTAATACATAATACACGGTGTTTCAAAATATTGTAAAAAAAATGATATAGCCAGCACATAACCTCCCGCCAATTCCGTATTTAAAACAGCAAGAGCTTTAAATAAAGTATCACTTCCGATTGATTGTTTGTAAACAAAATTTAATTTGTTGTTCCTATAAATAGAAAAGTATGTCATATGAAATATTAGATTATATTTTATTATGTTTTTCCTCGAAAATCTGTTAAGAACTCCAAATTAAGTACCATTTCCGGTTTATCATATAAGTATAGTCAAAATCTAATATGATGTTTCAAATTATACACGAGTTTTAAATACCAAATTAGGTAATTTTAATATATTTTTTCAAGAAAATCTGTTTATAAGCTTTCTGTAAACTACAACTTCCGGTTTATCAATTTTAGAGAAAAAAGGGGTCTCGTGACCGCGTGCCTGAGTGTCAGGTCGCGAATCTGGGGAACCGGATTCGATCCCGACCGACGCCAAATATTTCGAATTTTAAATGGTACAAAAATGACCCCTGTGGTGCATTCTCCACGCCAGCAATGAGTGCCCGTCAGATGACGCCTGGTAGACGCCCACACGGTACAAATATGTCTTCATCATTATCGAAATATGCGTACAAAGCAGATTGGCACACACAGAAATGGGTAATATGCCGTGATATATTTATTTATAGAAAAAAATCTAATATATCGTTCTCATTAATTTAAAAGTCTGAAATATTAAATTTGAAAAATTTTGGATTGTATTAATATATTTTTCACGAAAATATGTTCAGAGCTTCAAGTAAAGTATCACTTCCGGTTTATCAATTTTAGAAAAAATCTAATATGTCCTTTTTATTAATATAAAAGTTTGAAATACCAAATTTGGTATATATCGTAAAATATTTTTCACGAAAATTTGTTCAGAGCTTCAAGTAAAATAACATTTCCGGTTTATCAATTTTAGAAAATATCTAATATGTCGTTCTCATTAATCTAAAAGTCTTAAATACCAAATTTAAAAAGTTTTAGAATACATCATTATATATTTTTCACGAAAATTTGTTCAGAGCTTCAAGTAAAGTATCACTTCTGGTTCATTAATTTTAGCCAAAATCTAATATGTTGTTCCTTTTCATGTAAAAGTCTTAAATACTGAATTAAAAAAGTTTTTGAATATATCATAATATATTTTTCACGAAAATCTGTTCAGAGCTTTAAGTAAACTATCACTTCCGGTTTATTAATTTTAGCCAAAATCTAATTCGGTATGACGGGAGGTAAAAAATAAGGTAATATACAATTTGATGTACCTACTAATTGTAACGCAAAAATAATTGCACGGTCTTTAACGCTGACATTTTTGGGCCACTGGACTGATAGGTTACGAACACGAATACAAATTAGTTAATATTAAAATTTATTTAATTTAATTAAATTGTGTAATGTTTTCTTCACTTTAAAAGTAAAACGAACTTACATTCTCACGCTTTTTCAGAAAATATAACACTTGAAAAGAAATCACTACTTACGTACATACAACAAAAACTGTTCAAAATTTTCACCATTTACAGCCACATAACGATATTAAATGAAGTAAAAGAGAATGAAACATTACACAATTTAATTAAATACAATAAATTTTAATGTTTACTAATTTGTATTCGTGTTCGTAACCTATCAGTCCAGTGGGCCAAAAATGTCAGCTCTAAGGACCGTGCAATTACTTACGTGAAATTTGGAAAAATTCTTTTTGTATTACAATCAGTACATCAAATTGCATATACCCTTAATTTTTTTTACAATATTTTTGAAACACCCTGTACATTAAATAAAATAACAGCACCATATTTTTCGCAATGTCGTACTTACGGGTCAAGATGAAGGTTGTCAAACAACAATCTGTAGAAATCCCCTCGAGAATGATGTCATTCAACTCAGATGGACAGAACCTGAAATTTGTTTAACATTTATCACTTAAAGAATGCGAAATATAGTTTTGATATGTAAAAAAAACTTAAACCATACATGGTGTGCAGAATAATATGTTCAATCAATAATGGCAAAAAATTTAAGATGATTATAATCATCTTACATATATGTTAGACAAAATTGCAATATCAATATGAATTTTGTTGCCTAAAAGAGTCACTGATGATTTTTCTGTTCAGCGCACGTCGTATGACTGTACTGATATGCAGTTGATGATCCTCCGCTTAATATACAGGGTGTAATCATACTTCGGGAAAAATATGAAGGGGCATATAGTACTGACCAAAATGAGTAAAAAAGGCTTAATCAACATGGGTCCGATCTTCATTAGTTTCCGAGATATAAGGCAGTAAAAATGAATTTTACGGGCTTTACCTCTGCTATCTATAAAATTATAAGAGTTACGACTTCGATTAAATAAGACATTTTGTTTATCTTTCAGAGGTCAACTTAGATGTGCTTTTGTTTTTTTTTAAAAAATCCAATAATTGTTCTAAGTGAAATGTTGTGGCAACCTTGATTTTGAAATAACTTCGTTACTATTAAAATGTTTCATATAAAATTTTATTGTTGTTTTATAGTCTACTGACAGACAAAATTTTGTCCAATTACTATCTTTATCAATTTTCTTCGATTCTAATAGTAAATGCAGTGCCGGCCTAACGGAGTAAGGGGGGCTTTTGGGGTCTATAGCCCCCCGGCGGTAGATACGTAAAGGGCGGTACACTGAGCAGAGCACGGTCTTAATTTTTTTTAAATAAAAATTTAATTAAAACAAATTTAAGAGCCAGGGGAAAAGGCCGAATGTCCATTTTCTAGCAAAATGAGATGATTGGTACTCATAGATTCAAGGTGTGCGCTTTTAAGCGGTAACAATCCTAAGATACAGGCGTCAGGGTATAAGCAGATGAATGTTCGGACAGCGATATGCGTAAATTATAACTTGGTCAGCCGATTTCTGTTCAGTACTCGTACTGAAGAGAAATTTGTTAAGCGGTGGCAATGGTTATCTGATGAGATTCCGTAATTCAGTAGTTAATTTTTAGCAACTGGTTAAAAATTTAACCAATTAAGTACCTATGTTGACATCAAACAATTGGATATAATTTTTAACCAATTGCTAAAAATTAACCACTTAACTACACAATTAATAAAACCGCCAAACGATGCAAAAAGTTTGGACGAGTGACTGATGTAGCGAAAAGGCTCCGACTGCAAAGTCGTGAAACTGGTAAAGATTTTTCCTGTGACCATTTGAAACGTTCTATTAACCGACGTTTCAAAACCAATTCGAAAATAACTTATCACTGAATTTCAAAAATATGGAAGTTCATGGACTTTCATAATTTCTACCTAAAGTCTATTCCATGAGACCTTTAATTAAACCAGGACTTCGAACCGGAGCTGAATCGGAAACCAAAACCTGTAAACCAGCAAAAATAACGGAGAAATTCTGTTAGGCCCCCATAAGTTGAAACTTGACCCATCTGTGGGTATAATAATTTTAACAAATGACCAATCTGAGTTTCGAAATAAAATTAATACACTTTGTCACTCCAAAAACATTAGATCGGGTTTTAAACTTTAAAAAAACAAAATTTGTAACATTTATCATTTTTCCTCTCGCTCTTAAATTGATACAGTAGAAATACATCGAAAAATAATTAAATTAGTATTATTTTCTTACGGTATGCTGCAATGTTGCAAGAGTACGAGAAGGATACCCTATCTCTTCTGTCTTTTTTTATTCAGTTGCAATGCTATATTGCTCTCTACTCGTAATTCACTTTTAGGTTCTAATAAAATTTTATTAAAAATATTTGGTTTTGTTTTATTTATTTTTTTCTTAGTTGACTTTATTTACCCTTTATAATTTAAAACAGTTTGAAGTGAAAAAACGATTTTTTCTTTGTTGAGAATGGCGGTTTCTAAAAGTCAGCCCCGGGCGGCAAAATGTCTTAAGTCGGCACTGATTATGGCCTCTTTCTTGGAAATAGTTGAAGATCGGACCCATGTTGATTAATGGCTGTATTACACTTAGCGATAAATCGGCCGATTTATTGATTGACTGCGACCTTCACTTTATCGGTACGTGTAAAATAGAAAAATCGATCAATTTATTTACGAAAATAAATTGATCAATAAATTGATGAAATAGAACGAGTTCTATTTTCCGTCAATTTTTTAGGAAATTCAATAGTGTTTGATATTTCAAACTATATTTAATGCGTCCTTGATTCCAAAGTTATAATTGCGTATATTCACTGGTTTTACTCATTTTTATCAAGTATGCTACAAGAAAGATTACACTCCAAGAAACTATAAGAAAACTGAAGCACTGCTAGGTTAAACTCTAAACACAAACACAAACACGCGCGCGCACACACACACACACACACACACACACACACACACACACACACACACACACACACACACAAACGCACACACACAAACACACACACACGCACGCACACACAGGCACAAACACGCACACACACGCACACAAACGCGCACACACGCACGCGCACAGACACGCACACAAACGCGCACAAACGCCACGTGTATATTCATCAAAAACTCACCACCCAATTTTCTGGCCAAAGACAATACCTTCCTTACCTAAAGGTGACGGAAGGTAAAAAATCTCTGTATTTTAAATATCCAAAATATTTTCAAATAAATTTCATTCCGATTAAGATTCTGTGATTGTTCACGAGTTATAGACACAAATCGCCTCTTTTCAAAATTTTGTACCTATGTAATCTAAACAAAATTCTAATAAATGAAGGGCGCAATTTATAAGTTTCGCCCGGGACGCTCAAAAGTCTCGGGCCGGAGTTGTATCTATCATTATTAATATGTTTTAAAAGTTTAATATTAATGTAGGGTTTAAATTATACAGGAATGCAGTCGAGTTGTAAGTTTATTTATTGAAGTCTAATGTCGACGTTTCGCCTCTATTTGAGGCTTCATCAGGACGAACTGAGGGAAGAAACAATGTTACAAAGGTACAAATAAAATGATAAAACTACTTACAGACTAACCAGTAAGATGTTTCCACTCAGGAAAATGATTGGGCCAAAAGGACCTCGTCATTAAAATATAAAACATTTGTAAGATATAAATGTAGCAAGTCTATTTTCTATTTTCTATTTTCTATTATTTATTATTTATTATTTATTATTTATTTTATTAAAATATCCCATAGATTTTGCGAATATATGTGAGAATTATTTTGTAGTGAGACATGAATACATGTATTTGTATTTAAAAATATTTTTCGTTTTATGCGTACAACCAGGTAAATTATCTGGCGAGAGGTTATGCGCTGGCCACATCAGATTTTTGTATCATAATTTGTAATATGCTGAAGATGAACCACTAGTGTTCGAAAAGACCGTTGGTTTGAATGAACAAATTCTGGATCAGTAAGGCCTTTTTCATTTTTTCCATTTATACATTCCCGTGTTGCTATCGCTCTCGGCCTGTTTGTTACTATAAGAATCTCGCATCATGGCGCATTCCATCTATATAATAATGGGCGCGTTTAGCGAACGCAACAGTTGTCACAGCGGAAACTGATTTTTCGCTGAACGTTACCGCTGAGTATACGCTGTTTGTCAGCATTGTAAGCAGTGAATTTTTACGCTGTATGCAGTCAGCGTAATATTAATAAGTTAAAAAGTTTGAAGTTAACAGCTAAATATATCGAATAATTCTAACATAATATTTTTAAATGATTATGTTCTTATGAATAATCAACTAATTTCTACATATTCTATAAGTACATATTATTTTATATAAAGCTTTGAATTGATGCATAATTAGTAAATTTGTAAATTAAAATGTAGATCAACCGACTGAAGAAGAACCTGGACTTGGTGAAAATATAATTATAGAGCAAAATCCTAGAGGCTATTTCACTACATGATCTTGGATTTGGCCACTGAATAAACTGATCTTTTAGTTCTACAATCGCAGATATAATTTTTATAAAAATGTAATGTACGGTACTTTTAGAAAATACATATCTATCACTACTTGCCCAAACTACCAAAAAACTTTCTTCCTTCGATATAACCCATAATGAAAACAAAACTTTTGTTTCTAGTGAAATATATAAATGTCGCTCTAGTAAATGTGGTTGTAATAAATAATAATTCTTCTACGTTAGCGCGGGTCATTCTAAAATGATTTTTAAATTCATCTAAACTATAATTAGGTACAATATTTTCCAAATATCCTTCATTATGTACTGGCACTATTCTATCTGGGATAATATTTTCAGCAATAACTACTTGAATTATGTTATTCATATTAAAATCATCTTTAAAAAAATTGTCATTTATTATTTCATCCATAATGAAAAAATTATCTTTATCTTCACATGAACACCTTATAAATATAAGTCCGTTCAGCGAATATGCAAGTGTTGATACTAATCAGTAGTAAACGTGTTGTAAGATGAGGTACAACTGATGTGTTCGCTAAATACGCCCATTGAGTTCAGTGGTATTATTATTATACATAGATAGTTACAATGACATATATTATATTATAAATACAATTACATTTATAAGTACTGGTATAAATTGGTGTCCTTAATGTACATCAAAATAGATTTATAATTATTTGCATTTAGTGCATCTTTAATGGTTCCTGGTATTTAAACATCTCATCTGTCACAGATTGACGGATCAGTTTTATCAGAAAAGATATTTGCGAGTAATTTTTGTGTGGCCTATTCTCGTGAATATAGCTTGTTCTTTTCGAGTATTTATTTATTATTTTATTTATTTATTAATTAACCTTAGCAGTACAGAGTGGTACAAATGGCATGTCAAACAGGAAGAAGTATTACAAATATAGGTAATAAATGTTATAAATTTTAAATAAATCGTGGAATTAATTATTACAAGACAACCAAGATATCTAACATTTTTACGACATGAAGTAAACACAAAATTAGAATCACAAGGAAAACATAACGATAAAAAGTTAAATAATTGTATAGTTAAAAAATTCGTCTATTGAATAAAAAATATTTTCCATAAGGATGACTTTAACTGCTGTTTTAAAAGTTTTATTGCTCTGAATTGGTTTTAAACGCGAGGATAAATGGTTGTAAATTTTGATGGGCATATATGAAACATTATTATGAAAATTTTGACTTTTGTGTTTCGGAATGGAAAGATTGTTTTTTTGTCTTGTATCATAGTGTCCATTGGATACGGTGAACAGTGAAGGGTTGCGTTTAACAAACATTACACACGACAGGATATAGATGCAAGGGAGGGGGAGGATTTGGAGGCTTTTGAATAAACCCCTGCAGGAGGTGCTAGATTTAACGCCAACCATTGCTCTAATTATACATTTTTGTGCTTTAAAAACGGAAGCTGCATGTGTCGAGTTTCCCCAACAGATTATACAATAACATAAAATAGAATAAACTTGACCATAATAAAAAAGTTTTAGAATATCCACACTAACGCAGATTTTAAAATTTCTAATGACGAAACAGGGGATGTGAAGTCGTTTGCATAGTATCTGCGTATGTTCAACCCAAGATAGGTTGTATGCAACGTGCAAACCGAGTACTTTTGTAGAGGTAACCGGCGTCACAGAAACATTTGCGATGCACGCAGCAATGTTGAATTCAGACCCTCGTAATTGAAATTGAATTAGGTTTGTCTTACTCGCATTAAGCACAACACCATTAGTTTTACACCAGTTATCCATAGCGTCAACGCTCTCCTGTAATTTAGAATTTAAAAGAGGGATAGAAGGAGCTGAAATAGTTACTGAGGTGTCATCAGCAAAAAGACAGACATCGTTATTGTTTAATGAAGAAGGTAGATCATTAATGAATAATATAAAAAGTATAGTTTTTATTGTGTCTTCTTATCTCATTATTTTCTTGGATTTTTGTAGATTATTTGTTATTTGGATCTTCCAGTGGTTGTTCCAGTCATTTAATATTTTATGTTTGATTATGGCTTTGGCATCATTTGCTGGTATTGGTATTAATTTGTCATTACGAGGGTTGTCTCAAAAGTAAGTTACACTATTTTTTTATATCCGCGCGGTAGGCAGGATACGTCTGGGATTCGCATGGAACTTTCGTCCGAGTGTGGTGGCAGCACTGTAAAATTCCTAAGCGGCCGCCATGACCCATTTGTCAGTTGCGATCAAGCCACTATGGAGCTACCACTTACTTCTACCGCCGATTGCGAAGTACGCAGTGTGATTCGTTTTTTAACGGCAAAAAATAAAAATGCAACTGAAATTCACCGTAACAGCTGAACGCTATTGTTAGGTGTTAAAAAAACTCAGGAGGGCGATCCAGAACAAAAGGAGGGGAAAGTTGACGAAAAAAGTGTTTTTGTTGCACGACAACGCTCGTCCACACTCTGCTCGTCAAACTCAAGACCTGCTTGAAGAGTTTCGATGGGATGTTTTCGGACACCCACCATACTCCCCTGATCTCGCTCCAAGCGACTTTCATCTGTTTCCACAGCTGAAAGAACACCTTGGGGGAAGACGCTTCGCAAACGAAGAAAATCTCAAAGAAGAAGTTCAGACATGGCTAACCAGTTTGGCGGCAGAATGGTATGACGCTGGATTAAAAAAACTTTTACCACGATAACAAAAATGTATTGAAATTCAAGGAGATTACGTAGAAAAATAACATATATTTAGTTTTCACAAATATAACCTTTTAAACAAATTCTGGGCGTTATTTTTACCTTCCGTCACCTTTAGGTAAGGAAGGTATTGTCTTTGGTCAAAAAATTCGGTGGTGAGTTTTTAATGAATAAGCACGTTTTAAGGTCCCTAGAATACGATTTTACTATTTTTACGATGATGTCTGTATGTGTGTGTGTGTGTGTATGTATGTATGTGTGTCCGTGTGTGTGTGTGTGTGTGTGTGTGTGTGTGTGTGTGTGTGTATGTGTGTGTGTGTGTATGTAACAAAATTTTCGTCTGCGATAACTCTAATACTACAATTCCAAAAATTATAATTCTTTCGCATTCCTCTTCGTTGCATCCATATGAAGAGCTGATTAGATTTTGGTTATAATTGGTCAACCGGAAGTACCCTTATTTGAAGATTTTAACAGTTTTTATTGAAAAAACGATGTTAAATATAATTTTTTTACATTTAATGTTATTATAAATATTAAAGAACATTGCATTCTCTATACGATTTGACTGCATTTTATACTTAATATTAAATGGATATAGAGTTAAAAAATTATAAAGAAATTAAATTTTATAAAATAGACATAGCTATGAAAACAGCTACTATATTATGAAAATTCTGATTGAAAGATGTCAGTGTCAATTGACATATTCGTAGTATATTTGTGTTATATTATAATTTTACTCGAAATTTAGGATATTTTGCTCGAAACTTTCTGTATAGAATTTTTATAAAGTACATACAACTGTCGAAAGGTAATGTACGTATAAGAAATTTAGAATTTTTTACAAGGAACTTTCTGTATGGTTTTATAGAAAATACATAGGCATTTACGAAAATTCTACCGATAACACGACTGGTAAAAAGTTACCGTGTTCGAAAATTGTACAATATCTACCAGATCCATCTACCGGATTCATGAAAAATCTAATCTCAAAAAAGGTAGTGATGCAAAGCGAAGTGCACGCGTTAAAAGTGGAAATGTGTTCAAAGTATGACTCTGCTCAGTTTATTAACTACATCAAATTTCTAACCTGTTTAAAATTTTCAAATTTTTTATAGGTTATGGATCTACCCTGTTTACCACTTGCGTTCTTAAAATATCGATTCCGGTAGCTATAACCTGATAAACAGCTGTTTACTGGTAACAGTTCACAGGTAGAATTTTCGTAAATGCCTCATATAACTGACGGAAGGTAATGTGCTGGCCACATCAGATTTTTTTTTTTTAAATAGTGTAACTTACTTTTGAGACAACCCTCGTATTACCGTTCTCCGTGGCTTATTTTGCAGCTATATCTGCCTGCTTATTTCCTGTTATGCCAATATGTGAAGCAAAGGGATCCAGATGAATATTATGCGGATGTTTTTGGTGCACAATTGGGACAGAAGAGCTTGTATGTTGTTGATTAAAGGATGTTTGGGACAGATTGTTTTGATGGATTGGATTGTTTTGAGGGAATTGGAGCATATGGCGTATGATATCTTATGCTTTGAAGTTTTTAATATGTTCATGAGACAGTTGTATATTTCATATATTTCGGTTGTAAATATAAAGGTTTCGGTAGGTAAACGGTACTTCTGCATTTGGTCCTGAGTTACGAGTACTGTACCCACTTTGCAATTTATTTTTGAGTCGTCTGCATATAAAAATTGGTTGTCGTTATGGTCTTTTTGGATTTTTCAAAAGTGATTTTTGATTACTAAATAATTTGTTTCTTCTTTACTTGTATTGACAGATCTAAATTTATGTCGGGTATTTCACTAGACCGTGGGCGGTATTTTGGAAAGATTATTTTTGTCAATTTAAAAATATTTAATTAAATGTGTGTGTGTGTGTGTGTGTGTGTGTGTGTGTGTGACGTGTGTGACGTGTGTGACGTGTGTGACGTGTGTGACATGTGTGACGTGTGTGACGTGTGTAACGTGTGTGATGTGCGTGTGTGACGTGCGTGTGTGACGTGTATGACGTGTGTGATGCGCGTGTTTGACGTGCGTGTGTGACGTGTGTGTGTGACGTGTGTGTGTGGGTGTGTATGTGTGACGTGTGTGATGTGTGTGTGTGTGACTTGTGTGTGTGACGTGTGTGTGTGACGTGTGTGATGTGTGTGATGTGTGCGACGTGTATGTGTGCCGTGTGTGATGTGTGTGATGTGTGTGACGTGTGTGACGTGTGTGATGTGTGTGACGTGTGTGACGTGTGTGATGTGTGTGATGTGTGTGTGCGACGTGTGTGTGATGTGTGTGTGTGTGTGACGTGTGTGACGAGTGTGACGTGTGTGACGTGTGTGTATGACGTGTGTGCGTGTGTGTGACGTGTGTGCGTGTGTGTGACGTGTGTGACGTGTGTGAGGTGTGTAACGTGTGTGTGTGACGTGTGTGCGTGTGTGTGTGACGTGTGTGATGTGTGTGACGTGTGTGTGTGACGTGAGTGTGTGACGTGTGTGACATGTGTGACGTGTGTGACGTGTGTGAGTGACTTGTGTGTGTGACGTTTGTGTGTGCCGTGTGTGATGTGTGTGACGTGTGTGATGTGTGTGACGTGTGTGTGTGACTTGTGTGTGTGACGTGTGTGATGTGTGTGACGTGTGTGATGTGTGACGTGTGTGACGTGTGTGATGTGTGTGTGTGACTTGTGTGTGTGACGTGTGTGTGTGACGTGTGTGTGTGACGTGTGTGTGTGACATGTGTGATGTGTGTGACGTGTGTGACGTGTGTGTGTGACGTGTGTTATGAGTGCGACGTGTGACGTGTGTGACGTGTGTGACGTGTGTGTGCGACGTGTGTGTGACGTGTGTGTGTGACGTGTGTGTGTGACGTGTGTGTGACATGTGTGTGTCACGTGTGTGTGTGACGTGTGTGTGTGTGTGTGTGACGTGTGTGACGTGTGTGTGTGTGTGTGTGACGTGTGTGATGTGTGTGACGTGTGTGTGTGACGTGTGCGACATGTATGACGTGTGACGTGTGTGACGTATGTGACGTGTGTGACGTATGTGACGTGCGTGACGTGTGTGACGTGTGTTACGTGTGTGACGTGTGTGCCGTGTGTGTGTGTGATGTGTGTGTGTGACGTGTGTGTGACGTTTGTGTGTGACGTGTGTGTGTGACGTGTGTGTGTGTGCCGTGTGTGGTGTGTGTAACGTGTGTGATGTGTGTGACGTGTGTGCGTGACTTGTGTGTGTGACGTGTGTGTGACGTGTGTAACGTGTGTGATGTGTGTGATGTGTGTGACCTGTTTGACGTGTGTGACATGTGTGACGTGTGTGACGTGTGTGATGTGTGTGACGTGTGTGTGCGACGTGTGTGTGTGTGACTTGTGTGACGTGTGTGACGTGTGTGATGTGTGTGATGTGTGTGACGTGTGTGTGTGTGGCGTGTGTGTGACGTGTGTGACGTATTTGACGTGTGTGACGTGTGTGACGTGTGCGACGTGTGTGACGTGTGTGATGTGTGTGATGTGTGTGACGTGTGTGTGTGACGTGTGTGTGACGTGTGTGACGTGTGTGACGTGTGTGACGTGTGTGACGTGTGTGACGTGTGTGACATGTGTGACGTGTGTGACGTGTGTGACGTGTGTGACGTGTGTGATGTGTGTGACGTGTGTGATGTGTGTGACGTGTGTGTGTGTGACGTGTGTGTGTGCCGTGTGTGGTGTGTGTGACGCGTGTGATGTGCGTGACGTGTTCGTGACTTGTGTGTGTGACGTGTGTGTGACGTGTGTAACGTGTGTGATGTGTGTGATGTGTGTGACCTGTTTGACGTGTGTGACATGTGTGACGTGTGTGACGTGTTTGATGTGTGTGACGTGTGTGTGCGACGTGTGTGTGTGTGTGACGTGTGTGACGTGTGTGACGTGTGTGACATGTGTGACATTTGTTACGTGTGTGACGAGTGTGATGTGTGTGTGTGACGTGTGTGTGTGACGTGTGTGTGTGACGTGTGTGTGTGTGTGTGACGTGTGTGTGTGACGTGTGTGTGTGACGTGTGTGTGTATGACGTGTGTGACGTGCGTAATGTGTGTGACGTGTGTGTGTGACGTGTGTGACGTGTGTGATGTGTGTGACGTGTGTGACATGTGTGACGTGTGTGACGTGTGTGATGTGTGTGACGTGTGTGTGACGTGTGTGTGTGCCGTGTTTGATGTGTGTGACGTGTGTGTGTGACTTGTGTGTGTGACGTGTGTGTGACGTGTGTAACGTGTGTGATGTGTGTGACGTGTGTGATGTGTGTGACGTGTGTGATGTGTGTGACGTGTGTGTGTGTGATGTGTGTGATGTGTATGATGCGTGACGTGTGTGATGTGTGTGACGTGTGTGACGTGTGTGACGTGTGTGATGTGTGTGATGTGTGACGTGTGTGTCTGACTTGTGTGTGTGACGTGTGTGTGTGCGCCGTGTGTGTGTGACGTGTGATGTGTGTGACGTGTGTGTGTGCGCCGTGTGTGTGTGACGTGTGATGTGTGTCACGTGTGTGATGTGTGTGATGTGTGTGACATGTGTGACGTGTGTGATGTGTGTGATGTGTGTTTGTGACGTGTGTGTGTGTGACGTGTGTGTGACGTGTGTGTGTGACGTGTGTGATGTGTGTGATGTGTGTGTGTGTGACGTGTGTGTGTGACGTGTGTGTGTGTGACGTGTGTGACGTGTGTGACGTGTGTTACATGAGTGACGTGTGTGTGTGATGTGTGTGTTTGACGTGTGTTTGTTTCGTGTGTGTGTGACGTGTGTGTGTGACGTGTGTGATGTGTGTGATGTGCGTGACGTGTGTGTGACGTGTGTGTGACGTGTGTGTGTGAAGTGTGTGTGTGAAGTGTGTGTGTGTGTGTTACGTGTGTGTGTGACGTGTGTGTGTGACGTGCGTGTGTGACGTGTGTGTGTGTGAGTGACGTGTGGGTGTGTGTCTGTGAGTGACGTGTGTGTGTGACGTGTCTGACGTGTGAGACGTGTGTGACATGTGTGACGTGTGTGATGTGTGTGACGTGTGTGAGTGACGTGTGTGTGTGACGTGTCTGACGTGTGAGACGTGTGTGACATGTGTGACGTGTGTGATGTGTGTGACGTGTGTGTGTGACTTGTGTGTGTGACGTGTGTGTGTACCGTGTGTGTGTGACGTGTGATGTGTGTCACATGTGTGATGTGTGTGACATGTGTGATGTGTGTGATGTGTGTGACGTAGGTGTGTGACGTGTGTGACATGTGTAATGTGTGTGACGTGTGTGTGTGACGTGTGTGACGTGTGTGACGTGTGTGACATGTGTGACGTGTGTGACGTGTGTGATGTGTGAGACGTGTGTGTGACGTGTGTGTGTGCCGTGTTTGATGTGTGTGACGTGTGTGTGTGACTTGTGTGTGTGACGTGTGTGTGACGTGTGTAACGTGTGTGATGTGTGTTACGTGTGATGTGTGTCACGTGTGTGATGTGTGTGATGTGTGTTTGTGACATGTGTGTGTGTGACGTGTGTGTGACGTGTGTGTGTGACGTGTGTGATGTGTGTGATGTGTCTGTGTGTGACGTGGGTGTGTGACGTGTGTGTGTGACGTGTGTGTGTGTGACGTGTGTGACGTGTGTGACGTGTGTTACGAGAGTGACGTGTGTGTGTGATGTGTGTGTTTGACGTGTGTTTGTTTCGTGTGTGTGTGACGTGTGTGTGTGATGTGTGTGTGTGACGTGTGTGATGTGTGTGATGTGCGTGACGTGTGTGTGACGTGTGTGTGACGTGTGTGTGTGAAGTGTGTGTGTGTTACGTGTGTGTGTGACGTTTGTGTGTGACGTGTGTGTGTGACGTGTGTGTGTGTGACGTGTGTGACGTGTGTGTGTGTGACGTGTCGGACGTGTGAGACGTGTGTGACATGTGTGACGTGTGTGATGTGTGTGATGTGTGTGTGTGACTTGTGTGTGTGACGTATGTGTGTGCCGTGTGTGTGTGACGTGTGATGTGTGTCACGTGTGTGTGTGACGTGTGTGACGTATGTGATGTGTGTGACGTGTGTGTGTGACTTGTGTGTGTGACGTGTGTGATGTGTGTGACGTGTGTGATGTGTGTGACGTGTGTTACGTGTGTGACGTGTGTGACGTGTTTTTCGTGTGTGTCGTGTGTGATGTGTGTGATGTGTGTGACGTGTGTGATGTGTGTGACGTGTGTGATGTGTGTGTGACGTGTGTGTGACGTGTGTGTGATGTGTGTGTGTGTGACGTGTCTAACGTGTGTGACGTGTGTGTGTGACTTGTGTGTGTGACGTGTGTGTGACGTGTGTGTGACGTGTGTGTGACCTGTGTGATGTGTGTGACGTGTGTGATGTGTGTGACGTGTGTGACATGTGTGACGTGTGTGACGTTTGTGACGAGTGTGACATGTGTGTGACGTGTGTGTGTGACGTGTGAGTGTGACGTGTGTGACGTGTGTGATGTGTGTTACGTGTGTGACGTGTGTGTGTGATGTGTGTGATGTGTAACGTGTGTGATGTGTGACGTGTGTGACGTGTGTGTGTGACGTGTGTGTGTGACGTGTGTGTGTGACGTGTGTGTGTGACGTGTGTGTGTGACTTGTGTGTGTGACGTGTGTGTGTGACGTGTGTGTGTGACGTGTGTGTGTGTGACGTGTGTGACATGTGTGACGTGTGTGACGTGTGTGACGTGTGTTACGTGTGTGACGTGTGTGACGTGTGTGACGTCTGTGACGTGTGTGACATGCGAGACGTGTGTGACATGTGTGACGTGTGTGACATTTGTGACGAGTGTGACATGTGTGTGACGTGTGTGTGTGACGTGTGAGTGTGACGTGTGTGACGTGTGTGATGTGTGTTACGTGTGTGACGTGTGTGTGTGATGTGTGTGATGTGTAACGTGTGTGATGTGTGACGTGTGTGTGTGACGCGTGTGTGTGACGTGTGTGTGTGACTTGTGTGTGTGACGTGTGTGTGTGTGACGTGTGTGTGTGACGTGTGAGTGTGACGTGTGTGTGTGACGTGTGTGACGTGTGTGATGTGTGTGCTGTGTGTGACGTGTGTGATGTGTGTGTGACGTGTGTGACGTGTGTGTGATGTGTGTGTGTGTGACGTGTCTAACGTGTGTGACGTGTGTGTGTGACTTGTGTGTGTGACGTGTGTGTGACGTGTGTGTGACCTGTGTGATGTGTGTGACGTGTGTGATGTGTGTGACGTGTGTGACATGTGTGACGTGTGTGACGTTTGTGACGAGTGTGACATGTGTGTGACGTGTGTGTGTGACGTGTGAGTGTGACGTGTGTGACGTGTGTGATGTGTGTTACGTGTGTGACGTGTGTGTGTGATGTGTGTGATGTGTAACGTGTGTGATGTGTGAGGTGTGTGACGTGTGTGTGTGACGTGTGTGTGTGACGTGTGTGTGTGACGTGTGTGTGTGACGTGTGTGTGTGACTTGTGTGTGTGACGTGTGTGTATGACGTGTGTGTGTGACGTGTGCGTGTGACATGTGTGACATGTGTGACGTGTGTGACGTGTGTGACGTGTGTTACGTGTGTGACGTGTGTGACGTGTGTGACGTCTGTGACGTGTGTGACATGCGTGACGTGTGTGACATGTGTGACGTGTGTGACGTTTGTGACGAGTGTGACATGTGTGTGTCGTGTGTGTGTGACGTGTGAGTGTGACGTGTGTGACGTGTGTGATGTGTGTTACGTGTGTGACGTGTGTGTGTGATGTGTGTGATGTGTAACGTGTGTGATGTGTGACGTGTGTGACGTGTGTGTGTGACGTGTGTGTGTGACGTGTGTGTGTGACGTGTGTGTGTGACGTGTGTGTGTGACTTGTGTGTGTGATGTGTGACGTGTGTGTGTGACGTGTGTGTGTGTGGCGTGTGTGTGTGTGTGTGTGACGTGTGTGTGTGACGTGTGTGTGTGACGTGTGTGTGTGACGTGTGTGTGTCACGTGTGTGTGTGACTTGTGTGTGTGATGTGTGTGACGTGTGTGATGTGTGTGACGTGTGTGATGTGTGTGACGTGTCTGATGTGTGACGTGTGTTACGTGTGTGATGTGTGTGACGTGTTTGACGTGTGTGTCGTGTGTGATGTGTGTGATGTGTGTGACGTGTGTGATGTGTGTGACGTGTGTGGTGTGTGTGTGACGTGTGTGTGATGTGTGTGTGTGATGTGTGTGTGTGTGACGTGTGTGACGTGTGTGACGTGTGTGTGTGATGTGTGTGACGTGTGTCTGTAACGTGTGTGTGACGTGTGAGTGACCTGTGTAATGTGTGTGACGTGTGATGTGTGTTACGTGTGTGACGTGTGTGATGTGTGTGACGTGTGTGATGTGTGTGTGACGTGTGTGACGTGTGACGTGTGTGTATGATGTGTGTGATGTGTGACGTGTGTGATGTGTGTGACGTGTTTGACGTGTGACGTGTGTGTGTGATGTGTGTGGTGTGTGACGTGTGTGATGTGTGACGTGTGTAACGTGTGTGACGTGTGTGTGTGACGTGTGTGTGTGACGTGTGTGTGTGACGTGTGTGTGTGACGTGTGTGTGTCACGTGTGTGTGTGACTTGTGTGCGTGACGTGTGTGTGTGCCGTGTGTGTGTGACGTGTGATGTGTGTCACATGTGTGATGTGTGTGACATGTGTGATGTATGTGATGTGTGTGACGTGTGTGTGTGACGTGTGTGACGTGTGTAATGTGTGTGACGTGTGTGTGTGACGTGTGTTACGTGTGTGACATGTGTGACGTGTGTGACGTGTGTGATGTGTGTGACGTGTGTGTGACGTGTGTGTGTGCCGTGTTTGATGTGTGTGACGTGTGTGTGTGACTTGTGTGTGTGACGTGTGTGTGACGTGTGTAACGTGTGTGATGTGTGTGACGTGTGTGATGTGTGTGACGTGTGTGATGTGTGTGACGTGTGTGTGTGTGATGTGTGTGATGTGTATGTTGTGTGATGTGTGTGACGTGTGTGACGTGTGTGACGTGTGTCACGTGTGTGATGTATGTGATGTGTGTGACGTGTGTGATGTGTGTGACGTGTGTGATATGTGTGACATGTGTGATGTGTGTGATGTGTGTTTGTGACGTGTGTGTGTGTGACGTGTGTGTGACGTGTGTGTGTGACGTGTGTGATGTGTGTGATGTGTGTGATGTGTGTGTGTGTGACGTGTGTGTGTGACGTGTGTGTGTGTGACATGTGTGACATGTGTGACGTGTGTTAAGTGAGTGACGTGTGTGTGTGATGTGTGTGTTTGACGTGTGTTTGTTTCGTGTGTGTGTGACGTGTGTGTGTGATGTGTGTGTGTGACGTGTGTGATGTGTGTGATGTGCGTGACGTGTGTGTGACGTGTGTGTGACGTGTGTGTGTGAAGTGTGTGTGTGTGTGTTACGTGTGTGTGTGACGTGTGTGTGTGACGTGTGTGTGTGACGTGTGTGTGTGTGTGAGTGACGTGTGTGTGTGACGTGTCTGACGTGTGAGACGTGTGTGACATGTGTGACGTGTGTGATGCGTGTGACGTGTGTGTGTGACTTGTGTGTGTGACGTGTGTGTGTGCCGTGTGTGTGTGACGTGTGATGTGTGTCACATGTGTGATGTGTGTGACATGTGTGATGTGTGTGATGTGTGTGACGTGTGTGTGTGACGTGTGTGACGTGTGTGATGTGTGTGATGTGTGTGACGTGTGTGTGTGACGTGTGTGATGTGTGTGACGTGTGTGATGTGCGTGACGTGTGTGATGTGTGTGTCGTGTGTTACGTGTGTGACGTGTGTGACGCGTTTGACGTGTGTGTCGTGTGTGATGTGTGTGATGTGTGTGACGTGTGTGATGTGTGTGACGTGTGTGATGTGTGTGTGACGTGTGTGTGACGTGTGTGTGATGTGTGTGTGTGACGTGTGTGACGTGTGTGACGTGTGTGTGTGACGTGTGTGTGACGTGTGTGTGACCTGTGAGATGTGTGTGACGTGTGTGATGTGTGTGACGTGTGATGTGTGTTACGTGTGTGACGTGTGTGATGTGTGTGACGTGTGTGATGTGTGTGACATGTGTGTGACGTGTGTGTGTGACGTGTGAGTGTGACGTGTGTGACGTGTGTGACCGGTGTGATGTGTGTTACGTGTGTGACGTGTGTGTGTGATGTGTGTGATGTGTGACGTGTGTGATGTGTGACGTGTGTGACGTATGTGTGTGACGTGTGTGTGTGACGTGTGTGTGTGTGACGTGTGTGTGTGTGACTTGTGTGTGTGACGTGTGTGTGTGACGTGTGTGTGTGACGTGTGAGTGTGACGTGTGTGTGTGACGTGTGTGACGTGTGTGATGTGTGTGATGTGTGTGACGTGTGTGTGTGACTTGTGTGACGTGTGTGATGTGTGTGACGTGTGTGATGTGTGTGACGTGTGTGATGTGTGTTACGTGTGACGTGTGTGTGTGATATGTGTGATGTGTGACGTGTGTGTGTGACGTGTGTGTGTGTGTGTGACGGGTGTTACGTGTGTTACGTGTGTGACGTGTGTGATGTGTGTGACGTGTGTGATGTGTGTGATGTGTGTGATGTGTGTGACGGGTGTTACGTGCGTTACGTGTGTGACGTGTGTTACGTGTGTGACGTGTGTGATGTGTGTGATGTGTGTGATGTGTGTGACGTGTGTGATGTGTGTGATGTGTGTGTGTAACGTGTGTGACGTGTGTGACGTGTGTGACGTGTGTGACATGTGTGATGTGTGTGATGTGTGTGACGTGTGTGTGTGACGTGTGTGTGTGACGTGTGTGTGACGCGTGTGTTGTGTGTGGCGTGTGTGATATGTGTGGTGTGTTACGTGTGTGTGACGTAGGTGTGTGACGTGTGTGTGTGTGACGTGTGTGACGTGTGTGACCTGTGTGACGTATGTGACGTGTGTGACGTGTGTGACGTGTGTGACGTATGACGTGTGTGACGTGTGTGAGGTGTGTGACGTGTGTGGTGTGTGTGATGTGTGTGAGGTGTGTGTGTGTGACTTGTGTGTGTGACGTGTTTGTGTGACGTGTGTGTGCCGTGTGTGTGACGTGTGTGTGTGACGTATGTATGTGATGTGTGTAATGTGTGTGTGTGACGTGTGTGTGTGTGACGTGTGTGTGTGTGACGTGTGTGTGTTACGTGTGTGTTTGTGTGACGTGTGTGACGTGTGTGATGTGTGTGACGTGAGTTTGTGACGTGTGTGTGACGTGTGTATGTGACGTGCGTGTGTGACGTGTGTGTGTGACGTGCGTGTGTGACGTGTGTGTGTGACGTGTGTGTGTGACGTGTGTGATGTGTGTGATGTGTGTGAGGTGTGTGTGTGACTTGTGTGTGTGACGTGTTTGTGTGACGTGTGTGTGTGCCGTGTTTGTGACGTGTGTGATGTATGTGACGTGTGTAACGTGTGTGATGTGTGTGACGTATGTGATGTGTGTGACGTGTGATTTGTGTTACGTGTGTGACGTGTGTGATGTGTGTGACGTGTGTGATGTGTGTGACATGTGTGTGACGTGTGTGTGTGACGTGTGAGTGTGACGTGTGTGACGTGTGTGACGTGTGTGATGTGTGTTACGTGTGTGACGTGTGTGTCTGACGTGTGGGACGTGTGTGACGTGTGTAACGTGTGTGACGTGTGTGACGTGTGTGACGTGTGTGACGGGTGTTACGTGTTTTACGTGTGTGACGTGTGTGACGTGTGTGACGTGTGTGACGTGTGTGACGTGTGTGACATGTGTGATGTGTGTGATGTGTGTGACGTGTGTGATGTGTGTGATGTGTGTGTGTGACGTGTGTGTGTGATGTGTGTGTGTGACGTGTGTGTGACGTGTGTGTGTAACGTGTGTGTGTGACGTGTGTGTCTGAGGTGTGTGTGACGTGTGTGTGTAACAAGTTTGTGTAACGTGTGTGTGTGTGTGTCTCTGTGTGTGTGTGTGTGGAGGGGTGTGTGTGTGTGACGTGTGTGACGTGTGTGACGTGTGTGTGTGTGTGACGTGTGTGACGTGTGTGACGTGTGTGACGTGTGTGACATGCGTGACGTATGTGACGTATGTGACGTGTGTGACTTGTGTTACGTGTGTGACGTGTGTAACGTGTGTGACGTGTGTGATGTGTGTAATGTGTGTGTGTGACGCGTGTGTGACGTGTGTAGCGTGGGTGACGTGTGTGACGTGTGTTACGTTTGTGACGTGTGTGACGTGTGTGTGTGTGACGTGTGTGACGTGTGTGTGTGACGTGTGTTTGTGATGTGTGTGATGTGTGTGTGTGTGACGTGTGTGTGTGACGGGTGTTACGTGTGTTACGTGTGTGACGTGTGTGATGTGTGTGACGTGTGTGATGTGTGTGATGTGTGTGATGTGTGTGACGGGTGTTACGTGCGTTACGTGTGTGACGTGTGTGACGTGTGTGACGTGTGTGATGTGTGTGATGTGTGTGATGTGTGTGATGTGTGTGACGTGTGTGATGTGTGTGATGTGTGTGTGTAACGTGTGTGACGTGTGTGACGTGTGTGACGTGTGTGACATGTGTGATGTGTGTGATGTGTGTGACGTGTGTGTGTGACGTGTGTGTGTGACGTGTGTGTGACGCGTGTGTTGTGTGTGGCGTGTGTGATGTGTGTGGTGTATTACGTGTGTGTGACGTAGGTGTGTGACGTGTGTGTGTGTGACGTGTGTGACGTGTGTGACCTGTGTGACGTATGTGACGTGTGTGACGTGTGTGACGTATGACGTGTGTGACGTGTGTGAGGTGTGTGACGTGTGTGGTGTGTGTGATGTGTGTGAGGTGTGTGTGTGTGACTTGTGTGTGTGACGTGTTTGTGTGACGTGTGTGTGCCGTGTGTGTGACGTGTGTGTGTGACGTATGTGTGTGATGTGTGTAATGTGTGTGTGTGACGTGTGTGTGTGTGACGTGTGTGTGTGTGACGTGTGTGTGTTACGTGTGTGTTTGTGTGACGTGTGTGACGTGTGTGATGTGTGTGACGTGAGTTTGTGACGTGTGTATGTGACGTGCGTGTGTGACGTGTGTGTGTGACGTGTGTGTGTGACGTGTGTGTGTGACGTGTGTGTGTGACGTGTGTGATGTGTGTGATGTGTGTGAGGTGTGTGTGTGACTTGTGTGTGTGACGTGTGTGTGTGCCGTGTTTGTGACGTGTGTGATGTATGTGACGTGTGTGACGTGTGTGATGTGTGTGACGTATGTGATGTGTGTGACGTGTGATGTGTGTTACGTGTGTGACGTGTGTGATGTGTGTGACGTGTGTTATGTGTGTGACATGTGTGTGACGTGTGTGTGTGACGTGTGAGTGTGACGTGTGTGACGTGTGTGACGTGTGTGATGTGTGTTACGTGTGTGACGTGTGTGTCTGACGTGTGGGACGTGTGTGACGTGTGTAACGTGTGTGACGTGTGTGACGTGTGTGACGTGTGTGACGGGTGTTACGTGTTTTACGTGTGTGACGTGTGTGACGTGTGTGACGTGTGTGACGTGTGTGACGTGTGTGACATGTGTGATGTGTGTGATGTGTGTGACGTGTGTGATGTGTGTGATGTGTGTGTGTGACGTGTGTGTGTGATGTGTGTGTGTGACGTGTGTGTGACGTGTGTGTGTAACGTGTGTGTGTGACGTGTGTGTCTGAGGTGTGTGTGACGTGTGTGTGTGACAAGTTTGTGTAACGTGTGTGTGTGTGTGTGTCTCTGTGTGTGTGTGTGTGGAGGGGTGTGTGTGTGTGACGTGTGTGACGTGTGTGACGTGTGTGACGTGTGTGTGTGTGTGACGTGTGTGACGTGTGTGACGTGTGTGACATGCGTGACGTATGTGACGTATGTGACGTGTGTGACTTGTGTTACGTGTGTGACGTGTGTAACGTGTGTGACGTGTGTGATGTGTGTGATGTGTGTGTGTGACGCGTGTGTGACGTGTGTAGCGTGGGTGACGTGTGTGACGTGTGTTACGTTTGTGACGTGTGTGACGTGTGTGTGTGTGACGTGTGTGACGTGTGTGTGTGACGTGTGTTTGTGATGTGTGTGATGTGTGTGTGTGTGACGTGTGTGTGACGTGTGTGTGCGACGTATGTGTGTGATGTGTGTAATGTGTGTGTGTGTGTGACAAGTGTGTGTGACATATGTGTGTGACGTGTGTGTCTGACGTGTGTGACGTGTGTAACGTGTGAGACGTGTGTGACGCGTGTGACGTGTGTGACGTGTGTGACGGGTGTTACGTGTGTTACGTGTGTGACGTGTGTGACGTGTGTGACGTGTGTGACGTGTGTGACGTGTGTGATGTGTGTGATGTGTGTGATGTGTGTGTCGTGTGTGATGTGTGTGATGTGTGTGTGTGACGTGTGTGTGTGATGTGTGTGTGTGACGTGTGTGTGTGACGTGTGTGTGTGTGACGTGTGTGACGTGTGTGACGTGTGTGACGTGTGTAACGTGTGTGACATGTGTGATGTGTGTGATGTGTGTGACGTGTGTGTGTGACGTGTGTGTGACGCGTGTGATGTGTGTGGCGTGTGTGATGTGTGTGGTGTGTGACGTGTGTGTGACGTAGGTGTGTGACGTGTGTGTGTGTGACGTGTGTGACGTGTGTGACGTGTGTGACGTATGTGACGTGTGTGACGTGTGTGACGTGTGACGTGTGTGAGGTGTGTGACGTGTGTGGTGTGTGTGATGTGTGTGAGGTGTGTGTGTGACTTGTGTGTGTGACGTGTTTGTATGACGTGTGTGTGCCGTGTGTGTGACGTGTGTGTGTGACGTATGTGTGTGATGTGTGTAATGTTTGTGTGTGTGACATGTGTGTGTGTGACGTGTGTGTGTGACGTGTGTGTTTGTGTGACGTGTGTGATGTGTGTGATGTGTGTGAGGTGTGTGTGTGTGACTTGTGTGTGTGACGTGTTTGTGTGACGTGTGTGTGTGCCGTGTGTGTGACGTGTGTGATGTATGTGACGTGTGTGACGTGTGTGATGTGTGTGACGTATGTGTGTGACGTGTGTGTCTGACGTGTGGGACGTGTGTGACGTGTGTAACGTGTGTGACCTGTTTGACGTGTGTGACGTGTGTGGCGGGTGTTACGTGTGTTACGTGTGTGACGTGTGTGACGTGTGTGACGTGTGTGATGTGTGTGATGTGTGTGACGTGTGTGATGTGTGTGATGTGTGTGTGTGTGTGACGTTTGTGTGTGATGTGTGTGTGTGACGTGTGTGTGACGTGTGTGTGTGACGTGTGTGTGTAACGTGTGTGTGACGTGTGTGTGTGAGGTGTGTGTGTGACGCGTGTGTGTGACGAGTGTGTGTAACGTGTGTGTGTGTGTCTCTGTGTGTGTGTGGGGGGGTGTGTGTGTGTGACGTGTGTGACGTGTGTGTGTGCGTGTGTGACGTGTGTGACGTGTGTGACGTGTGTGACGTGTGGGACGTGCGTGACGTGTGTGACGTATGTGACGTGTGTGACGTGTGTTACGTGTGTGACGTGTGTAACGTGTGTGACGTGTGTGATGTGTGTGATGTGTGTGATGTGTGTGATGTGTGTGTGTGTGACGTGTGTAGCGTGTGTGACGTGTGTGACGTGTGTTACGTTTGTGACGTGTGTGACGTGTGTGTTTGATGTGTGTGATGTGTGTGTGTGTGTGTGTGACGTGTGTGTGTGACGTGTGTGTGCGACGTATATGTGTAATGTGTGTAATGTGTGTGTGTGACGAGTGTGTGTGGCGTGTGATGTGTGTGTTTGTGTGATTTGTGTGACGTGTGTGACGTGTATGACGTGTGTGATGTGTGTGACGTGAGTGTGTGACGTGTGTGTGACGTGTGTATGTAACGTGCGTGTGTGACGTGGGTGACGTGTGTGACGTGTGTGATTTGTGCGACGTGTGTGACGAGTGTGACACGTGTGACGCGTGTGACGTGTGTGACGTGTGTTACGTGTGTAATGTGTGTGACGTGTGTGTGTGACGTGTGTTTGTGACGTGTGTGTGAGACGTGTGTGACGTGTGTAACGTATGTGACGTTTGTGACGTGTGACGTGTGTGACGTATGTGTCGTGTGTGACGTGTGTGACGTGTGTGACGTGTGTGACGTGTGTGACGTGTGTGACGTGTGACGTGTGTGACGTGTGTGACGTGTGTGAGGTGTGTGACGTGTGTGATGTGTGCGAAGTGTGTGAGGTGTGTGTGTGACGTGTGTGTGTGACGTGTGTGTGGTGTGTCTGACGTGTGAGACGAGTGTGACATGTGTGACGTGTGTGATGTGTGTGACGTGTGTGTGTGACTTGTGTGTGTGACGTGTGTGTGTGATGTGTGTGACGTGTGTGTGTGACGTGTGTGACGTGTGTGATGTGTGTGATGTGTGTGACGTGTGTGTGTGACTTGTGTGTGTGACGTTTGTGACGTGTGTGACGTGTGTGTGACGTGTGTGTGTGACGTGTGTGACGTGTGTAATGTGTGTAGTGTGTGTGATGTGTGTGACGTGTGTGTGTGACTTGTGTATGTGACGTGTGTGTGACGTGTGTATGACGTGTGTGATGTGTGTGACATGTGTGATGTGTGTTACGTGTGTGACGTGTGACGTGTGTGTGTGATGTGTGTCACGTGTGGGATGTGTGTGACATGTGTGATGTGTGTGATGTGTGTGACGTGTGTGTGTGACGTGTGTGACGTGTGTAATGTGTGTGATGTGTGTGACGTGTGTGTGTGACTTGTGTGTGTGACGTTTGTGACGTGTGTGACGTATGTGACGGGTGTTACGTGTGTTAAGTGTGTGACGTGTGTGACGTGTGTGACGTGTGTGATGTGTGTGATGTGTGTGACGTGTGTGATGTGTGTGATGTGTGTGTGTGACGTGTGTGTGTGATGTGTGTGTGTGTCGTGTGTGTGATGTGTGTGTGTAACGTGTGCGTGTGACGTGTGTGTGTGAGGTGTGTGTGACGTGTGTGTGTGACAAGTTTGTGTAACGTGTGTGTGTGTGTCTCTGTGTGTGTGTGTGGGGGGGTGTGTGTGTGACGTGTGTGTGTGTGTGACGTGTGTGACGTGTGTGACGTGTTTGACGTGTGTGACGTGTGTTACGTTTGTGACGTGTGTGACGTGTGTGTGTGTGACGTGTGTGACGTGTGTGTGTGACGTGTGTGTGTGATGTGTGTGACGTGTGTGATGTGTGTCGTGTGTGTGTGACTTGTGTGTGTGACGTGTGTGTGTGCCGTGTGTGTGTGACGTGTTATGTGTGTCACGTGTGTGATGTGTGTAACATGTGTGATGTGTGTGATGTGTGTGACGTGTGTGTGTGACGTGTGTGACGTGTGTGATGTGTGTGATGTGTGTGACGGGTGTGTGTGACTTGTGTGTGTGACGTTTGTGACGTGTGTGACGTGTGTGTGACGTGTGTGTGTGACGTGTGAGTGTGACGTGTGTGACGTGTGTAATGTGTGTAATGTGTGTGATGTGTGTGACGTGTGTGTGTGACTTGTGTATGTGACGTGTGTGTGACGTGTGTATGACGTGTGTGATGTGTGTGATGTGTGTGATGTGTGTGATGTGTGTTACGTGTGTGACGTGTGACGTGTGTGTGTGATGTCTGACGTGTGTGATGTGTGATGTGTGACGTGTGTGACGTGTGTGACGTGTGTGGCGTGTGTGTGTGACGTGTGTGTGTGACGTGTGTGTTTGTGTGACGTGTGTGATGTGTGTGACGTGAGTGTGTGACGTGTGTGTGACGTGTGTATGTGACGTGCGTGTGTGACGTGTGTGTGTGACGTGTGTGTGTGACGTGTGTGTGTGACGTGTGTGATGTGTGTGATGTGTGTGAGGTGTGTGTGTGACTTGTGTGTGTGACGTGTTTGTGTGACGTGTGTGTGTGCCGTGTGTGTGACGTGTGTGATGTATGTGACGTGTGTGACGTGTGTGATGTGTGTGACGTATGTGTGTGACGTGTGTGTCTGACGTGTGGGACGTGTGTGACGTGTGTAACGTGTGTGACGTGTGTGACGTGTGTGACGTGTGTGGCGGGTGTTACGTGTGTTACGTGTGTGACGTATGTGACGTGTGTGACGTGTGTGATGTGTGTGATGTGTGTGACGTGTGTGATGTGTGTGATGTGTGTGTGTGTGTGACGTTTGTGTGTGATGTGTGTGTGTGACGTGTGTGTGACGTGTGTGTATGACGTGTGTGTGTAACGTGTGTGTGACGTGTGTGTGTGAGGTGTGTGTGTGACGTGTGTGTGTGACGAGTGTGTGTAACGTGTGTGTATGTGTCTCTGTGTGTGTGTGGGGGGGTGTGGGTGTGTGACGTGTGTGACGTGTGTGTGTGTGTGTGACGTGTGTGACGTGTGTGACGTGTGTGACGTGTGGGACGTGCGTGACGTGTGTGACGTATGTGACGTGTGTGACGTGTGTTACGTGTGTGACGTGTGTAACGTGTGTGCCGTGTGTGATGTGTGTGATGTATGTGATGTGTGTGTGTGACGCGTGTGTGACGTGTGTAGCGTGTGTGACGTGTGTGACGTGTGTAACGTTTGTGACGTGTGTGACGTGTGTGTGTGACGTGTGTGACGTCTGTGTGTGACGTGTGTGTTTGATGTGTGTGATGTGTGTGTGTGTGTGACGTGTGTGTGTGACGTGTGTGTGCGACGTATGTGTGTGATGTGTGTAATGTGTGTGTGTGACGAGTGTGTGTGGCGTGTGTGTGTGATGTGTGTGTTTGTGTGATTTGTGTGACGTGTGTGACGTGTATGACGTGTGTGATGTGTGTGACGTGAGTGTGTGACGTGTGTGTGACGTGTGTATGTAACGTGCGTGTGTGACGTGGGTGACGTGTGTGACGTGTGTGATGTGTGCGACGTGTGTGACGATTGTGACACGTGTGACGCGTGTGACGTGTGTGACGTGTGTTACGTGTGTAATGTGTGTGACGTGTGTGTGTGTGACGTGTTTGTGACGTGTGTGTGTGACGTGTGTGACGTGTGTAACGTATGTGACGTTTGTGACGTGTGACGTGTGTGACGTATGTGACGTGTGTGACGTGTGTGACGTGTGTGACGTGTGTGACGTGTGTGACGTGTGTGACGTGTGACGTATGTGACGTGTGTGAGGTGTGTGACGTGTGTGATGTGTGCGAAGTGTGTGAGGTGTGTGTGTGACGTGTGTGTGTGACGTGTGTGTGTGTGTGTGTGACGTGTGTGTGGTGTGTCTGACGTGTGAGACGAGTGTGACATGTGTGACGTGTGTGATGTGTGTGACGTGTGTGTGTGACTTGTGTGTGTGACGTGTGTGTGTGCCGTGTGTGTGTGACGTGTGATGTGTGTCACGTGTGGAATGTGTGTGACATGTGTGATGTGTGTGATGTGTGTGACGTGTGTGTGTGACGTGTGTGATGTGTGTGATGTGTGTGACGTGTGTGTGTGACTTGTGTGTGTGTGACGTTTGTGACGTGTGTGACGTGTGTGTGACGTGTGTGTGTGACGTGTGAGTGTGACGTGTGTTACGTGTGTAATGTGTGTAGTGTGTGTGATGTGTGTGACGTGTGTGTGTGACTTGTGTATGTGACGTGTGTGTGACGTGTGTATGACGTGTGTGATGTGTGTGACGTGTGTGATGTGTGTTACGTGTGTGACGTGTGTGTGTGATGTGTGTCACGTGTGGGATGTGTGTGACATGTGTGATGTGTGTGATGTGTGTGACGTGTGTGTGTGACGTGTGTGACGTGTGTGATGTGTGTGATGTGTGTCACGTGTGTGTGTGACTTGTGTGTGTGACGTTTGTGACGTGTGTGACGTGTGTGTGACGTGTGTGTGTGACGTGTGAGTGTGACGTGTTGTTACGTCCTATTTTTGCAATCTGTTTCTTTTATTATTAATTTATTCTGTTCAGTAGTTATTGCCCTTGTCACAAGCAATAATTGTCACTCTTTAGCATTGCTGGTCGAATGTCTTCAGGGTTATTAAATTTATATATTTTATACTTTTGAGAATTTGCAAGTCTGAGCCGCTTCGCAGACTTGAGCGTAGAGAGACATTCTGTCTATGATCGTCGTTGTAGCTGCATCTCAGTGTTGGTTATTATTTTTCACTCGTTGATTTCGTATTGTTGGAAGAATTTTAACGTGCCCGTTGTTTGGGGATTTAACTGAGAAAAGTAGCTGAGGGAAATATTGTTCCCGCGGAAAATTGTTCCGGATTTTTGGCACTTCGATCACTGATATACTTTAAGCCACTCAAGATCTAAGGTATTTATATTTGTTAATAATGTTTAGCCCGGTTGTAGAAATATTTATATAGTATTTTTGTATTAATATTTTGATTTTTGTGAAGTATAAATTAGTAAAAGTAACATTTAACTTGTATTTGTCGACCTGTCAAATTGGCAATGCTAATTGAGTTCTCCCTTTTAGGCTTTTATTTTATGGTTTCTCCTTCGTTGTTATTTTGGTTTTACTTTGTAACCCATTGATTTTGGGAATACATTGTGTGGGAAACATATTGTTGGATCGGGATTTCGAGTCCGGGAAACATATTGTTGGATCGGGATTTCGAGTCCTGATTTTTGTGGATAACACCTTGCTGGAGGATTTTATGGAAAATTGGATGAGATTGACACCTCGTGTTTGAAGCGGAAGTTGGTTACGCCATTTTGGAAACGTCACACCACATCCCTACCACACTATTACGTCACTACCGCCGACGCCTCTCCAAATACATGCAGTTAAGCTCCATTTTGTTTTCTTTATTTATTTGTTTGAATTTAAAGTTCATTGAGTTTAATAATCGTACTATATTTGATATTTGTATTTTGATTACATCATTTGTCATAATTTTGAATCTTACTGATTATTGTTTTATATTGTTATGTACTAGCTCACGCGAGTCTTATAATTTTTATTGTGAGGAATTTTCATTTAGGGTTTGTTTCGGTTTAGGAAGGGTTAGGACTAAGTTTATTTTATTTTAACGTATGTTGCGCACGCACTACCCTGCTTGGTCGACCAAACACACGTATTGCGCCTATTGTTGCGTTTTATATTTCATATATTGTACGTTCTTTCGACGTCTACGGTCCTCGCTCATTCGCGTACCACGCATCCCCTATCTGGTGCACTTTGTATTCCGAATTAATTTTTTTTTTTGGGTTACTAATATCTCGCATGAGTTATATTATTGCCTTAATATTTTTTTACTGTTATCAATTATTTACCTTTACAATTTACTTCGTTCTTATAACTGTATTAAGTAAAACTTTTAATATATGTTTCATTTCAAGTTCAAACGGAGCTTATTTGTTTATTGAATATCGAATCACACCTAGTACTATTGCTTATCCTCCACATATTGGTATTTTCGAGGTTGTGTACCATTTTAAGAATAAACAACCATCGTGGCGCCCTTTTTATACTTCAAGTGTTTAGTTTGATTTTAATTGCGTATTTGGGAATCGCACTAACCCACTCCCGTCTCCACTGTCTAAAAGCTGGCGGCCGCATTCCTGAAGAACTTGGGTGCGTTACACTTGCCTTTCTCATGGTAAAACCCTTAAGGTTGTTACAGCACGTAGCAAGGTGTGACGTGTGTAATGTGTGTAGTGTGTGTGATGTGTGTGACGTGTGTGTGTGACTTGTGTATGTGACGTGTGTGTGACGTGTGTATGACGTGTGTGATGTGTGTGACGTGTGTGATGTGTGTTACGTGTGTGACGTGCGACGTGTGCGTGTGATGTGTGACGTGTGTGATGTGTGACGTGTGTGACGTGTGTGACGTGTGTGTGAGTAACGTGTGTGATGTGTGTGGCGTGTGTGTGTGATGTATGTGACGTGTGTGATGTGTGTGTCGTGTGTGTGTGACTTGTGTGTGTGACGTGTGTGTGTGCCGTGTGTGTGTGACGTGTTATGTGTGTCACGTGTGTGATGTGTGTGACATGTGTGATGTGTGTGGTGTGTGTGACGTGTGTGTGTCACGTGTGTGACATGTGTGACGTGTATGACGTGTGAAGTGTGTAAAGTGTGTGACGTGTGTGACGTGTGTGAAGTGTGTGTGTGACGTGTGTGATGTGTGTGACGTGTGTGACTGTGTGACGTGTGTGACGTGTGTGATGTGTGTGACGCGTGTGATGTGTGTGATGTTTGTGATGTGTGTGACGTGTGTGTGACGTGTGTGACGTGTGTGAATTGTGTAACGTGTGTGATGTGTGTGATGTGTGTGATGTGTGTGATGTGTGTGTGTGACGCGTGTGTGACGTGTGTGCGTGACGTGTGTGTGTGATGTGTGTGTGTGTGACGTGTGTGACGTGTGTGACGTGTGACGTGTGAGACGTGTGTGACGCGTGTGATGTGTGACGTGTGTGACGTGTGACTTGTGTGACGTGTGTGACGTGTGTGACGTGTGTGATGTGTGTGATGTGTGTGACGTGTGTGTGACTTGTGTGTGTGACGTGTGTGTGTGTGACTTGTGTGTGTGACGTGTGTGTGTGTGACTTGTGTGTGTGACGTGTGTGTGTGTGACGTGTGTGTGAGTAACGTGTGTGATGTGTGTGGCGTGTGTGATGTGTGTGATGTGTTTGACGTGTGTGTGTGACGTGTGTGTGTGTGACGTGTGTGTGTGTCGTGTGTGACATGTGTGACGTGTATGACGTGTGTGACGTGTGTGACGTGTGTAACGTGTGTGACGTGTGTGACTTGTGTGACGTGTGTTACGTGTGTGACGTGTGTGACGTGTGTGACGTGTGTGACGTGTGTGTGTGACGTGTGTGTGTGATGTGTGTGATGTGTGTGAAGTGTGTGTGTGACGTGTGTGTGTGATGTGTGTGATGTGTGTGTTGTGTGTGATGTATGTGTGTGACGTGTGTGACGTGTGTGTGTGACGTGTGAGTGTGACGTGTGTGTGTGACGTGTGTGTGTGACTTGTGTGTGTGACGTGTGTGACGTGTGTGTGTGACGTGTGAGTGTGACGTGTGTGTGTGACGTGTGTGACGTGTGTGACGTGTGTGATGTGTGTGATGTGTGTGACGTGTGTGTGTGACTTGTGTGTGACGTGTGTGACGTGTGTGACGTGTGTGACGTGTGTGATGTGATGTGTGTGACGTGTGTGATGTGTGTGACGTGTGTGATGTGTGTTACGTGTGACGTGTGTGTGTGATGTGTGTGATGTGTGACGTGTGTGTGTGACGTGTGTGTATGTGTGCCGTGTGTGTGTGTGTGACGTGTGTATGTGACGTGTGTGTGTGACTTGTGTGTGTGACGTGTTTGTGTGACGTGTGTGTGTGCCGTGTGTGTGACGTGTGTGATGTATGTGACGTGTGTGACGTGTGTGATGTGTGTGACGTATGTGTGTGACGTGTGCGTCTGACGTGTGGGACGTGTGTGACGTGTGTAACGAGTGTGATGTGTGTGACGTGTGTGACGTGTGTGACGGGTGTTACGTGTGTTACGTGTGTGACGTGTGTGACGTGTGTGACGTGTGTGACGTGTGTGACGTGTGTGACGTGTGTGACGTGTGTGACGTGTGCGACGTGCGTGACGTGTGTGACGTGTGTTACGTGTGTGACTTGTGTAACGTGTGTGATGTGTGTAATGTGTTTGATGTGTGTGATGTGTGTGTGTGACGCGTGTGTGACGTGTGTGTGTGACGTGTGTGTGTGATGTGTGTGATGTGTGTGTGTGTGATGTGTGTGACGTGTGTGTGCGACGTATGTGTGTGATGTGTGTAATGTGTGTGTGTGACGAGTGTGTGTGACGTGTGTGTGTGACGTGTGTGACGTGTGTGACGTGTGTGACGTGTGTGACGTGTGTGATGTGTGTGATGTGTGTGACGTGTGTGATGTGTGTGATGTGTGTGTGTGACGTGTGTGTGTGATGTGTGTGTGACGTGTGTGTGACGTGTGTGTGTAACGTGTGTGTGTGACGTGTGTGTGTGAGGTGTGTGTGACGTGTGTGTGTGACAAGTTTGTGTAACGTGTGTGTGTGTGTGTCTCTGTGTGTGTGCGGGGGTGTGTGTGTGACGTGTGTGACGTGTGTGTGTGTGTGACGTGTGTGACGTGTGTGACGTGTGTGACGTGTGTGACGTGTGTTACGTTTGTGACATGTGTGACGTGTGTGTGTGTGACGTGTGTGACGTGTGTGTGTGTGACGTGTGTGTGTGATGTGTGTGACGTGTGTGATGTGTGTGTCGTGTGTGTGTGACTTGTGTGTGTGACGTGTGTGTGTGCCGTGTGTGTGTGACGTGTTATGTGTGTCACGGGTGTGATGTGTGTGACATGTGTGATGTGTGTGGTGTGTGTGACCTGTGTGTGTCACGTGTGTGACATGTGTGACGTGTATGACGTGTGAAGTGTGTAACGTGTGTGACGTGTGTGACGTGTGTGAAGTGTGTGTGTGTGACGTGTGTGATGTGTGTGACGTGTGTGACTGTGTGATGTGTGTGACGTGTGTGATGTGTGTGACGCGTGTGATGTGTGTGATGTTTGTGATGTGTGTGACGTGTGTGTGACGTGTGTGACGTGTGTGATGTGTGTGACGTGTGTGACGTGTGTGACGTGTGTGACGTGTGTGCCGTGTGTGACGTGTGTGACGAGTATGATGTGTGTGATGTGTGTGTGACGTGTGTGATGTGTGTGATGTGTGTGTGTGACGTGTGTGACGTGTGTGACGTGTGACGTGTGAGACGTGTGTGACGCGTGTGATGTGTGACGTGTGTGACGTGTGACGTGTGTGACGTGTGTGACCTGTGTGACGTATGTGATGTGTGTGATGTGTGTGACGTGTGTGTGACTTGTGTGTGTGACGTGTGTGTGTGTGACTTGTGTGTGTGACGTGTGTGTGTGTGACTTGTGTGTGTGACGTGTGTGTGTGTGACGTGTGTGTGAGTAACGTGTGTGATGTGTGTGGCGTGTGTGATGTGTGTGATGTGTTTGACGTGTGTGTGTGACGTGTGTGTGTGACGTGTGTGTGACGTGTGTGACATGTGTGACGTGTATGACGTGTGTGACGTGTGTGACGTGTGTAACGTGTGTGATGTGTGTGACTTGTGTGACGTGTGTTACGTGTGTGACGTGTGTGACGTGTGTGTGTGACGTGTGTGTGTGATGTGTGTGATGTGTGTGAAGTGTGTGTGTGACGTGTGTGTGTGATGTGTGTGATGTGTGTGATGTGTGTGATGTATGTGTGTGACGTGTGTGACGTGTGTGTGTGACGTGTGAGTGTGACGTGTGTGTGTGACGTGTGTGTGTGACTTGTGTGTGTGACGTGTGTGTGTGACGTGTGTGTGTGACGTGTGAGTGTGACGTGTGTGTGTGACGTGTGTGACGTGTGTGACGTGTGTGATGTGATGTGTGTGACGTGTGTGATGTGTGTGACGTGTGTGATGTGTGTTACGTGTGACGTGTGTGTGTGATGTGTGTGATGTGTGACGTGTGTGTGACGTGTGTGTATGTGTGACGTGTGTGTGTGTGTGACGTGTGTATGTGTGTGATGTGTGTGTGTGTGACGTGTGTGTGCGACGTATGTGTGTGATGTGTGTAATGTGTGTGTGTGACGAGTGAGTGTGACGTGTGTGTGTGACGTGTGTGACGTGTGTGACGTGTGTGACGTGTGTGACGTGTGTGATGTGTGTGATGTGTGTGACGTGTGTGACGTGTGTGATGTGTGTGTGTGACGTGTGTGTGTGATGTGTGTGTGTGACGTGTGTGTGACGTGTGTGTGTAACGTGTGTGTGTGACGTGTGTGTGTGAGGTGTGTGTGACGTGTGTGTGTGACAAGTTTGTGTAACGTGTGTGACGTGTGCGACGTGTGTGTGTGACGTGTGTGTGTGATGTGTGTGATGTGTGTGAAGTGTGTGTGTGACGTGTGTGTGTGATGTGTGTGATGTGTGTGATGTGTGTGATGTATGTGTGTGACGTGTGTGACGTGTGTGTGTGACGTGTGAGTGTGACGTGTGTGTGTGACGTGTGTGTGTGACTTGTGTGTGTAACGTGTGTGTGTGACGTGTGTGTGTGACGTGTGAGTGTGACGTGTGTGTGTGACGTGTGTGACGTGTGTGACGTGTGTGATGTGTGTGATGTGTGTGATGTGTGTGTGTGACTTGTGTGTGACGTGTGTGACGTGTGTGACGTGTGTGATGTGATGTGTGTGACGTGTGTGATGTGTGTGACGTGTGTGATGTGTGTTACGTGTGACGTGTGTGTGTGTGATGTGTGTGATGTGTGACGTGTGTGTGTGACGTGTGTGTATGTGTGACGTGTGTGTGTGTGTGACGTGTGTATGTGACGTGTGTGTGTGACTTGTGTGTGTGACGTGTTTGTGTGACGTGTGTGTGTGCCGTGTGTGTGACGTGTGTGATGTATGTGACGTGTGTGACGTGTGTGATGTGTGTGACGTATGTGTGTGACGTGTGCGACTGACGTGTGGGACGTGTGTGACGTGTGTAACGTGTGTGATGTGTGTGACGTGTGTGACGTGTGTGACGGGTGTTACGTGTGTTACGTGTGTGACGTGTGTGACGTGTGTGACGTGTGTGACGTGTGTGGCGTGTGTGACGTGTGTGACGTGTGTGACGTGTGTGACGTGCGTGACGTGTGTGACGTGTGTTACGTGTGTGACTTGTGTAACGTGTGTGATGTGTGTGATGTGTGTGATGTGTGTGATGTGTGTGTGTGACGCGTGTGTGACGTGTGTGCGTGACGTGTGTGTGTGATGTGTGTGATGTGTGTGTGTGTGACGTGTGTGTGCGACGTATGTGTGTGATGTGTGTAATGTGTGTGTGTGACGAGTGAGTGTGACGTGTGTGTGTGACGTGTGTGACGTGTGTAACGTGTGTGACGTGTGTGGCGTGTGTGACGTGTGTGACGTGTGTGACGTGCGTGACGTGTGTGACGTGTGTTACGTGTGTGACTTGTGTAACGTGTGTGATGTGTGTGATGTGTGTGATGTGTGTGATGTGTGTGTGTGACGCGTGTGTGACGTGTGTGCGTGACGTGTGTGTGTGATGTGTGTGATGTGTGTGTGTGACGTGTGTGTGCGACGTATGTGTGTGATGTGTGTAATGTGTGTGTGTGACGAGTGAGTGTGACGTGTGTGTGTGTGACGTGTGTGACGTGTGTAACGTGTGTGACGTGTGTGATGTGTGTGATGTGTGTGACGTGTGTGACGTGTGTGATGTGTGTGTGTGACGTGTGTGTGTGATGTGTGTGTGTGACGTGTGTGTGACGTGTGTGTGTAACGTGTGTGTGTTACGTGTGTGTGTGAGGTGTGTGTGACGTGTGTGTGTGACAAGTTTGTGTAACGTGTGTGTGTGTGTCTCTGTGTGTGTGCGGGGGTGTGTGTGTGACGTGTGTGACGTGTGTGTGTGTGTGACGTGTGTGACGTGTGTGACGTGTGTGACGTGTGTGACGTGTGTTACGTTTGTGACGTGTGTGACGTGTGTGTGTGTGACGTGTGTGACGTATGTGTGTGACGTGTGTGTGTGATGTGTGTGACGTGTGTGATGTGTGTGTCGTGTGTGTGTGACTTGTGTGTGTGACGTGTGTGTGTGCCGTGTGTGTGTGACGTGTTATGTGTGTCACGTGTGTAATGTGTGTGACATGTGTGATGTGTGTGGTGTGTGACGTGTGTGTGTCACGTGTGTGACATGTGTGACGTGTATGACGTGTGAAGTGTGTAAAGTGTGTGACGTGTGTGACGTGTGTGAAGTGTGTGTGTGACGTGTGTGATGTGTGTGACGTGTGTGACTGTGTGATGTGTGTGACGTGTGTGATGTGTGTGACGCGTGTGATGTGTGTGATGTTTGTGATGTGTGTGACGTGTGTGTGACGTGTGTGACGTGTGTGATGTGTGTGACGTGTGTGACGTGTGTGACGTATGTGACGTGTGTGCCGTGTGTGACGTGTGTGACGTGTATGATGTGTGTGATGTGTGTGTGACGTGTGTGATGTGTGTGATGTGTGTGTGTGACGTGTGTGACGTGTGTGACGTGTGACGTGTGAGACGTGTGTGACGCGTGTGATGTGTGACGTGTGTGACGTGTGACTTGTGTGACGTGTGTGACGTGTGTGACGTGTGTGATGTGTGTGATGTGTGTGACGTGTGTGTGACTTGTGTGTGTGACGTGTGTGTGTGTGACTTGTGTGTGTGACGTGTGTGTGTGACTTGTGTGTGTGACGTGTGTGTGTGTGACGTGTGTGTGAGTAACGTGTGTGATGTGTGTGGCGTGTGTGATGTGTGTGATGTGTTTGACGTGTGTGTGTGACGTGTGTGTGTGTGACGTGTGTGTGTGTCGTGTGTGACATGTGTGACGTGTATGACGTGTGTGTCGTGTGTGACATGTGTAACGTGTGTGACGTGTGTGACTTGTGTGACGTGTGTTACGTGTGTGACGTGTGTGACGTGTGCGACGTGTGTGACGTGTGTGTGTGACGTGTGTCTGTGATGTGTGTGATGTGTGTGAAGTGTGTGTGTGACGTGTGTGTGTGATGTGTGTGATGTGTGTGTTGTGTGTGATGTATGTGTGTGACGTGTGTGACGTGTCTGTGTGACGTGTGAGTGTGACGTGTGTGTGTGACGTGTGTGTGTGACTTGTGTGTGTGACGTGTGTGTGTGACGTGTGTGTGTGACGTGTGAGTGTGACGTGTGTGTGTGACGTGTGTGACGTGTGTGATGTGTGTGACGTGTGTGTGTGACTTGTGTGTGACGTGTGTGACGTGTGTGACGTGTGTGATGTGATGTGTGTGACGTGTGTGATGTGTGTGACGTGTGTGATGTGTGTTACGTGTGACGTGTGTGTGTGATGTGTGTGATGTGTGACGTGTGTGTGTGACGTGTGTGTATGTGTGACGTGTGTGTGTGTGTGACGTGTGTATGTGACGTGTGTGTGTGACTTGTGTGTGTGACGTGTTTGTGTGACGTGTGTGTGTGCCGTGTGTGTGACGTGTGTGATGTATGTGACGTGTGTGACGTGTGTGATGTGTGTGACGTATGTGTGTGACGTGTGCGTCTGACGTGTGGGACGTGTGTGACGTGTGTAACGTGTGTGATGTGTGTGACGTGTGTGACGTGTGTGACGGGTGTTACGTGTGTTACGTGTGTGACGTGTGTGACGTGTGTGACGTGTGTGACGTGTGTTACGTTTGTGACGTGTGTGACGTGTGTGTGTGTGACGTGTGTGACGTGTGTGTGTGACGTGTGTGTGTGATGTGTGTGACGTGTGTGATGTGTGTGTCGTGTGTGTGTGACTTGTGTGTGTGACGTGTGTGTGTGCCCTGTGTGTGTGACGTGTTATGTGTGTCACGTGTGTGATGTGTGTGACATGTGTGATATGTGTGGTGTGTGTGACGTGTGTGTGTCACGTGTGTGACATGTGTGACGTGTATGACGTGTGAAGTGTGTAACGTGTGTGACGTGTGTGACGTGTGTGAAGTGTGTGTGTGACGTGTGTGATGTGTGTGACGTGTGTGACTGTGTGATGTGTGTGACGTGTGTGATGTGTGCGACGCGTGTGATGTGTGTGATGTTTGTGATGTGTGTGACGTGTGTGTGACGTGTGTGACGTGTGTGATGTGTGTGACGTGTGTGACGTGTGTGACGTGTGTGACGTGTGTGCCGTGTGTGACGTGTGTGACGTGTATGATGTGTGTGATGTGTGTGTGACGTGTGTGATGTGTGTGTGACGTGTGTGACGTGTGTGACGTGTGACGTGTGAGACGTGTGTGACGCGTGTGATGTGTGACGTGTGTGACGTGTGACGTGTGTGACGTGTGTGACGTGTGTGACGTGTGTGATGTGTGTGATGTGTGTGACGTGTGTGTGACTTGTGTGTGTGACGTGTGTGTGTGTGACTTGTGTGTGTGACGTGTGTGTGTGTGACTTGTGTGTGTGACGTGTGTGTGTGTGACGTGTGTGTGAGTAACGTGTGTGATGTGTGTGGCGTGTGTGATGTGTGTGATGTGTTTGACGTGTGTGTGACGTGTGTGTGTGACGTGTGTGTGTGACGTGTGTGACATGTGTGACGTGTATGACGTGTGTGACGTGTGTGACGTGTGTAACGTGTGTGACGTGTGTGACTTGTGTGACGTGTGTTACGTGTGTGACGTGTGTGACGTGTGTGACGTGTGTGACGTGTGTGTGTGACGTGTGTGTGTGATGTGTGTGATGTGTGTGAAGTGTGTGTGTGACGTGTGTGTGATGTGTGTGATGTGTGTGATGTGTGTGATGTATGTGTGTGACGTGTGTGACGTGTGTGTGTGACGTGTGAGTGTGACGTGTGTGTGTGACGTGTGTGTGTGACTTGTGTGTGTGACGTGTGTGTGTGACGTGTGTGTGTGACGTGTGAGTGTGACGTGTGTGTGTGACGTGTGTGACGTGTGTGATGTGTGTGATGTGTGTGACGTGTGTGTGTGACGTGTGTGACGTGTGTGACGTGTGTGATGTGACGTGTGTGACGTGTGTGATGTGTGTGACGTGTGTGATGTGTGTTACGTGTGACGTGTGTGTGTGATGTGTGTGTGTGACCTGTGTGTGTGTGACGTGTGTGTGTGACGTGTGTGTGTGTGACGTGTGTGACGTGTGTGACGTATGTTACGTGTGTGACGTGTGTGTGTGACGTGTGTGTGTGTGATGTGTGTGTGTGACCTGTGTGTGTGTGACGTGTGTGTGTGACGTGTGTGTGTGTGACGTGTGTGACGTGTGTGCGTGACGCGTGTGTGTGACGTGTGCGTGTGACGTGTGTGTGACGTGTGTGTGTGACGTGTGTGTGTGTGACGTGCGTGTGTGACGTGTGTGTGTGTGTCTGTGTGTGTGTGTGACGTGTGTGACGTGTGTGACGTGTGTGACGTGTGTCACGTGTGTGTGTGACGTGTGTGATGTGTGTAACGTGTGTGACGTGTATGACGTGTGTGATGTGTGTGTGTGTGACGTGTGTGTGTGACGTGTGTGATGTGTGTGACGTGTGTGATGTTTGTGCTGTGCGTGACGTGTGTGTGACGTGTGTGATGTGTGTGACGTGTGTGACGTGTGTGCCGTGTGTGACGTATGTGACGTGTGTGACGTGTGTGATGTGTGTGATGTGTGTGTGTGACGTGTGTGACGTGTGACGTGTGTGACGTGTGACGTGTGAAACGTGTGTGACGCGTGTGATGTGTGACGTGTGTGACGTGTGTGACGTGTGTGACGTGTGTTACGTTTGTGACGTGTGTGACGTGTGTGTGTGTGACGTGTGTGACGTGTGTGTGTGACGTGTGTGTGTGATGTGTGTGACGTGTGTGATGTGTGTGTCGTGTGTGTGTGACTTGTGTGTGCGACGTGTGTGTGTGCCGTGTGTGTGTGACGTGTTATGTGTGTCACGTGTGTGATGTGTGTGACATGTGTGATGTGTGTGGTGTGTGTGACGTGTGTGTGTCACGTGTGTGACATGTGTGACGTGTATGACGTGTGAAGTGTGTAACGTGTGTGACGTGTGTGACGTGTGTGAAGTGTGTGTGTGACGTGTGTGATGTGTGTGACGTGTGTGACTGTGTGATGTGTGTGACGTGTGTGATGTGTGCGACGCGTGTGATGTGTGTGATGTTTGTGATGTGTGTGACGTGTGTGTGACGTGTGTGACGTGTGTGATGTGTGTGACGTGTGTGACGTGTGTGACGTGTGTGACGTGTGTGCCGTGTGTGACGTGTGTGACGTGTATGATGTGTGTGATGTGTGTGTGACGTGTGTGATGTGTGTGATGTGTGTGTGTGACGTATGTGACGTGTGTGACGTGTGACGTGTGAGACGTGTGTGACGCGTGTGATGTGTGACGTGTGTGACGTGTGACGTGTGTGATGTGTGTGACGTGTGTGACGTGTGTGATGTGTGTGATGTGTGTGACGTGTGTGTGACTTGTGTGTGTGACGTGTGTGTGTGTGACTTGTGTGTGTGACGTGTGTGTGTGTGACTTGTGTGTGTGACGTGTGTGTGTGTGACGTGTGTGTGAGTAACGTGTGTGATGTGTGTGGCGTGTGTGATGTGTGTGATGTGTTTGACGTGTGTGTGACGTGTGTGTGTGACGTGTGTGTGTGACGTGTGTGACATGTGTGACGTGTATGACGTGTGTGACGTGTGTGACGTGTGTAACGTGTGTGACGTGTGTGACTTGTGTGACGTGTGTTACGTGTGTGACGTGTGTGACGTGTGTGACGTGTGTGACGTGTGTGTGTGACGTGTGTGTGTGATGTGTGTGATGTGTGTGAAGTGTGTGTGTGACGTGTGTGTGATGTGTGTGATGTGTGTGATGTGTGTGATGTATGTGTGTGACGTGTGTGTGTGACGTGTGAGTGTGACGTGTGTGTGTGACGTGTGTGTGTGACTTGTGTGTGTGACGTGTGTGTGTGACGTGTGTGTGTGACGTGTGAGTGTGACGTGTGTGTGTGACGTGTGTGACGTGTGTGATGTGTGTGATGTGTGTGACGTGTGTGTGTGACGTGTGTGTGTGACGTGTGTGACGTGTGTGACGTGTGTGATGTGACGTGTGTGACGTGTGTGATGTGTGTGACGTGTGTGATGTGTGTTACGTGTGACGTGTGTGTGTGATGTGTGTGATGTGTGACGTGTGTGTGTGTGTGACGTGTGTATGTGACGTGTGTGTGTGACTTGTGTGTGTGACGTGTTTGTGTGACGTGTGTGTGTGCCGTGTGTGTGACGTGTGTGATATATGTGACGTGTGTGACGTGTGTGATGTGTGTGACGTATGTGTGTGACGTGTGCGTCTGACGTGTGGGACGTGTGTGACGTGTGTAACGTGTGTGATGTGTGTGACGTGTGTGACGTGTGTGACGGGTGTTACGTGTGTTACGTGTGTGACGTGTGTGACGTGTGTGACGTGTGTGACGTGTGTGACGTGTGTGACGTGTGTGACGTGTGTGACGTGTGTGACGTGTGTGACGTGCGTGACGTTTGTGACGTGTGTTACGTGTGTGACTTGTGTAACGTGTGTGATGAGTGTGATGTGTGTGATGTGTGTGATGTGTGTGTGTGACGCGTGTGTGACGTGTGTGTGTGATGTGTGTGATGTGTGTGTGTGTGACGTGTGTGTGTGACGTGTGTGTGCGACGTATGTGTGTGATGTGTGTAATGTGTGTGTGTGACGAGTGTGTGTGACGTGTGTGTGTGACGTGTGTGTTTGTGTGACGTGTGTGACGTGTGTGATGTGTGTGACGTAAGTGTGTGACGTGTGTGTGACGTGTGTATGTAACGTGCGTGTGTGACATGTGTGTGTGACGTGTGTGTGTGTGACGTGTGTGTGACGTGTGTGTGTGACGTAGGTGACGTGTGTGACGTGTGTGATGTGTGCGACGTGTGTGACGTGTGTGACACGTGTGACGCGTGTGATGTGTGTGACGTGTGTGATGTGTGTGATGTGTGTGTGACGTGTGTTACGTGTGTGACGTGTGTGACGTGTGTGACGTGTATGACGTGTGCGTGTGATGTGTGTGATGTGTGTGAAGTGTGTGTGTGACGTGTGTGTGTGATGTGTGTGATGTGTGTGATGTGTGTGATGTATGTGTGTGACGTGTGTGACGTATGTGACGTGTGTGTGTGACGTGTGTGACGTGTGTGACGTGTTTGACTTGTGTGACGTTTGTGACGTGTATGATGTGTGTGACATGTGTGATGTGTGTGATGTGTGTGATTTGTGTGACGTGTGTGTGTGACGTGTGTGTGTGACGTGTGCGTGTGACGTGTGTGTGTGACATGTGTGACGTGTGTGACGTGTGTGATGTGTGTGATGTGTGTGATGTGTGTGATGTGTGTGTGACCTGTGTGTGTGTGACGTGTGTGTGTGACGTGTGTGTGTGTGACGTGTGTGACGTGTGTGTGACGTGTGTGTGTGACGTGTGTGTGACGTGTGTGTGTGACGTGTGTGTGTAACGTGTGTGTGAGACGTGTGTGTGTGTCTGTGTGTGTGTGACGTGTGCGACGTGTGTGACGTGTTTGACGTGTGTGACGTTTGTGACGTGTATGATGTGTGTGACGTGTGTGATGTGTGTAAAGTGTGTGACGTGTATGATGTGTGTGATGTGTGTGTGTGACGTGTGTGTGTGTGACGCGTGTGTGTGACGTGTGTGTGTGATGTGTGTGTGTGACGTGTGTGTGACGTGTGTGTGTGACGTGCGTGTGTGACGTGTGTGTGTGTGTGTCTGTGTGTGTGTGTGACGTGTGTGACGTGTGTCACGTGTGTGTGTGACATGTGTGATGTGTGTAACGTGTGTGACGTGTGTGACGTGTGTGATGTGTGTGATGTGTGTGACGTGTGTGACGTGTGTCACGTGTGTGTGTGACGTGTGTGATGTGTGTAACGTGTGTGACGTGTGTGACGTGTGCGACGTGTGTGACGTGTGTGACGTGTGTGACGTGTGTGACGTATGTTACGTGTGTGACGTGTGTGTGTGACGTGTGTGTGTGTGATGTGTGTGTGTGACCTGTGTGTGTGTGACGTGTGTGTGTGACGTGTGTGTGTGTTGTGTGTGATGTGTGTGATGTGTGTGTGTGACCTGTGTGTGTGTGACGTGTGTGTGTGACGTGTGTGTGTGTGACGTGTGTGACGTGTGTGTGTGACGCGTGTGTGTGACGTGTGTGTGTGACGTGTGTGTGACGTGTGTGTGTGACGTGTGTGTGTAACGTGTATGTGTGACGTGTGTGTGTGCCTGTGTGTGTGTGTGACGTGCGTGTGTGACGTGTGTGTGTGTGTGTCTGTGTGTGTGTGTGACGTGTGTGACGTGTGTGACGTGTGTCACGTGTGTGTGTGACGTGTGTGATGTGTGTAACGTGTGTGACGTGTGTGACGTGTGCGACGTGTGTGACGTGTGTGACGTGTGTGACGTGTGTGACGTATGTTACGTGTGTGACGTGTGTGTGTGACGTGTGTGTGTGTGATGTGTGTGTGTGACCTGTGTGTGTGTGTGACGTGCGTGTGTGACGTGTGTGTGTGTGTGTCTGTGTGTGTGTGTGACGTGTGTGACGTGTGTGACGTGTGTCACGTGTGTGTGTGACGTGTGTGATGTGTGTAACGTGTGTGACGTGTGTGACGTGTGCGACGTGTGTGACGTGTGTGACGTGTGTGACGTGTGTGACGTATGTTACGTGTGTGACGTGTGTGTGTGACGTGTGTGTGTGTGATGTGTGTGTGTGACCTGTGTGTGTGACGTGTGTGTGTGACGTGTGTGTGTGTTGTGTGTGATGTGTGTGATGTGTGTGTGACCTGTGTGTGTGACGTGTGTGTGTGACGTGTGTGTGTGTGACGTGTGTGACGTGTGTGACGTGTGTGACGTATGTTACGTGTGTGACGTGTGTGTGTGACGTGTGTGTGTGTGATGTGTGTGTGTGACCTGTGTGTGTGACGTGTGTGTGTGACGTGTGTGTGTGTGACGTGTGTGCGTGACGCGTGTGTGTGACGTGTGCGTGTGACGTGTGTGTGACGTGTGTGTGTGACGTGTGTGTGTGTGACGTGCGTGTGTGACGTGTGTGTGTGTGTCTGTGTGTGTGTGTGACGTGTGTGACGTGTGTGACGTGTGTGACGTGTGTGACGTGTGTCACGTGTGTGTGTGACGTGTGTGATGTGTGTAACGTGTGTGACGTGTATGACGTGTGTGATGTGTGTGATGTGTGTGTGTGTGACGTGTGTGTGTGACGTGTGTGTGTGTGTGACGTGTGTGTGTGACGTGTGTGTGTGTGTGACGCGTGTGACGTGTGTGTGTGACGTGTGTGTGTGACGTGTGTGTGTGACGTGTGTGTGTGTCTGTGTGTGTGTGTGACGTGTGTGACGTGTGTGACGTGTTTGACGTGTGTGACGTGTGTGACGTGTGTGATGTGTGTGATGCGTGTGACGTGTGTGTGTGACGTGTGTGTGACGTGTTTGATGTGTGTGACGTGTGTGATGTGTGTGACGTGTGTGATGTTTGTGCTGTGCGTGACGTGTGTGTGACGTGTGTGATGTGTGTGACGTGTGTGACGTGTGTGCCGTGTGTGACGTATATGACGTGTGTGACGTGTGTGATGTGTGTGATGTGTGTGTGTGACGTGTGTGACGTGTGACGTGTGTGACGTGTGACGTGTGAAACGTGTGTGACGCGTGTGATGTGTGACGTGTGTGACGTGTGTGACGTGTGTAACGTGTGTGACGTGTGTGATGTGTGTGATGTGTGTGACGTGTGTGTGTGACGTGTGTGTGTCACGTGTGTGACATGTGTGACGTGTATGACGTGTGAAGTGTGTAACGTGTGTGACGTGTGTGAAGTGTGTGTGTGACGTGTGTGATGTGTGTGACGTGTGTGACTGTGTGATGTGTGTGACGTGTGTGATGTGTGTGACGCGTGTGCCGTGTGTGACGTGTGTGCCGTGTGTGACGTGTGTGACGTGTATGATGTGTGTGATGTGTGTGTGTGACGTGTGTGATGTGTGTGATGTGTGTGTGTGTGACGTGTGTGACGTGTGTGACGCGTGTGATGTGTGACGTGTGTGACGTGTGACGTGTGTGACGTGTGTGACGTGTGTGACGTGTGTGACGTGTGTGACTTGTGTGACGTTTGTGACGTGTATGATGTGTGTGACATGTGTGATGTGTGTGATGTGTGTGATTTGTGTGACGTGTGTGTGTGACGTGTGTGTGTGACGTGTGTGTGTGTGTGACGTGTGTGACGTGTGTGTGTGACGCGTGTGTGTGACGTGTGTGTGTGACGTGTGTGTGACGTGTGTGTGTGACGTGTGTGTGTAACGTGTGTGTGAGACGTGTGTGTGTGTCTGTGTGTGTGTGTGACGTGTGCGACGTGTGTGACGTGTTTGACGTGTGTGACGTTTGTGACGTGTATGATGTGTGTGACGTGTGTGATGTGTGTAATGTGTGTGACGTGTATGATGTGTGTGATGTGTGTGTGTAACGTGTGTGTGTGTGACGCGTGTGTGTGACGTGTGTGTGTGATGTGTGTGTGTGACGTGTGTGTGTGACGTGTGTGTGTGACGTGCGTGTGTGACGTGTGTGTGTGTGTCTGTGTGTGTGTGTGTGTGACGTGTGTGATGTGTGTAACGTGTGTGACGTGTGTGACGTGTGTGATGTGTGTGATGTGTGTGTGTGTGACGTGTGTGTGTGTGACGTGTGTGTGTGACGTGTGTGTGTGACGTGTGTGTGTGACGTGTGTGTGTGTGACGTGTGTGTGTGTGACGTGTGTGTGTGACGTGTGTGTGTGACGTGTGTATGTGACGTGTGTGTGTGACGTGTGTGTGTGTCTGTGTGTGTGTGTGACGTGTGACGTGTGTGACGTGTGTGATGTGTGTGATGTGTGTGATGTGTGTGACGTGTGTGTGTGACTTGTGTGTGTGACGTGTGTGTGTGTGACTTGTGTGTGTGACGTGTGTGTGTGACTTGTGTGTGTGACGTGTGTGTGTGTGACGTGTGTGTGAGTGACGTGTGTGATGAGTGTAGCGTGTGTGATGTGTGTGGTGTGTGTGACGTGTGTGACGTGTGTGATGTGTGTGACGCGTGTGATGTGTGTGATGTATGTGATGTGTGTGACGTGTGTGTGACGTGTGTGATGTGTGTGACGTGTGTGACGTGTGTGACGTGTGTGCCGTGTGTGACGTGTGTGACGTGTATGATGTGTGTGAAGTGTGTGTGTGACGTGTGTGATGTGTGTGATGTGTGTGTGTGTGACGTGTGTGACGTGTGTGACGTGTGACGTGTGAGACGTGTGTGATGTGTGACGTGTGACGTGTGTGACGTGTGTGACGTGTGTGACGTGTTTGATGTGTGTGATGTGTGTGACGTGTGTGTGACTTGTGTGTGTGACGTGTGTGTGTGTGTGACTTGTGTGTGTGACGTGTGTGTGTGTGACTTGTGTGTGTGACGTGTGTGAGTGTGACGTGTGTGTGAGTAACGTGTGTGCTGTGTGTGGCGTGTGTGATGTGTGTGATGTGTTTGACGTCTGTGTGTGTGACGTGTGTGTGACGTGTGTGACATGTGTGACGTGTATGACGTGTGTGACGTGTGTGACGTGTGTAACGTGTGTGACGTGTGTGACTTGTGTGACGTGTGTGACGTGTGTGACGTGTGTGACGTGTGTGACGTGTGTGTGTGACGTGTGTGTGTGATGTGTGTGAAGTGTGTGTGTGACGTGTGTGTGTGATGTGTGTGATGTGTGTGATGTATGTGTGTGGTGTGTGTGACCTATGTGACGTGTGTGTGTGACGTGTGTGACGTGTTTGACTTGTGTGACGTTTGTGACGTGTACGATGTGTGACATGTGTGATGTGTGTGATTTGTGTGACGTGTGTGTGTGACGTATGTGTGACGTATGTGTGTGACGTGTGTGTGTGACATGTGTGACGTGTGTGACGTGTGTGATGTGTGTGATGTGTGTGATGTGTGTGATGTGTGTGACGTGTGTGTGTGACGCATATGACGTGTGTGATGTGTGTGACGTGTGTAGCGTGTGTGACGTGTGTGATGTGTATGACGCGTGTGCCGTATGTGACGTGTGTGATGTGTGTGATGTGTGTGACGTGTGTGATGTGTGTGATGTGTGTGTGTGACGTGTGTGTGTGTGACGTGTGTGTATGACGTGTGTGTGTAACGTGTGTGTGTGTGTCTGTGTGTGTGTGTGTCTGTGTGTGTGTGACGTGTGTGACGTGTGTGACGTGTTTGACGTGTATGACGTGTGTTACGTGTGTGACGTGTGTGATGTGGGATTTAGGATTTTTTTGGAAAGTACTTCAATCTACCTTTCCAAAGATTCCATAAACTCAATAAAAATAATGCCGGTGAATTTCGTCTTGTTACATATACGACTTTAAAAGTGAAAGATTGTTCAGCCATCGAGAGCAGCCAATAGCTTAGTTGGTAGAGCACCATCCCGGCAAGGTAGGTGTCTCGGATTCGAATACCGATGGCTGACAATTTTTCACAATTTATTTCAAACATACAGACTGTAGCACGCATTTGTCTATACTCGAATTATTAATGCAGTTATAATGCTAATGCTAAGGAAGATTATTAAGTTTACAGTTTACATAAACCAGCTTAAGGCTTTCCAATTCGCCATCCATTTTCTTTATGTGACAGATAAAATAGCGTGTACGGTATGTGAAAACATATTTTGATGTGTAGAATAACATTCACGTAAATTGGAATTTTATCGTTCACGCTATCTATTCTGACATTATATGAAGACTCTCTATTACCCCGACGTTCGGCACATCATTCCGGTACCCTGTATACTGAACAGTCCCTTCTTGACATTGATAAACATCTTACATCTTGTGACGTGTGTGATGTGTGTGACGTGTGTGATGTGTGTGATGTTTGTGATGGTGTTACATGTGTGTGACGTGTGTGAAGTGTGTGATGTGTGTGATGTGTGTGATTTGTGTGACGTGTGTGTGTGTGACGTGTGTGACGTGTGTGACGTGTGTGACGTGTGTGATGTGTGTGATGTGTGTCATGTGTGTGACGTGTGTGTGTGACGTGTATGACGAGTGTGATGTGTGTGACGTGTGTGACGTGTGTGATGTGTGACGTGTGTGCCGTATGTGACGTGTGTGATGTGTGTGATGTGTGTGACGTGTGTGACGTGTGTGACGTGTGTGGTGTGTGTGATGTGTGTGTGTGACGTGTGTGTGACGCGTGTGTGACGTGTGTGTGTGACGTGTGTGTGTGACGTGTGTGTGTGACGTGTGTGTGTGTGTCTGTGTGTGTGTGCGTGTCTTTGTGTGTGTGTGACGTGTGTGATGTGTGTGACGTGTGTGATGTGTGTGACGTGTGTGATGTGTGTGTGTGACGTGTGTGTGACGTGTGTGTGTGACGTGTGTGATGTGTGTGACGTGTGTAATGTGTGTGACGTGTGTGATGTGTGTGATGTGTGTGATGTGTGTGGCGTGTGTGTAACGTGTGCGACGCGTGTGATGTGTGTGTGTGACTTGTGTGTGTGACGTGTGTGTGACGTGTGTGTGTGACGTGTGTGATGTGTGTGATGTGTGTGATGTGTGTGACGTGTGTGATGTGTGTGTGTGACTTGTGTGTGTGACGTGTGTGTGACGTGTGTGTGTGACGTGTGTGACGTGTGTGCCGTGTGTGACGTGTATGATGTGTGTGATGTGTGTGATGTGTGTGTGTGACGTGTGTGATGTGTGTGATGTGTGTGACGTGTGTGTGTGACGTGTGTGTGTGACGTGTGTGTGTGACGTGTGTGTGTGACGTGTGTGTGACGTGTGTGTGTGACGTGTGTGACGTGTGACGTGTGTAACGTGTGTGACGTGTGTGACGTGTGACGTGTGTGACGTGTTTGACGTGTGTGACGTTTGTGACGTGTATGTGTGTGACGTGTGTGATGTGTGTGATGTGTGTGACGTGTATGATGTGTGTGATGTGTGTGTGTGACGTGTGTGTGTGTTTGACGCGTGTGTGTGACGTGTGTGTGTGATGTGTGTGTGTGACGTGTGTGTGTGACGTGTGTGTGTGACGTGCGTGTGTGACTTGTGTGACGTGTGTTACGTGTGTGACGTGTGTGACGTGTGTGTGTGATGTGTGTGATGTGTGTGAAGTGTGTGTGTGACGTGTGTGTGTGATGTGTGTGATGTGTGTGATGTGTGTGACGTGTGTGTGACGTGTGTGTGTGACGTGTGTGATGTGTGTGACGTGTGTGATGTGTGTGACGTGTGTGATGTGTGTGATGTGTGTGATGTGTGTGACGTGTGTGTGACGCGTATGACGTGTGTGATGTGTGTGACGTGTGTAACGTGTGTGACGTGTGTGATGTGTGTGACGCGTGTGCCGTATGTGACGTGTGTGACGTGTGTGATGTGTGTGATGTGTGACGTGTGTGATGTGTGTGATGTGTGTGTGTGACGTGTGTGACGTGTTTGACTTGTGTGACGTTTGTGACGTGTACGATGTGTGACATGTGTGATGTGTGTGATTTGTGTGACGTGTGTGTGTGACGTATGTGTGTGACGTGTGTGTGTGACGTATGTGTGTGACGTGTGTGTGTGACATGTGTGACGTGTGTGACGTGTGTGATGTGTGTGATGTGTGTGATGTGTGTGATGTGTGTGACGTGTGTGTGTGACGCATATGACGTGTGATGTGTGTGACGTGTGTAGCGTGTGTGACGTGTGTGATGTGTATGACGCGTGTGCCGTATGTGACGTGTGTGATGTGTGTGATGTGTGTGACGTGTGTGATGTGTGTGATGTGTGTGTGTGACGTGTGTGTGTGTGACGTGTGTGTGTGACGTGTGTGTGTAACGTGTGTGTGTGTCTGTGTGTGTGTTTGTCTGTGTGTGTGACGTGTGTGACGTGTGTGACGTGTTTGACGTGTATGACGTGTGTTACGTGTGTGACGTGTGTGATGTGGGATTTAGGATTTTTTTGGAAAGTACTTCAATCTACCTTTCCAAAGATTCCATAAACTTAATAAAAATAATGCCGGTGAATTTCGTCTTGTTACATATACGACTTTAAAAGTGAAAGATTGTTCAGCCATCGAGAGCAGCCAATAGCTTAGTTGGTAGAGCACCATCCCGGCAAGGTAGGTGTCTCGGATTCGAATACCGATGGCTGACAATTTTTCACAATTTATTTCAAACATACAGACTGTAGCACGCATTTGTCTATACTCGAATTATTAATGCAGTTATAATGCTAATGCTAAGGAAGATTATTAAGTTTACAGTTTACATAAACCAGCTTAAGGCTTTCCAATTCGCCATCCATTTTCTTTATGTGACAGATAAAATAGCGTGTACGGTATGTGAAAACATATTTTGATGTGTAGAATAACATTCACGTAAATTGGAATTTTATCGTTCACGCTATCTATTCTGACATTATATGAAGACTCTCTATTACCCCGACGTTCGGCACATCATTCCGGTACCCTGTATACTGAACAGTCCCTTCTTGACATTGATAAACATCTTACATCTTGTGACGTGTGTGATGTGTGTGACGTGTGTGATGTGTGTGATGTTTGTGATGGTGTTACATGTGTGAAGTGTGTGATGTGTGTGATGTGTGTGATTTGTGTGACGTGTGTGTGTGTGACGTGTGTGACGTGTGTGACGTGTGTGATGTGTGTGATGTGTGTCATGTGTGTGACGTGTGTGTGTGACGTGTATGACGAGTGTGATGTGTGTGACGTGTGTGACGTGTGTGATGTGTGACGTGTGTGCCGTATGTGACGTGTGTGACGTGTGTGATGTGTGTGATGTGTGTGACGTGTGTGACGTGTGTGACGTGTGTGGTGTGTGTGATGTGTGTGTGTGACGTGTGTGTGACGCGTGTGTGACGTGTGTGTGTGACGTGTGTGTGTGACGTGTGTGTGTGACGTGTGTGTGTGTGTCTGTGTGTGTGTGCGTGTCTTTGTGTGTGTGTGACGTGTGTGATGTGTGTGACGTGTGTGATGTGTGTGACGTGTGTGATGTGTGTGTGTGACGTGTGTGTGTGACGTGTGTGATGTGTGTGACGTGTGTAATGTGTGTGACGTGTGTGATGTGTGTGATGTGTGTGATGTGTGTGGCGTGTGTGTAACGTGTGCGACGCGTGTGATGTGTGTGTGTGACTTGTGTATGTGACGTGTGTGTGACGTGTGTGTGTGACGTGTGTGATGTGTGTGATGTGTGTGATGTGTGTGACGTGTGTGATGTGTGTGTGTGACTTGTGTGTGTGACGTGTGTGTGACGTGTGTGTGTGACGTGTGTGACGTGTGTGCCGTGTGTGACGTGTATGATGTGTGTGATGTGTGTGATGTGTGTGTGTGACGTGTGTGATGTGTGTGATGTGTGTGACGTGTGTGTGTGACGTGTGTGTGTGACGTGTGTGTGTGACGTGTGTGTGTGACGTGTGTGTGACGTGTGTGTGTGACGTGTGTGACGTGTGACGTGTGTGACGTGTGTGACGTGTGTGACGTGTGACGTGTGTGACGTGTTTGACGTGTGTGACGTTTGTGACGTGTATGTGTGTGACGTGTGTGATGTGTGTGATGTGTGTGACGTGTATGATGTGTGTGATGTGTGTGTGTGACGTGTGTGTGTGTTTGACGCGTGTGTGTGACGTGTGTGTGTGATGTGTGTGTGTGACGTGTGTGTGTGACGTGTGTGTGTGACGTGCGTGTGTGACTTGTGTGACGTGTGTTACGTGTGTGACGTGTGTGACGTGTGTGTGTGATGTGTGTGATGTGTGTGAAGTGTGTGTGTGACGTGTGTGTGTGATGTGTGTGATGTGTGTGATGTGTGTGACGTGTGTGTGACGTGTGTGTGTGACGTGTGTGATGTGTGTGACGTGTGTGATGTGTGTGACGTGTGTGATGTGTGTGATGTGTGTGATGTGTGTGACGTGTGTGTGTGACGCGTATGACGTGTGTGATGTGTGTGACGTGTGTAACGTGTGTGACGTGTGTGATGTGTGTGACGCGTGTGCCGTATGTACGTGTGTGACGTGTGTGATGTGTGTGATGTGTGACGTGTGTGATGTGTGTGATGTGTGTGTGTGACGTGTGTGACGTGTTTGACTTGTGTGACGTTTGTGACGTGTACGATGTGTGACATGTGTGATGTGTGTGATTTGTGTGACGTGTGTGTGTGACGTATGTGTGTGACGTGTGTGTGTGACGTATGTGTGTGACGTGTGTGTGTGACATGTGTGACGTGTGTGACGTGTGTGATGTGTGTGATGTGTGTGATGTGTGTGATGTGTGTGACGTGTGTGTGTGACGCATATGACGTGTGTGATGTGTGTGACGTGTGTAGCGTGTGTGACGTGTGTGATGTGTATGACGCGTGTGCCGTATGTGACGTGTGTGATGTGTGTGATGTGTGTGACGTGTGTGATGTGTGTGATGTGTGTGTGTGACGTGTGTGTGTGTGACGTGTGTGTGTGACGTGTGTGTGTAACGTGTGTGTGTGTGTCTGTGTGTGTGTGTGTCTGTGTGTGTGTGACGTGTGTGACGTGTGTGACGTGTTTGACGTGTATGACGTGTGTTACGTGTGTGACGTGTGTGATGTGGGATTTAGGATTTTTTTGGAAGGTACTTCAATCTACCTTTCCAAAGATTCCATAAACTCAATAAAAATAATGCCGGTGAATTTCGTCTTGTTACATATACGACTTTAAAAGTGAAAGATTGTTCAGCCATCGAGAGCAGCCAATAGCTTAGTTGGTAGAGCACCATCCCGGCAAGGTAGGTGTCTCGGATTCGAATACCGATGGCTGACAATTTTTCACAATTTATTTCAAACATACAGACTGTAGCACGCATTTGTCTATACTCGAATTATTAATGCAGTTATAATGCTAATGCTAAGGAAGATTATTAAGTTTACAGTTTACATAAACCAGCTTAAGGCTTTCCAATTCGCCATCCATTTTCTTTATGTGACAGATAAAATAGCGTGTACGGTATGTGAAAACATATTTTGATGTGTAGAATAACATTCACGTAAATTGGAATTTTATCGTTCACGCTATCTATTCTGACATTATATGAAGACTCTCTATTACCCCGACGTTCGGCACATCATTCCGGTACCCTGTATACTGAACAGTCCCTTCTTGACATTGATAAACATCTTACATCTTGTGACGTGTGTGATGTGTGTGACGTGTGTGATGTGTGTGATGTTTGTGATGGTGTTACATGTGTGTGACGTGTGTGAAGTGTGTGATGTGTGTGATTTGTGTGACGTGTGTGTGTGTGACGTGTGTGACGTGTGTGACGTGTGTGACGTGTGTGATGTGTGTGATGTGTGTCATGTGTGTGACGTGTGTGTGTGACGTGTATGACGAGTGTGATGTGTGTGACGTGTGTGACGTGTGTGATGTGTGACGTGTGTGCCGTATGTGACGTGTGTGACGTGTGTGATGTGTGTGATGTGTGTGACGTGTGTGACGTGTGTGACGTGTGTGGTGTGTGTGATGTGTGTGTGTGACGTGTGTGTGACGCGTGTGTGACGTGTGTGTGTGACGTGTGTGTGTGACGTGCGTGTGTGTGTCTGTGTGTGTGTGCGTGTCTTTGTGTGTGTGTGACGTGTGTGATGTGTGTGACGTGTGTGATGTGTGTGACGTGTGTGATGTGTGTGTGTGACGTGTGTGTGACGTGTGTGTGTGACGTGTGTGATGTGTGTGACGTGTGTAATGTGTGTGACGTGTGTGATGTGTGTGATGTGTGTGATGTGTGTGGCGTGTGTGTAACGTGTGCGACGCGTGTGATGTGTGTGTGTGACTTGTGTGTGTGACGTGTGTGTGACGTGTGTGTGACGTGTGTGTGTGACGTGTGTGATGTGTGTGATGTGTGTGATGTGTGTGACGTGTGTGATGTGTGTGTGTGACTTGTGTGTGTGACGTGTGTGTGACGTGTGTGTGTGACGTGTGTGACGTGTGTGCCGTGTGTGACGTGTGTGATGTGTGTGATGTGTGTGATGTGTGTGTGTGACGTGTGTGATGTGTGTGATGTGTGTGACGTGTGTGTGTGACGTGTGTGTGTGACGTGTGTGTGTGACGTGTGTGTGTGTGACGTGTGTGTGACGTGTGTGTGTGACGTGTGTGTGACGTGTGTGTGTGACGTGTGTGACGTGTGTGACGTGTGTGACGTGTGTGACGTGTGACGTGTGTGACGTGTTTGACGTGTGTGACGTTTGTGACGTGTATGTGTGTGTGATGTGTGTGTGACGTGTGTGTGTGTTTGACGCGTGTGTGTGACGTGTGTGTGTGATGTGTGTGTGTGACGTGTGTGTGTGACGTGTGTGTGTGACGTGCGTGTGTGACGTGTGTGTGTGTGTGTGTCTGTGTGTGTGTGTGACGTGTGTGACGTGTGTCACGTGTGTGTGTGACGTGTGTGATGTGTGTAACGTGTGTGACGTGTGTGACGTGTGTGATGTGTGTGATGTGTGTGTGTGACGTGTGTGTGTGACGTGTGTGTGTGACGTGTGTGTGTGACGTGTGTGTGTGACGTGTGTGTGTGACGTGTGTGACGTGTGTGTGTGACGTGTGTGTGTGACGTGTTTGTGTCTGTGTGTGTGTGTGTGTGACGTGTGTGACGTGTGTGACGTGTTTGACGTGTGTGACGTGAGTGACGTGTGTGATGTGTGTGATGTGTGTGACGTGTGTGTGTGACGTGTTTGATATGTGTGACGTGTGTGATGTGTGTGACGTGTGTGATGTTTGTGATGTGTGTGACGTGTGTGTGACGTGTGTGACGTGTGTGATGTGTGTGACGTGTGTCACGTGTGTGACGTGTGTGCCATGTGTGACGTATGTGACGTGTATGATGTGTGTGATGTGTGTGTGTGACGTGTGTGATGTGTATGATGTGTGTGTGACGTGTGTGACGTGTGACGTGTGAGACGTGTGTGACGCGTGTGATGTGTGACGTGTGACGTGTGTGACGTGTGTGACGTGTGTGACGTGTGTGATGTGTGTGATGTGTGTGACGTGTGTGTGTGACTTGTGTGTGTGACGTGTATGTGTGTGACTTGTGTGTGTGACGTGTGTGTGTGACTTGTGTGTGCGACGTGTGTGTGTGTGACGTGTGTGTGAGTGACGTGTGTGATGTGTGTAGCGTGTGTGATGTGTGTGGTGTGTGTGACGTGTGTGTGTGACGGGTGTGACATGTGTGACGTGTATGACGTGTGTGACGTGTGTAACGTGGGTGACGTGTGTGACGTGTGTTAGGTGTGTGACGTCTGTGACTTGTGTGAAGTGTGTGTGACGTGTGTGTGTGCCGTGTGTGACGTGTGTGACGTGTATGATGTGTGTGATGTGTGTGTGTGACGTGTGTGATGTGTGTGATGTGTGTGTGTGACGTGTGTGACGTGTGTGACGTGTGACGTGTGTGACGTGTGACGTGTGAGACGTGTGTGACGCGTGTGATGTGTGACGTGTGTGACGTGTGACGTGTGTGACGTGTGTGACGTGTGTGACGGGTGTGACGTGTGTGACGTGTGTGATGTGTGTGATGTGTGTGACGTGTGTGTGACTTGTGTGTGTGACGTGTGTGTGTGTGACTTGTGTGTGTGACGTGTGTGTGTGTGACTTGTGTGTGTGACGTGTGTGTGTGTGACGTGTGTGTGAGTAACGTGTGATGTGTGTGGCGTGTGTGATGTGTGTGATGTGTTTGACGTGTGTGTGTGACGTGTGTGTGTGACGTGTGTGACATGTGTGACGTGTATGACGTGTGTGACGTGTGTGACGTGTGTAACGTGTGTGACGTGTGTGACTTGTGTGACGTGTGTTCCGTGTGTGACGTGTGTGACTTGTGTGACGTGTGTTACGTGTGTGACGTGTGTGACGTGTGTGTGTGATGTGTGTGATGTGTGTGAAGTGTGTGTGTGACGTGTGTGTGTGATGTGTGTGATGTGTGTGATGTGTGTGACGTGTGTGTGACGTGTGTGTGTGACGTGTGTGATGTGTGTGACGTGTGTGATGTGTGTGACGTGTGTGATGTGTGTGATGTGTGTGATGTGTGTGACGTGTGTGTGTGACGCGTATGACGTGTGTGATGTGTGTGACGTGTGTAACGTGTGTGACGTGTGTGATGTGTGTGACGCGTGTGCCGTATGTCACGTGTGTGACGTGTGTGGTGTGTGTGATGTGTGACGTGTGTGATGTGTGTGATGTGTGTGTGTGACGTGTGTGTGTGACGTGTGTGTGTGACGTGTGTGTGTGTGTGTCTGTGTGTGTGTGTGTCTGTGTGTGTGACGTGTGTGACGTGTGTGACGTGTTTGACGTGTATGAAGTGTGTTACGTGTGTGACGTGTGTGATGTGTGTGACGTGTGTGAGTGTGTGACGTGTGTGATGTGTGAGATGTGTGTGACGTGTGTGTGATGTGTGTGACGTGTGTGTGACGTGTGTGACGTGTGTGACGTGTGTGATGTGTGTGACGTGTGTGACGTGTGTGACGTGTGTGCCGTGTGTGACGTGTGTGACGTGTGTGATGTGTGTGATGTGTGTGTGTGACGTGTGTGATGTGTGTGACGTGTGTGACGTGTGTGACGTGTGTTACGTGTGTGAAGTGTGTTACGTGTGTGACGTGTGTGACGTGTGTGATGTGTGTGATGTGTGTGATGTGTGTGACGTGTGTCTGTGACTTGTGTGTGTGACGTGTGTGTGTGACGTGTGTGTGTGACGTGTGTGTGTGACGTGTGTGTGTGACGTGTGTGTGTGACGTGTGTGACGTGTGTGTGTGTGTTTGTGTGTGAGTGTGTGTGTGTGAGTGTGTGTGTGTGTGAGTGTGTGTGTGTTATTAGGGTTACCTAATAATGATCTAATGGTATTATTTAATTTGTAAATTACGGTTATATTTAAAATTTTAAAAATTCTGTTTAATCTTTTGGAAGCTTCATCGTACGATAGTGTTACGTATTTATTATTATTTTTACCTCCCTTCATACCGTAGGTAAGGGAGGTAATGTAATCGTGCCAATAATTTGATGGTGAATTTTCAGTAAATAAGTAGGAATTAGGGTCCCCACAGCAAGTTTTTACTCTTTTTACGATGAATGAATGAGTGAATGAGTGAGTGAGTGAGTGAGTGAGTGAGTGAGTGAGTGAGTGAGTGAGTGAGTGAGTGAGTGTGTGTGTGTGTGTGTGTGTGTGCGTGCGTGCGTGTGTGTGTGTGTGTGCAGCAAATTCGAGATAATGACGGAAATGTATTAACAGATGAGACAGCAAAAATAGACGAAAGTACCAGCGGAAGAAATAAAAGTAAATATAGTATCTAATGAAGATCCTATCAGTATGTTGGAATTGACGAATATGTAACGAAACGGGATGTTTTTCATTCGAATGAAATTAAAATTTTGAATTAATAAGCCGAAAAGGTTACGCTGCCACCAGTTAATTTTCAAACGGAAATAAACAAACTTAATTAGGAAACATTAAATATATTATACATAAGAACAAAAGTAATACATTTACATAAATATTTAAATTACAACACGCAAATGAGATACGTACTTCACAATTTACAATTAATAGCTTTAGCAAAACAGACAGCAGACCGGACGTTACGTATCAAATGATTATGATTAACTTATTACTTACATATTATACTATTTACTTACGTAATGAATTTAGGATTTTTTTGGAAAGTACTTCAAACTACCTTTCCAAAGATTCCATAAACTCAATAAAAATAATGCCGGTGAATTTCGTCTTGTTACATATACGACTTTAAAAGTGAAAGATTGTTCAGCCATCGAGAGCAGCCAATAGCTTAGTTGGTAGAGCACCATCCCGGCAAGGTAGGTGTCTCGGATTCGAATACCGATGGCTGACAATTTTTCACAATTTATTTCAAACATACAGACTGTAGCACGCATTTGTCTATACTCGAATTATTAATGCAGTTATAATGCTAATGCTAAGGAAGATTATTAAGTTTACAGTTTACATAAACCAGCTTAAGGCTTTCCAATTCGCCATCCATTTTCTTTATGTGACAGATAAAATAGAGTGTACGGTATGTGAAAACATATTTTGATGTGTAGAATAACATTCACGTAAATTGGAATTTTATCGTTCACGCTATCTATTCTGACATTATATGAAGACTCTCTATTACCCCGACGTTCGGCACATCATTCCGGTACCCTGTATACTGAACAGTCCCTTCTTGACATTGATAAACATCTTACATCTTGTGACGTGTGTGATGTGTGTGACGTGTGTGATGTGTGTGATGTTTGTGATGTGTGTTACGTGTGTGTGACGTGTGTGAAGTGTGTGATGTGTGTGATGTGTGTGATTTGTGTGACGTGTGTGTGTGTGACGTGTGTGACGTGTGTGACGTGTGTGATGTGTGTGATGTGTGTGATGTGTGTGACGTGTGTGTGTGACGTGTGTGATGTGTGTGATGTGTGTGTGTGACGTGTGTGTGACGCGTGTGTGACGTGTGTGTGACGTGTGTGTGTGACGTGTGTGTGTGACGTGTGTGTGTGACGTGTGTGTGTGTGTCTGTGTGTGTGCGTGTCTTTGTGTGTGTGTGACGTGTGTGTTGTGTGTGACGTGTGTGATGTGTGTGATGTGTGTGATGTGTGTGACGTGTGTGCCGTATGTGACGTGTGTGACGTGTGTGATGTGTGTGATGTGTGTGACGTGTGTGACGTGTGTGATGTGTGTGATGTGTGTGTGTGACGTGTGTGTGACGCGTGTGTGACGTGTGTGTGTGACGTGTGTGTGTGACGTGTGTGTGTGACGTGTGTGTGTGACGTGTGTGTGTGTGTCTGTGTGTGTGCGTGTCTTTGTGTGTGTGTGACGTGTGTGTTGTGTGTGACGTGTGTGATGTGTGTGATGTGTGTGATGTGTGTGACGTGTGTGATGTGTGTGTGTGACTTGTGTGTGTGACGTGTGTGTGACGTGTGTGTGTGACGTGTGTGATGTGTGTGACGTGTGTGATGTGTGTGACGTGTGTGATGTGTGTGATGTGTGTGATGTGTGTGGCGTGTGTGTAACGTGTGTGACGTGTGTGATGTGTGTGACGTGTGTGACGTGTGTGCCGTGTGTGACGTGTGTGATGTGTGTGATGTGTGTGATGTGTGTGTGTGACGTGTGTGATGTGTGTGACGTGTGTGTGTGACGTGTGTGTGTGACGTGTGTGTGTGTGACGTGTGTGTGTGTGTGTGACGTGTGTGTGACGTGTGTGTGACGTGTGTGACGTGTGACATGTGTGACGTGTGTGACGTGTGTGACGTGTGTGACGTGTGTGACGTGTTTGACGTGTGTGACGTTTGTGACGTGTATGTGTGTGACGTGTGTGATGTGTGTGATGTGTGTGAGGTGTATGATGTGTGTGATGTGTGTGTGTGACGTGTGTGTGTGTGACGCGTGTGTGTGACGTGTGTGTGTGACGTGTGTGTGTGATGTGTGTGTGTGACGTGTGTGTGTGACGTGTGTGTGTGACGTGTGTGTGTGACGTGCGTGTGTGACGTGTGTGTGTGTCTGTGTGTGTGTGACGTGTGTGACGTGTGTGACGTGTGTGACGTGTGTCACGTGTGTGTGTGACGTGTGTGATGTGTGTAACGTGTGTGACGTGTGTGACGTGTGTGATGTGTGTGATGTGTGTGTGTGACGTGTGTGTGTGACGTGTGTGTGTGTGACGTGTGTGTTTGACGTGTGTGTGTGACGTGTGTGTGTGACGTGTGTGTGTGTGTGACGTGTGTGACGTGTGTGTGTGATGTGTGTGTGTGACGTGTGTGTGTGTCTGTGTGTGTGTGTGCCGTGTGTGACGTGTGTGACGTGTTTGACGTGTGTGGCGTGTGTGACGTGTGTGATGTGTGTGATGTGTGTGACATGTGTGTGTGACGTGTGTGTGTGACGTGTTTGATGTGTGTGACGTGTGTGATGTGTGTGACGTGTGTGATGTTTGTGATGTGTGTGACGTGTGTGTGACGTGTGTGACGTGTGTGATGTGTGTGACGTGTGTCACGTGTGTGACGTGTGTGCCGTGTGTGACGTATGTGACATGTATGATGTGTGTGTGTGACGTGTGTAATGTGTGTGATGTGTGTGTGTGACGTGTGTGACGTGTGTGACGTGTGACGTGTGAGACGTGTGTGACGCGTGATGTGTGACGTGTGTGACGTGTGTGACGTGTGTGACGTGTGTGACGTGTGTGATGTGTGTGATGTGTGTGACGTGTGTGTGTGACTTGTGTGTGTGACGTGTGTGTGTGTGACTTGTGTGTGTGACGTGTGTGTGTGACTTGTGTGTGTGACGTGTGTGTGTGTGTGACGTGTGTGTGAGTGACGTGTGTGATGTGTGTAGCGTGTGTGATGTGTGTGTTGTGTGTGACGTGTGTGTGTGACGTGTGTGACATGTGTGACGTGTATGACGTGTGTGACGTGTGTAACGTGTGTGACGTGTGTTAGGTGTGTGACGTGTGTGAAGTGTGTGTGTGACGTGTGTGTGTGACGTGTGTGATGTGTGTGACGTGTGTGATGTGTGTGACGTGTGTGATGTGTGTGACGTGTGTGATGTGTGTGACGCGTGTGATGTGTGTGATGTTTGTGATGTGTGTGACGTGTGTGTGACGTGTGTGACGTGTGTGCCGTGTGTGACGTGTGTGACGTGTATGATGTGTGTGATGTGTGTGTGTGTGACGTGTGTGATGTGTGTGTGTGACGTGTGTGACGTGTGTGACGTGTGAGACGTGTGTGACGCGTGTGATGTGTGACGTGTGTGACGTGTGACGTGTGTGACGTGTGTGACGTGTGTGACGTGTGTGACGTGTGTGACGTGTGTGATGTGTGTGATGTGTGTGACGTGTGTGTGACTTGTGTGTGTGACGTGTGTGTGTGTGTGTGACTTGCGTGTGTGACGTGTGTGTGTGACTTGTGTGTGTGACGTGTGTGTGTGTGACGTGTGTGTGAGTAACGTGTGTGATGTGTGTGGCGTGTGTGATGTGTGTGATGTGTTTGACGTGTGTGTGTGACGTGTGTGTGTGACGTGTGTGACATGTGTGACGTGTATGACGGTGTGACGTGTGTAACGTGTGTGACGTGTGTGACTTGTGTGACTTGTGTGACGTGTGTTATGTGTGTGACGTGTGTGACGTGTGTGTGTGATGTGTGTGAAGTGTGTGTGTGATGTGTGTGATGTGTGTGATGTATGTGTGTGACGTGTGTGACGTGTGTGTGTGACGTGTGTGACGTGTGTGACGTGTTTGACTTGTGTGACGTTTGTGACGTGTATGATGTGTGTGACATGTGTGATGTGTGTGATGTGTGTGATTTGTGTGACGTGTGTGTGTGACGTGTGTGTGTGACATGTGTGACGTGTGTGACGTGTGTGATGTGTGTGATGTGAGTGATGTGTGTGTGACCTGTGTGTGTGTGACGTGTGTGTGTGACGTGTGTGTGTGTGACGTGTGTGATGTGTGTGTGTGACGCGTGTGTGTGACGTGTGTGTGTGACGTGTGTGTGTGACGTGTGTGTGTGACGTGTGTGTGTGTGTGTGTCTGTGTGTGTGTGTGACGTGCGTGTGTGACGTGTGTGTGTGTGTCTGTGTGTGTGTGACGTGTGTGACGTGTGTGACGTGTGTCACGTGTGTGTGTGACGTGTGTGATGTGTGTAACGTGTGTGACGTGTGTGACGTGAGTGATGTGTGTGATGTGTGTGTGTGACGTGTGTGTGTGACGTGTGTGTGTGTGACGTGTGTGTTTGACGTGTGTGTGTGACGTGTGTGTGTAACGTGTGTGTGTGTGTGACGTGTGTGACGTGTGTGTGTGACGTGTCTGTGTGACGTGTGTGTGTGTCTGTGTGTGTGTGTGTGTGTGTGTGACGTGTGTGACGTGTGACGTGTTTGACGTGTGTGGCGTGTGTGACGTGTGTGATGTGTGTGATGTGTGTGACGTGTGTGTGTGACGTGTGTGTGTGACGTGTTTGATGTGTGTGACGTGTGTGATGTGTGTGACGTGTGTGATGTTTGTGATGTGTGTGACGTGTGTGTGACGTGTGTGACGTGTGTGATGTGTGTGACGTGTGTCACGTGTGTGACGTGTGTGCCGTGTGTGACGTATGTGACGTGTATGATGTGTGTGATGTGTGTGTGTGACGTGTGTAATGTGTGTGATGTGTGTGTGTGACGTGTGTGACGTGTGTGACGTGTGACGTGTGAGACGTGTGTGACGCGTGATGTGTGACGTGTGTGACGTGTGTGACGTGTGTGACGTGTGTGACGTGTGTGACGTGTGTGATGTGTGTGACTTGTGTGTGTGACGTGTGTGTGTGACTTGTGTGTGTGACGTGTGTGTGTGACTTGTGTGTGTGACGTGTGTGTGTGTGACGTGTGTGTGAGTGACGTGTGTGATGTGTGTAGCGTGTGTGATGTGTGTGTTGTGTGTGACGTGTGTGTGTGACGTGTGTGACATGTGTGACGTGTATGACGTGTGTGACGTGTGTAACGTGTGTGACGTGTGTTAGGTGAGTGACGTGTGTGAAGTGTGTGTGTGACGTGTGTGTGTGACGTGTGTGACGTGTGTGTGTGACGTGTGTGATGTGTGTGACGTGTGTGATGTGTGTGACGCGTATGATGTGTGTGATGTTTGTGATGTGTGTGACGTGTGTGTGACGTGTGCGACGTGTGTGCCGTGTGTGACGTGTGTGACGTGTATGATGTGTGTGATGTGTGTGTGTGACGTGTGTGATGTGTGTGATGTGTGTGTGTGACGTGTGTGACGTGTGACGTGTGAGACGTGTGTGACGCGTGTGATGTGTGACGTGTGTGACGTGTGACGTGTGTGACGTGTGTGACGTGTGTGACGTGTGTGACGTGTGTGACGTGTGTGATGTGTGTGATGTGTGTGACGTGTGTGTGACTTGTGTGTGTGACGTGTGTGTGTGTGTGACTTGTGTGTGTGACGTGTGTGTGTGACTTGTGTGTGTGACGTGTGTGTGTGTGACGTGTGTGTGAGTAACGTGAGTGATGTGTGTGGCGTGTGATGTGTGTGATGTGTTTGACGTGTGTGTGTGACGTGTGTGTGTGACGTGTGTGACATGTGTGACGTGTATGACGGTGTGACGTGTGTGACGTGTGTAACGTGTGTGACGTGTGTGACTTGTGTGACGTGTGTTACGTGTGTGACGTGTGTGACGTGTGTGACGTGTGTGTGTGACGTGTGTGTGTGATGTGTGTGAAGTGTGTGTGTGACGTGTGTGTGTGATGTGTGTGATGTGTGTGATGTATGTGTGTGACGTGTGTGACGTATGTGACGTGTGTGTGTGACGTGTGTGACGTGTGTGACGTGTTTGACTTGTGTGACGTTTGTGACGTGTATGATGTGTGTGACATGTGTGATGTGTGTGATGTGTGTGATTTGTGTGACGTGTGTGTGTGACTTGTGTGTGTGACATGTGTGACGTGTGTGACGTGTGTGATGTGTGTGATGTGTGTGATGTGTGTGTGACCTGTGTGTGTGTGACGTGTGTGTGTGACGTGTGTGTGTGTGACGTGTGTGACGTGTGTGTGTGACGCGTGTGTGTGACGTGTGTGTGTGACGTGTGTGTGTGACGTGTGTGTGTGTGTGTCTGTGTGTGTGTGACGTGTGTGACGTTTGTGACGTGTATGATGTGTGTGACGTGTGTGATGTGTGTAATGTGTGTGACGTGTATGATGTGTGTGATGTGTGTGTGTGACGTGTGTGTGTGTGACGCGTGTGTGTGACGTGTGTGTGTGATGTGTGTGTGTGACGTGTGTGTGTGACGTGTGTGTGTGACGTGCGTGTGTGACGTGTGTGTGTGTGTGTCTGTGTGTGTGTGAGTGACGTGTGTGACGTGTGTGACGTGTGTCACGTGTGTGTGTGACGTGTGTGATGTGTGTAACGTGTGTGACGTGTGTGACGTGTGTGATGTGTGTGATGTGTGTGTGTGTGTGACGTGTGTGTGTGACGTGTGTGTGTGACGTGTGTGTGTGTGACGTGTGTGTGTGACGTGTGTGTGTGACGTGTGTGTGTGTGTGTGTGACGTGTGTGACGTGTGTGTGTGACGTGTGTGTGTGACGTGTGTGTGTGCCGTGTGTGTGTGACGTGTGTGTGTGTCTGTGTGTGTGTGTGTGACGTGTGTGACGTGTGTGACGTGTTTGACGTGTGTGACGTGTGTGACGTGTGTGATGTGTGTGATGTGTGTGACGTGTGTGTGTGACGTGTTTGATGTGTGTGACGTGTGTGATGTGTGTGACGTGTGTGATGTTTGTGATGTGTGTGACGTGTGTGTGACGTGTGTGACGTGTGTGATGTGTGTGACGTGTGTCACGTGTGTGACGTGTGTGCCGTGTGTGACGTATGTGACGTGTATGATGTGTGTGATGTGTGTGTGTGACGTTTGTGAGGTGTGTTGTGTGTGTGTGACGTGTGTGACGTGTGTGACGTGTGAGACGTGTGTGACGCGTGTGATGTGTGACGTGTGTGACGTGTGTGACGTGTGTGACGTGTGTGACGTGTGTAATGTGTGTGATGTGTGTGACGTGTGTGTGTGACTTGTGTGTGTGACGAGTGTGTGTGAGACGTGTGTGTGAGTGACGTGTGTGATGTGTGTAGCGTGTGTGATGTGTGTGGTGTGTGTGACGTGTGTGTGACGTGTGTGACATGTGTGACGTGTATGACGTGTGTGACGTGTGTAACGTGTGTGACGTGTGTGACGTGTGTGACGTGTGTTAGGTGTGTGACGTGTGTGACGTGTGTGAAGTGTGTGTGTGTGGTGTGTGTTCGACGTGTGTGATGTGTGTGACGTGTGTGATGTGTGTGACGTGTGTGACGTGTGTGACGTGTATGATGTGTGTGACGCGTGTGATGTGTGTGATGTTTGTGATGTGTGTGACGTGTGTGTGACGTGTGTGACGTGTGTGATGTGTGTGACGTGTGTGACGTGTGTGACGTGTGTGACGTTTGTGCCGTGTGTGACGTGTGTGACGTGTGTGATGTGTGTGTGTGACGTGTGTGATGTGTGTGATGTGTGTGTGACGTGTGTGACGTGTGTAACGTGTGACGTGTGAGACATGTGTGACGCGTGTGATGTGTGACATGTGTGACGTGTGACGTGTGTGACGTGTGTGACGTGTGTGCCGTGTGTGACGTGTGTGATGTGTGTGATGTGTGTGATGTGTGTGTGTGACGTGTGTGATGTGTGTGACGTGTGTGTGTGACGTGTGTGTGTGACGTGTGTGTGTGTGACGTGTGTGTGTGTGTGTGACGTGTGTGTGACGTGTGTGTGACGTGTGTGACGTGTGACATGTGTGACGTGTGTGACGTGTGTGACGTGTGTGACGTGTGTGACGTGTTTGACGTGTGTGACGTTTGTGACGTGTATGTGTGTGACGTGTGTGATGTGTGTGATGTGTGTGAGGTGTATGATGTGTGTGATGTGTGTGTGTGACGTGTGTGTGTGTGACGCGTGTGTGTGACGTGTGTGTGTGACGTGTGTGTGTGATGTGTGTGTGTGACGTGTGTGTGTGACGTGTGTGTGTGACGTGTGTGTGTGACGTGCGTGTGTGACGTGTGTGTGTGTCTGTGTGTGTGTGACGTGTGTGACGTGTGTGACGTGTGTGACGTGTGTCACGTGTGTGTGTGACGTGTGTGATGTGTGTAACGTGTGTGACGTGTGTGACGTGTGTGATGTGTGTGATGTGTGTGTGTGACGTGTGTGTGTGACGTGTGTGTGTGTGACGTGTGTGTTTGACGTGTGTGTGTGACGTGTGTGTGTGACGTGTGTGTGTGTGTGACGTGTGTGACGTGTGTGTGTGATGTGTGTGTGTGACGTGTGTGTGTGTCTGTGTGTGTGTGTGCCGTGTGTGACGTGTGTGACGTGTTTGACGTGTGTGGCGTGTGTGACGTGTGTGATGTGTGTGATGTGTGTGACATGTGTGTGTGACGTGTGTGTGTGACGTGTTTGATGTGTGTGACGTGTGTGATGTGTGTGACGTGTGTGATGTTTGTGATGTGTGTGACGTGTGTGTGACGTGTGTGACGTGTGTGATGTGTGTGACGTGTGTCACGTGTGTGACGTGTGTGCCGTGTGTGACGTATGTGACATGTATGATGTGTGTGTGTGACGTGTGTAATGTGTGTGATGTGTGTGTGTGACGTGTGTGACGTGTGTGACGTGTGACGTGTGAGACGTGTGTGACGCGTGATGTGTGACGTGTGTGACGTGTGTGACGTGTGTGACGTGTGTGACGTGTGTGATGTGTGTGATGTGTGTGACGTGTGTGTGTGACTTGTGTGTGTGACGTGTGTGTGTGTGACTTGTGTGTGTGACGTGTGTGTGTGACTTGTGTGTGTGACGTGTGTGTGTGTGTGACGTGTGTGTGAGTGACGTGTGTGATGTGTGTAGCGTGTGTGATGTGTGTGTTGTGTGTGACGTGTGTGTGTGACGTGTGTGACATGTGTGACGTGTATGACGTGTGTGACGTGTGTAACGTGTGTGACGTGTGTTAGGTGTGTGACGTGTGTGAAGTGTGTGTGTGACGTGTGTGTGTGACGTGTGTGATGTGTGTGACGTGTGTGATGTGTGTGACGTGTGTGATGTGTGTGACGTGTGTGATGTGTGTGACGCGTGTGATGTGTGTGATGTTTGTGATGTGTGTGACGTGTGTGTGACGTGTGTGACGTGTGTGCCGTGTGTGACGTGTGTGACGTGTATGATGTGTGTGATGTGTGTGTGTGTGACGTGTGTGATGTGTGTGTGTGACGTGTGTGACGTGTGTGACGTGTGAGACGTGTGTGACGCGTGTGATGTGTGACGTGTGTGACGTGTGACGTGTGTGACGTGTGTGACGTGTGTGACGTGTGTGACGTGTGTGACGTGTGTGATGTGTGTGATGTGTGTGACGTGTGTGTGACTTGTGTGTGTGACGTGTGTGTGTGTGTGTGACTTGCGTGTGTGACGTGTGTGTGTGACTTGTGTGTGTGACGTGTGTGTGTGTGACGTGTGTGTGAGTAACGTGTGTGATGTGTGTGGCGTGTGTGATGTGTGTGATGTGTTTGACGTGTGTGTGTGACGTGTGTGTGTGACGTGTGTGACATGTGTGACGTGTATGACGGTGTGACGTGTGTAACGTGTGTGACGTGTGTGACTTGTGTGACTTGTGTGACGTGTGTTATGTGTGTGACGTGTGTGACGTGTGTGTGTGATGTGTGTGAAGTGTGTGTGTGATGTGTGTGATGTGTGTGATGTATGTGTGTGACGTGTGTGACGTGTGTGTGTGACGTGTGTGACGTGTGTGACGTGTTTGACTTGTGTGACGTTTGTGACGTGTATGATGTGTGTGACATGTGTGATGTGTGTGATGTGTGTGATTTGTGTGACGTGTGTGTGTGACGTGTGTGTGTGACATGTGTGACGTGTGTGACGTGTGTGATGTGTGTGATGTGAGTGATGTGTGTGTGACCTGTGTGTGTGTGACGTGTGTGTGTGACGTGTGTGTGTGTGACGTGTGTGATGTGTGTGTGTGACGCGTGTGTGTGACGTGTGTGTGTGACGTGTGTGTGTGACGTGTGTGTGTGTGTGTGTCTGTGTGTGTGTGTGACGTGCGTGTGTGACGTGTGTGTGTGTGTCTGTGTGTGTGTGACGTGTGTGACGTGTGTGACGTGTGTCACGTGTGTGTGTGACGTGTGTGATGTGTGTAACGTGTGTGACGTGTGTGACGTGAGTGATGTGTGTGATGTGTGTGTGTGACGTGTGTGTGTGACGTGTGTGTGTGTGACGTGTGTGTTTGACGTGTGTGTGTGACGTGTGTGTGTAACGTGTGTGTGTGTGTGACGTGTGTGACGTGTGTGTGTGACGTGTCTGTGTGACGTGTGTGTGTGTCTGTGTGTGTGTGTGTGTGTGTGTGACGTGTGTGACGTGTGACGTGTTTGACGTGTGTGGCGTGTGTGACGTGTGTGATGTGTGTGATGTGTGTGACGTGTGTGTGTGACGTGTGTGTGTGACGTGTTTGATGTGTGTGACGTGTGTGATGTGTGTGACGTGTGTGATGTTTGTGATGTGTGTGACGTGTGTGTGACGTGTGTGACGTGTGTGATGTGTGTGACGTGTGTCACGTGTGTGACGTGTGTGCCGTGTGTGACGTATGTGACGTGTATGATGTGTGTGATGTGTGTGTGTGACGTGTGTAATGTGTGTGATGTGTGTGTGTGACGTGTGTGACGTGTGTGACGTGTGACGTGTGAGACGTGTGTGACGCGTGATGTGTGACGTGTGTGACGTGTGTGACGTGTGTGACGTGTGTGACGTGTGTGACGTGTGTGATGTGTGTGACTTGTGTGTGTGACGTGTGTGTGTGACTTGTGTGTGTGACGTGTGTGTGTGACTTGTGTGTGTGACGTGTGTGTGTGTGACGTGTGTGTGAGTGACGTGTGTGATGTGTGTAGCGTGTGTGATGTGTGTGTTGTGTGTGACGTGTGTGTGTGACGTGTGTGACATGTGTGACGTGTATGACGTGTGTGACGTGTGTAACGTGTGTGACGTGTGTTAGGTGAGTGACGTGTGTGAAGTGTGTGTGTGACGTGTGTGTGTGACGTGTGTGACGTGTGTGTGTGACGTGTGTGATGTGTGTGACGTGTGTGATGTGTGTGACGCGTATGATGTGTGTGATGTTTGTGATGTGTGTGACGTGTGTGTGACGTGTGCGACGTGTGTGCCGTGTGTGACGTGTGTGACGTGTATGATGTGTGTGATGTGTGTGTGTGACGTGTGTGATGTGTGTGATGTGTGTGTGTGACGTGTGTGACGTGTGACGTGTGAGACGTGTGTGACGCGTGTGATGTGTGACGTGTGTGACGTGTGACGTGTGTGACGTGTGTGACGTGTGTGACGTGTGTGACGTGTGTGACGTGTGTGATGTGTGTGATGTGTGTGACGTGTGTGTGACTTGTGTGTGTGACGTGTGTGTGTGTGTGACTTGTGTGTGTGACGTGTGTGTGTGACTTGTGTGTGTGACGTGTGTGTGTGTGACGTGTGTGTGAGTAACGTGAGTGATGTGTGTGGCGTGTGATGTGTGTGATGTGTTTGACGTGTGTGTGTGACGTGTGTGTGTGACGTGTGTGACATGTGTGACGTGTATGACGGTGTGACGTGTGTGACGTGTGTAACGTGTGTGACGTGTGTGACTTGTGTGACGTGTGTTACGTGTGTGACGTGTGTGACGTGTGTGACGTGTGTGTGTGACGTGTGTGTGTGATGTGTGTGAAGTGTGTGTGTGACGTGTGTGTGTGATGTGTGTGATGTGTGTGATGTATGTGTGTGACGTGTGTGACGTATGTGACGTGTGTGTGTGACGTGTGTGACGTGTGTGACGTGTTTGACTTGTGTGACGTTTGTGACGTGTATGATGTGTGTGACATGTGTGATGTGTGTGATGTGTGTGATTTGTGTGACGTGTGTGTGTGACTTGTGTGTGTGACATGTGTGACGTGTGTGACGTGTGTGATGTGTGTGATGTGTGTGATGTGTGTGTGACCTGTGTGTGTGTGACGTGTGTGTGTGACGTGTGTGTGTGTGACGTGTGTGACGTGTGTGTGTGACGCGTGTGTGTGACGTGTGTGTGTGACGTGTGTGTGTGACGTGTGTGTGTGTGTGTCTGTGTGTGTGTGACGTGTGTGACGTTTGTGACGTGTATGATGTGTGTGACGTGTGTGATGTGTGTAATGTGTGTGACGTGTATGATGTGTGTGATGTGTGTGTGTGACGTGTGTGTGTGTGACGCGTGTGTGTGACGTGTGTGTGTGATGTGTGTGTGTGACGTGTGTGTGTGACGTGTGTGTGTGACGTGCGTGTGTGACGTGTGTGTGTGTGTGTCTGTGTGTGTGTGAGTGACGTGTGTGACGTGTGTGACGTGTGTCACGTGTGTGTGTGACGTGTGTGATGTGTGTAACGTGTGTGACGTGTGTGACGTGTGTGATGTGTGTGATGTGTGTGTGTGTGTGACGTGTGTGTGTGACGTGTGTGTGTGACGTGTGTGTGTGTGACGTGTGTGTGTGACGTGTGTGTGTGACGTGTGTGTGTGTGTGTGTGACGTGTGTGACGTGTGTGTGTGACGTGTGTGTGTGACGTGTGTGTGTGCCGTGTGTGTGTGACGTGTGTGTGTGTCTGTGTGTGTGTGTGTGACGTGTGTGACGTGTGTGACGTGTTTGACGTGTGTGACGTGTGTGACGTGTGTGATGTGTGTGATGTGTGTGACGTGTGTGTGTGACGTGTTTGATGTGTGTGACGTGTGTGATGTGTGTGACGTGTGTGATGTTTGTGATGTGTGTGACGTGTGTGTGACGTGTGTGACGTGTGTGATGTGTGTGACGTGTGTCACGTGTGTGACGTGTGTGCCGTGTGTGACGTATGTGACGTGTATGATGTGTGTGATGTGTGTGTGTGACGTTTGTGAGGTGTGTTGTGTGTGTGTGACGTGTGTGACGTGTGTGACGTGTGAGACGTGTGTGACGCGTGTGATGTGTGACGTGTGTGACGTGTGTGACGTGTGTGACGTGTGTGACGTGTGTAATGTGTGTGATGTGTGTGACGTGTGTGTGTGACTTGTGTGTGTGACGAGTGTGTGTGAGACGTGTGTGTGAGTGACGTGTGTGATGTGTGTAGCGTGTGTGATGTGTGTGGTGTGTGTGACGTGTGTGTGACGTGTGTGACATGTGTGACGTGTATGACGTGTGTGACGTGTGTAACGTGTGTGACGTGTGTGACGTGTGTGACGTGTGTTAGGTGTGTGACGTGTGTGACGTGTGTGAAGTGTGTGTGTGTGGTGTGTGTTCGACGTGTGTGATGTGTGTGACGTGTGTGATGTGTGTGACGTGTGTGACGTGTGTGACGTGTATGATGTGTGTGACGCGTGTGATGTGTGTGATGTTTGTGATGTGTGTGACGTGTGTGTGACGTGTGTGACGTGTGTGATGTGTGTGACGTGTGTGACGTGTGTGACGTGTGTGACGTTTGTGCCGTGTGTGACGTGTGTGACGTGTGTGATGTGTGTGTGTGACGTGTGTGATGTGTGTGATGTGTGTGTGACGTGTGTGACGTGTGTAACGTGTGACGTGTGAGACATGTGTGACGCGTGTGATGTGTGACATGTGTGACGTGTGACGTGTGTGACGTGTGTGACGTGTGTGACGTGTTTGATGTGTGTGATGTGTGTGACGTGTGTGTGACTTGTGTGTGTGACGTGTGTGTGTGTGTGTGACTTGTGTGTGTGACGTGTGTGTGTGTGACTTGTGTGTGTGACGTGTGTGTGTGTGACGTGTGTGTGAGTAACGTGTGTGATGTGTGTGGCGTGTGTGATTTGTGTGATGTGTTTGACGTGTGTGTGTGACGTGTGTGTGTGACGTGTGTGACATGTGTGACGTGTATGACGTGTGTGACGTGCGTGACGTGTGTAACGTGTGACGTGTGTGACTTGTGTGACGTGTGTTACGTGTGTGACGTGTGTGACGTGTGTGACGTGTGTGACGTGTGTGTGTGACGTGTGTGACGTGTGTGACGTGTTTGACTTGTGTGACGTTTGTGACGTGTATGATGTGTGTGACATGTGTGTGATTTGTGTGACGTGTGTGTGTGACGTGTGTGTGTGACATGTGTGACGTGTGTGACGTGTGTGATGTGTGTGATGTGTGTGATGTGTGTGACGTGTGTGTGTGTGACGCGTATGACGTGTGTGATGTGTGTGACGTGTGTAACGTGTGTGACGTGTGTGACGTGTTTGACGTGTATGACGTGTGTTACGTGTGTGACGTGTGTGATGTGTGTGACGTTTGTGTGTGACGTGTGTGACGTGTGTGACGTGTGTGACGTGTGTGTGTGACGTGTGTGACGTGTGTGACGTGTTTGACTTGTGTGACGTGTGTGTGTGACGTGTGTGTGTGACGTGTGTGTGTGACGTGTGTGTGTGTGTCTGTGTGTGTGTGTGTGACGTGTGTGACGTGTGTGACGTGTTTGACGTGTGTGACGTGTGTGACGTGTGTGATGTGTGTGATGTGTGTGACGTGTGTGTGTGACGTGTTTGATGTGTGTGACGTGTGTGATGTGTGTGACGTGTGTGATGTTTGTGATGTGTGTGACGTGTGTGTGACGTGTGTGACGTGTGTGATGTGTGTGACGTGTGTGACGTGTGTCACGTGTGTGACGTGTGTGCCGTGTGTGACGTATGTGACGTGTATGATGTGTGTGATGTGTGTGTGTGACGTTTGTGATGTGTGTTGTGTGTGTGTGTGACGTGTGTGACGTGTGTGACGTGTGAGACGTGTGTGACGCGTGTGATGTGTGACGTGTGTGACGTGTGACGTGTGTGACGTGTGTGACGTGTGTGACGTGTGTAATGTGTGTGATGTGTGTGACGTGTGTGTGTGACTTGTGTGTGTGACGGGTGTGTGTGTGACTTGTGTGTGACGTGTGTGTGTGACTTGTGGGTGTAACGTGTGTGTGTGACGTGTGTGTGAGTGACGTGTGTGATGTGTGTAGCGTGTGTGATGTGTGTGGTGTGTGTGACGTGTGTGTGTGACGTGTGTGACATGTGTGACGTGTATGACGTGTGTGACGTGTGTAACGTGTGTGACGTGTGTGACGTGTGTGACGTGTGTTAGGTGTGTGACGTGTGTGACGTGTGTGAAGTGTGTGTGTGTGGTGTGTGTTCGACGTGTGTGATGTGTGTGACGTGTGTGATGTGTGTGACGTGTGTGATGTGTGTGACGTGTGTGATGTGTGTGACGCGTGTGATGTGTGTGATGTTTGTGATGTGTGTGACGTGTGTGTGACGTGTGTGACGTGTGTGATGTGTGTGACGTGTGTGACGTGTGTGACGTGTGTGACGTTTGTGCCGTGTGTGACGTGTGTGACGTGTGTGATGTGTGTGATGTGTGTGTGTGACGTGTGTGATGTGTGTGATGTGTGTGTGACGTGTGTGACGTGTGTAACGTGTGACGTGTGAGACATGTGTGACGCGTGTGATGTGTGACATGTGTGACGTGTGACGTGTGTGACGTGTGTGACGTGTTTGATGTGTGTGATGTGTGTGACGTGTGTGTGACTTGTGTGTGACGTGTGTGTGTGTATGTGACTTGTGTGTGTGACGTGTGTGTGTGTGACTTGTGTGTGTGACGTGTGTGTGTGTGACGTGTGTGTGAGTAACGTGTGTGATGTGTGTGGCGTGTGTGATTTGTGTGATGTGTTTGACGTGTGTGTGTGACGTGTGTGTGTGACGTGTGTGACATGTGTGACGTGTATGACGTGTGTGACGTGCGTGACGTGTGTAACGTGTGTGACGTGTGTGACTTGTGTGACGTGTGTTACGTGTGTGACGTGTGTGACGTGTGTGACGTGTGTGACGTGTGTGTGTGACGTGTGACGTGTGTGACGTGTTTGACTTGTGTGACGTTTGTGACGTGTATGATGTGTGTGACATGTGTGTGATTTGTGTGACGTGTGTGTGTGACGTGTGTGTGTGACATGTGTGACGTGTGTGACGTGTGTGATGTGTGTGATGTGTGTGATGTGTGTGACGTGTGTGTGTGTGACGCGTATGACGTGTGTGATGTGTGTGACGTGTGTAACGTGTGTGACGTGTGTGATGTGTGTGACGCGTGTGCCGTATGTGACGTGTGTGATGTGTGTGATGTGTGTGACGTGTGATGTGTGTGATGTGTGTGTGACGTGTGTGTGTGACGTGTGTGTGTGATGTGTGTGTGTAACGTGTGTGTCTGTGTCTGTGTGTGTGTCTGTGCGTGTGTGACGTGTGTGACGTGTGTGACGTGTATGACGTGTATGACGTGTGTTACGTGTGTGACGTGTGTGATGTGTGTGACGTTTGTGTGTGACGTGTGTGATGTGTGAGATGTGTGTGACGTGTGTGTGACGTGAGTGACGTGTGTGATGTGTGTGACGTGTGTGATGTGTGTGACGCGTGTAATGTGTGTGATGTTTGTGATGTGTGTGACGTGTGTGTGACGTGTGTGACGTGTGTGATGTGTGTGATGTGTGTGATTTGTGTGACGTGTGTGTGTGACGTGTGTGTGTGACGTGTGTGACGTGTGTGACGTGTGTGATGTGTGTGATGTGTGTGATGTGTATGACGTGTGTGTGTGACGTGTATGACGTGTGTAATGTGTGTGACGTGTGTGACGTGTGTGACGTGTGTGATGTGTGACGTGTGTGCTGTATGTGACGTGTGTGACGTGTGTGATGTGTGTGATGTGTGTGACGTGTGTGACGTGTGTGATGTGTTTGATGTGTGTGTGTGACGTGTGTGTGTGACGCGTGTGTGACGTGTGTGTGTGACGTGTGTGTGTAACGTGTGTGTGTGACGTGTGTGTGTGACGTGTGTGTATGTGTGTGTGTGTGTGTCTTTGTGTGTGTGTGACGTGTGTGACGTGTGTGACGTGTTTGACGTTTGTGACGTGTGTGTGTCGTGTGTGTGTAACGTGTGTGATGTGTGTTACGTGTGTGATGTGTGTGACGTGTGTGATGTGTGTGATGTGTGTGTAACGTGTGTGACGTGTGTGACGTGTGTGCCGTGTGTGCCGTGTGTGACGTGTGTGACGTGTGTGATGTGTGTGATGTGTGTGTGTGTGACGTGTGTGATGTGTGTGACGTGTGTGTGACGTGTGTGTGTGACGTGTGTGACGTGTGTGACGTGTGTGACGTGTGGGACGCGTGACGTGTGTGACGTGTGTGACGTGTGTGATGTGTGTGATGTGTGTGATGTGTGTAACGTGTGTGACGTGTGTTAGGTGTGTGACGTGTGTGACGTGTGTGACGTGTGTGATGTGTGTGATGTGTGTGACGTGTGTGCGTGATTTGTGTGTGACGTGTGTGTGTGACGTGTGTGTGTGACGTGTGTGTTGTGTGTGACGTGTGTGATGTGTGTGACGTGTGTGATGTGTGTGACGTGTGTGATGTGTGTGATGTGTGTGACGTGTGTGACGTGTGTGTGTGACGTGTGTGTGTGATGTGTGTGTGTGACGTGTGTGTGTGACGTGTGTGTAACGTGTGTGTGTGACGTGTGTGTGTGTGACGTGTGTGTGTGACGTGTGTGTGTGACGTGTGTGTGTGTGACGTGTGTGTGTGACGTGTGTGTGTGACGTGTGTGTCGTGTGTGTGTGACGCGCGTGTGTGACGTGTGTGTGTGACGTGTGTGTGTGTCTGTGTGTGTGTGTGTGTGACTTGTGTGACGTGTGTGACGTGTTTGACGTGTGTGACGTTTGTGACGTGTGTGATGTGTGTGACGTGTGTGATATGTGTGATGTGTGTGACGTGTATGATGTGTGTGATGTGTGCGTGACATGTGTGTGTGTGACGCGTGTGTGTGACGTGTGTGTGTGTCGTGTGTGTGTGACGTGTGTGTGTGACGTGTGTGTGACGTGTGTGTGTGTGTGTGTCTGTGTGTGTGTGTGTGACGTGTGTGACGTGTGTGACGTGTGTCACGTGTGTGTGCGACGTGTGTGATGTGTGTAACGTGTGTGACGTGTGTGATGTGTGTGATGTGTGTGTGTGTGTGACGTGTGTGTGTGTGACGTGTGTGACGTGTGTGTGTGACGTGTGTGTGTGACGTGTGTGTGTGACGTGTGTGTGTGACGTGTGTGTGTGTCTGTGTGTGTGTGTGTGTGTGACGTGTGTGACGTGTGTGACGCGTTTGACGTGTGTGATGTGTGTGATGTGTGTGACGTGTGTGTGTGACGTGTGTGTGTGACGTGTTTGATGTGTGTGCCGTGTGTGATGTGTGTGACGTGTGTGATGATTGTGATGTGTGTGACGTGTGTGTGACGTGTGTGATGTGTGTGACGTGTGTGACGTGTGTGACGTGTGTGATGTGTGTGCCGTGTGTGACGTGTGTGACGTGTATGATGTGTGTGATGAGTGTGTGTGACGTGTGTGATGTGTGTGATGTGTGTGTGTGACGTGTGTGACGTGTGTGACGTGTGACGTGTGAGACGTGTGTGACGCGTGTGATGTGTGACATGTGTGACGTGTGACGTGTGTGACGTGTGTGACGTGTAAGTTGTGTGTGATGTGTGTGACGTGTGTGTGTGACTTGCGTGTGTGACGTGTGTGTGTGTGACTTGTGTGTGTGACGTGTGTGTGTGTGACTTGTGTGTGTGACGTGTGTGTGTGTGACGTGTGTGTGAGTGACGTGTGTGATGTGTGTGGGGTGTGTGATGTGTGTGATGTGTGTGACGTGTATGTGTGACGTGTGTGACGTGTGTGACGTGTGTGATGTGTGTGATGTGTGTGACGTGTATGTGTGACGTGTGTGACGTGTGTGACGTGTGTGACGTGTGTAACGTGTGTGACGTGTGTGACGTGTGTGTGACGTGTGTGTGTGACGTGTGTGATGTGTGTGACGTGTGTGATGTGTGTGACGCGTGTGATGTGTGTGATGTTTGTGATGTGTGTGACGTGTTTGACGTGTGTGATGTGTGTGACGTGTGTGACGTGTGTGACGTTTGTGCCGTGTGTGACGTGTGTGACGTGTATGATGTGTGTGATGTGTGTGTGACGTGTGTGATGTGTGTGATGTGTGTGTGTGACGTGTGTGACGTGTGACGTGTGAGACGTGTGTGACGCGTGTGATATGTGACGTGTGTGACGTGTGTGACGTGTGTGACGTGTGTGACGTGTGTGATGTGTGTGACTTGTGTGTGTTGAGTGTGTGTGTGTGACTTGTGTGTGTGTGACTTGTGTGTGTGACGTGTGTGTGTGTGACTTGTGTGTGTGACGTGTGTGTGTGACGTGTGTGTGAGTGACGTGTGTGATGTGTGTGGCGTGTGTGACGTATGTGACGTGTGTGTGTGACGTGTGTGACGTGTGTGACGTGAGTGACGTGTGTGACGTGTTTGACTGGTGTGACGTTTGTGACGTGTATGATGTGTGTGACATGTGTGATGTGTGTGATCTGTGTGATTTGTGTGACGTGTGTGTGACGTGTGTGTGTGACTTGTGTGACGTGTGTGATGTGTGTGATGAGTGTGATGTGTGTGACGTGTGTGTGTGACGCGTATGACGTGTGTGATGTGTGTGACGTGTGTAACGTGTGTGACGTGTGTGATGTGTGTGACGCGTGTGCCGTATGTGACGTGTGTGACGTGTGTGATGTGTGTGATGTGTGACGTGTGTGATGTGTGTGATGTGTGTGTGTGACGTGTGTGTTTGACGTGTGTGTGTGACGTGTGTGTGTGTGTCTGTGTGTGTGTGTCTGTGTGTGTGACGTGTGTGACGTGTGTGACGTGTTTGACGTGTATGACGTGTGTACGTGTGTGACGTGTGTGATGTGTGTGACGTGTGTGAGTGTGTGACGTGTGTGATGTGTGAGATGTGTGTGAAGTGTGTGTGATGTGTGTGACGTGTGTGTGACGTGTGTGACGTGTGTGACGTGTGTGACGTGTGTGATGTGTGTGACGTGTGTGACGTGTGTGACGTGTGTGCCGTGTGTGACGTGTGTGACGTGTGTGATGTGTGTGATGTGTGTGTGTGACGTGTGTGACGTGTGTGATGTTTGTGACGTGTGTGACGTGTGCGACGTGTGTTACGTGTGTGACGTGTGTTACGTGTGTGACGTGTGTGATGTGTGTGATGTGTGTGACGTGTGTCTGTGACTTGTGTGTGTGACGTGTGTGTGTGACGTGTGTGTGTGACGTGTGTGTGTGACGTGTGTGTGTGACGTGTGTGTGTGACGTGTGTGACGTGTGTGTGTGTGTGTGTGTGTTTGTGTGTGAGTGTGTGTGTGTGAGTGTGTGTGTGTGTGAGTGTGTGCGTGTTATTAGGGTTACCTAATAATGATCTAATGGTATTATTTAATTTGTAAATTACGGTTATATTTAAAATTTTAAAAATTCTGTTTAATCTTTTGGAAGCTTCATCGTACGATAGTGTTACGTATTTATTATTATTTTTACCTCCCTTCATACCGTAGGTAAGGGAGGTAATGTAATCGTGCCAAAAATTTGATGGTGAATTTTCAGTAAATAAGTAGGAATTAGGGTCCCCACAGCAAGTTTTTACTCTTTTTACGATGAATGAATGAGTGAATGAGTGAGTGAGTGAGTGAGTGAGTGAGTGAGTGAGTAAGTGAGTGAGTGAGTGAGTGAGTGAGTGAGTGAGTGAGTGAGTGTGTGTGTGTGTGTGTGTGTGCGTGTGTGTGTGTGTGTGCAGCAAATTCGAGATAATGACGGAAATGTATTAACAGATGAGACAGCAAAAATAGACGAAAGTACCAGCGGAAGAAATAAAAGTAAATATAGTATCTAATGAAGATCCTATCAGTATGTTGGATTTGACGAATATGTAACGAAACGGGATGGTTTTTATTCGAATGAAATTAAAATTTTGAATTAATAAGCCGAATAGGTTACGCTGCCACCAGTTAATTTTCAAACGGAAATAAACAAACTTAATTAGGAAACATTAAATATATTATACATAAGAACAAAAGTAATACATTTACATAAATATTTAAATTACAACACGCAAATGAGATACGTACTTCACAATTTACAATTAATAGCTTTAGCAAAACAGACAGCAGACCGGACGTTACGTATCAAATGATTATGATTAACTTATTACTTACATATTATACTATTTACTTACGTAATGAATTTAGGATTTTTTTGGAAAGTACTTCAAACTACCTTTCCAAAGATTCCATAAACTCAATAAAAATAATGCCGGTGAATTTCGTCTTGTTACATATACGACTTTAAAAGTGAAAGATTGTTCAGCCATCGAGAGCAGCCAATAGCTTAGTTGGTAGAGCACCATCCCGGCAAGGTAGGTGTCTCGGATTCGAATACCGATGGCTGACAATTTTTCACAATTTATTTCAAACATACAGACTGTAGCACGCATTTGTCTATACTCGAATTATTAATGCAGTTATAATGCTAATGCTAAGGAAGATTATTAAGTTTACAGTTTACATAAACCAGCTTAAGGCTTTCCAATTCGCCATCCATTTTCTTTATGTGACAGATAAAATAGAGTGTACGGTATGTGAAAACATATTTTGATGTGTAGAATAACATTCACGTAAATTGGAATTTTATCGTTCACGCTATCTATTCTGACATTATATGAAGACTCTCTATTACCCCGACGTTCGGCACATCATTCCGGTACCCTGTATACTGAACAGTCCCTTCTTGACATTGATAAACATCTTACATCTTGTGACGTGTGTGATGTGTGTGACGTGTGTGATGTGTGTGATGTTTGTGATGTGTGTTACGTGTGTGTGACGTGTGTGAAGTGTTTGATGTGTGTTATGTGTGTGATTTGTGTGACGTGTGTGTGTGTGACGTGTGTGACGTGTGTGATGTGTGTGATGTGTGTGATGTGTGTGACGTGTGTGTGTGACGTGTATGACGAGTGTGATGTGTGTGACGTGTGTGACGTGCGTGACATGTGTGACGTGTGTGATGTGTGACGTGTGTGCCGTATGTGACGTGTGTGACGTGTGTGATGTGTGTGATGTGTGTGACGTGTGTGACGTGTGTGATGTGTGTGTGTGACGTGTGTGTGACGCGTGTGTGACGTGTGTGTGTGACGTGTGTGTGTGACGTGTGTGTGTGACGTGTGTGTGTGACGTGTGTGTGTGACGTGTGTGTGTGTGTCTGTGTGTGTGCGTGTCTTTGTGTGTGTGTGACGTGTGTGATGTGTGTGACGTGTGTGATGTGTGTGATGTGTGTGATGTGTGTGACGTGTGTGATGTGTGTGTGTGACGTGTGTGTGTGACGTGTGTGTGACGTGTGTGTGTGACGTGTGTGATGTGTGTGACGTGTGTGATGTGTGTGACGTGTGTGATGTGTGTGATGTGTGTGGCGTGTGTGTAACGTGTGTGACGTGTGTGATGTGTGTGACGTGTGTGACGTGTGTGCCGTGTGTGACGTGTGTGATGTGTGTGATATGTGTGACGTGTGTGTGTGACGTGTGTGATGTGTGTGATGTGTGTGACGTGTGTGTGTGTGACGTGTGTGTGTGACGTGTGTGTGTGACGTGTGTGTGTGACGTGTGTGTGACGTGTGTGTGACGTGTGTGTGTGACGTGTGTGACGTGTGACGTGTGTGACATGTGTGACGTGTGTGACGTGTGTGACGTGTGTGACGTGTGTGATGTGTGTGATGTGTGTAACGTGTGTGACGTGTGTTAGGTGTGTGACGTGTGTGACGTGTGTGACGTGTGTGACGTGTGTGACGTGTGTGTGTGACGTGTGTGTGTGTGTGACGTGTGTGTGTGATGTGTGTGTGTGTGTGACGTGTGTGACATGTGCGACGTGTGTGACGTGCGTGATGTGTGTGATGTGTGTGACGTGTGTGCGTGATTTGTGTGTGACGTGTGTGTGTGACGTGTGTGTGTGACGTGTGTGATGTGTGTGACGTGTGTGATGTGTGTGACGTGTGTGATGTGTGTGATGTGTGTGATGTGTGTGACGTGTGTGTGTGACGTGTGTGTGTGACGTGTGTGTGTGACGTGTGTGACGTGTGTGACATGTGTAACGTGTGTGACGTGTGTGACGTGTGTGTGTGATGTGTGTGATGTGTGTGATGTGTGTGTGACGTGTGTGTGTGACGTGTGTGTGTGTGACCTGTGTGTGTGACGTGTGTGTGTGACGTGTGTGTGTGACGTGTGTGTGTGTGACGTGTGTGACGTGTGTGTGTGACGCGTGTGTGTGACGTTGTGTGTGACGTGTGTGTGACGTGTGTGTGTGACGTGTGTGTGTGACGTGTGTGTGTGTCTGTGTGTGACGTGTGTGACGTGTGTGACGTGTGTGACGTGTTTGACGTGTGTGACGTTAGTGACGTGTATGATGTGTGTGACGTGTGTGATGTGTGTGATGTGTGTGACGTGTATGATGTGTGTGATGTGTGTGTGTAACGTGTGTGTGTGTGACGCGTGTGTGTGACGTGTGTGTGTGACGTGTGTGTGTGACGTGTGTGCCGTGTGTGACGTGTGTGATGTGTGTGATGTGTGTGTGACGTGTGTGATGTGTGTGTGTGACGTGTGTGACGTGTGTGACGTGTGAGACGTGTGTGACGCGTGTGACGTGTGACGTGTATGATGTGTGTGATGTGTGTGACGTGTGTGACGTGTGTGATGTGTGTGATGTGTGTGACGTGTGTGTGTGTTACTTGTGTGTGTGACGTGTGTGTGTGTGACTTGTGTGTGTGACGTGTGTGTGTGTGACTTGTGTGTGTGACATGTGTGTGTGACGTGTGTGTAAGTGACGTGTGTGATGTGTGTGGCGTGTGTGATGTGTGTGATGTGTGTGACGTGTGTGTGTGACGTGTGTGTGTGACGTGTGTGTGTGACGTGTGTGTGTGACGTGTGTGACGTGTGTGACATGTGTGACGTGTATGACGTGTGTGACGTGTGTGACGTGTGTAACGTGTGTGACGTGTGTGACGTGTGTGACGTGTGTTACGTGTGTGACGTGTGTGACGTGTGTGAAGTATGTGTGACGTGTGTGTGTGATGTGTGTGATGTGTGTGTGTGACGTGTGTGACGTGTGTGACGTGTGTGACGTGTGTGACGTGTTTGACGTGTGTGACGTTTGTGACGTGTATGATGTGTGTGACATGTGTGATGTGTGTGATGTGTGTGATTTGTGTGACGTGTGTGTATGACGTGTGTGTGTGACGTGTGTGACGTGTGTGATGTGTGTGATGTGTGTGATGTGTGTCACGTGTGTGTGTGACGTGTATGACGTGTGTGATGTGTGTGACGTGTGTGACGTGTGTGATGTGTGTGACGCGTGTGCCGTATGTGACGTGTGTGACGTGTGTGATGTATGTGATGTGTATGATGTGTGTGACGTGTGTGATGTGTGTGATGTGTGTGTGTGACGTGTGTGTGTGACGTATGTGTGTGACGTGTGTGTGTGACGTGTGTGTGTCTGCGTGTGTGTGATGTGTGTGACGTGTGTGACGTGTTTGACGTGTTTGACGTGTGTTACGTGTGTGATGTGTGTGACGTGTGTGACGTGTGTGATGTGTGTGACGTGTGTGATGTGTGTGACGTGTGTGATGTGTGAGATGTGTGTGACGTGTGTGTGATGTGTGTGACGTGTGTGTGGCGTGTGTGACATGTGTGAAGTGTGTGACGTGTGTGACGCGTGTGACGTGTGTAACGTGTGTGCCGTGTGTGTGTGATGTGTGTGACGTGTGTGACGCGTGTGACGTGTGTGACGTGTGTGACGTGTGTGATGTATGTGATGTGTGTGACGTGTGTCTGTGACTTGTGTGTGTGACGTGTGTGTCGTGTGTGACGTGTGTGATGTATGTGTTGTGTGTGACGTGTGTCTGTGACTTGTGTGTGTGACGTGTGTGTGTGACGTGTGTGTGTGACGTGTGTGTGTGACGTGTGTGTGTGACGTGTGTGTGTGACGTGTGACGTGTGTGACGTGTGTAACGTGTGTGACGTGTGTGTGTGTTTGTGTGTGAGTGTGTGTGTGAGTGTGTGTGTGTGTGAGTGTGTGTGTTATTAGGGTTACCTAATAATGATCTAATGGTATTATTTAATTTGTAAATTACGGTTATATTTAAAATTTTAAAAATTCTGTTTAATCTTTTGAAAGCTTCATCGTACGATAGTGTTACTTATTTATTATTATTTTTACCTCCCTTCATACCGTAGGTAAGTGAGGTAATGTAATCGTGCCAAAAATTTGATGGTGAATTTTCAGTAAATAAGTAGGAATTAGGGTCCCCACAGCAAGTTTTTACTCTTTTTACGATGAATGAATGAGTGAGTGAGTGAGTGAGTGAGTGAGTGAGTGAGTGAGTAAGTGAGTGAGTGAGTGAGTGAGTGAGTGAGTGAGTGAGTGAGTGAGTGAGTGAGTGAGTGAGTGAGTGAGTGAGTGAGTGAGTGAGTGAGTGAGTGAGTGAGTGAGTGAGGGAGTGAGTGAGTGAGTGAGTGAGTGTGTGTGTGTGTGTGCGTGCGTGTGTGTGTGCAGCAAATTCGAGATAATGACGGAAATGTATTAACAGATGAGACAGCAAAAATAGACGAAAGTACCAGCGGAAGAAATAAAAGTAAATATAGTATGTAATGAAGATCCTATCAGTATGTTGGAATTGACGAATATGTAACGAAACGGGATGGTTTTCATTCGAATGAAATTAAAATTTTGAATTAATAAGCCGAAAAGGTTACGCTGCCACCAGTTAATTTTCAAACGGAAATAAACAAACTTAATTAGGAAACATTAAATATATTATACATAAGAACAAAAGTAATACATTTACATAAATATTTAAATTACAACACGCAAATGAGATACGTACTTTACAATTTACAATTAATAGCTTTAGCAAAACAGACAGCAGACCGGACGTTACGTATCAAATGATTATGATTAACTTATTACTTACATATTATACTATTTACTTACGTAATGAATTTAGGATTTTTTTGGAAAGTACTTCAAACTACCTTTTCAAAGATTCCATAAACTCAATAAAAATAATGCCGGTGAATTTCGTCTTGTTACATATACGACTTTAAAAGTGAAAGATTGTTCAGCCATCAAGAGCAGCCAATAGCTTAGTTGGTAGAGCACCATCCCGGCAAGGTAGGTGTCTCGGATTCGAATCCCGATGGCTGACAATTTTTCACAATTTATTTCAAACATACAGACTGTAGCACGCATTTGTCTGTACTCGAATTATTAATGCAGTTATAATGCTAATGCTAAGGAAGATTATTAAGTTTACAGTTTACATAAACCAGCTTAAGGCTTTCCAATTCGCCATCCATTTTCTTTATGTGACAGATAAAATAGCGTGTACGGTATGTGAAAACATATTTTGATGTGTAGAATAACATTCACGTAAATTGGAATTTTATCGTTCACGCTATCTATTCTGACATTATATGAAGACTCTCTATTACCCCGACGTTCGGCACATCATTCCGGTACCCTGTATACTGAACAGTCTCTTCTTGACATTGATAAACATCTTACCCATTATTTTTATTTTTTAAATCAGTATGCAAACGACCTTCTCATAAATATGTCAGTGACTTCAAAGGAATAAAAATACTTTTTGAAAATGTATATAAATACGAAACCAGTCAGATATTCAGTTACTTCTAAATCTGTTGTGAAGAAGACTACTAAAAATTAAAATCGTTTTGATTTTTACAATTTTGTTAAGTCTGATCGCATTTGAATGTGTATCAGGGACGTCTGTACCTACATATGGTATACCACGTCCACCAGGAGGACCGAAGCCAGATTGTCTTTGTGTACCCAGATCGTCCTGTTGGAAAGAAGGCCTAATCGGGGCGTAAGAACTTTATTTTTAACAAAATATAGATATATGTGTAGGAGTATCGAATTTAAAATAAATATGAGACGCGTAGCACAGTATATTAATTGGTACATTGTACAAATGTATAGTCAGTACCACGTGCTTTAACTATGTTGATATATGCACCATATTTTTTTAATCCTAAACCTGTCGTATAGAATATTCGTAGATAAAGTGTAGTGTTTTATCTGTCTGTAATGGAAATTACTTATTTGGACATCTTCGGCTTGTTTCTAAAAAGATCGTTCTTTTAAATAATAGCCAATCGATTATTGCAATTTTAATAAAACTTGAATATTTGTTTATTGAAAATAAATAAAAGAAATGATTTTTCTGAAACGTTAAAACTTTAAAATACATATTAAAATTTTAAAATTGAAATGGAAATAGTTTTTAAAATTTATTTCATTTCGTATACTTTTATACTTTAGTGCTTTCACAAACAGCATAAAATTCTTCTCTTAATTAATGATCTTAGTAGTATTCTAGTAATACTTTCTTGAAATTAGAATAAGGATTAAATAGAAATTAAATTTATTTAAAAAATTTAATTATCATATGCTGTATGTAAGTATAAAGTTTAGAAGAAATACTTGGTCCGGTAAGAAAATAGTTCTAAAAAATTTCAACGGCAAATTTTATTTTTCTATACATTTGAGGGCACCAATATTTCTCTCTTTTTTTCCTCATATTTTTTTTAGATATAAGTTTAAATTTTTATACCGAGTGTCTGCCAACCGACACATGGTGGATTAACATGGAAAATCAGTTAATTGTGAATAGTATCCCCCCAGTGGAAGTTATTAATTAGAAATTTTGTATGCTTATCCGGGGGTACTAATTCTATAGATTACATTTTAAATCAGTCAATTTACATGTGTGCGCTTGTTAATAAACAAATTCGAGTCGGGTGCGGAACCAGCCGATAGCAAATATTTTTTTTAATTTTTACTTTTCAGAATAATTTTTATCATTAATTTGTTTTTAATCTCTTATTTAATAAAATAAAATATTAACATTATTTCAATCATAAATTATATTTTGTAAAATCTAAATCACACTGATTACAACAAATATTCTTGGATTTGTTTAAATGGACCAATTAATTGGCCTGCAAGATCTCCTACCTCTTAGATTTTTTTTTAGGGTCATTTAAAATCAAAAATTAACGGCCATTATGAATTGACCACTTTAGAAGATCTTACAGCAGCAATAAGGAATGAGTACAGCCTTACTTCAAATCGACATCAGCTAAGCAAAGTGAGACAACAATTTTATGACCGTCTCGGATTTTGCTTAGTACAAAATGGCGGCCATTTTGAATATTTGTTGTAATTTCTTAATTCTTACTGTTGTAATTAGTTTGTGTGAAACGTTTCTAACAATTTCCTACTAGAGTCAAGCAAGTCCATTTGTTAATGACGCCATTTCGTTCAATTTCGATCGATAAGTTTTTTTTTCTACAAAATTAAATATTATACGTTAGGATTTTTTTTTTAAATACGTCAATTATATTCATTAACGGTATGTTTTACTAATTTTTATAAACATTATTTCAATATGTAACAATTATTTAATAAAAGTTATAGAGTTATGTATGTCTACAACAAAATTTATTATTTCAGGTGCCCGCAGTATCCCGATTTCATCTGCTGTCCAAGACAACACGTCTTATATAATTAATTGTTTATAAATACAATTAAAAATATATATATGAGTTGTTAATAAATGTTTATTTGAAAGAACCACGACTATTTATTCTTGCTGTTACAGGTGTCCTTTTCTCTATTGCATTGTAATACATTATACACGGTGTTTAAAAATATTTTAAAAAAAATTATATGGCCAGCAGATAATCTGCCGTCAATTCCATGTTTAAAATAGCAAGAGCTTTAAGTAAAGTATCACTTGCGATTGATTGTAAATAAAATCTAATTTGTCGTTCCTGTAAATAGAAAAGTATGTCATATGAAATATCGGATTATATTTTATGTTATTCCTCGAAAATCTGTTAAGAGCTCCAAATTAAGTACCACTTCCGGTTTATCATATAAGTATTGTCAAAATCTAATATGATGTTTCAAATTATACACGAGTTTTATATACCAAATTTGGTAAGTTTTTGATATATTTTTTCAAGAAAGTCTGTTTATAGCTTTCTGTAAAGTACTACTTCCGGGTAATCAATTTTAGAAACAAATGGGGTCTCGTGGCCGCGTGCCTGAGTGTCAGGTCGCGAATCTGGGGAACCGGATTCGTTCCCGACCGACGCCAAATATTTCGAATTTTAAATGGTACAAAAATGACCCCTGTGGTAAACTCTCCACGCCAGAAATGAGTGCCCGTCAGGTGACGCCTGGTAAACGCCCGCACGGTACAAATATGTATACATCATTATCGAAATATGCGTACAAAGCAGATTGGTACACCCAGCAATGGGTAATATGCCGTGATGATATATTTATTTATTTATAGAAAAAAGTCTAATATGTCGTTCTCATTAATTTAAAAGTCTTAAATATCAAATTATAAAGCTTTGGATTGCATTAACATATTTTTCACGAAAATATGTTCAGAGCTTCTAATAAAGTACCACTTCCAGTTTATCAACTTTAGCCAAAATCTAATATGTTGTTCTCCTTCATTTAAAAGTCTTAAATACCAAATTTGACAAGTTTTGGAATATATCATAATATATATTTCACGAAAATCTGTTCAGAACTTCAAGTAAAGTATTACTTCCGGCTTATCAATTTAAAAAAAAATGTTTTTTTTATTAATATAAAAGTTTGAAATACCAAATTTGAAAAATTTAGTATATATCGTAAAATATTTTTCACGAAAATTTGTTCAGAGCTTCAAGTAAAGTATCACTTCCGGTTTATTAATTTTACCCAAAATCTAATATGTTGTGCCTTTTCATGTAAAAGTCTTAAATACTGAATTTAAATTTTTTTTGGATATATAAATATATTTTTCACGAAAATCTGTTCAGAGCTTCAAGTGAACTATCACTTCCGGTTTATTAATTTTAGCCAAAATCTAATATGTTATTCCCCTTGACATGAAAGTCTTAAATACTAAAATTGAAAAGTTTTGGATTATATTTTAATATATTTTTTTATTAAAAACTGTTATGGGTTTCTAGTAAAGTATCACTTCCGGTTGGCCAATTTTACAAAAAATGTAATCAACTCTTTATATGAATGTAGAAAGCTTAAATACGGAAAATAGAAATTATCAGAAATTTGTTGCAAGAGTTATCGCGGAGAAAAAAATCGTCACACGCACACACACACACACACACACACACACACACACACACACACACACACACACACACACACACACACACACACACACACACACACACGCACACACACACAAACACACACACACACGCACACATAAAATAATAAAAACGTGTTGTGGCGATCCTAATTCGTGCTTATTTACTGAAAACTCACCATCGAATTCTTGGACCGATAATAATAATTGCACGGTCTTTAACGCTGACATTTTTGGGCCACTGGACTGATAGGTTACGAACACGAATACAAATTAGTTAATATTAAAATTTATTTAATTTAATTAAATTGTGTAATGTTTTATTCACTTTTATATGATTAAAAGTAAAACGAACTTACATTCTCAGGCTCTTTTTCAGAAAATATAACACTTCAAAAGAAATCACTACTTACATACATACATACAACAAAAACTGTTCAAAATTTTCACCATTTACCGCCACATAACGATACTAAATGAAGTAAAAGAGAATGAAACATTACACAATTTAATTAAATACAATAAATTTTAATGTTTACTAATTTGTATTCGTGTTCGTAACCTATTAGTCCATTGGCCCAAAAATGTCAGCTCTAAGGACGGGGCAATTACTTACGTGAAATTTGGAATAATTCTTTTTGCATTACAATCAGTACATCAAATTGTATATACCCTTAATTTTTTTTACAATATTTTTGAAACATCCTGTGCATTAAATAAAATAACAGCACCTTCATATTTTTCGCAATGTCGTACTTACGGGTCAAGATGAAGGTTGTCAAACAACAATCTGTAGAAATCCCGTCGAGAATGATGTCATTCAACTTAGATGGACAGAACCTGTAATTTGTTTAACATTTATCACTTAAAGAATGCGAAATATAGTTTTGATATATAAAAAAAACTTAAACCATATATGGTGTGCAGAATAATATGTTTAATCAATAATGGCAAAATTTTTAAGATGATTATGTTAGACAAAATTGCAATATCAATATGAATTTTGTTGTCACTGGTGATTTTTCTGTTCTGCGCACAGGTGCGTGAAGTTAGAGGTACCACTTTCAAATAACGATATGATTTATATGCTATAATTTAGTGCTAATTTATTGCTAATTATTGCCGTATAACACAAATTTATTGCTATTGTTGTTATGAAGATAATAACTAATTTATAAGTGTACCTCCAAGTTCACGCTGGAGGTACCACATTAATACACCACAAAAACTAGTACGCAGTAATTTAGTGCTAATTTATTGCTAATTATTGCCGTATAACACAAATTTATTGCTATTGTTGTTATGAAGATAATAACTAATTTACAAGTGTACCTCCAAGTTCACGCTGGAGGTACCACATTAATACACCACAAAAACTAGTACGCAGTAATTTAGTGCTAATTTATTGCTAATTATTGCCGTATAACACAAATTTATTGCTATTGTTGTTATGAAGATAATAACTAATTTATAAGTGTACCTCCAAGTTCACGCTGGAGGTGCCACATTAATAAACCACAAAAACTAGTACGCAGTAATTTGGTGCTAATTTATTGCTAATTATTGCCGTATAACACAAATTTATTGCTATTGTTTTTGTGGAGGTAATTAATTATGTTCAGGACAGAGCCATTAAATTTTTATTAGTTAAATAGATTTTAAAAAATTCCCCTACACAATGTGCAGCAAATAGAATATTGTACCAAGAGACTGAATTTTGTTGCCATTCTAATAAACCCAATAGCAGAGAATATCTAGGTCCAGAAATGTTCATCATCACGGCTATGTCCTTAAATATCCCGAATTCAGAGTACTGGACGTTTAACGCACGTACAGCCCTATCTCGCACGCAGGCCACCAGTCTCTGGAAAAATCCCACCAGCGTCAACAAATACCACCCAGCAATAGTGATTTGAGAATTTGAACCGACTCTTCATGAAATATTGGTATCAGAGTGAACCTAGCAGCCGATTCGCAGCAGCCGATTCGAATGAAAAATATTTTGGACAAACCTACCACGGACGAAACATGCACAATGCAGTGATGAAGACAGTAATATAAGAACATAACACTGAATATTATTTAACAAATATTAACATGTAAATATTTTTTAAAAAATTACAACAAAGTATATATTTAATGTTTTCATAAATAAATAATAGAAAATAACAATTTAAAATATTAAACAACATAAAGATCAAATATAGTGAGACTCAAAACTAAAATGCTCTTTATCACTATAATAAAAGCCGTGGGTAACCTTATTAACCACAGTTATTATTGCAAACCCCGGAATACAAAAATGTAAAAATTATTTAAATAATTGGGGGATAACGGTTAATAATATAAGAGTAAACTCTGAAGCAACGAGAATCATTCTTGTTTCAAAGTTTTATTAAAAAAAATTATTAGATGCTGTGACAAAACCATATTTCTACCAGTCATTACTACACACTCCCTGAATACAAAAATGTAATTTTTTAAATATTCAGGGAATGATGGTTATTAATATAAGTTTAAACTCTGGAGCAGCGAGAATTTGTCTGGTTTCAAAGTTTTTATTAAAAAAAAATTACTAGAAACTGTAACAGAACTATATTACTACTAGTTATTACTACACACTTCCTAAATACAAAAATATAAAAATTATTGAAATATTCAGGGGATGAGGGTTAATAATATAAGTTTAAAATCAGAAGCAGCAAAAAATTGTCGTGTTTCAAAGTTTTTATTTTTTAGAAAATTACTAGAAGCTGTGACAGGACCATATTACTACCAGTTATTACTACATACCCCGTGAATACAAAAATGTAAAAACTATTGAAATATTCAGGGGATGAAGGTTAAATATAAGTTTAAAATCATCCCCTTAACCCCAGAATATTTCAATAATATTTAATTTTTGTATTCAGGGGGTGTATAGTAATAACTGGTAGTAATATGGTTCCGTCACAGCTTCTAGTAATTTTTATAAAAAATAAAAACTTTGAAACAAGACAAATTTTCGCTGCTTCTGATTTTAAACTTATATTATTAACCCTCATCCCCTGAATATTTCAATAATTTTTATATTTTTGTATTCAGGAGTTGTGTAGTAATAACTGGTAGTAATATGGTTCTGTCACAACTTCTAGTATTTTTTTTTAAATAAAAACTTTGAAACAAGACAAATTTTTGCTGCTCTACAGCTTAAACTTATATTATTAACCCTGATCCCCTGAATATTAAAAAAATACATTTTTGTATTCAGGGGGTGTGTAGTAGTGACTGGTAGTAATATGGTTTTGTCATAGCTGCTAGTATTTTTTTTAAATAAAAAGTTTGAAACTATTATAATTTTCGTTGCTTCTGAGTTTAATCTTATATTATTAACCGTTATACCCCGAATATTTTAATAATTTTTACATTTTTGTATTCCGGGACTTTGCAATAATAACTTTGGTTAATATGGTTTTCCCACGGCCTTTATTATAGTGATAAAGAGCATTTTACTTTTGTGTTTCACTATATTCGATCTTTATGTTGTTTAATATGTAAATTGTTATTTTCTATTATTTATTTATGTAAACATTGAATGTATACTTCTATTTTTTTTTTTATATTTACATGTTAATAGTTGTTAAATAATATTCAGTATGTTATGTTCTTATATTACTGTCTTCATCTCTGCATTCGTCCGTGGTAGGGTTGTTCAAAATATTTTTCATTCGAATTGGCTGCTCGGTTCAGTCTGATAAGATTGGTTCCCTACCTCTGTTGGGGATGTCACACATCAACAGGACAAGATATTTAAGGGGTATGCTTGGCAGTCAATACGATAGTCTGCACTTTACTCTTTTGAAATTGTTGCAATAATTATTCACTGGTTCGTGTGTAAATCTTTTTGTTATATTTTATGTATTGTTGTGTATCTGTAAATAATTAGCGACACAAATATCTCCATCATTAGCAAATTATTTATAGCTAATTATTGCCTTATATATGGATGAAGGGCATTATGAAGATGTTTATACCGTTAGAGTGCAATAAGTTTACAAGTCCGATGGCCTCTGGCTGTGGTCCGTGGACTTGTTAATCGCCAGAGGGCTGTAATCAAGGGCGTAGCCCGAATTTTGACAAGGGAGGGACGTAATAACTGAGACAAATAGTGAAACATTTATTTATTAGAAATTACCTTTATAAATCATACAATATAAATATTTAAAAATCAGTCTACTAAGATATAATTTTCTTAAAATAGTGATCATGCAATGCAAAAGTCTGACCGATTATTCCCTGTGACAGGGGGGGGGGGGAGGGAAAGACAAGCGCTCCACTCTGTCACACCGTACCTATGCCTATGGCTGTAAACAACAAATAATGCCAGTGATGCATACAATAAATTTTTTGAATTGTCTCCCTAGGGCATTATATTACCAGATAGCTTGTCCCTTATCATAACAGTAATAAACTATAATGTAGGTACTAGTAAGACATAACAAATTTAATGGTAGAAGTACCCAAAAGAGTATACTTATCGACCCGGAACTAATTGTTTTTTTTTTTTAATTTCTTAAATAATTATAGTTGTTGGTAGGCATGGTATTACTACATGATGCCGGTATCTTAACCAATATTTGTTGTCGTCTGAATATTCTTTCGCTGGATAAGTGAAGAAGATTAATTCCAGCATTACTTAAATGTCAACCTCTAATAAATTTATTTTTGTTAAAAATTATCCTGTGCTATTTTAGTTTTTCGAATGACTAATGTGCATCATGAGACACTGTACCATAAATACTCGTAACTATTACACATTTTTTTATGTAACTATATACATTAAAATTTACCGCCATTACATTTTAATCTCGAATCTACAGTCCGTGCCTATGACAACAGTGGCCTACGCCTCCACGGTAGTTAGGTTGGCAATCAATGAAAATACAATAAATGCGTTCTTATTTGCATAAGATTTACATTTAGTAACAGTTGGTAAAACTGTATATAACACAACATAACGTTTCGTAGAGTTATTATATTATATTATACTTATAATTTAATTAAATTCAATAATGTTTTGCACTTTTCATTCTACAACTAGGTTTTATTATTTTGGAATAAAGAAATTATATAAAATACATATTTTAAGTGATTGAATAGTTATTTTCTTTCAATGTTTTGTAAAATTTTACACTAGAAGTGCGCGCGTATTAGCGTCATGCATCAGCTTAATTCGGCACAAAGCTTGTCAATGTATTCTATTTATCAGGGGCGGATCTAGTCTAAGAGTTTAGGGAGGGTAATTACAAAATTTTCAAAAAAAAAATCACAAATGTTTTATTGAATATGACCACCATAATATACTAAGAATATAATAATTAAATGTTAAGTTTATATAATATACAATTATTTAATTATATAAATTAATCATTTCACTGTTATAGGTACACTGACGAGCGAAAAGTTGAGATCAATTTGAAATTATGATGTATTTCAAACTGATCTCAATTTATGTCACTTGAGGTCATATAGCCCTGTACATTTCCCGCCTTGTACATTCGTGACTGTGTACAAATCTATACCATGAAGTTGTTGCACATCATTGAATTTGAACTTAGCGCGTTATCTCATCTCGAAGTACACTTCGAAAATAAAATTTATTTTATTCCTTTTAATAATATAGTTAAGTATTAAGAACGGTAAGGACATTTCACCGATTAAAGACACTTGTTTGGAGGAGGAGCATAGCGACGACTCTATTTTTGTTTGAGATCGGTAATTCTTTAACGTTCGTAATGCTTATAACATATTTTTTCACGATCGACGCACAAAATTTAAAAAAAATAGAATTGAAAATTATTTTGACACATTAAAAAATTTTAGTTGTCATTTTGAAAGTAAACTTCGATTGTTGTTTTTATTTACTTACCGTTCAGTAATATATAGCCTACTGTCTTGGAAACCCTATCAGTACACATTAAAAAAAAACCATCGTGCAAAAAACGTAAACTTATCCTAAAACATAACGCAAATGTTACACATGTTTAAATTAAAATACATTTTGTTTTTGAAGTGTAATTCGGCATGCAGTGAACGCGTCAAGTTTGAATTCTTTGATACGCAGCAACTTCATGGTATAGATTTGTACACAGTGACAAAAGTACAAGGCGAGAAATGTATAGAGCAATATAACTTCAAGGGGCGATATATGCCAAGAAATGTACAGTGATATGTGCGCATTTAGGAATTTGTATGCATTCCCATTTAAAATAATAATACTTCATAATAAAAACAATATATTTTCAATTTTCTTAGAAGGGGTAATTACCCCCTTTACCACCTCCACAGATCCGCCAGTGCTATTTATTAAAGAGATAAACTTGAAAGACGCACGCTGAAGGTGCATTCACAAATAGAGTTTAGTGTTTGTTTTATAGCTTTAACAAATTTCTGTTTAACTAATTTGTGAATAAGAAATGACAGTTTGATGTGCTGCCGACATAAATGAAATAAAATTTACCATAATTAAAGAAAATATTTTTTATAATTATTGAAAATATAATTTGCATTAAATATTGTTTGTACTTTTCATTGTACTTCTGGCTTTTATTCAGGGTTGTGCCTGTAATCTATGCTATGTAAAATACGTCTTTGTCTACGCGTAGACAATGATGTTTTTTACGTTTGTATATTGTCTACGCGCATGTAGACTATTGGGACCCGCAGGATAGTATACATCAGCGGTATTTTAGGGAACTAAATTAATGGCGGCCAGTAGGACATGTCAAATATACAAACGTCAAGAACCATCGTTTAGTAAAAAGAAAAAGAAGTTCTCACGCTTTAATTTAATAATTTCTTTTGAAAATGTTCGAAAAATAAGCGAATTAAAGAAGATAAACATAATGTACATAGATAAGTGCTGTATTAAAGGGTGTACGAGTACCACAAAAATTCAAGACATATTCCATAATTTTTGGAAAGAAGAAGAACATGATTGATTGAACGTATGGAAAAGAACTTTAATTATATCGGAAAGGTTTAATCTGGTAATAATAATAATTATATTACAATTTTGCTGGTATGTAGTTTTAAGAGAATTATTGACAGTTTTCATAAATAAAATTTATAGTTTCATTGATTTTACAAATTTTTGTCCTTGCAGACTGCATTTCCAAGTCAGAATTGTCATAAGTCGAGTTCGTAATTAATCACGAATTAATGAATTGATGTCCCTCAACTATGTTTCTTGTTGAAGCATATGACTAAACAAACTTAAAAATTGTGTTGATTTGAAATGTTAATATAATTTTAGGTCAGAAAGCGCTTATTCAAAATGCAAACAAACTTGACAGGTACTACTGGCCGCTATGATAATTGCGCTTACAAGGCCGTCAACGGATTCTGCGGGTCCCATAATAATTATTTTATTTTTTGTTTAAAAATATATTACTATTACCGATTAATTTACAAGGTATTTTCAAATGAGCCATTGGAAGTAGCACGATGTCATTTTATTGAAATTGTGAAGCAAGTTTAATTTTACTATTTAGAAACTAGTAATTCTTATCTTTACAAAACAGCAATAAATTAATGTCGTACGGCAATAGTTAGTAATAGTACTAGTTTTTATGAATTAATAATGTAATACCTCCACATAAAGGTACACTTATAAATTATTAATTAACTCCATAATTACAATAGCAATATATTTGTATTATACGGCGATAATTAGCAATAAATTAGCACTAAGTTACTGCGTACAAGTTTTTGTGGTTTATTAATGTGGTACATCCAGCGTGAATTTGTAGGTACACTTATATTTTAGTTGTTATCTCCATAACAGGAATAGAAAAATTTGTGTTATACGGCAATAATTAGCAATAAATTAGCACTAAATTACTGCGTACTAGTTCTTGTGGTTTATTAATGTGATACCTCCAGCGTGATTTTGGAGGTACACTTATAAATTAGTTATTATCTTCATAACAACAATAGCAATAAATTTGTGTTATACGGCAATAATTTGTAATAAATTAGCATTAAATTACTACGTACTAGTTTTTGTGGTTTATTAATGTGATACCTCCAGCGTGAATTTGGAGGTACACTTATAAATTAGTTATTATCTTCATAACAACAATAGCAATAAATTTGTGTTATACGGCAATAATTTGCAATAAATTAGCATTAAATTACTACGTACTAGTTTTTGTGGTTTATTAATTTGGTACATCCAGCGTGAATTTGGAGGTACACTTATAATTTAGTTGTTATCTCCATAACAACAATAGCAATAAATTTGTGTTATACGGCAATAATTAGCAATAAATTAGCACTAAATTACTGCGTACTAGTTCTTGTGGTTTATTAATGTGATACCTCCAGCGTGAATTTGGAGGTACACTTATAAATTAGTTATTATCTTCATAACAACAATAGCAATAAATTTGTGTTATACGGCAATAATTTGCAATAAATTAGCATTAAATTACTACGTACTAGTTTTTGTGGTTTATTAATTTGGTACATCCAGCGTGAATTTGGAGGTGCACTTATAATTTAGTTGTTATCTCCATAACAACAATAGCAATAAATTTGTGTTATACGGCAATAATTAGCAATAATTTAGCACTAAATTACTGCGTACTAGTTTTGTGGTTTATTAATGTGGTACCTCCAGCGTGAACTTGGAGGTACACTTATAAATTAATTATTATCTTCATAACAACAATAGCAATAAATTTGTGTTATACGGCAATAATTAGCAATAAATTAGCACTAAATTACTGCGTACTAGTTTTTGTGGTTTATGAATGTGGTACCTCCAGCGTAAACTTGGAGGTACACTTATAATTTAGTTGTTATCTCCATAACAACAATAGCAATAAATTTGTGTTATACGGCAATAATTAGCAATAAATTAGCACTAAATTACTGCGTACTTGTTTATGTGGTTTATTAATGTGGTACCTCCAGCGTGAACTTGGAGGTACACTTATAAATTACTTATTATCTTCATAACAACAATAGCAATAAATTTGTGTTATACGGCAATAATTAGCAATGAATTAGCACTAAATTATAGCATATAAATCATATCGTTATTTGAAAGTGGTACCTCTAACTTCACGCACCTTCAGCGCACGCCGTATGACTGTACTGATATGCGTTGATGATCCTCCGCTTAATATAAAGGGTGTAATTATACTTCGGGAAAAAAATGAAGGGGCATATAGTACTGACCAAAATGAGTAAAAAAAGCTTAATCAACATATAAGGCAGTAAAAAATGAATTTTTACGGGCTTTACTTCTGCTATCTAAAAAATTATAAGAGTTACGATTTCGATTAAATAAGACATTTTGTTTATCTTTCAGAGGTCAACTTAGATGTGCTTTTGTTTTTTTAAAAAGACTCAATAATTGTACTAAGTTAAATGTTGTGGCAAAACGTCGTTACTATTATTAAAATGTTTCATATAAAATTTTATTGTTGTTTTATAGTCTACTTATAGTCCAGTCAATAAAGGGGTTGTACAATGCATGGAGGGTGTCACAATTTTTTACTTCAGGGCTTTGTTTGGAGTCGTCAGGACGTAAACATACTAAATGTCGCCGGACATACGTGGTGAGCGGGGTGCAGGAGGGGACCAAGAAGGTATCTATTTTTGGTTTTTTGCTTATATCTTGAAGAAGATGCGCCTTATCAAAATAATTGTTATATATAAAATGAAAGTTGATAAAATTTCCTATGCTTCTGCTTTTAAAGTTTTTTTTATCTTTAACCGTTTATGAAATATCCGACATCAAAAACCGCAAGTTTTCTAAAAAAAAATTTTGCCTGGCGTCTTTCGTTATACTTTTCTCTCTAGCACCTCGTCTCTTCGGTTTACAGAAAAATTCCTAGATAAGAAGTTATAGAGGATTAAATTTCCTTCAAACTGGTATAATATTTTTTAGGTTATCTTCAACCGATCAACAGTTATGGCAATTTGATTTTTTTGAATAAATTTTGAGATTGCGTTGGAAAACTACAAATTTAGTCTAGGGGCCGGGGATATGCGCTTTTAAAAGTGTGCGTCTACGGATTTTCTCTTCGGATTATGTTTACAAGGTTGTTAGAGATGTTTTTATCTTGCCCGTCAGTTTTTTTCGAAGTGGCCGCCAAACATATGCCCGTTTTAATACATTATGTTAAAGTAAAAATAGGTAATTTTGTCGAATAATATCATGTTTGGTATCAAATTAAAACTCTAAGTAACTGCCAATTAAGTTACATTGTTAGTTATGTAAATTTATATGCATACAGGGTGATCGGCACCAAGAATATTTCGTTTACTTTGAGTTTTTGAGAGATATAAAAAAATGTTAACAAGCAAAGTTAAACTACACAAAGACGCTCATAAGATGATCGTAGTAATAATATTGTGTCACTTCCGGTTTTAGCGGAAATGGGTACAACTTTGAATCTATCATAGTGAATCGGTATTTTTTGTCAGAATTTGCATAAAATTAGTTTCAAAACGATAGAAACATAAAATTGTTTTACTTTGACCATTTCAAAATGGCGACCATTTATTTTTAAAATATGTATTAATATAATTCCATATAAAATAAAATATAACAAGCAAAGTTGTATCATTTCCGCCAAAACCGAAAATGATACTACGATCAACTTATGAGCCCCTTTGTCTAGTGTAACTCTACTTGTTAACATTTTTTTTTATATCTCTCAAAAACTCAAAATAAACGAAATATTTTTGGTGTCGGACTTTCGCTGATCACCCTGTATGCATATCAATATACATAACTAACACTGTAAAGTAATTGGCAGTACTTACAGTTATGATTTGATACCAAACATGATATTATTCGACATAAATTTCCTAATTTTACTTTAACATAATGCATTAAAAAGGGCATATGTGTGGCAGCCATTTTGAAAAAAAAACTGACGGGCTACAGACAGAGATATAGAGGTGGGGAGAAAGCGCTTCGACGACTGCGCATCCAATTTTCGATGTACAAACTGGAGGTAGCCATTTTGCAGATACAACTGTCAACTTGCTTTGTAAACACGCGGTCAGCATTATCTTTTTATTACTATTTTATTTGCTTGTGTTGTTTGAAACGTTAAATTTTTTAATATGTTGTCGTGTTTAACGCCAGGATGATCTAATAATAGAAAATTTAAGCCAGAAAGAATTTATTTTTACATGTAAGCAGTAAAACAAATTGAGTTGAAAACATATTTTTAATAGATTGTTAATTTCTTTAGTTTCTTTCTTTTTCCTAATCTGCATGTACATTTTTTGAAAGATACACTGATAGAGCGAAATCATCGTTTTATTTTAGTAAAAGATATTATTTATTGTTATATTAGAATTAGGTTTTTTAATCTCTCAAAAAGATATACAGAGCTTATACAAGGGAAATGCGTAAGGAGAGAATTAAATAAATTCATATTATTTCACCACCAGAAGTTGCTAGGTATTATTTAATATGTATGTATGTATGTTAAAATATCAATAAATTTTTCAACATTATTTCGTAATTATATTGTTCTGAAACTCTAAATTTAAAATTACTGCTTGTGTATTCCTGCAAAAGTATGTTAAAATGCAAATAAATTAATATCATAATTATTTTGTTAATTCTACATTTAAAATTGCCGCCTCTATATCTGCAAAATGGCGTCCTTCTATTCTTGTATTCTCGCGCAGGTTACATGATCATTCTCCCCACCTCTATGTCTCTGGCTACAGATCATGTGATCAAGATAAAAAACATCTCCAACAACCTTGTAAACATAAACCAAAGAGAAAATCCGTAGACGCACACTTTTAAAAGAGCATACCCCAGGCCCCTAGACTAAATGTATAGTTTTCCAGCGGGATCTCAAGATTTACCCAAAAAATTCAAATTGGCATAACTGCTGATCGGTTGAACATAAAATAGAAAGTGTATATACCAATTTGAAGGAAATTTAACCCTCTACAATTTTTCTGGGAATTTTTCTGTAAAGCGAAAAGATGAGGTGCTAGAGAGAAAAGTTTAACAAAAAACGCCAGGCAAAATATTTTTTTTTAGAAAATTTGCGATTTTTGATAGCGGATATTTCAACGGTTAAAGATAGAAAAACACTTTAAAACGAAAAAACGTAGGAAATTTTGTCAGCTTTCACTTTGTATATGACTATTTTTTTGATAAGGCGCATCGCCTTCAAGATATAAGCAAAAAAACTAAAAATAGATACCTTCTCGGTCCCCTCCTGCACCCCGCTCACCTACAATGTGCGGGGACTTTTAGTATTTTTACCTCCTAACGACTCCAAACAAAGCCCTGAAGTCAAAAATTGTGACACCCTCCATGCATTCTACATCCTCCTTTTGAACGTTCGCTGACTGGACCATTACTGACAGACAAAATTTTGTTCAATTACTATCTTTGTCAATTTTCTTCGATTCTAATAGTAAATGCAGTGCCGGCTTAACGGGGGGGGGGCTTTTGGTGTCTATAGCACCCCCCTTCCCCCCCGAGAGTAGATACGTAAAGGGCGGTACACTAAGCGGTACATTAAGCAGATAAAAAATAAAAAATTTATTATAACTTATTTAAGAGCCAGGGGAAAAGGCCGAATGTCCATTTTCTGGCAAAATGAGATGATTGGTACTTATAGATTCAAGGTGTGCGCTTTTAAGCGGTAACAATCCTAAGATACAGGCCTCAGAAATTGTATGACAAGATCTAAAAAAGATGACGGGCCAAGCGTCAGGGTATAAGCAGATGAATGTTCGGACAGCGTAAATTATAACTTGGTCAGCCGATTTCTGTTCAGTACTCGTACTGAAGAGAAATTTGTTAAGCGGTGGCAATAGTTATCTGATGAGATTCCGTAATTCAGTAGTTAATTTTTAGCAACTGGTTAAAAATTTAACCAATTAAGTACCTATGTTGACATCAAACAATTGGATATAATTTTTAACTAATTGCTAAAAATTAACCACTAAACTACACAATTAATAAAACCACCAAACGATGCAAAAATTTTGGACGAGTGACTGATGTAGCGAAAAGGCTCCGACTGCAAAATCGTGAAACTGGTAAAGATTTTTCCTGTGACCATTTGAAACGTTCTATTAACCGACGTTTCAAAACCAATTCGAAAATAACTTATCACTGAATTTCAAAAATATGGGAGTTCATGGACTTTCATAATTTCTACCTAAAGTCTATTCCATGAGACCTTTAATTAAACCAGGACTTCGAACCGGAGCTGAATCGGAAACCAAAACCCGTAAACCAGCAAAAATAACGGAGAAATTCTGTTAGGCCCCCATAAGTTGAAACTTGACCTATCTGTGGGTATAATAATTTTAACAAATGACCAATCTGAGTTTCGAAATAAAATTAATACACTTTGTCACTCCAAAAACATTACATCGGGTTTTAAACTTTAAAAAAACAAAATTTGTAACATTTATCATTTTTCCTCTCGCTCTTAAATTGATACAATAGAAATACATCGAAAAATAATTAAATTTAGTATTATTTTCTTACGGTATGCTGCCATGTTGCAAGAGTACGAGAAGGATACCCTATCTCTTCTGTCTTTTTTTATTCAGTTGCAATGCTACATTGCTCTCTACTCGTAATTCACTTTTCGGTTTTAATAAAATTTTATTAAAAATATTTGGTTTTGTTTTACTTTAATTTTTTCTTAGTTGACTTTATTTACCCTTTATAATTTAAAACAGTTTGAAGTGAAAAAACGATTTTTTCTTTGTTGAGAATGGCGGTTTCTAAAAGTCAGCCCCGGGCGGCAAAATGTTTAAAGTCGGCACTGATTATGGCCTCTTTCTTGGAAATAGTTGAAGATCGGACCCATGTTGATTAATGGCTGTATTACACTTAGCGATAAATCGGCCGATTTATTGATCGACTGCGACCTTCAATTTATCGGTACGTGTAAAATAGAAAAATCGATCAATTTATTTACGAAAATAAATTGATCAATAAATTGATGAAATAGAACGAGTTCTATTTTCCGTCAATTTTTTAGGAAATTCAATAGTGTTTGATATTTCAAACTATATTTAATGCGTCCTTGATTCCAAAGTTATAATTGCGTATATTCACTAGTTTTACTCATTTTTATCAAGTACGCTACAAGAAAGATTACACTCCAAGAAACTATAAGAAAACTGAAGCACTGCTAGGTTAAACTTTAAACACAAACACGCACACACACACACACACACACACACACACACACACACACACAAACACACACACACACACACACGCACACACATGCACACACACCCACACAAACGCGTACACACGCACGCGCACTGACACGCACACAAACGCGCACACACGCGCACAAACGCCACGTGTATATTCATCAAAAACTCACCACCCAATTTTCTGGCCAAAGACAATACCTTCCTTACCTAAAGGTGACGGAGGGTAAAAAATCTCTGTATTTTAAATATCCAAAATATTTTCAAAAAAATTTCATTCAGATTAAGATTCTGTGATTGTTCACGAGTTATGGACACAAATCGCCTCTTTCCAAAATTTTGTACCTATGTAATCTAAACAAAATTCTAATAAATGAAGGGCGCAATTTATAATTTTCGCCCGGGACGCTCAAAAGTCTCGGGCCGGAATTGTATCTATCATTATTAATATGTTTTAAAAGTTTAATATTAATGTAGGGTTTAAATTATACAGGAATGCAGTCGAATTGTAAGTTTATTTATTGAAGTCTAATGTCGACGTTTCGCCTCTATTTGAGTCTTCATCAGGACGAACTGAGGGAAGAAACAATGTTACAAAGGTACAAATAAAATGTTATAACTACTTACAGACTAACCAGTAAGATGTTTCCACTCAGGAAAATGATTGGGCCAAAAGGACCTCGTCATTAAAATATAAAACAATTGTAAGATATAAATGTAGCACGTCATAAAAAATATTATAATTTTTTTTTATAAAAAGACATGTCCAAGTATGTAGCTTCTAAGCTAAAATACCTAGAAAACGACGAGTACTATGTCAAAGACTCCTTTGAATTGATAGAACGTATCAAAAACATTACACTGGAGAATAATTACATTCTCATTAGCCTGGACGTAAAGTCACTCTTCACCAACATACCCCTCGACTTGACCCTAAAAGCAATTAATCTCAGATGGGAATTTATAAAAGAAAGGACCAACATACCCAAAGCGGAGTTTCTAGAGATGGTGACGTTTTGCTACACGCAAGGCTATTTCGTTTGTGAAGGAGAATTTTATCAACAACAATTTGGGTTCGCAATGGGCTCCTGCCTGTCACCTGTAGCCGCGGGCCTCGTCATGGACACTTTACTCGACGCGGTTATTCCCCGTTTGCCCTTCAAAATACCCTTCTTGTTCAAGTTCGTGGACGATATTCTCACTGCCATACCAGCCGACGGCAAGGATACCACTCTTAATATTTTCAACAGCTACAACGTCCATCTTCAGTTCACTGTTGAGGAGATCAACGGTGAAATACCCTTCCTCGATACCACCATATGTCGCCATAGTGATGGGTCAATTAAACATAGGTGGTACCGTAAGCCGACATCGACCACGCGCTACATTAACTTCCATTCCTCGCATCCGAGATCGCAGATCATCAATGTAGGCAGTAACCTAAAAAATAGGGCCATAAAACTCACATCACCAGAATATAGGACTAACACCATGTCACAGGTCAATTTTTTTTTATTAGATAGCAATTACCCTAATAGAATCATTAACAAAATCATGAATAATCAAGAAATTTCTAATGTACATAATACGAATGACATTCCCAAAACAAATAACCTTGTTAAGAAATATGTTTCCATTCCAAACGTCAAAAATTTGGCGGGAAATTTAAAACGAATGCTGGAACATAATCTAAACATAAATATTACTTTAAAGCCGACCAAAACAGTAAAACGTCTCTTCAGTTCATTAAAAGATCCAGTTGACAAGATGTCAAAGACCAATACCATTTATCAAATACCTTGTAACAATTGCAATAACAACTACATTGTACAATCCAAAAGATTCCTCAAAACACGGATGACAGAACAAAAGAAATTCTAACAAACTTAATAAAAATGGGAACTGTGTCCTCACGCAGCACTGCATCGAAACTGGACATTCTTTCGACTTCGAAGACGTGGTGATTCTAGATCAAGAACTCTTCCTACAAAAAAGACTCATGTTAGAGATGCTATACATACAAAACAGTAAAAATAGTATAAACTTCCGTACCGATATTCAAAACCTCAGCAACATGTATTGCCGGATATGCAAACTGTTCAACTTGCAACTCTCGAACTTTCCTTCAGGAAGACGCCATTTTATCTAGTTGTGGGCATGACATCACGTTTTGTGTTTAATAATTTAATCTTTTTATAAAAAAAAATATTAAAAAAATTTAATATTTTTCATGACGTGCTACTATATCTTACAATTGTTTTATATTTTAATGACGAGGTCCTTTTGACCCAATCATTTTCCTGAGTGGAAACATCTTACTGTTTAGTCTGTAAGTAGTTTTAACATTTTGTTTGTACCTTTGTAACATTGTTTCTTCCCTCAGTTCGTCCTGATGAAGCCTCAAATAGAGGCGAAACGTCGACATTAGACTTCAATAAATAAACTTACAACTCGACTGCATTCCTGTATAATTTCAACCCTACATCACTACTCCAGTCGCTTAGATTTCTCTTCAACTTTAATATTAATATTATTAACTTTGTGATTATTAATGAACATATGTTGAGTTACGCTAGATTTTTCTGGATTACCACTTTTTAGATGATAAAAATGTTCTTTAAACCGACCATCAATTTGTCTTTTAGTTTGACCGATGTAAACTTTATTATTAGTCGGAGATCCAAAGCCTCATAGCGTTCACTTACACCGGACTTTTGGTTATATTATTGAAACATACATATTCTTATAGGAAATTTTCCGACAAATTTAGTAGTGGTAGTCCCGATTATCAATCTTGGTGCAAACAGCCAAAAATTCATATTTTACATAAAAATTAGAATTTATTTGCGCTAATACTTTTTTAACTTTACTTCGTGATATCTTCTCTATTTATTAAGATATAACAATAATTCTTTCACATTTTAATTTTTGCATGATCTGTGCGTGTAATAGTGCACAAACAAATTATTTATGTTGATTATAAATAGTATATATTAATTAAAAACAACAAAATGGGAACGCGATTTTTTGTTTTTACAGTGAAATTTTCTATCAGCTACAAACTTTTCGTTATTAAGAAATGAACCCTAATATCAGCGTCAAAGTTGTTGTACGCATATCAAAGATGTTTTTTTAGTAAAACATTTTTTTCTTAAAATGAACTGGTTCCGAGTAAAACGAATGTAAAGTTGAAGAGTGTTTATGTTGCTGCGCGATACGTGCGATCGTACTAGCTTCTGCAAGCCATTGCCTCGCTTGACACTTATAAAGTAACTTTATTTGAGTTTGTAGTATTCGTTTGTTCTTCTATGTTTCTTTATTTTTGTGTGTTATCACAAAGTATTTGTATTTCGTTACATAGTTTTAAGAAAATAAGGGTCCTGTCATTATGGAAGGTACGTATGATTGATTATTTATTAAAATATAGTGTACATTTCAAATATTTTAGTTTCAAGAAAACTTAGAAATAAAGGACATGTAATAAATTTTTAAAAAGTTTGTTTTATTTGCGAAAGGGAACGTGTTAAACATGAACGAAAATTATTTTTAATAACTACAAAAGAAAGGGAAAATATAATATGGGAAAAAGCTAAAAGCCTTTATGACATAAAAATGTTACAAAAAATACAGGGTTTTGGCTCAACACACCTTGACATGATAGCGAATGATTTCAGATATCATAAAAAATGTATGGATAATTATCTAAATAAAAAGATCACTGTTACTGATTCCCCAAAAATAACTTTAAAATATATATTTGATGAGATATTACCAAATTTAAGCCAACTATTATTTGTAAATGAAAGAATTTTATCATTAACTGATATTAAAAAACTAATATGTGATAGGGCCAAAGAGAAAAAGATTTCTTGGAGTGCTGATTATCCTAAATTATCCATAATAAAAACCACTTTAATTAGTATATTTAAAGAAAAAATTTATATAACATTTGCCATTTATTACTTTCTACTTATGTACTTACTGGTTGTGATACAGTGAGCTATCCTTTTAATAAAGGAAAAAAATTAACGTACAAAATTAGTATGAAATATTGTATTGAATTAACACCAATTGGAATGTTCCCAAATGTAAATTTAGAAAAAGCAGTTGATAACGCTAGATTATTTTTTAAAATGTTATACAACCGACCAACATTTGATGAAACTTAGACAGTCTTCGTGCACATCTTTTTGCAGTTTGCAAACAAGATATAAGGTATATCTATTATATTTCTTTTTTTGTAATATTATTACTTGAAAATATATTCCAAATTTTAGCATTTACCACCAACGGAAAATTCATTTAAATACCACGTACTAAGGTCACTATATCAAATTAGAATATTCAAAAATGCAGTAAATATAAATTCTGTTACTCCAGATCCTTTGTTATCAGGATGGGAAGTAATAAATGATATCCTCTTACCAACTACTATGGACAAGGCAGAGAAACCCCCATTCAGCAGTAAAAATTTATATTGCAAATGTAAAGCACAATGTACTGCACGGTGCAAATGTATTTAAAATAATGTGAATTGTGCAATATCTTGTCTATGTATTGGTAAATGTATTAATAATTGATATTTAATTTGTAATTTTTAATTTAATATTACTATTCATTTTATATATGTAGCATATACATGTTAATAAATAAATGTATATTTTATAAAGATCCCACTATATTTAGGATTTTTCCATTTTCATAGTTTATAATTATTTACACATAAAAAGTATCAAGTAACAAAAGAGGACTGCGGCTTGCATTTAAAGCTAGGCCGATCGCACGTATCGCGCAGCAAAATAAACATTCTCCAACTTTATATTCGTTTTACTCGGAACCAGTTCATTTTAAGAAAAAAATGTTTTACTAAAAAAACATCTTTGATATGCGTACAACAACTTTGACGCTGATATTAGAGTCCATCTCTTAATAACGAAAAGTTAGTAGCTGATAGAAAATTTCACTGTAAAAACAAAAAATCGCGTTCCCATTTTGTTGTTTTTAATTAATATATACTATTTATAATCAACATAAATAATTTGTTTATGCACTATTACACGCACAGGTCATGCAAAAATTAAAATGTGAAAGAATTATTGTTATATCTTAATAAATAGAGAAGATATCACGAAGTAAAGTTAAAAAAGTATTAGCGCAAATAAATTCTAATTTTTAAGTAAAATATGGATTTTTGGCTGTTTGCACCAAAATTGATAATCGGGACTACCACTACTAAATTTGTCGGAAAATTTCCTATAAGAATAAGTATGTTTCAACTGTATAACCAAAAGTCCGGTGTAAGTCAAAAAATAAACGAGCTAGAGAGCTCTGGATTTCCGACTATATAATCATTACAACTAATTTTATAATTACCGGATTTTTTGTTTAGTCTCTATTTTAGCTTTAGGGTTACCTAATAATGATCTAATGGTATTATTTAATTTGTAAATTACGGTTATATTTAAAATTTTAAAAATTCTGTTTAATCTTTTGAAAGCTTCATCGTACAATAGTGTTATGTATTTATTATAATTTTTACCTCCCTTCATACCGTAGGTAAGGGAGGTAATGTAATCGTGCCAAAAATTCGATGGTGAATTTTCAGTAAATAAGTACGAATTAGGGTCCCCACAACACGTTTTTACTAATTTTACGATGAGTGAGTGAGTGAGTGAGTGAGTGAGTGAGTGAGTGAGAGAGAGAGAGTGAGTGAGTGAGTGAGTGAATGTGAGTGAGTGAGTGAGTGAGTGTGTGTGTGCCGATTTGTTTCGTCCACGATAACTCTTACAACAAACTTCCGAAAATTTCTATTTTCCGTATTTAAGCTTTCTACATTCATATAAAGAGTTGATTAGATTTTGGACCGGAAGTGATACTACTCGAATCCCATAGTAGTTTTTATTAAAAAAATTATATTAAAATATAATCCAAAACTTTCCAATTCTAGTATTTAAGACTTTCATATCAAGGAAAATAACATATTAGATTTTGGCTAAAATTTATAAACCGGAACTGATACTTTATTTGAAGCTCTGAACAGATTTTTGTTAAAAATATATTGATATATTCTAAAACTTTACAAATTTGGTATTTAAGACTTTTAAATGAGAACGACATATTAGATTTTTTCTAAAATTGATAAACCGGAAATAATATTTTACTTGAAGCTCTGAACAGATTTTCGTGAAAAATATTTTGTTATATACCAAAATTTTTCAAATTTAGCATTTAAAACTTTTATATTAATACGAAGGACATATTAGATACTACTCGAATCCCATAGTAGTTTTTATTAAAAAAATTATATTAAAATATAATCTAAAACTTTCCAATTCTAGTATTTAAGACTTTCATATCAAGGAAAATAACATATTAGATTTTTTTTAAAATTGATAAACCGGAAGTGATACTTTATTTGTAGTTCTGAACATATTTTCGTGTAAAATATATTGATACAATCCAAAACATTTCAATTTTGGTATTTAAGATTTTTATATTAATGAGAGAGACGTATTATATTTTTTTTTCTAAAATTGATAAACCGGAAGTAGTACTTTACAGAAAGTTATAAACAAATTTTCTTGAAAAAATATATTAAAACATGATAACTTATCAAATTTGGTATTTGAAACTCGATTTTGATTATACTTATGTGATAAACCGGAAGTGGTACTTAATTTGGAGCTCTTAACAGATTTTCGAGGAAAAACACAATAGAATATAATCCAAAATTTCGTATTACAGACTTTTCTATTTGTTGGAACGAGAAATTAGATTTTTTTAACAAACGATCAATCGGAAACTCATTGCTATTTTAAACATGGAATTGACGGGAGGTTATGTGCTGGCCACATCAGATTTTTTTAATATTAGATGGTGATTAAAGTTGTAAAATTAGAAATGGTTAGACGATCTTTAAATTTATGAACTAATTTATCGATCATTCACCTGTGACTCCCGTCTCTATATAATTACAGTTCTCGCCCTTGTTTTTCTGAGGTGTTTAGGACCTCTGGCATGGTTGAAATGTTGAGTAATCTTGACTACTCAGTTTAACTTTCCCTTGTTGTACTACTGATGATGAGAACTTAGTTCGCGAAATACGTATTTAGTTATTATTAAAATTAATTTTAAGGTTAGGGGTAATTTTAAAAGTTTTAGTTATATTTAACCTTAGATTCCATCTATTATTAATTTTCAATAGATGTTGATTTGATAACTAAAAATCACTTTTTTGTTATATGTCAGCATACTTGATTGGTTAAAAATTTTAACCTGTGGTTAAAAATTAACCACTGAGTTACAGAATAGGCCTATAATAGAGTTCATTTTAAAATTATAAAATTCATTTTGAATTTTAATTTTATTCAGTTTCTTTGTCACTAATTATGTCCAATATATACAGGTTGTTCATTTTAAATGGGCCACCATTGCTATCTCGAGAACTATAAGAGATAGAAAGACGGTTAAATGGGCAAACAATTTCTATTTCACAAGACAAATTTAAAGAAAAGAAAAATTATTTTTTGGACCAGTGGTTCTCAAAATGCGGGACGTAACTTTTAAATTTTAAATGAGATCATATATTTTTATTTGCTCATTCATTAGATAATTTAATTCTGAATTCAGTGATATAATATTTTTATTCCCTTACATAATGATTTTTTCAAGAAAATGCATGTACGTTTCATATTAATTTGATTAAAATATGGCTATAATAAGAGGGTCATGAATGGAAAAAACTAATACGTGTTAATTTTTTAACATAGAATTAGATTGCCATGAAAGAAATACATGAATATTTTGTTTACGTTGACATTTATGATCACTTACAAGAACAAAACATTCGCTTCCCAAGTAACACAAATGACCTAAAATCGACGTCACCGTGACGTCCTAATTTACGTCATATAGTCGTCCGGAAGACGTCTCAGCGTGAAGCTGTGCAACGTCATTTTAAGACGTAGTTTCGACATCATATTCAGACGTGGTTTAGACGTCATTTTAAGACGTTGTTTAGACGTCATTTTAAGTCGTTGTTACCACATCATTTTTAGACGGTGTTTCGACGTCTTTTTAAGATGTTATTTCGACGTGTAGATAGACCTCGGATATATACCGAAAATAACTTAAATAGGTAGGAAAAATTACAAAGAAAAATAGACAATTTATTTTTGAAGTATATTGTATGACAAAAATTTAAATAAAAAGTACAATAAAATATTAAACCTACATAGAATTCCTGAAAAAAAAATCAAATTAATTAAATAATGCATCTATCAATATTAGACCATACATGTACATTTATTTAACAGAAATGGACATTACAAGAATACATGAAAATTTAGCAAAATTTGCGGAACATATTGGATGCATTTAGCTGTTAAAAGCAAAAAATACAATTTCGTCCGGAAAATTGTCAGTAACTATTCTTAGCAGGTATTCAAATTAATATGTAAAAATAATAGATAAAATAATAACTGTTTGTTATACATTAACTTATCTTTCCCCAGGAATAGTTCCTTTGAGAACTGTATAATCTTATTAGAATTATAAACTAGTTTTAGTTTCAGAGTATTTATTTTTGTAATTATTATGAAATAAATAGTTAATCACTTAAATATGAGAAAATTTTGCTTTGCCTTGTTACTCAAATGTCGTGTTTTATATTACCAACCAGTTCATGTTTACATTTTAAAATAGAAAAATAAATTTCTTCTACTATGGCCATTGTTTTAAGTTGATGGATTTAGCCACCTGATAATTTTCACCTGTTACTGTCAGGGAGTACAATGTCCTCAATTCAGAACATAAGCTACTACAAATACAAAATACAAATACAGTGTGTTTATTTACGCCTTTTCATATGCTGTACACTACGCTTACGAAGAATTTTCGATAAACTTCTGAAAATGTTGTCTACAAAAGAAACAGTAATAAGTAAAAATTCAAAAATGTTACATTTTACATACCTTTACCATAACAAAACGAAAACATTGATACAAATATTATCGTTTGGTTTTTTGTAACCTAACCGCACTTCTAAATTGATATCTAGACTTTTATAAGCTCAGTTCTTCCTGTGTATTAACCAGAGCTGGGAGTATCTTACGAAAAAAGATACACGATGATATCTAAGATACTTTTAATATCTTAGATACTTTATCTTAGATACTTCCTATTTTATAGGTAATGTATCTTAATTTTAAATACTTTTAAAAATTATCTGTATCTTTTATCTTAAAAATGTATTTTAGATATACATATATATATATATATATATATATATATATATATATATATATATATATATATATATATATATATATATACAGGGTGTAAATGAAATAAGTGCATTAAATTTGACCAGTAGTATAACTCATCGAGAGCAACAATATTTCTTAATAACTTTTTCTCGAAATCGCATATTTTTTTAGCATTTTTACCACCCCGTAAATTGACGAGTCGTTCCAAATATTTTTGTAATAATTGAATGCAGCAGCAATAGCTATGAAAAATTTTGTTTTAGCAATTGACAGTCCTGTCAATTGTTGCAATTAAATTTTGACATTAGTAATAAACTTGTTTATAAGGTTAAATTCTGTCAAAATGCGAGTACACAGACATTGTAATTACTTACCTATGGTTTATTTATTTATCTTTTTACTCGTATCTGTACTACATGTTACTTGACATCACGGTTCTCATAAAGACAGTGTCATGGAGTTGCCAACGCATTTACATGGAGCGTTTCCAAATCATCACCAAATCATTCTGTTCTTAATATTCGCACATTTGTTAATCTTGTACATCTTTATCACATCACAATACGGAGTGTCACATATGACAATTTTTAAAAAAGCAACAGTTATATCCATACCATGTGCAAAAAGTTCAATGTTTTCAGCACATAACAGACTTCAATTTTGGGAATGGCTCATAATGTTCATTCATGAGACTAAATTTACTTGGGAAGGTGTATTTATTATGCACAATACACATCTTGACAGCCGAAAATGCTGTAAAAATTTTCATTAAAAAATGTTTTGGGCGGGAACAATAAATGGACAACTAATTATTGATACTCATGTACCTCTTTTAAATGGACAAAAGTTTATACTTACATTTTTTGAATAACGTATTTAAACTATTATGATTTCTCGACGATAAATAATCATCTCATAACCTAACAACTATGCTTTTGCTCCTCGTCTCTCCTTGTCTTCCTCTATTCACACTATTCAAAGGTAATTAAAACCCTGGTTCAAAACACAACTTTATAATTTTGTTATCCAAAATTTAAATTTATTTATTTATTTTAAAAATTGTACTCTTACGTATTAATTAATAATAATGTTATTTCCCTTGATTCGTTTATTAATTGCTGTGACTGTAAGTGTAACCGATAACCGACAATTTTTGAGCTGATTGTATCCCACTTGAACACGGCAACAGTCATTTGTTCTCCATGAGCGGGTAACGAAATATGCAGCAAATCTTTAAAGAATTTTAACTCAAAATCTAAAAGACTTAGAAAAAAAAGTTATTAAGAAATATTGTTCCTCTCATCGAGTTACATTACTGGTTAAATTTAATGCACTTATTTCATTTACACCCTGTATATATATATATATATATATATATATATATTTTAAAATAAAATTATACAGGGTGTTCAATAAAGCCAATCAAATTTACTTTATTTCAAATGACTATAACACCCTCTATTTTATTATTTAGTTGGGTTTCGTTTTATGTCTAAAACCAATAATTTCGGAGTTATTCACCATGTTTGTCTAAATTTATTTAAATTAAATCTAGTATACTATGGAAATTGTATTTTTATTAGGAAACAATTGCAATAATAAACAGTAGTTTGCATTAGCCAATAAATAAAACTGTTTATTATTAATATTAGTGTGATTAGGTAATAATAATTTATTAATATGAATTTTTCGCAAGAACTATCAATACCTAATCGCACAAATAATAATAATAATAATAATAATAATAATAATAATAATAATAATAATAATAATAATAATAATAATAATAATAATAATAACAATAATAATAATAATAATAATACTAATAATAATAATAATAATAATACTAATAATAATAATAATAATAATAACAATAATAATAATAATAATAATGACAATAAACAGTTTTATTTATTGGCTAATGCAAACTTCTGTCCATTATTATAATTGTTTCTTAATAAAAACAGAATTGCCATAGTATACTAGATTTAATTTAAATAAATTTAGACAAAAATGGTGAATAACTCCGAAATTATTGGTTTTAGACATAGAATACCCTTAATAACATAGGAAGATAACATATATATATATATATATATATATATATATATATATATATATATATATATATATATATATATACCGTGTGTCTATCTTAAAGGTGTACATAGGAGATTAACATGGGAAATCAGTTTTTTGCAATTTCCTGCTCGCCTAATTATTTTAAGCAAAAACGCGTCAAATAAAAGTTTTAGGGCATAAAATTCTGCATCTAGATCAATAAACATAGTTTCCTTTACATGCTTTGTAACGACAGAAATTTATTATGAAAATGTCGAAAATTAGGTTGAAAATATCGACAGCCATGGAATTGAACAAAAAATAAATAAATGCTTGACGTTTTATCTGTCACAACTTAAGTTAAATTATTTGACGTATCTGACAAATTGATAAATCGTCAAGCATTTATTTATTTTTTGTTCATTTCCATGGCTGTCAATATTTTCAACGAAATTTTCGAAATTTTCATATTTAATTTCTGTCGTTACAAAGCATGTAAAGGTAATTCTGTTTATTGACTTAGATGCAGAGTTTTATGTCCTAAAACTTTTATTTGACGCGTTTTTGCTTAAAATAATTGGACGAGCAGGAAATTGCAAAAAACTGATTTCCCATGTTAATCTCCTATGTACACCTTTAAGACAGACACACGGTATATATATGTCGTATTGCAAAACAAAAATAAAACATTACATTAAAAATAAAAGAACAAGAATTAACTAACATAATGTCTTTGTGTTTTATCTTATGGGTTGATATCTAGGTTATTCAACCATTAGATAGCAGTGCCCTCGAGGCGATGTAGTTCTTGCAATGTGCCTGGGAACCGTTTTAGTGGACATTCTGTCGCTATTTGGTGTAATGTTTGAGGAGCATTCCCACAGTCACAGTTTGGATTA